>JACYFF010019584.1:62450202-62519616 GCA_017589665.1 Selenicereus undatus
ATTAGGAAAACGTAACGCTTTCGGCCCTAGGGGCTGGGGGTGTTACAGTTATGAAGTCGAGAGGAAGTATTAAGTGCTGGAGGTGAAGAAATCTAATAGATTACCCAAGAGGCATTTGAAAAGTCACACGGTACTTGTATGTGAGTAAAATAATGAAGATAAGGGTCAACACCATCAGAAGGGAAATTTTATTCATCTGGTGTTTGAAAGGCCAATTTGTTAAGATGAAGGAGTCAATTTTATGACTGAACATGATGACATCCATCAATAACACATCCTGTAGTAAATGGAAGTCTTGGGTAGGCATATAAACTCTGAAACTGCTGGCAGATGGAAATAACACATATCGTTGTTTATCATTAATAAGATTGGCTGTACTAGTAAAGAAAGGATTGTCAAAATAACTTGAATAGCGACATGCAGTCACGGCCATGGAGTAGTATGCCAACATAACATTATGGTGCTATAGAAACACGAACAATATGGATACATTTAATTGCTGAAAAGGCACTCAATGACTGAGTCTGAAGCAACCAAAGGCTTTGCAAGCAACAAATAAATAGTGTCCAAATAGAAGGGTGGAGTTAAAGTAGGTGACAGTAAAAATATGAACATCGTGGTGACGGAACTGTAAGTAGAATGGATCAAATATGCTTAGGAAGAACTGCAAATCACACAGTAACGCACACTGGGGGACATTATAGGCTCCATTATGGAAACAGAGAATTAAACGATTATGATTGTCAGGGTTTGAATCGCCTATAAGAAAGGTTGCTCAGATGTATTTAAAGAACTCCCCACAGACCACACATGAGATTTTCCATAAACAATCCATTACAAATCAAGAGAGTGTTAGTGGCAAAGAAATGATGCCTCTGAAAAATTCAAGGTAACTAGGGTAGGAATAAGTCAATGATAGGAGGTAATGGAAGCATTGATGAGGTAAGGTCCTAATGTCAAGAATGGCAGCTTAATCTTACTCGTACCACCCATATAATGCCAAGTGGCACACCATAAGCTACTAACGGTTATCATCAGACATAAGGACTCATTGTAACGTTCATCTCATACTAGTTCACCTCAAAGACATTGCCCCACAAAGCATTTCCTCATCTAGAGGTTTACATCTAACTTGACACTGTATTAATCCCTTAAGAAGTTGAAAATGGCATCCCTACATCGGGTTTCAACCATCATTGCACCCAAGATTAGGTATATTAACACACCTCAATAAAACTCTCAATCTTGGGGTAAAATGGATAGAGTTCCGCCTAAAAACTGACTAAAACCCAGCTTAAAGCCTTACAGTAGATACCTGAAATGGAGAGAAACACTTCCATAGTTCAACAGACACACGCCGGAGTTCATAACTCAACAGGTCACACACCCAGAGTTCACGATTGCAAAAATTTAAACAAATGATAGAAATGAAACATACAATACAACTCCGAGAGAAATGAGGGCATGCCTCACTAACAGGTCACCCAAATGGTTCCACACTCCACCTTGCTAATGCTCGGATCTCAGGATATTACAAAATGATTGGGTCACCCAAATGGAAATGGTTCCTCCTTATATGCCCATGCATATGAACTTATAGTCAATATCTCATTTAACTGGTCCAACATAACTCATACACACCATGATAGCTAATTCATAAACACTTGATAGCTCACAGTGGCCCTTAAAACCTTAGCCCTGATACCAAATCTGTAACATCCCCAGATAACCGCTAGCAGATATTGTCTACTTTGGCCGAGGCCTCACGGTTTTTAAAACACGTCTACTAGGGAAAGGTATCCAACCCCTTATAAAGAGGCGTTCGTTCCCCTCTCCATGTTATATGGGACAAGTCCCCCTTAAAGCGGACCCCTCACGGTTTTTAAAACGCGTCTACTAGGGAGAGGTATCAAACCCCTTATAAAGAGGCATTCTTTCCCCTCTCCATTCGATGTGGGACAAGTCCCCCCCTCTCCATCCGATGTGGGACAAGTCTCCCCCTCTCCATCCAATGTGGGATAAGTCCCCTTTAATTTGTCCCACATCGGATGGAGAGGGGAAGGAAGGCCTCTTTATAAGGGGTTGGAAACCTCTCCCTAGTAGACGCATTTTAAAAACAGTGTGGCCTCGGCCAAAGCAGACAATATCTGCTACCGGTGACCTGGGGACGTTACAGTTGGTATCAGAGCCAGTCATCGGTCCAGTGTCCCAGCGAGCACACTGGGCTCTCGAGTGGGAACAAGGTCTCAGCGAGGACGTTGAGCTCCCAGGAGGGAACAAGGGGGGCTTGTCCCACATCGGATGGAGAGGGGAATAAAGACCTCTTTATAAGGGGTCGGATACCTCTCCCTAGCAGACGCATTTTAAAAACCGTGAGGCCTTGGCCAAAGTAGATAATATCTGCTAGTGGTGACCCGGGGACGTTACAATTGGTATCAGAGCCAGTCACCTGTCTGGTGTCCCAGCGAGCACGTTGGGCTCCCAAGTGGGAACAAGGTCTCAACGAGGATGCTGAGCTCCTAGGAGGGAACAAGGGGGACTTGTCCCACATCGGATGGAGAGGGGAACGAAGGCGTGTTTGTAAGGGGTTGGATACCTCTCCCTAGTAGACGCATTTTAAAAACCGTGAGGCCTCGGCCAAAGCGGACAATATCTGCTAGCAAAGACCTGGGGACGTTACAATTGTTATCAGAGCTAGTAAACGGTCCGGTGTCCCAGCGAGCATGCTGGGCTCCCGAGTGGGAACAAGGTCTCAGTAAGGTTGCTGAGCTCCCACGAGGGAGCAAGGGGGACTTGTCCCACATCGGATGGAAAGAGGAACGAAGGCCTCTTTATAAGGGGTTAGATACCTCTCCGTAGTAGATGCATTTTAAAAACCGTGAGGCCTCAACCAAAGCGGACGATATCTGCTAGCGGTGACCTGGGGACGTTACATCTCTCGCCTAGCTAGTGTTTAGTGCACAATCCACCTATGAGACCACTACTGTAGTCCTGCTTGAGCGGCGACTTTAGGCTAAGTCCAACTAGCCCAACCCTTTTTTCTAAATGTTTTTATCCTAACGTCACCTAGGTTAGTCTCTCTGCCAGATTTCGAGTCTTATCCAGTCATGTCTTCCATTGGGTTAGCTTCTCCTTTAGTCTTAGCAATTCGATGTCCATCTAATCACCTATAGCCTAATAGTTAGCCCCACGCCTTCTACTTCTTAAGTATTACCTATTGTCACTTTAGCCCAGTCTACCTAGTCTCCTCCTGTTAACCCCTTGGCCTAATCTCCCTAGTCATCTACCACTACTACTGCCACTATTCCTATGCTCCACAATATTCAAGCTATGAAAACCTGATTCATAGCGGACATTTTTAAACCACATAATATTTTATACCTAATTGTTTAGCATGAAGGGGTCAGCACCACCACCTTTACACAAGATAATAAAGACCCACGGTGGCAAGAGGTCATGGTAGCATAATTTACTACACTTGTATAAAATGGCACTACACCTTGTCCCTTTTCAACATGATTTGAACTTGTTAACATATACATGAGTTTTTAGAAATAAATACCATCTTGATGGTAGGATATAACGCAGAAAGGCAAGGCTAGTTGTTAGGGGTTTTATTAATTAGTTGGATTGAATTATCATGGTACATTAGTCTTATTGTGAAGCTCATGAACATTTGTGTCTTTCTTTCTATTCTTGTTACTTGTGGTTGAGTCATTAGACAATGATAAGTGCTTAAAATGTATATCATTTTAGGGTCATTTTGTTGTATTTTAAGGGAGAATTATGTATTTTATGTTAGAATTTATATTCCTTTTCCAATTTTATGCTTTGGCATGGTTCTTTTATGTGTTTTAAAGATTTTTGGACCTTTTTGCCATTATTTTGACCCTAGTTGCGTGTAGGTTTACCCTACATGGACACCCCCAAGTCACTGTGCCTGTGGAAGAAAGAAAAGAAAAAGAGAACACCAAGGCAATGGCCACCACGGATGGTCCATGGCGGTGCCCATGGTCAGTGGTTGACTCATTTTTGCCAAGCCTGTTTCTTTTCTCGTGACTGTTCGACTTCCAGACAGTTTTAGTGTCATTATTTCTCGTGACTGTTCGACTTGCAGGCGGTTTTGCTATAAAAAGGCTGTTTGCAACCTCATTTCAACATCCATTCCATCCATTCCATTTTCCTCTATATTTCATTCCATCTAGTTAGGATTTAGATTAGATTAAAGAGAGTTGAGAATTAAAGTGAAGATTTGCAAGGATTCCATGCCAGGTTTGCACGACGCATTCAAGCGCGTTAATTAGTTGAGCATTTCTTTTCTCCTCTCTTCTCTTATCTTTTCTCATTTTTAGATTTATGTTTTGCAATTTTGATTATCTTTGTTGTTTGATTTCGTATTTATGCAAATACTAGCTAAATTCTTGATTTGCTATTCATCTCGTTGAGTATTTTGGAATTGTTGGATTCTCTTAGCGAATCCTAGATGTTTATTTCCTTGTAAGAAATTTGATTTCACCTTTTTTCATGTTTTGGGAGTTGGATGAAGGACTGAAAGGTGAAATGCGATACTTGAATCGTAGGATTTAACTTGATTGTGCGGAGTCTTGAGAAAGCACACCAATTGAGAAACCACCAATATGATAGTCGCTTGCTTAATGAACCTAAACAAATCAAAAGCCCTTGAGAAATGGTAATTGGTTAGATTTAGGTATTTAACTTCACCTTGAAAGAGGGTTATACTACTTCAATTATCGGTTTTAGAACAATCAATTGAGGAAGAAATGCTTGATTGATACATGAATCGAGAGATTGCTAGTTTTGTATAATTTCTTGATTATGTATCCATTAGATTAGATAGCCGATTAGTTTAATTTTGATATCAAGTATTGATTCGGTTAGGTTTAGAAAGAGATTGCTTGTGTAACTTCTTGATTTATCCCATAGATTAGATAGTCGATTATTTTATAGCACTATAAAGTTTTTGGAGCCGTTGACGGGGGCTAGTGTTAGATATTGGGTTTTCCCAATAAGTTTGACTAAGTACTTTGTTTTTCTTTGAAAAAAAAAATTAAATTAAAAAAATTTGATAATTAAAAAAAATTGAGAAAAAAACGATGACAATTTTTTAGTTTCCCCAATTCGAGCATGGATTATTTTGGAGGTATTTTAAGCGATTAAATGCTTTCCTTACTCAATGTAGTGATTGTATTGATAAATGGAAAATTTTAGGCATTGTCGATGAGGGTGTGAATAGTAAAACCCGTATTCTTTTATAGTATTGGGGTTTTCATTGCAAAAATGTTGATGAGGCGTGGTATTTTCTTGAGTGGATTGCTTGGGATTCATTTGAATTTGAGAAGGCTGGTTGGAATTTTGCATATTCATTTTCTGATCTTTGTGCGTTTTATGATAGATCTTATTATTCATCCTTCTCTTTAGCTTAGTGCACATGGCTCGAGGTTGATGATTCTTTTAGGGTAGTTGCTAGGTTTACTGATGTGTGTTTTAAGTCAAAAGATACTTTTGATGAGGTGTATGATATAGTTGAGATTCCTTCGGAGGGGTCACGTGATGTGTTTATGCATGAGAAGTCTCCTAACCTTAGTTGTAATATTGTTTTCCCCAATCCTCTTGTTCATTCCCGTGCTTCCCCCTCTTTTTTCACTACCCTCTCAGTCCCCCTCAAGTATTATCTTGATAAGCCTATTAGTAATATCCTAATTTGTGATGCTAATATTGATTTGGGCTATAAAGATAACATGTTTAGTATACTTGGTGGGAATGCTGATGATTATGCGCCCCTATGTTACTTTAGAGGGTATGATCCCTCCATTGACCCTTATTGTCTATGCCTAGATGACTTGCATAAGAAAGACATGTGGACTACATTATTTCATCCTTCCTATGATTTTTCTAAGGCCATTGATAAGGTTAAGAGGATACTTAATGTCTTTGGTGAGGTTTTTGTTGTTTTCGCTTACGTTGTATTTTCTAAATTGTGTTCTCAGGAGTTTGATAAGCTCTTGTGTGTTTTGACGACATTTAATTTGGTGGATCAAGTCTTCAAGTTATGGTGGAGTGGCTGATGCTCCGTTTGATCTATTTATAAGGAGGCCTTAGCTTGGGTGTACTCAACACCTAATCTGCTGAGATCGTTATATTTTGTTCTCCCTTTCCCTTCTCGTGTTTTCTTTTCTTTGAATGACAATGCTTTATTTGAGCATGGGGGAAGGGTAGTTTCTATGTTTTCTATTTCGGTTATTAGTTTGCATACTTGTTAGAACATATCGTTTTAGGTTTCTTTTTGTTTGCATTAGTGTTGTGCATGTAGTTACATTTAGGTTTGCATATTGATTGAATGGAGCGATGGTATGGATTGGTTTGAGATAACCTCCAATGATGCTTTTGTTTAGGAAAGATAGCTTTCATGAGCTTGAGTAACTTTTGATGTGTAATTCTTTTTGGTGCTAGAATTTTTGAAGGTTTTGTAAATATTTCTTGTTTTGACCCTTGTCTTGTTTGGGAACTTTGTTATTCCTTGAAATCGTTAGCACTTATGTTGGTACATAGGAGTTATTTTATAAGCTAATTGAGACTTTGGTGGATATCGTGTGAGAGTTTGAGTCCTATTTGGACTAATTCATTATATTTAGTTTTATGTTTCTTTCATGTGTGTGATTTTTCCATGTTGCATCTCTGGAACTTGCATTCACTCTTGTTCAGAACGACATTAGCATGTGCACAATTGATGATATAATAGAGGCATTTCTTTCTTTGAACATTTTAGCCCCATCGCCAAATAGCCTAGCCCTGTGTTATAATAAGTTTTCCCCATTTGTTAGCCTCTTTGAGCTTATATCCGTCTTTGTTGTGAAGCCTTGGCCAAACACATGTTCCTAAACTTTAAGCCAAGTCTAAGGAGCAACACTTCATCTATATAGTGGGTGATTTTGGGGATAATTGAGTTTAAGGTGACTTTAGTATGTTGGTTTATTGAGTGATTGATGATATGGAGCATTTGCTTTGGTTCCCTCTTGTTTGGGTTGTGTGTATATATATTTGGTTGTGAGTTGATCATTAGTAATCCTATGCCTTTCAATAATTGATTTCCCAAAAAAAACAAAAAAAAGGGAAAAAAGTTATGTTGAAGAAAAAGAAAAAAAAGGAAGATAAAGTCATGTTGCAAAAAAAGCAACAAAAAAGAGAAAAGAAAAAAAAGAAAATGACTAAGTTGATTGGCATTGGATATGTAAATAGCTTGAGTTCCTTCTTTGTTAACTCATTTCCTATATGATTCATTGGGATATGTTCATCGTATGATTAGGGTTTGGAGTGTTGGTGAACTTCACGGTTTTAGGTCGTTTGTTGGTCGCTCCCTAGTCACTTGGGTACATAGCTCCACATTGCGCAAATGCATTTGTCCATTCCTTTCCCTTAACCCTTTTGGCCCATGTTACAACCCAAGTAAAGTCCTCTTGATCGTCTCATGCACGTTGCATCTTAGTGGTGGAGAATTTGAGAGTCTTTGCAAGCATATGATAGATTGCATCTTCGGAAAAAGTCTTGAGTGAACCTATGCTATATTTCAAACACATGAGTGAGAGTGATTCACATTTTCTATAAAGTGAGGTTCTACTGGTCTGTTTGGCTTTAATCAAATCTCATGTACTTGTACGATATGCTTTGTGGTTCTTTCGGAGTGGTCACTTTTGATATTGAGCTTGTGGTCTCGTACTCTTTCGAAAACATTCACCTTCTCCTGATTTTGAAATGTTTTACACACTATTTGGGGTTGCCATTGATTGATATTCTTGCTTGTGACATTCTATGACTTGCCTATTTTAAGGAGGTTATTATGTTTTGAGTCCTAGATGCATCTCCCCTTGTCAATTTTCTATAGTGTTTGCTTAAGGACAAGCAATGGCTTAAGCATGGGGGAGTTTGATAAGTGCTTAAAGAGTATATCATTTTGGGGTCATTTTGCTGCATTTTGAGGGAGAATTGTGTACTTTATGTTGTAGTTTATAATCCTTTCTTGTTTTACGCTCGGGTACGGTTTTTTTCTATGTTTTGCAGGTTTTGGACCTTTTCACTCCTGTTTTGACCCCAGTTGCATGTGTTTTGACCCCCCACAGACACCCCCAAGTCACTATACCTGTGCAAGACAGAGTAGAAAAAGAGAACACTGAGGCAGTGGCCACCACGAATGGTTCGTGGTGGCGCCCACGACCTGTGGTGGCCTCATTTCTCCTGAGCCTGTTTGTTTTATTGTGACTGTTCGGCTTCCAGGCAGTTTTAATGTCGTTATTCTCGCAACTGTTTGACTTCCAGGTGGTTTTGCTATAAAAAGGCTGTTTGTAACCTCATTTCAATATCCACTCTATCAATTCCATTTTCCTCTATATTTCATTCCATCTAGTTAAGATTTAGATTAGATTAGAGAGTTGAGAATTGAAGTGACGATTTGCAAGGATTCCATGCTAGGTTTGCACGATGGATTCAAGCACATTAATTGGTTGAGCATTTCTCTTCTCTTCTCTTCTCTTCTCTTCTCTTCTATTCTCTTTTCTGATTTTTGGATTTTTGTTTTGAATTTTGATTATCTTTGTTGTTTGATTTTGGATTTATGTAAATACTAGTTACATTCTTGATTTGCTATTTATCTCTTTGAGTATTTTGGAATTGTTGGATTATTTTATCGAATCTTAGATGTTATTGCCTTTATGAGAAATTTGATCGCCTTCTTGCATGTTTTGGGTGTTGGATGAAGGACTGGAAGGTGAAATTCGATACTTGAACCTTAGGATTTGACTTGATTGTGTAGAGTCTTGAGAAAGCACACCAATCGAGAAACCACCAATATGATAATCGCATGCTTAATGAACCTGAACAAATGAAAAGGCCTTGAGAAATGGTAATTGGTTAGATTTAGGTATTTCACTTCACCTTGAAAGAGGGTTATGATACTTCCATTATCGGTTTTAAAACAACCAATTGAGGAAGAAATGCTTGATTGATACATGAATCGAGAGATTACTAGTTTTGTATAATTCTTTGACTATTTATCTATTAGATTAGATAGTTGATTAGTGTAATTTCAATATCAAGTATTGATTTGCTTAGGCTATCTTGAGGAGGTAAAGCCTAATAGATCAACCTAGTCTCCGTGAGGTTGACCTTGATTTGTTACAACGCCACCTTGAGCTTGTAGCGCTGTTAAGTTTTTGGCACCATTGCCGGGGACTAGTGTCGGATATTGGGTTTTTCCTGATAGGTTTAACTAAACACTTTGTTTTTGTTTGAAAAAAAAAATCAAATTAAAAAAATTTGAAAAAAAAAACGATGGCAATTTTCCATCTCCACAATTTGACCATGAATTATTTTGGAGGTATTTTAAGCGATTAAATGCTTTTTTTGCTCAATGTAGTTATTGTGTTGGTAAATGGGAAATTTTGGGCATTGTTAATGATGGTGTGAATAGTGAAACCAGTATTCTTTTAGAATATTGGGGGCTTTCAAAGCAAAAATGTTGATAAGGCATGGTATTTGCTTGGGATTCATTTCACTTTGAGAAGGCTGGTCGCGTTTCTAGGTATTCATCATCTGATCTTTGTGCGTTTTATTTTAGATCTTATTATTCTCCTTTTTGGTGTGATTTGTGTAATTCTTCTGACCATGAAACTAATTTGTGTTCTTATTATACATGCTATGCTCAACCTGACATTGTATTATCCTGTGACAATACTGATGTTGTCTTGACCTTACCTGATTCACCCTTCCCTTTAGTTTAGTGCACAGGGCTCGAGGTGGGAGAACCTTTTGGGGTAGTTGCTAGATTTAGCGTTATTTGTGCATGTTTTAAGTCAGAAGATACTTTTGATGAGGTGTATGGTACAGTTCAGACTCCTTTAGAGGGTTCACGTGATGTGTTTATGCAATTGGAGTCTCCTAACCTTCGTTGTAATATTGTTTTCCCCAATTCTCTTAATCATTCTCATGCTTCCCCTCTTTATTCACTACCCTCTTGGGCCCCTGAGTATTATCTCGATAGGCCAATTGATAATTTCCTAATTTGTGATGCTAATATTGATTTGGGCTATAAGGATAACATGTTTAGTATGGTTGGTGGGAATGCTGATGATTATGTGTCCCTAGGTTACTTTAGAGGTATGATTCCTCCATTGACCCTTATTGTGTATGCCTAGAGGACTTGCATAAGAAGGTCATGTGGGCTATATTCTTTCATCCTTCCTATGATTTTTCTAAGGCCATTAATAAGGTTAAGAGGATACTTAATGTCTTGGGTGCGATTTTCGTTGTTTTCTCTTACATTGTATTTTCTAAATTGTGGTTCCAGGAGTTTGATAAGCTCCAACGTGTTTTAAGAGCATCTAATTTCGTGGGTCGAGTCTTGAAGTTGTAATGGAGTGGCTGATGCTGCGTGTGGCCCATTTGTAAGGAGGCCTTAACTTAGGTGTACTCAACACCTAACCTGGTGAGATCGTTATGTTTTGTTTTCACTTTCCCTTCTCGTGTTTTCTTTTCTTTGAATAATAATGCTTTATTTGAGCATGGGGGATGGGTAATTTCTATATTTTCTATTTCAGTTATTAGTTTGCACACTCGTTAGAGTATATCGTTTTAGGTTTCTTTTTGTTTGCATTAGTATTGTGCATTTAGTTGCATTTAGGTTTGCATATAGGATTGTATAGAGCGATTGTGTGGATTGGTTTGAGATAACCTCCAATGATGCTTTTGTTTAGGCAAGATAGCTTTCATGAGCTTGAGTAACTTTTGATGTGTATTTCCTTTTGGTGCTAAAATTTTTGAAGGTTTTGTAAATATTTCTTGTTTTGACCCTTGTCTTATTTGAGAACTTTGCTATCCCTTGGAATCTTTAGCATTAATGTTCATCCATGGGAGTCATTTTATGAGCTAATTGAGACTTTGGTAGATATCCTATGAGACTTTGAGCCCTATTTGGACTAATTTAGTATATTTAGTCTCATGTTTCTTTCATGTGTGTGAATCTTCCATGTTGCATCCCTAGAACTTGCCTTCACTCTTGTTCAAAACTACATTAGCATGTGCATAGTTGATGATATGACTGAAGCATTTCTTTCTTTGAACATTTTAGCCCCATAGCCCAATAGTCTACCCCTGTGTTACAAGTTTTCCCCCTTTGTTAGCCCCTTTGAGCTTATATTCGTCTTTGTTGTGAACACTTCATCTTAGCACTTGGCCAAACACATGTTCCTAGCCTTCAAGCCAAGTCTAAGGAGCATTAATTCATATATGTAATGGGTGATTTTAGGGATGATTACATTTAAAGTGGTTTTGGTATGTTGGTTTATTGAGGGATTGATGATATTGACCATTTGCTTTGATTCCCTTTTGTTAGGCTTGTGTATGTATATATATATATATATATATATATATATATATATATATATATATTCAGTTGTGAGTTGATAGTTAATGATCCTATGACTTTTAGTAATTGTAATTTTTGTTTGATTTCCCAAAAAAAAGGAAAAAAGTTATGTTGAAGAAAAAAGAAAAAAAAGGAAAAAAGTTATGTTGAAGAAAAAGAAAAAAAAAGGAAGATAAAGTAATGTTGCGAAAACAAGCAAAAAAAAAAGAGAAAAGAAAAAAAAAGAAAATGACTAAGTTGATTGACATTAGATATGTAAATAGCTTGAGCTCCTTTTCTGTTAACTCATTTCCTACATGATTCATTGGGATATGTTCATTGTATTATTGGGGTTTGGAGTGTTGGTGAACTTCATGGTTTTAGGTGGTTTGTTGGTCGCTCCTTAGTCACTTGGCTGCATAGCTCCACATAGCCCAAATGCATTTGGCCATTCCTTTCCCTTAACCTTTTTAGCCCACCTTACAACCCAAGTAAACTCCTCTTGATTGTCTTATGCACATTGCATTTGAGTGGTGGAGAATTTGAGAGTCTTTGCAAACATATGGTAGATTGCATCTTCGGAATGAGTTTTGAGTGAACCTATGCTATATTTCAAACATATGAGTGAGAGTGATTCACATTTCCTATAAAGTGAGGTTCTATTGGTCCATTTGGCTTCAATCAAATCTCATGTACTTGCATGATATGCTTTGTGGTTCTTTCGGGCTGATCAAGTTTGATATCGAGCTTGTGGTCGCGTACTTTTTCGAAAACATTCACCTTCTCCTGGTTTTGAAATGTTTTGCACACTATTTGGGGTTGCCAGTGATTGGTATTCTTGTTTATGATATTCTATGGCTTGCCTATTTTAAGGAGGTTGTTATGTTTTGAGTCCTAGATGCATTTCCCCTTATCGGTTTTCTATAGTGTTTGCTTAAGGGCATGCAATGGCTTAAGCATGGGGGAGTTTGATAAGTGCTTAAAGTGTATATCATTTTAGGGTCATTTTACTGCATTTTCAGGGAGAATTGTGTACTTTATGTTATAATTTATACTCCTTTCCCGTTTTACGCTTGGGTATGGTTCTTTTCTATTTTTTATAATTTTTAGACATTTTTACCCTTGTTTTGTCCCTAGTTGCGCATATTTTGACCCCCCACGGACACCCCTAAATCACTGTGCCCGTGAAAGAAAGAGAATAAAAAGAGAACAACATGGCAATGGCCACCAAGGATGGTCCGTGGTGGCCTTACTTCTGCTGAGTCTGTTTGTTTTCTCGTTACTGTTCGACTTCTAGGAGTTTTAATGTCGTCATTTCTCACAGCTGTTCGACTTCCAGGTGATGTCGCTATAAAAAAGCTGGTTGCAACCTCATTTTGACATCTATCCCATCCATTCCATTTTCCTCTATATTTCATTCCATATAGTTAGGATTTAGATTAGATTAGAGAGAGTTGAGAATTGAAGTGAAGATTTGCAAGGATTCCATGCCAGGTTTGTGTGATGTATTCTAGCGTATTAATTGGCTGAGCATTTCTTTTCTCTTCTCTTTTCTTATCTTTTCCTCTTTTTTCTCATTTTTGGATTTATGTTTTGTAATTTTGATTATCTTTGTTGTTTGATTTTGGATTTATGCAAATACTAGTTACATTCTTGATTTGTTATTTATCTCTTTGAATATTTGTTATTTTTGGATTATTTTATCGAATCTTAGATGTTATTGCCTTTGTGAGAAATTTGATCGCCTTCTTGCATGTTTTGGGTGTTGGATGAAGGACTGAAAGGTGAAATTCGATACTTGAACCTTAGGATTTGACTTGATTGTGTGGAGTCTTGAGAAAGCACACCAATCTAGAAACCACCAATATGATAATCGCATGCTTAATGAACCTGAACAAATGAAAAGCCCTTGAGAAATGGTAATTGGTTAGATTTAGGTATTTCACTTCACCTTGAAAGAGGGTTATGATACTTTGATTATTGGTTTTAAAACAACCAATTGAGAAAGAAATGCTTGATTGATACATGAATCGAAAGATTGCTAGTTGTGTATAATTCCTTGATTTTTTATCCATTAGATTAGATAATTGATTAGTTTAATTTCAATATCAAGTATTGATTCGCTTAGCCTATCTTGAGGGGATAAAGTCCAATAGATCAACCTAGTATCTAAGGGATCGACCTTGATTTGCTACGGTGCCATCGTGCGGTTGCGACGCTATCAGACAACTTGCTACAAAAATGCATTTCTTCATAGTGACTTTATGTCGGATGTCTATATGACTCAACTATAGATTTTGCCTATCCCTGTTCCCCTAATCATGACTGTAAGCTGGAAAAGTCTTTATGTGGATTGAAATTAGCACTTAACGCCTAGGTTGACAATTTCAACAATTACTTACTCTCATTAGGAATCATTTACAATTACACTGACACTTCTATGTTTATTCTTTGCATACATAGGCCTAGTTAAAGGACCGGATCTCCATTGGGCCCAAATGGATGAGCCCAAAAAAGGGATAGAAACCTATTTCATTATTTAAATGGAATGGGCCCCAAACAGGCAACTAGTATACTAGCTATAACATATCGTTAAGGTCTCAAAAATATAAGCCATTCAATGGTATGTTTATCGTGTAGTTCTCTAGCTCTAATTGACATACACTCTCTCTCTCACTCTCTCTCTATCTCTCTCTCATCCTCTCTCAAACCATAAGTAAATCCTAGCCCTAATCGAAATCTATTATGCTGCAAAATCAGACTCTTTTTCTCTCTTCGTCTGTTGCTAGTCGTCCCATTCTAGCCTTGTTCTAGTGAAGTGCTTAAGTGAAGAACCGCTCCTCTATCTTCATATTTTTAAGGTAAATTACTATATTTTTAGTCTTATAAAGGTTGAGTTTCTGTCCCAATTTGTAGATTTTTACTAGCACCATGTTGGATGAAACAAATAATTCTATTCTCAAGCTCTAAAAATGAAATCTAGCCCTTCCATATTTTTGGGGAACTTCTAATCTTATACTTTTGTTTTTGATACTTCTCAACTTTGACTTCTAGTTTTTTTGCCGGGGGGGGGGGGGCCTCTCATTGCATCTTGAGAAAATTGGATTAAGATGTGATTTCTAATCTTATCATTCTTTTTGGTCAACATTGAATCTGAGTTTTGATTCTAGTTTGAATTTTCCTTTTGCAATTGTGGTTGTCTTAATATGTGCTCGATTTAGTCATTTTAGTGCAATGGGTTTTCTTGGTGTCAATTAGTGTTGGCAATTTGATATTAGTTTAGAGAGTTCACAATGTTTTGTAAATTGGAGTATGTGAATGAATAGTGGCTGAGTTGCATGCATATTAGCTAATTTGTTTTAATCTTATCATTTTTTTTTGGATCAACATTTAGTCTATTTGATTTTGTGGGAAACTACTTAGTTTTGTTGTTAGTTTTAAAATTTTGGTTCTGCTCTTGAATATTTAAGTCTTTTGCTAATATGACTTTTGATCTAATTAGTTGGAAGATATGTATTTTTCCTTTAACCATGTGATTAAATATCTAAATAATTAGTATATGTTGAGCTTATTTGCCCTCTGAACTAATTTTTTTAATCAAAAACTTCACTATTAATAATGTTCTGTCTCCTTATAAATATGATATTTTTTTTAATAATGTTGGAGTTATTGTATGCTAAGGTGGTTAGGTGAATTTTTCAAGTTTGTGCAATAGCATTATAATTTGAATTAGCTTGGTGGTATATTGCCCAACTTTGCAATGCTTTTTCTCATTTTCTAGTTTGTAGTCTTTCAAATTGATTATCAAATAGCTATTGATGTGTATGCGGACTAGATTCCTTATTTAAGCCCTTAACTCCGTGCATTCAGATGACTAATATCATCAAGAAGAAATTCAAAGTCACTTTCACTTAATTATGGTATTAATCCAGTCCTTATCAAGCAATGACATTGTTTATCATTAGGCCTTTTCTAGCTTAGCTTTTAAGGAATCAAAATGTTTTTGCTTTCATCTATATATCGCAAGTTCTGGTAAGATTGTACCAAGAACTCTAATTCAGCCTATAACACCCCCCCAAAAAAAAGAAAAACTAGCTTGCTTGAGAGGATTCCTTTTATTTTAGAAAACGTTTATTTTGAAAAGGGCCATATGTGGGTTAGGGCCTCTTGGCCCATGACCTGGCCCAACCTATTAACAAATATATATGACCTAGCCTGTTGTTCATTACGCACAACCATTCTTCTCCTACTTCTTTGTGTGGATGAAATTATTTCACCATACTCTCACTGGCCACTTTTCGCCACATCATCTATCTCTTCTCTTATTAGTTTCCCATGGAGGATGTCAATGGTGATGTAAGTGTAAAGGGAAAACACTACCCAAGCTAACTCACATCAAAAGGGAGTGAAAAACTCAAGTTTGGGTCACGGCCAAGGTGGCACGGCCGTGCCTATGTGCACGGCCAGCCCGTGCCACTTTGCTGGATTCAAGGTCGTGAAGAAGCAAAAAGAGCACGGTTGGATGCTCTTGAAGTGGGATTCGGTTTTGCTCTTTTTTTGTGAAGTGTAAATGGTAAAAATGGATGTGAATGGGAGTATTTGAAGTGGAAAAGTGAAGGAGTGTGAAAGATTAACGAAGTGAAAGCAATTAACTCATAATCCAAGCTAATTACTTCACTAAGCAAATCATGGAGAGGAATCTAGGATAGGATAGAACTAAACCTAAGATTGGATACAGAATCACCACCAACCTTCAAACTTAGGGCCCTTAATTTTGATTAAGATACAGAATCATCACTTAATCAAGGTTAAGACTCACTTGGACACCACCTTAATTGGCCTAATTAAGGATAAGCAAGCAAGAGTTTAGAAAGAAGAAAGCAAATGCTCTCAAACTTTGATTTTCATTCAACAAGTTATGAAATGAAGCTAAGGCCTTGGAATGCTTTTATGAAGCAGCAAAATGGCCTAAACTACAAGCATTACACATCCCTTTCTCTTTCCTTACTAGAGAGGTAATGTTTAGGGGTTAATTACAATCGGTTAAGTACAAACACACTTAACTAAAACTAATACATCAAAAACATGAAGTAAAACATTGACTAGGCTAATTAGATATCCTTAAACACTTTCTTAGCTACTAAAGCAACCAGCAAAGGCTAGGAAAAGCATGTGCACAGCCGAAATATGCATGGCAAAATTGCGGCTAGCCAATGGGAATAAAGCACCACACCATGGCTTTGTCTTGCTTCCATTGGTTACTCTTTCAAGGGACAGCCAATGCTAGAGCACTTAGGGATGTGTGCCAATCTTGGAGAGTGTGCCCATCAACTTGCAAAGGAAGGGGCCGGCTAGTTTTAGGGGAAACAAAACCGGTTCAGTTGAACCGGGTTTAAACAAGAGCTGGCCGGTTTTGAGGCTTTTTGTAAGCTTAGCAAAAGTGTTCAAGACTTGGATTTTAAACGTGGGGGGGGGGGTAATTTTAGGATGTATATAATCCCCCCCAACTAAGAAATCAAGGTTAGGATGTGATTAAGGGGGTTAATTAATCACAAACATAAAACCGTGCAAATGGAGGCCAAATGGGAACGGTTGGGAAAAATGCCTTGATTCTTCATCTTCTTGCATGCTTGACTTGAAACGAATGCTTGGACCTGCAAGACAACATCAAAAGGTTTCCAAAAATACCAAAATGTTAGTCTTAAGCTACAATGTAGCTTATGAAATCAGATGCACAAAACCGGGCATTTTGGAACCGGTTAGCCCGTTTGTGCTAGCTTGGTCTTCTTCCAAAATGTGAGCCATTCTCTTCACTTGGGACCTTGTTCTTGGACGTGTGGGGCTTGCATCTTCATGAACTTGGTCTTGGCTTGGTAGGATTCCATCAAATGGTCTTCATCATTTCCTAGGGATCTAGGTTGTGCAAACTCCAGATATTATTTGTCTTTCCCAATAGAAATACATTTGTAATGCCTTCACAAAATTTAATGTAATAGCCGAGGAATTTTAGCTAGAACTAATTATTGAGACTAATGGTTTTAATAATTTTATTAGATTAAAATTTTTCGTCCAAGTTGAAAGCATTAATTGAAGATTTTTCATAAATTATTGAGTGATTGTGTGAAATTGGTAGAATTAGCTTTAAAATATAATGCTACATTGAGTCATAGAGTTGGCTGGACCTTATGTCCAAATCCGATATGTTTTAAGTTAGTTAGGGAAAAATTGGGAAAATAAGGCCAAAAAACAAAAACCAAAAGAGCAGGCTTGTCTAGCTTGGACTCGTGATGTTGGACACTAATTTAAAGCTAAGAGATTTTCTCATAGTCGAAGCCAACCCAGGCCACCCATCACCCTATACACACACTCCTTGCTATACCGACCTTAGAGACAGAAAGAATGAGTGGAAGAAAGAGAGAGAGCAAGAATAAAGCAAGGGAGAAGAATGTGGGCAACAACAGTAGAAGGAAGAAAACAAACAAAGCAAACATAGGAAGAGGGAGGTGAAGTAGAGCAACATGACATAAAGAAGAAAGGGAGTAGGAACACGTCAAATTTACGTAATCCAACCCCTAAATTTGGTCCAATTGCTTGGAAGTAAGGCGTGTACCTCTTATTTCCCAATCTCTAGTAACTTTGAATGATCTTTGGCCTAGCCATTGAGTTAAAATGGCTATGGCATGTTGGAGTTTGATTTATGTGTAGTTGGAAGTAAATTAAGGAAAAAAGGATAGGAGCGGAATTATTGAAGAAGGAGATAAATTGGGGTGAAATAATATTTGTGTGATTGTTATCGATGGAAATCCTTGAGGTTAGTTTAGGGGTTGTGCCAAGGGAGACACGTGCTGAGAGTTTTTTTGTGAGAGGGTTGTCGTCCTCAAGGATGTTGGTGAGTCCGGGCAAGTTGTGGTTAAATTATGAAAGGGAGTTAAATCAATCAACTAATCTACTATTAATCTTAAATACAATCCTTAATTAACTAAACTACTAATGAAGACCAAAGATCATAACAAACAAATAAGCCACAATTAATCTAGCACCCAGTAGAGAAAGCAAGGCAATCAACACATTAACAAATCAAAAAGGGTGATCAATGGCCCACCGACATATAACAACTTCCTATGTTTCTCCTCAAAAGGTCACTTGCGAAAAGAAAATCAATCCTAGAATTAACAACTATCTAGTCTAACAAAAGTAATAAAGGGGAAGAGAGAGG
The DNA here is from genome assembly GCA_017589665.1 of Selenicereus undatus. NCBI lineage: Eukaryota > Viridiplantae > Streptophyta > Magnoliopsida > Caryophyllales > Cactaceae > Selenicereus > Selenicereus undatus. The sequence continues at coordinate 62,468,832 of JACYFF010019584.1, forward strand.
AAGTTACCCACAAACACAATTGCACTTGATATTGATTTTTGCTTGATTAACATTCATTTCATCTTTAATCTACCTCCAATTAGCATTGATCAACTCTATTCTACCTTCCTTTGAGGGGTATTGAACTTTGAGATTGTAAAATCCAAAGTAGAACAAGATAAGAAGAGATTGAAAATATGATAAATAATGGGGGATGGTTAAGGTTTTGAGAAATAGGTCATAGAGTTTGAATCCCTAATCTCCTCTCAACTCCTTGCTCATCAGGTCTCTTCATTTAGGGTGATTTTGATTTATTAAAAATAAAGAGTTGATGAAATTTGGGATAGAGAAGGTGAAAATAAAGCCTCATCAAAGAAAATGACCAAAACATTAACCTTCCGTATATGAAATATTGAATCTACAAGAGTGTCTTAGAGAGAGGAAAAAAATGCCACAATAAGATAAACCATTAAAAAAAACTCATCGCCTTTTGATCAACCTAAACATAATTTGAATGGTTATAGTTTCGTACTCGACACAGATGTGGCAGAAGCAACGGTCAACTGTGCCAATTTTCTGCCAGTCTGCCTTATTCTTCCTTCTTTTGACTTAGCACAATTTGACTATCTTGGTATGTTCTGAGCCTCCTTGTGGAATGCTTCCTCCTTTAGGTGTAAACATGGGCTAGATAGCAGTTCCATTTAGAGCTATTTTATTTTTTTTTAATCTACAAGAATGTAAAACACTTATAAATTTCTAATTTAAGAGTTATTTTGGGAGTCAAATCAAGTATAAATGGCACTGAATATACTAGTTAGACATTAAACAAATACCCCACACTTGGATTTTATTCATCCTTGAGTAAAATACAAGGAAGGCATCTTTTTGTAGGTGCAACAATTAAATTTAGCATACGCAATAAGCACTTTAAACCCCTCGGTCCCCCAAGTGGATGGTTGTTGTCTCTTGAGGGTTTGTGGAAGATATACATGAAAAATCTTTGAAGAAAAAAGAAAAGAGAACGAAAAGTGGAAAATCTTTTTTGTTTTTCACACATTTTTGCATTTTAACATCAATGGGGTATAAATGCACTCTTCATGACCATAAATCACCCAAATGATGAGGGTATGCGTAGAACATGTCTAGGATACATAATCAAGGTTCTTGATCCTCCTAAGTGACAGTAATACAATAATTCGAACCCTTTTTAGTGATGAACAAGAAATGTGTACCTCACTTCCGTTCACATGGAATTCTCCTCCCAAGTGCTTAAAAAATGTTAAGATTCTCCTAAATTCATTCCAAAAGATGCACTCTACCAAGTCTGGACCTATCTTTGAATTCTTGACCATTAGAATGCAAACACAAGTTGATGATCAAGAGAACTTTTATGGGTTGTAACTAGGCTTGGGCTTGGGGCTAGGATGCGAACAAATGCTTTGGGACATGAGTAACTAACTAACCGAAAACTAAGGAGCCATAACAGCGCCCATCTTAAACTCACCATCCCACATCCCAAATAAGAAATGCAATCAACTTCCTAATCATGAAGCTCGTGACTTTGAGTGAATTAAACACAAAATGAAACCTCGATGCCAAAACTTTTATTCTGTTTTATTCTTTTTTCAAAAACATTTTCTCTTGTTTTTTGTTTTTCCTTGGGTAATCCAATAACAACTTGACACGTGATTTTTAATAGCAAAAATAACTCTAACTCAAGTCACAAAAAGCCCAAAACAACTTTCACTTATTATTCCTCTTTTTGCTTACACGAACATGCCACAAAATGCTCTTGCTGACCATAGCCATTAAAACTTTCATTAAAAAATAACACTCTTTATCTCAGTTTCGGCATGAAAATCGTGTTTAGCCAAGGGTCAAAAAGCGTTTTCATAAAGAACAGTTACAATTAAAGCTCAATGGGTTATTAAGGGATTCAATTATTCACAGAAAGTGACTTTTGGCTTGTGTAGTACATAAAGATGCCTGTTTTTTCTCACCAAACATACCAATATGATATGTGGTTTTGAAGAGAATTAAGAAAAATCATAAGGAATGACAAGTTTGGGTGAGATTCTCTTGAAATTAAGCATACGATGACCAGTGATAGAGTAGTCTAATTAGGCGAAAAGCCTCATCATTTACCATGCTTACTCCCACCTATTAGGTGAAAATGATGCACGAGTTAGCCATAAACTTGGAACAAGACCTATTATATACATGCCATTTGTGTCCAAAATTAAAAGGGATCAATATCAACCAAAATTGCACAATTTCCTTTAAAGCTTGCTAGTTACCAAAAATGAAAATCTTTTTTGAGTTCTTGATAAAAATTTTCTCCTTCTACAAATTTTTTTGAGGAATGTATCCTAGTCCACATCCTTAAAATGCATAATGTTCTCATTGTGGGAATAGGAGTTATAAAATGACAAGTAAAAGAAAAAGAAATGGAAGGAGTATTTACAAGGGGGAAAAAGAAAATGTACCTAGAATTGGCAAAGGACATGAGATCCATAAACAGGCGTGCATATTTATAATGCAAATACAATAACTACCCTTAATACAACTTTATAAAATGCTCCTCAGAGCATATGGATGATACACACGAATCGTACTAAGTCAGGAGGATCACAATCGCAATCACCAACACAAATCCTCAATCACATGGCCAATCAATAGCCAAATGGCTCCTCAAATGATTTTATCATCATACCGAGCATCATAATCATAAGGGAGTAACGGGTGAGGGAAAAGAGTGTGTATTAAAGATAGTTAAAGAAAACAACCCGCTGATGCGGAGCAAGTTATGAGCTTGGGCCTACTCTAACTAGTGAGGGCCCTGAACCAAGTTGGTCCAATATTGTTCCTAGGTCAAGGACTAGGTCTCCCTAGGTCAATATTGACTTGGGGCCTTAAGAAGGTCCAAGTAGGATTAGAAAAAATGGTTGGCCCATTAGTGGCCCTAAATAAGGAGTCAACCACTTAATATTTCCAAAACCACCTTATTAGCTCATTTACAGTTTTTGCAAAATATACATGAATGGAAAGCTCTGAATGTCTATTTCCAATGAGTCTTGAATCACACTTAAAGTCCAAGTATTGAGGAAGTTATGGCCTAAATACCGAGCAAGGGTTGGTCCAAGACTGGAAAATGCATCGTTGTAATTATGGCTTAATTCAGGAGGTTACAACTATAATTTTGGAGATTAATTATCATGGGATGATTCTTCACACACAAAGAAAGAATCGACAAGTGGTGGAGCCTCCATTGGTGGAGTAGAGCCTTGATAGGCCCGCAAGCGCACGATGGCGTTGTAGTAATCAGGGTCGATCCCATAGAGACTAGGCGAAACTACTGGATTACAGTCCCTCAAGATATGCTAAGCAAATCAAAATTCAAATGGTTTCAAATTAACAATTTCTAATGCACTAATTCTAAATCAATTAAGGAAAAACATGCCAAGGAATTCATATAGTTAAGAAAGGTGATTGGATCAAAATGATAAACATATGCTTTTCTTTAATTGGCTAATCTGGAGGATTTTTAATTTATCCAAAAATTTGATATATTGTTTCGAAATCAATCAAATTTTCCTAAACTAAGCAAAAGTCGTTCTTTCAAACTAATTTGTCTTAATCCAAGTTAAATATCTTCAATTACTTACTAATCCTCCTAACATGCAAATCTCTCTTTCGAGACGAAGTTATGCTAGGTCTAATAAAGCAGTCCAGCAGCCAAATGTCATCTTTCGAATGTTCACTCGATTGTTTCAAGTGTGCAAGTAAATTTTGGCCAAAAATCCACTCACAATATATCAATCACTTGATAGAACGAAATCAAACCAATCATGAAAATAAGCACAATTCTACAAATTAGACAATTATCCAACAACACATTCATAAACTACTAAATCCCTAGACAAAAGAAAACTACTCAGACATGATTAAATGAAACATCTAAAATGATAAATCTAAAGAGAAGAGAAGAGAAGAGAGAACAGACAAGACATGCTCAGCCAAGATTGCGCTTGAACTGTCCTGTAAACCCAGGATGGAATCCTTGCAAATCTCCCTTTCAACTCTTAACTCTCTCTAATCTAATCGAATCTAATCTACTTGAAGAGAGGAAATGAGTATAAGATGAGATGATGGGGTGTGTGTGAGGATGAGAGCCCCCCTTTTATACTATAATTCAGGAAGACGAATAGCTACGCGTAATAATGGAAAAATAACCGCTAGGAAGTCGAAGAGCTCGCGAGGAAACAAAAAGCCTCGCAGGAAATGAAGACACCACGGACCGACTGTGATGTCTATTGCCTCGGCATTCTTCTATTCTTCTTTCTTCCACAGGCATGGCCACTCAGTGGTATCCGTGGAGAGTCAAAAAAACCTCATTTGTGGGTTAAATCTGGGGTCAAATGGTTCAGAACCTGCAAAACACAGAAAAGAACCATACCCGAGCGTAAAATGGGAAAAGGAGCATAAAATATCGCATAAAGCATATGATTTTCTTTAAAAATGCAAGGAAATGACCCTAAAATGATATATACTTTAAGCACTTATCAAACTCTCCATGCTTAAACCGTTGGTTGTCCTCAAGCAAACACTAGAAAAAAAAAACGACAAGGGAAGATGCATCTATGACTCAAAACATAACAACCTCATTTAAGTAGGCAAGCCATAGCATATCATAAACAAGAATGCCAATCAACAGCAACCCCAAATAGTGTGCAAAACATTTCAGAATTAGGAGAAGGAGAAGATTTTCGAAAAAGTACGAGACCACAAGCTTGATATCAAACTTGATTACCCCCAAAGAACCACAAAGCATGTCATGCAAGCACATAAAATTGTAGAGCTAAATGGACCGGTAGAACCTCACTTTGGGGAAATGTGAATCACTTCCGCTCATGTGTTTGAATATATATCCCAGGTTTACTCAAGACTCATTCCAAAGATACAATCTACCATATGCTTGACAAGGCTCTCAAATTCTCCACCACTAAAATGCAATGTGCACAAGATAATCAAGAGGACTTTATTTGGATGGTAACGTGCGCTATAAGGGTTAAGGGAAAGGAGTGAACAAATGAATTTGGGACAATGTGGAGCTACTAGCCAAGTGACTAGGGAGCAACCAACAAAACACCAATTAACCATAAAGTTTACCAACACTCCAAACCTCAAAAATACAATGAACTTACCCCAAATGAATCATATAGGAAATGAATTGGCAAAGAAGGAACTCAAGCTATGTATGTATCCAATGCCAATCACTTAGTCTTTTTTCTTCTTATTTTTGCTTTTTTTCGCTTCTCTTTTTATTTTATTTTTTTGCAACATGACTTCATCTTCCTTTTTTTTCCCTTTTTGTTTTTTTTTGGAAAATGAAACTAAAATTGCAATTGTTGAAAGGCATAGGATCACTTACTTTCAACTCACAGCCGAATGTTTATGTATACGCAACCCAACCAAGAGGGAACAAAAGCAAATGCTCAATATCATCAATCCCTTAACAAACTAACGTACCAAAGTCACCTTAAACTCAAGGATCCCCCAAACCACCCACTACATGGATAAAGTGATGCTCCATAGACTTGGCTTAAAGGTAGGAATATGTGTTTGGTTAAGGGTTAATATGAAGGGATTATAACAAAAACGGATATAAGCTCAAAGGGGCTATCAAAGGGGAAAAAACATGTAACACTACGGTAGGCAATTTGGTTATGTGGCTAAAATAACCGAAGAAAAAAAGAAAAAAATTCCCTCTATCATACCATCAACTACACACATGCGAATGTGGTTTTGAATAAGAATCTAGGCAAGTTCTAGGGAAGCAACATGGAAGAGTCGCACACATGAAAGAAACATGAGACTAAATATAATGAATTAGTCCATATAAGGCTCAAAATCTCACGGGACATCTACTAAAGTCACATTAAGCTCATACAATGACTCCCATGTACCAACATTAGTGCTAAAGTATCTGGGGAATAACATAGCTCTCAATCAAGACAAGGGTCAAAACAAGAAATATTTACAAAACCTTCAAAATTTTTCGCACCAAAAGGGATTACACATCAAAAGATATTCAAACTCATGAAAGCTATTTTGCCTAAACAAAAATGTCATCGGTGGTTATCTCAAACCAATCCTCACCATCTCTTCATGCAATCCTATATGCAATCAAAAATTAACTAAATGCAACACGCAAACAAAAAGAAACATAAAGCTAAATGCTCTAATAGGTATGCAAACGAAAAACCAAAATAGAAAACATAGAAACTACCCTTCCGGAATGCTTAGATAAAGCATTATTATTCGAACGAAGAAAACTTAGAGAACGGGAACAAAAGAAAACAATCTCACCAGGTTAGGTGCAAAGTGCACCTAAGCTATGGCCTCCACGCAAATGGGGAAAATGGAGCATCAGCCACTCCGTCATAGCTTCAAGACTCGACTCATTAAATCAGACGTCGATAAAGCACGCAGGAGCTTATCAAACTTCCGGAACCTCAATTTAGAAAACAAAAGGTAAGTGGCAATAATCAAAATTACACCCAAGACAACAAGTATCCTCTTAACCATATCAATGGCCATAAAAAAATCATAGGAATGTAGTCTACAAGATTTTCCTAGGCAAGTCCTCTAGGCTTATGCAATATGAGTCAATGGAGGGATCATACCCTCTTAAGTAACCTAGGAACAGATAATCATCAACATTCCCACCAAGAACATTAAACTCGTTATCCTCATAGCCCAAGTCAACATTAGAATCACAAATCTTAGGATTATCAACGGGCACATCTAAAGAATATTCGAGGGAAATAGAGGGTTGTGAACACATAGGGGAAACATGGAAATGATCAAGGGGATTGGGGAGTACAATATCATGAAAACCAAGGCTAGGAGACTCCTCATGCACGACCACATCACGTGCCCCTCCAATGGAGTCTCAACTAGATCATGCACCTTATCTAAAATATCTTTTGACTTAAAACATGCATAAGCAACATCAAACCTAGCAACTACCCCAAAAAGCTCACCCGCCTCAAGCCCCGTGCACTGAGCTAAAGGGAAGGATGAATCATGTAAGGTCAGGGTAACATCACTATTGTCCGAGGGTGATACAAAGTCAGACTGATCATGGCATGCATAATAAGGACACGAATTAGTAGCATCGTTAGAAGAATTGCACAAATCACACCAAAAAGGAGCATAATAAGATCTACAATAGAATGTGCAAGGATCAAAAGTTGAATATTTAGAAATAATAGTAGCCTTCTCCAATTCAAATGAATCCCAAGCAATCCATTTAAGCAAATACCATGCATCATCAACATTTTAACCATGAAAATCCCAATACGCTAAAAGAGTATGGGTTTCACTGTTCACACCCTTATCAACAATATCCAAAATTTTGCATTTACCCACACAAGAGCCACATTGAGCAAGAAAGATATTTAAATGCTTAAAATACCTCCAAAATAATTCATGCTCAAATTGGGAAAAATGAAAAATTGCCATTGTTGTTTTTCCATTTTTTTTGGGGTTAATTTCTAAAAAATGTTTTATAGGTTTTTTTTTCCAAAGAAAAATAAAATACTTAGTCAAACTTATTAGGAAAAATCCGATATTGGATGCTAGACCCCAACAATGGCGCCAAAAAACTTGATAGGCCTGCAAGCGCACGGTGGCGTTGTGGCAATCAAGGTCGATCCAACAGAGACTAGGCGAAACTATTGGATTATAATCCCTCCAGATATGCTAAGTAAATCCAAATTCAAATGGTTTTGAATTAACAATTTCTAATGCACTAATTCTAAATCAATTAAGGAAAAACATGTCCAGGAATTCATATAGTTAAGAAAGGTGATTGGATCAAAATGATAAATATGTGCTTTTCCCTAATTGGCTAATCTCGAGGAATTGTAATCTATCCAGAAATTTGATCTATTCTTTCGAAATCAATCGAATTTGCTTAAATTAAGCAAAATTCGTTCTTTCAAACTAATTTGTCTTAATCCAAGATAAATATCTTCAATTACTTACTGGGCCTCCTAACATGCAATTCTCTCTTTCGAGACAAAGTTATGCTAGGTCTAATCAAGTAGTCTAACAAACAAATGTCGTCTTTCAATGTTCACTCGATTGTTTTAAGTGTGCAAGTAAATTTTGGCAGAAAATCCACTCACAATATAATAATCACTTGATAGAACGAAATCAAACCAATCATGAAAATAAGCACAATTCTATAAATTAAAACATTATCCAAGAACACATTCATAAACTACTAAATCCCTAGACCAAAGAAAACAACTGAGACATGATTAAACGAAACATCAAAAATGATAAATCTAAAGAGAAGAGAAGAGAAGAGAGAAGAGAAAAGAGATGCACAGTCAAGATTGCGCTTGAACTGTCATGCAAACCTGGGATGGAATCCTTGCAAATCTTCCATTCAACTCTCAACTCTCTGTAATCTAATCTAATCTAATCTACTTGAAGAGAGGAAATGAGTATAAGATGAGATGATGGGGTGTGTGTAAGGATAAGAGCCCCCCTGTTATAGTAAAATTCTAGAAGATGAACAGCCACGCATAATAATGGAATAGTAACCGCTAAGAAGTCGAAGTGCTTGCGAGAAAACAAAAAGCCTCACAGGAAATGAAGACACCATGGACCGTGGCATCCACCAAGGACCGACCGTGGTCTGTGGTGTCTACTGCCTCGGCATTCTTCTGTTCTTCTTTCTTCCATGGGCGTGGCAACTCAGGGGTATCCGTGGAGAGTAAAAAATATACTCATTTATGGGTTAAATCTAGGGTCAAATGGTTCAGAAGTTGGAAAACACAGAAAAGAACCATACCTGAGCGTAAAATGGCAAAAAGGAGTATAAATTATCACATAAAGCATATAATTTCCTCTAAAAATGCAGGAAAATGACCGTAAAATGATATATACCTTAAGCACTTATCAAACTCTCCCATGCTTAAACCATTGCTTGTCCTCAAGCAAACACTAGAAAAAAAAAACAACAACACAGGAAGATACATCTATGACTAAAAACATAACAGCCTCATTTAAGTAGGCAAGCCATGGCATATCATAAGCAAGAATCCCAATCAATGACAATCTCAAATAGTGCACAAAATATTTTAGAATTACACAAAGGTTTTCGAAAAAGTATGAGACCAAAAACTTGATATCAAAGTTGATCACCCCAAAAGAACCACAAAGCATGTCACGCAAGCACATGGAATTGTAGAGCTAAATGGACCGGCAGAACATCACTTTGGGGAAATGTGAATCACTCCTGCTCATGTGTTTGAATATATATCACAGGTTCACTCAAGACTCATTCCAAAGATGCAATCTACCATATGTTTTAACAAGACTTTCAAATGCTCCACCACTAAGATGCAATGTGCATAAGACAATCAAGAGGACTTTATTTGGTTGTAATGTGGACTATAAGGGTTAAGGGAAAGGAGTAGACAAATGAATTTGGGACAATGTGGAGCTACTAGCCAGGTGATTAGGGAGCAACCAACAAAACACCAATTAACCATGAAGTTTACCAAAGCTCCAAACCTCAAAAATACAGTGAACATATCCCAAGTGAATCATATAGGAAATGAGTTGGCAAAGAAGGAACTCAAGCTATGTATGTATCCAATGCCAATCACTTAGTTTTTTTTCTTTTTCTTTTTCTTTTTGCTTTTTTCAACTTCTTTTTTTAATTTTTTTGCAACATGACTTTATCTTCATTTTTTTTCCTTTTGTGTTTTGTTTTTTTTTTGGAAAATGAATCTAAAATTGCAATTATTGAACGACATAGGATCACTTACTTTCAACTCACAACCAAATTTTTATGCATATGCAACCCAAACAAGAAGGAACAAAAGCAAATGCTCAATATCATTAATCCCTCAACAAACCAACATACCAAAGTCACCTTAAACTCAATGATCCCCAAAACCACCCACTACATAGATAAAGTGATGCTCCATAGACTTGGCTTAAAGGTAGGAATAAGTGTTTGGTAAAGGGCTAATATAAAGGGATCATAACAAAAATGGATATAAGCTCAAAGGGGCTAGCAAAGGGGGAAAACATGTAACACTGGGGTGGGCTATTTGGTTATGTGGCTAAAATAACCGAAGAAAAAAAGAAAAAAAATGCCTCTATCATATCATCAACTATGCACATGCGAATGTGGTTTTGAACAAGAATCTAGGCAAGTTCTAGAGATGCAACATGGAAGAGTCACACATATGAAAGAAATATGAGACTAAATATAATGAATTAGTCCAAATAAGGCTCAAAATCTCACGGGATATCTACCAAAGTCGCATTGAGATCATATAATGACTCCCATGTACCAACATTAGAGCTAAAGACTCTAGGGAATAACATAGTTCTCAATCAAGACAAGGGTCAAAATAAGGAATATTTACAAAACCTTCAAAAATTTTCGCACCAAAAGGGATTACACATCAAAAGATATTCAAACTCATGAAAGCTATTTTTCCTAAACAAAAATGTCATTGGAGGTTATCTCAAACCAATGCTCAACATATCTTCATGCAATCCTGTATGCAATCTAAAAATCAACTTAATGCAACATGCAAACAAAAAGAAACCTAAAACTAAATGCTCTAACAAGTATGCAAACTAAACACCAAAATAGAAAACATAGAAACTACCTTTCCCCCATGCTTAGATAAGGCATTATTATTCGAAGGAAGGAAACTTAGGGAATGGGAACAAAAGAAAACAATCTCACCAGGTTAGGTGCAGACTGCACCTAAGCTAAGGCCTCCAGGCAAATGGGGCAAATGTAGCATCAGCGACCCCATCACGTCTTCAAGACTGGACTTATTAAATCAGACGGTCATTAAAGCACGCATGAGCTTATTAAAATCCTGCGACCACAATTTAGAAAATAAAAGGTAAGACACAATAATCAAAATTGCACCTGAGACAACAAGTATCCTCTTAACCTTGTCAATGGCCATAAAAAAATCGTAGGAATGATTAAAGAATGTAGTCCACATGATTTTCCTAGGCAAGTCCTCAAGGCTTATGCAATATGGGTGAATGGAGGGATCATACCCTCTTAAGTAACATAGGGACAGATAATCATCAACATTCCTACCAAGCACATTAAACTCGTTATCCTCATGGCCCAAGTCAACATTAGAATCACAAATCTTAGGATTATCGATGGGCGCATCTAAACAATAGTCGTGGGAAATAGAGGGTTATGAACGCGTAGGGAAAACATGGAAGTGATCAAGGGGATTGGGGAGTACAATATCATGAAAACCAAGGCTAGGAGACTCCTCATGCACAAGCATATCACGTGACCCCTCCAAAGGAGTCTCAACTAGATCATACACCTTATCTAAAATATCTATTGACTTAAAACAAGCATCAGCAACATCAAACCTAGCAACTACCCCAAAAAGCTCACATGCCTCGAGCCTCGTGCACTGATCTAAAGGGAAGGATGAATCATATAACATCAGGACAACAATAGTATTGTCCCAGGGTGATACAAAGTTAGACTGATCATAGCATGCATAATAAGGATACGAATTTGTAGCATGGTCAGAGGAATTACACATATCACACCAAAAAGGAGCATAGTAAGATCTACAATAGAATGTGCAAGGATCAGAAATTGAATATTTAGAAATAATAGTAGCCTTCTCAAATTCAAGTGAATCCCAGGCAATCCACTTAAGCAAATGCCATGCATCATCAACATTTCTACCATGAAAATCCCAATACCCTAAAAGAGTACGGGTTTCACTGTTCACACCCTCATCAACCATATCCAAAATTTCCCATTTATCCACATAATAACCACATTAAGCAAAAAAGACATTTAAATGCTTAAAATACGTCCAAAATAATTCATGCTCAAATTGGGGAAAATGGAAAATTGCCATTGTTGTTTTTAAAATTTTTGTTTTTAGTTATGTTACAAAAAATGTTTTATAGGTTTTTTTTTCAAAGAAAAATAAAATTTTTAGTCAAACCTATCAGAAAAAACCCAATATTTGACGCTAGCCCCTGGCAACGGCGCCAAAAAACTTGATAGGCGCACAAGCGCAAAGTGGCGGTGCAGCAATCAAGGTCGATCCTACAGAGACTACTGGATTATAATCCCTCAAGATATGCTACTGGTGAAACTACTGAATTATAATCCCTCAAGATATGTTAAGCGAATCCAAATTCAAATGGTTTCGAATTAAAAATTTCTAATGCACTAATTCTAAATCAATTAAGGAAAAACATGTCTAGGAATTCATATAGTTAAGAAAGGTGATTGGATCAAAATGATAAACATGTGTTTTTCCCTAATTGGCTAATCTAGAGGAGTTGTAATCTATCCAAAAATTTGATCTATTCTTTCGAAATCAATCAAATTTTTCTAAACTAAGCAAAAGTCCTTCTTTTAAACTAATTTGTCTTAATCCAAGTTAAATATCTTCAATTACTTACTAGCCCTCCTAACACGCAAATCTCTCTTTTTGAGACAAAGTTATGCTGGGTCTAATCAAGCAGTCTAACATCCAAATGTTGTCTTTCGATGTTGTTTCAAGTGTGCAAGTAAATTTTGGCGAAAAGTCCACTCACAATATGACATTCACTTGATAAAACAAAATCAAACCAATCATGAAAATAAGCACAATTCTACAAATTAAAACATTATGCAACAACACATTCATAAACTACTGAATCCCTAGACAAAAGAAAACTACTCAGACATGATTACATTAAATATCTAAAATGATAAATCTAAAGAGAAGAGAAAAGAAGAGAAGAGAGAAGAGAAAAGAGATGCTCAACCAAGATCTTGCTTGAACCGTCGTGCAAACCCGGGATGGAATCCTTTCAAATCTTCCTTTCAACTCTCAACTCTCTCTAATCTAATCTAATCTAATCTACTTGAAGAGAGGAAAGGAGTATAAAATGGGACGATGGGGTGTGTGTGAGGATGAGAGCCCCCCTTTTATAGTATAATTCTGGAAGACGAATAGCTACGCGTAATAATGGAAAAATAACCGCTAGGAAGTCGAAGAGCTCGCGAGAAAATAAAAAGCCTCGCAGGAAATGAAGACACCACGGACCGACCGTGATGTCTACTGCCTCGGCATTATTCTATTCTTCTTTCCTCCACGGGCATGGCAACTCAGTGGTATCCGTGGAGAGTCAAAAATACCTCATTTGTGGGTTAATCTGGGGTTAAATGGTTCAGAACCTACAAAACATAGAAAAGAACCATACCCGAGCATAAAATGGGAAAAGGAGTACAAATTTCACATAAAGCATATAATTTTCCCTAAAAATATAGGAAAATGGCCCTAAAATGATATATACTTTAAGCACTTATCAAGCATACTCAAGGCCTTCTAGAAAATGAAGGATAAATCATGGATAATACAGCTCATAGTGATTGTAATTATCTTAAGCATCTTGATTTATTTTTCTAGGATATTTTGTAAGACTCTTATTGGCCCACTTGCCCCACGAATGTGCATCTAATTTCCCCTCTAATTGGGTATTTGTAGACTCTATTGCCTATGTGAAAATGTAGACTTGATGAATGATGTGAGAGCTTGAAGCTTGGTTTTTCTCAAAAGTTCAAAATCTTTATCTCTTTTATGAGGGTGGTGATTTGGGTCTTCCCTTTAATCTAATCCTTGGTGCTAAACCTTTAGAGGGTTAGAGGGTGGGTGGATTTATTTTCTTGTTACTTATCTCAAGTATTGAATCTTCTCCCTTGGAGGCTTTTCCTTATTTGGGAATTCTCTTTCTTTCTTGGTTCTTCTTTGGAAAGATTCATCTTCAACATCCACTGGGCTCATCCACATACATTTCTTACCTTTATTTGGTCACATGGAATTCGCTATGGATCATTTGGTATCATAGCAAAAAGTTCGTTCATCTTGGTAAGAAGCAAATCATCAATCTTGTGTTTTGATTTGCTTAAATTTCCTACCTTTCTATCCTACTTTTCCTTTTATCATCCTTTCTAAGCCTCATGCCTAGCCCATAAAGAACCCTAAAATAGCTTAAGCACAACTCCTAAACCAACACAATGCAAAAACTCCACAAAAAAGTTGTCACAAAAAATCTAGAAAAGTACCCGGGACAGTCACCTCCACTAATAGCCTGTGGTGACCCACATGAACCATGGAAGTGCCTTTGAATTTTTTTTTTCATTCCAGAGACCTCCATGACCCCTTCATGGTGACGCCCACCCCTTATGGTCCCTGTTCTTGTTTAACTTCTTCACTTCTTTCCATTATTTTTCCTCTTTCCCCTCACAAATCACTACTATGGCCAGGATGGGAAAAGCTTCTTACCCCAGAAGCATTCCTCTTGAGCAAACCCTTGGGATACGTAGGGTCCTTGTAGAGCTTCAAGAGTAAATGAGGAAGCTCACTCGAGAGGTTGCACAAGTAAGGGAATCCAGACCATGAAACCCTTATCAATGAGGCTATGATGCTCCTCCTCTTAACAACGAATATTCTTCCTCCTATGAAGAGTTTAATGATGAGGAATGAAGACCAAGAAGAGGAAGGTGTCCAACGGATGACCTTCAGGATCTCGAAGTTAAGGCTCCTGAATTTGATAACAATCTCAACCTGGAGAACTATCTTGATTGGGTTCAAACCTTTGAGAGGATCTTTGGAGTCAAAGATTACAATGATGAGAAGACCTTCAAATTGACCATTTGTAAGATGAAGGAGCATGGTTCATTGTGGTATGAACATTTGAAGAAGAGTAGGGCTAGAGAAGCCAAATCTAAAATCAAGACTTGGTCCAAGCTCAAGGAGTATACGGATAAGAGATTTCTACCTTCTTTTTAAAATAAGAGCTTTACCTCAAGATCACCTCTCTCAATTAAGAGAATATAAAGGTAGAAGAGTATATTAAGGATTTTGAACAACTCCAATGCAAGTTGGCCTGGATGAAGAACTCGAATTCAAGATTGTTAGGTTCATTAAACGATTATGTCCTAGCATTGCAAACAAAGTGGATCTACAACCTTACTTATCCTTTGATGATGTGTGCCACCTGGCTATCAAGGTTGTGAAATAACTAAAGGGTCAAAAACACTTTTAAACCCCTTCTTCTTTTCATCCTTCAAGTACCCCAAGGGTTACTCCACCCCTAACAAAGCTATCATTACCTCTACACCTGTCAAAATTCTTAACAAGGGTAAAGGGATTGCTAGTGAACCACTAAAGAGATTGGAGGGTAAAAAGGGTTTCAAATGTCATGGGTACAGACACTTCCAAGCGGATTTTCCTAATCAAAGGACTCTCAGCATTAGAGAGGTAGAAGGAAGTTAAGCTATTGAAGAAGCTACTAATGAAGATGAAGTATAGGATGAAGGTCAAACTTTGATCACTCCAGATGTGGATGAACTCTTTGTGATTCGAAGAGCACTCCATGTCCAAAAGAATCAAGCTCCATGTCCAAGAGAATCCTTGTGAACCAAGTCAAAGGGAGCAAATTTTTCATGCTCGATGCACTATTAGATGTAAGGTGTGTGACTTCATCATTGGTGGGGGAAGTTGCACCAATGTAGCTTCTACAGAACTCATTGACAAGCTTCAATTACCTACTAAAGTGCATCCCACCCCTTATTCTCTCTAATGGTTCAAACAAGGAAGTGAAGTAACCATTTCTAAATAAGCACTTACTGCATTTTTGGTTGTTCTATATTGTGGTGAAGTGCTTTGTATTGTCCCTCGTATGGATGCACTTGGTAGGCCTTGGTTGTTTGATAATCATGTGATTCGTGATGGGTAAGCCAAAACTTATGCATTTAAGTACATGGGGTCGAAATCTTACTTTGACACCGCTACCTCCACCTAAACCCCTCAAATCTAAACTGGGGAAGGAAAGTGAGAAAAGCCTATTCATGAGTGAAACATGGGTGAAGAGAGCCATTAGTAAGAGCAAGCCTTTATTTGCTTACTTATGGTAGATTCAAACAAAAGTAATGGAGTAAAACCAATGCGTCTCCTAGTTCAATCACACTTGAGAAAGTTGAGGATGTATTCCCCAATGATTTACCCTTGGGACTTCCTCATTTAAGAGGCATCAAGCACCAAATTGATCTTCTACCGAGTGCTCCTTTGCCAAACAAACCGACCTAGAGGTGCAATCCTAATGAATCAAAAGAGGTTCAACGACAAGTCTAAGAATTGCTTGATGGTGGATAGATTAGGGAAAGCTTGAGTCCATTTTTGGTTCCTGCCCTTTTAGTACCTAAGAAGGATGGCATTTGGCATATGTGTATTGATTTTAGGGTCATAAACAACATCACCATCAAGTATCGATTCCCTATTCCTTGATTCGATGATATGCTTGATGAGTTATATAAGTCCAAGGTCTTTTCCAAAATTGACCTATAGACTGGCTATCACCAAATTAGAATGAAAGAAGGGGATGAATTGAAGACCTCCTTTAAGACCAAGATGGGTTGTATGAATGGCTTGTAATGCCATTGGGTCTATCCAATGCTCCTAGCACTTTCATGAGGCTCATGAATGAGTCTTGAGACCATTCATTGCGAAGTTTATTGTGGTATATTTTGATGATATTTTGGTGTACAGTCGTGATGAAATTTCTCATGTGGAGCATCTTTCTCAAATGTTCCAAGTATTGAGACACCAAAAGTTATATGCCACTTGAGAAGTGTGAACTATTCACTCCTTAAGTTGTCTTTCTTGGTTATGTTGTGACCGATGAGGGGATTCAAGTTGAGGAATCTAAAGTTGAGGCTATCAAGAGTTGGCCTACTCCCACCTCCATCATGGAAGTGCAAATCTTCCATGGGTTTGCTTTCATCAAAGATTTTAGCTCCATTATGGCTCCCTTGTCCAATTACATAAAGAAAGGAAGCTTTGAGTGGGCAAAGGCTACCCAAAGGGCCTTTGAAACCATGAAGGATAGGCTTTGTTCAGCTCCTATCTTGGCTCTTTCTAACTACGATCTTCTATTTGAAGTTGAGTGTAATGCTAGTGGAGTTGGGATTGGTTTGGTTCTCACTCATGCTAAGTGCCTTCTAGCTTTCCTTAGTGAGAACTTGAATGATTCAAGGCTTAACTACTCCACCTACGATAAAAGAATTCTATGCCTTTATTAGGGCTTTGGAACAGTGGAGTTCATACCTCAACCCCAAGCCCTTTGTGATCCATTTGGATCACAAGGCATCATCTTACATCAATAGTCAACACAAGTTGAACTCAAGACATGTCAAGTGGGTTGAATTCCTTTAGTCTTTCACCTTCTTTAGTAAGCATAAAAGTGGGGAAGAGAATATTATGGTCTTTGCCTTATGAAGGAGATATGTTTTCCTTTTGGCCCTTGAAGCTAAGGTTTTTGGATTTCATTCCATTAAAGCTCTATACCATGAGGATGAAGACTTCAAGGAAGTGGTGGAGAATCCTTCTAACTTTGGCTCTTTCACTCTACAAGATGGTTTCCTCTTCAAAGGAAACAAACTTTACATCCCTAAAAGTCTTCTAAGGGACTTGATTGTCAAGAAGGCTCATGGGTGGGGATGTTCATGAGTTGATCTCAAGATGCAACATTTGTCACATGACTAAGAGTCATTTCCATCAAGGTCTCTACACTCCTCTTACGGTCCCCTTAAGGCCTTGGGATGACATTAGCATGGACTTCATTGTGGCCCTTCTAAGTACCCCATGGGGAAAAGATCCTATCATGGTAGTCGTGGATCGATTCTCTAAGATGGCTCACTTTATTATATGCCACAAGAGTGATGATGCAACCTACATTGCTAACCTCTTCTTTCAAGAAATTGTGAGGTTCCATGGTATTCTAAGAACCATCATGTCGGGTAGAGATGCCAAATTTCTATCTCACTTTTGGAGATCCCAATGGAGGCTCTTGGGAACTAAGTTGCTCTTTAGAACTACTTGTTATCCTCAAACCGATGGACAAAAGGAGGTAACAAATAGAGTTCTCACAACCTTGCTAAGGGTTATGGTGAGTAAGATTTTAAGCAATTGGGATGTCAAGCTTGCTCATGCCGTATCTGCTTACAATAGGGTTGCTTTCTATGCTACCTCTCACTTTCCCTTTGAAGTATGTTATGGTCTTAACCCCCTTACTCCCATTGATCTTATTCATATTCCTCAAGAATCAAGGGTGAGTTTTGAGGCTAAAGCAAGACCTAAAGAAATTAAGAAGCAACATGAGCAAGTGAAGGCACAAATTAAGAAAGTGAATAAGCAATATAAGCGTAAGGCCAATAAGAACTACCCATACCTTGAGTTCAAACCAGGTAATCTTATGTGGTTATATTTGAGGAAGAAAAGGATCCCTTCGAGAATAAAAAACAAGCTCACGGCTAGGGGAGATGGTCCATACAAGGTGGTATAAAAGGTGGGAGAGAGTGTGTACAGGATTGAACTTCTGGGAGATATGCAAATATCCTTCACCTTTAATGTTGGGGATCTCACTCCTTACCATGAATACAATAAAGAACATGATGAAGATTTGAGGACAAATCCTCTTCAAGGGGAAGGGGTTGATCGGAGAAAGTTCCCAGCTTGGGCCTACTCTCACTAATGAGGGTCTTGAACTAAGTGGTGGTATAATATTGACCCTAGGTCAAGGACTAGGCCCCACCCCCAAGTTAATATTGACTTGGGACCTTAAGAATGTCCAAGTTGGATGAGGGAAGGTGGTTGGGCCATTAGTGGCCTTAATTAAGGAGCTATCCACCTAATCCTCTCAAAACCACCTCATTTGCTCATTTACAGTTTTTGGACAGAATACTTTACTTCATTTCTAGCTTAAATTTAACAAGGAAAATGCGCTCAAATTTCTATAAGATATACATGAATGCAAAGGTCTATTGTTCAATGAGTCTTGAATGGCACTGAAACTCTAAATATTGAGGAAGTTATGGGCTAAATACCAAGTAAGGGTTGGTCGAAGGCTGGAAAATGTACGGTTCTAATTATGGCTTAATTGAGGAGGTTCCAACTGTAATTTTGGAGATTAATTATCATGGGATGATTCTTCCCACACAAAGAAAGAATTTATAAGTGGTGGCGCCTCCATTGGTGGAGTAGAGCCTACTCAAGGCCCTCTAGAAGATGGAGGATGAATCCTAGAAAATGCAGCTCATATTGATTGTAACTATCTTAAGCATCTTGATTTATTTTTCTAGGATATTTTATAAGCCTCTTATTGGCCCACTTGTCCCACTAATCTATAGCTAATTCCCTTTCTAATTGGGTATTTATAGACCTAATTACCTTCATGAAAATTCAGACTTGATGAATGATATGAGAGCTTGAAGCTTGATTTTTCTCAAAAGCTCAAAAACTTTATCTCTCTTAGGAGGGTAGTGATTTGAGTCTTCCATTTAATCTAATCCTTGGTGCTAAAGCTTTAGAGGGTTAGAGGGTGGGTTGATTTATTTTTTTGCTACTTATCTTGAGCATTGAATCTTCTCCATTGGAGGCTTTTCTTTATTGGGGAATTCTCTTTCTCTCTTGGTTCTTCTTTGGAAAGAATGGTCTTCAACATCCGTTGGGCTCGTCTTCATACATTTCTTTCCTTTATTTGGTCAGATGGAATTCACTGTGGATCACCTACCTTGTATGAGATGTCCATCCCCTTCAAACATCCTCATGCAATTTTTCCCCAACAAATAAACATGCTACGAAGAGTAAGGGAGGGGTAGGGGGAAGAGGTTATAACTCATAGTCATTAGGCCCAATCGGGCTGTATGGTGGCAAAAATGTGTAAGGAATGACAAAAATGAAGATTAGCTCCTATGTTCGCCCTTGAAAGAATAAACCCTCTCTTATTGTTGGATAGGGCGTCTGTTTATTTCTAAATAAGCTCGTTGGTTCTTCTCATTTCCTCAAATTCTCAAGCCTCACTTATAGCTTAATCTTACTCTCACCTTTGCTCCATTCTCTCTCTTTTAGTGCCCAACATAAGCCCTAAATAAGTGACTCCCACATCAATAAAGTCCATACACACGACCTTGTGATGCATATATTGCCTCATCACATTGGGGTCCGATCATAGGCTAGCCTTTGCCACATGGAGGTTGGGCAAAGGTGAAAGGAATTCATTATTGAAAAGAACTTGAATTGATGCCGATGAACCACTTATATCAAATTGTGGTGATTGTTGTTCTTGTGTTGGTTAATCCTTTCCTCTCACCTCATTACCCTCATTATCCTCATTATCACCTTCTCCCTCATTTATCATCATCATTACCTACTTGGGTCATCTTCTCAAAGGCTTCATTGTTCTTCACTTCATCACTAGTTAGCTAACGTTTTGCACCCTATATTAAGAAACCTAAAAAGAATCTTTTTATGGTGAGGGTACTTGTATGAGCCACCCTTCATGTCAATTATGTTCATGTGCCCTAAAGTGCTGAGGTCTGGGATTCCGCTCAAGAAATAAGCGTCAAGTGACCCAAACTTTTCATCATAGTGCAACCCTTTGGGTGTGATGGTACTGACACGTCTACACTGTTCAGATTGTCATGGGTTGTTTTGGAAACATCCATAAGGTAACACATAATGAAATCCCTATATCAATGTATTTTCGAGTCATGATACACTAAATTATGAATAACTTCATCCATCCTACAACCAATTTGTCTATCATGATGCCCTAAAATTGTGTTGTCCATTAAATATTATCATAGGCTGCTTTGGAAACATCCACAAGCCTTTTCTTGCTTAGAACAAAAAACATGAGTCCGACCCCACCTAGCATCCTACACATTTCGTTTGGTGCATATAACACAACTATGCAGGGTTAGGCTTCCAACTTTTAGGCACATCCCCATAAGCTCTATCATGAATCAAAAGGTAAAGAAGATCATTGAAGTCCCTCAAACTCAGTTTCACATCATTATTAAACATCCTAATGTAATCATCACCTCCTTACCCTTGTAAGCGCCAACCCAATCAACATTTAATGAGCTTGAAAGCACAAGCACCAATCTATCATATGATTCAAATTTCAAATTCACATGCTCAAGCCAACCTAAGTTACTAAGCAACCTAACCACAGTATCCAACATTGTCAAAGTTCTCAATTTATCCACACATCAAAACTTTTAAGTGAATC
This sequence comes from Selenicereus undatus, assembly GCA_017589665.1. Lineage (NCBI taxonomy): Eukaryota > Viridiplantae > Streptophyta > Magnoliopsida > Caryophyllales > Cactaceae > Selenicereus > Selenicereus undatus. The sequence continues at coordinate 62,489,985 of JACYFF010019584.1, forward strand.
CAAAGCTCAATGACTTAAATTGAACACTTTGCTTCTCATTCACAAATTGCAAATCATGATTACTATGGGGAAGCAATAATGGGTAGGCATCATATTTACCTTTGTTTTGAAGATTTGGATTTGCTAAAGATGAGGCCTTAGTTGAATTCTTGGGAAGCATTGATTGATAGAAGGCTCTCTTCCTCTTTTTCTACCTGTGTTTGAATTGAGTGAATGATTTGATGGAGTTGTAATCCTTGTGCCAAAAAAATGCCTCTTGAATGATCATGAGCTTGGAAAGGGGTCGAAACTACGGTTACAATCAAATTTTCTCTCTTTATCACGTTCAACCTCAATAATGGATGTTACAGTTTTAGAGAGAGGAAGTGGGTGAATAAGAAGGGAGAAAGTTAGGAATTTGTGAAGAAATGTAAGTGGGAAATGTTTGGGATGAATGAAATTGAAGAATTTGATGAAGAATTGAGAGTTTTTTGTTTGTGAGGATTTGAGTGAGGAGTGAATAGGGAAAAGACACGGTTTTTAGGTAGAAGAAGAAAAAGAAGAAGGAAAGTGGAAGAAGACATGAATTTTTAGGCTTTCTACAGCAAGTCAAACTCGGCATAGGATCCTCGTGCCACATCTCTATGTTAATTTTTGGAATTCGCGGATTTGGTATGATCCCTCATGGCATGGATGGACACTGCCAAATATCTATTTGCCACTTTTAAATAGGAAAATTATGGCACACGTGCGCCATTTGGCATGAGTTTCTAGATCTGAATTTCTATCCAATTATCCATATTTCTAACTCTCTGTTTCGGTTTTCCTCTCTTTCTTTGCAGTCCTTTTTTTCAATATTTTTATTTTTACCTCCCATTCATCCTCAGTTTTTTTAACAATATGTTTCACTCATCTTTTTTCTTCAAAGTTTTCCCAAATCTTTTCTTTTTTTAATTTTTTAATTTTCTTATTTTTTTCTTCTTTTCTCATTTTTCAACATTCTTATAACTCACACACATTCACATATATACACATATGTACAAGAGGATTGGAGTTTTAAGTCTTAAATTTGGGAAGGCTCATACAACATGAGACATTCCATATCTCATTCACTAGGCATCTCTAAAAGTATTTCAGCCCATGCCCATTCACTTCAGATATCTTGTCTTTGGTAGGTTTCTTGATCTCGATAGCTCCACGGGCAAACATCTTAACAATAATAAAAGCATCGGTCTGCCTAGACTCAAGTTTTTCGAGAAATAGGGGAAGGCTAGAATTATAGAGAATAACTTTTTGTCTAGGAGAGAACTCATTCCTATTAATGCATTTATCATAGAAAACTTGGCCTCTCTCTTTGCTTAAGCTAGCATTTTCATAAGCTTCCCTCCTAATCTCCTTTTGTTTATAAAGAGAACCTCCTCTCCTCTCAAGCATCATTCAAATCGTAATTGAGGGCCATAATCGCCTACTAAGCTTGATATTCAAACTCTACGGGGAGATGACAGGGGTGACCATAAACTACCCTATAAAGAGACATGCCTAGGGAGTCTTAAAAGCTGTCATGTATCCACAATGCATTAATTAACTTATCTGTCCAGTCATTTTTATTCTGGTGATAGTTTTCTCCAAGATTTGTTTGATTTATGTATTAGACACTTGTACTTGACCATTTGTTTAGGGGTGGTAAGGGTTAGCAAGTAAGTGAATGATGGAATACTTTCTTAAGAAAGCATCAAGGGACGTATTGTCAAAACCCTTGATCACTAATAATAGTGTGAGGCGTTCAACATCCAGTAAGGATTTACCTTTAGGAGGCTAATGACCACCTTAGTTCTATTGGTTCTAGTGGAGATTGCCTCAACCCATGTGGACGCGTAATCAATGCAAACAAGAACATACACATTCCGAAACGAATTAAGTAATGACCCCCTAAAATCAATCCCCTAAGCATGAGGTTAACAACCATCGTTTCCTTCCTATTAAGTTTACTCAATTGTTGGCAATGAATGTACCTTTTACAATACTCATAAGCATCTTAAATACGGCTGACCAACAAAAACAGTATTGTAGAATCTTTACGGTAATTTTTTTTCCATATTGAGATGCCTCCTAGGTGCATGATCATGATAAAAGATAGGATACTAAGAATTTGGTAATCGGGAACACAACTCCTAATGATTTGGCCTTGGAAATACTTGAACAAACAAGGATAATTCCATATGAAATATCTAACCAATGCGAAGAAGCGTGCTCTATCATCTTTGGTCCAGTCCCTAGGCATGTTGCTCATCACTGAGTAATTGACAATGTCGGTATACCACAACTCTAATTACAGCCCAAAAAGTTTTCTATAAGGAAAACATTCAAAAGTAGGGGTCTCACATGCATCATCAATCACAATCCTAGGTAGGGAGTACACTATGGGGTTTGTATCTTTAGTTTCACATTAAAATTCTTAGAGTATCATAATCTTTCCAATGAGTCTAGGTTTGGCATCATTTTTCTTGAAGAGATGTTTCAAAGTGACATAGTTAGTGAAAATTACCATACAAGACCCTATAAGGTAGAGCCTAAACTTTTTAAATCCAAAAACAACCATTAGAAACTCATTCGCGATCACAGTGTGGTCTACTTGTACTTCATTGAAATTGTGAGTCACACAATAAATCACATGGAGTTTCTCATCAAATGGTTGACCCAAAACTACCCTTGATATGCAATCGGGTGGATCATACATAAGTTCAAATTGTTCTTCCCAAATACAAGGATACAAGATGGGAGCAGTGGTCAATCCCTCCTTAAGCTTTGTAAATGCCACTCCACACTCCTTAAAGAAGTGAAATGGCACGTCCTTGGTAAGAAGTTAAGACAAGGGCTAAGGAATCTTGCTAAAATCCCTAATAAACCTTTGGTAGAAATCGATACGTCTAAGAAAAGAAGGTATGTCTTTCATGCAAGTGGGGAGGGGAATGTTTGTAACTAAGTCCACTTTGCTTTGTCTATCGCTATCTCCTCACTAAAGAGGATGTAACCCAAAACTATTCAGTTTTTAACTATGAAATGATATTTTTTCTGATTAAGGGCCCTCGACACCTTTTTAAAACCTTTCCCCATTTAGCCATTAAGCCATCACAAGTGTCTGCATAAATAAAGAAATCATCCCTAAAAATTTCCATACATTTCTCAACAAAGTTGGAAAATATGGCCATTCTACACCTTTGAATGGTGGCCGGATCATTGCATAGGCCGAAAGGCATCTTCCTAAAGGCATACATGCCAAAAGGGCATGTAGTCTTCTCTTGATCTTGAAGGGTAATAGTAACTTGGGTAGAGCTAGAGTATCCATCAAGCAAACAATAAAAAGCTCGTCGGGATAAACTCTCTAACGTTTAGTTTAGAGAGGGTAGAGGAAATTGATCCTTTCTAATGATAAAGTTTAACTTTTAATTATAAATGCATACCCTTTATCCGACTTGGATTCTGTGGCAATAAGTTCATCATTATCATTCTTAATCTCAATGATATTGGTCTTTTTAGGAACCACTTGGACAGGACTTATTCACTCACTATCTGAGATAGGGAAGTAATGTTATGGTCTAACTACTTTAGGATTTCTTTTGTCATTGCTTCTTATAGGGTAGAATTCACCCTTCTTTGCTAATCATGGTAAGGCTTGACATTATTCTCAAGGTGAATTTTATGTTGCACAATGGTGAGACTAATGACTCTTATGACTCCTTGAGGTCCACCCTAAAGTCTATTTATTTTCCCTTGACAAGTCAAGGACTATGATCTCTTGGTCTGGGTCTAAATTATCGGCAATTATCAAAAGAAAAGACTCATATGGACCCAAGAAAGCATAATTGAGGGTATCGTGAGGGAGCTCCAATTCAAGAGATAAAGATGAAGGCACATTTGGGAGTGCCTTATGAGATGGAAAGGGAGAAAGAGGATATAAATTCAAGAATGGATAAATGCAACAAGTTATCGCATTGATCACTAAATAAAAATGTGTCATATTTGGGCTCATACTCCATACCAAATGACTCATATGCACACGACATCAATTCCACTTAATGATCAAATTCTACTTCATAAAAAGAAAGTCATCTACCCAATTAAGGGTAGAGTGCTCTACATCATCAACTCCCATCAGTTGCTTTTGGAAATTAAATGTACTCAATTCTATTATCATATTTCCAAAAGTTCATTCTCCAATGCCTAAAATTGATAAGCTCACTAGATTTAGCAAGGAATTGTTGATCAAGGACTACTGGTACTTTATTTACGGGGCACACAACAACCTCGGTTTCAAGCAAGATGAAGTCAACGGAAAATGTGAATTATGCTACTTTGATTAACACATCCTCAACCATTGCTCTAGGAACCCTAGTGGAATGGTCGGCTAACTGAAGGACGATTTTGGTAGGTTTAAGTTCCCTAAACCCTAATCTCTTACACACCATGGATGGCAAGAGATTGATGATAGCAACAAGGTCAAGCAAGGCCCTGTGTATATTATGGATGCCATTAAAATTGAAATTATGGGACATCCTAGGTCCTTATACTTGATGGACACTTGAATATAAATGATTGAACTCACATTAGAGGCCAAAAAGACTCTTAGAAACATTAGTGGCCCTCTTAATAGTGCACAACTCCATAAGAAAACATAAATAGGGGGCATTTGTTAAATACATTAAAAAGGGAATATATATATATATATATGTATATATATATATATGTATATATGTGTATATATATATATATATATATATACATATATATATAGATATATATCCCATTCTCCCAAATGTTTGTGTTAAAGATTACAATCTAGTATGACAAATCGATGTTATATGGCCATAACTTCTTTTATATTAGGTTCTACTTCCTTCGCGTTCTATTTAGTACAAATTAATAAGTGAAACTGTTTCATATAAGAATTATGTTGAAATGGACTTCTTCAGAGTTGATTTTTTTGAGATTTCGTAGTGTCTAATAATATGTTATGGAGTGACTTTTTAATGCAGAGGTAACTAATAATTCATCTACTGGTAGCTTTTATTATAGTCATTCTTAAATGCAGTATTATTCAGCATAATTATCGTTAAAAGTCACTATAAAGCATCTGTATATCTTATGTGAAACGATCTCACATAAGGCTTTCTATTTATTTAGTACGCCCCCTTCCTCTTTCGCTTTCTGAATGGGATTATTTTTTGTCCCTCAATATTGTCCTTTTTGGGAAACATAACAATAATGACTAGACAAAATTATCGGTATATCCCTTGTTTAATTTTGCATTGGAAATATTGTTGGCATTCGAGCATTGGCAAATTATGTAGCAGTATTAATTAACTTTTCTTAAAAAGAAATTTCTTAATTCTATCTTGTACATGAAAATGAGATGGAGGAAGCACTAAAATATTCATTTCTCTCTCCCCACAACATTGCCAAAAGTTTTCATTTGCAATATTTTATTGCCTAACAAAATCTTTGTAAGCAATTACTATTAAGCAAATGCATTTGCTCCCAAATTTCTTATATTTCCAAAATTTATCTTTAAATATTATATGGAAGGACGCATTGGGACAATTGTTAATCAACGTATACTTACTGTGAAACGAACTTTTGAATAATAAATCCGCAAAATATCTTACAAATATGACCTTGGACACTATTGAAAGATAAATTTTGGACAAATTGCATTGATAAATTAAAATATGGTACATGAAAGGAAAATTGAATTCTAAGCATATAAATTATGGGTGGTTAGGTAACTGATAATCTGAATTTAAGAGAACCCTCTTAGCCCCCTGAACTTGAGGCCAAGTTATTTTCAATTAGGGGTGGATAATTGATCGGGCCGGATCGGCTTAGGGCTGACCCATTTACAAAGTGGACCGGGTCGGGCCAAGGTCGGCCTGTTAATTATTTGGGTCGGGTTGGGCCTTTTGTGCAAATAAATGGGTCGGGTCGGGTCGTTCCATGGGTGACCCGCTTTGGCCGGTTTTAAAATGGGATAAATTTGCACAAAAAAACTATGTATAATAATTATTGTTATGTATAAAGTGTTGGTAATAATCTTAACTAATTGGAACATGTAAACTACTGCGTCAAGTAGAGTTAAAAAAAATAATGGGTCACTAAATGGGTCATTAATGGGCTGACCTGACCTGGCCTACTAATATGCCTTAATGGGTCGGCCCACTAGTGACCCGATCTATTATTGACTCGACCCTTTATTGGTCTTATTTTTAACGGGCCTACCCACTTGACCCAATGGATATCCGATGCGTTGACCACCCCTATTTTCAATAATGTATACTTAAAAAATCGCTAGTTGTCACCTAATTTGTCTTGAGTATTGTTTATTACAAAAATTAGGCCAAAGTTTGAGGCGTTGGAGGGTTTTACGTTAGTCAGATTGTTGGTAACATGACTGTCTAAAGTTCAAATTATTAGACACCAATTTTCCTAAACGAAAACATAGTTCTACACTGTTCTAAGTAGGATGAGAATGTCACTGGTCTTCTATTTCATAGGCGCAAGGAGAGAGAGGGATCTTTTTTCGTGCTTTCTGGAAACTTTAATGTAGTTTCACACTATACTATATTTTTAGTGGTATTACATTAATGCATTTTAGTTCTGATTTAAAATAATTAAAAGCAAAAAGTTAAAATTTTTAAACATTAATTAAATGAATTACTCATAAATAGCATGTAAAGTCAACGATAGTTCATAGTTCAAAATGACACTCAATTATCAATTTTTTTTTTTTCAAAACAGCACCAAGTTATATTTCTTACCCCATTAGCACCAAGTTAAGATTTTTTTTCCAAAATAGTACTTGGTAACCTAATAACCTAGAATAGTTTGTCATTTTTCATTTTTGTTTTTTAGTAATAATAATAATAATAATAATAATAATAATAATAATAACAGAAAAAGGGAAAAAAATCAATCAACCAAACCCAATGGCATGTAACCCGTACCACTACTACTACCACTACCTATACTGCCCACTCTTACCACCACCATCATCGCCTATATGCCACGACCCACCTGCGTCCTGATGTCAATCACAACCTACTACAGCCCCAAGCCACTACTCGGCACCCCATCTCAATAACTACCCCATTCGCCAATGGCCTCCTTCCCTCCCCTATCTCATTCCCCCATTCCTAAAGACTACGACATCCACTGCCATTGTTATGACCCCCACCCATTGTCGCCTTGCTCGTGAACCCACAAGCACTAATGGCCAAACCCAAATTCTTTCTCTCCTATATGCCTCGGTGGCCTAAATTTTACTCGTCTTGATCTCTCTCTATTCTCCGACCCTCCAATTGCTTATTGAATTTGCAATTAATCCTAAAGTTATCATTTATTAGGAGTTGAATAAGTTTGATAAAAATATGGGGAGGAGACAAATAAGAAGAAATTGTTATAGTGAAAAGGCAATTGGTCTTCAAATGCAATGGCTTGGAAAGACTGGCAGGAGGAATTTGGATTTAGGATTTGGTACTATTTTGGTGATTGTTGTGGTGGGACTGCAGAGTTCACCTACATAGTCGAGTAGTGGCGGCAATAATGCTAGTGGGCTATGAACTATGGGACTATGAGAATGGGGCACAGGATCATTGGATAATTTGAGTATAGAGAGTTAGGGATGACCAGTGATCGACACGGGAGTGATTTGTGGAAGCTAACCTATTTACCACCATTGGTTTCACTTTTAGCCAATCATAGTTGTTAAAGTAAAGTTGATGATATAAATCCTATTGACTATTGAGGGTTCATTATAACCGCTCAAATGAAATACTCTCACCCCCTGTCTCTCTTTGTCCCCACTAGCCAAGCCTCTCTTTCTCTCTCTACGGACTCCTCCACCCCCAAAAACCATGCTCAGTCTCTTCAATTCTCCTACTAACTGTTGTATCTCCAGTAAGTCTATGGTACATACCTATGTACCATAGAATTATACACACATATATATAAAAGGATCTTATTAAATTGGGCCAAGATAAACATATTGCATTTGGGCGGCCCACAACACTAACATTTGAAGAGAAACACACGTGAAAGTTGAAGCAAGAAAATTTAGAGCAAGAAACACACGGCCAACTCTGTAAAAATCAATCACTGCATATTTGAATTTTGATCAAGACAATTTTGAGCAATATACATAATCCATCATGAAAATTAGCAATACGAATCAGCAAAATCAATGAATTTTTATGAACAATTGGTAGCTGAAGCAGAGGAATTGCTTATTGAAGAGTTACATATGCTAGGATTCCAAGGTATGTTCATAAAATTGCTCAAACAAACAATAATCTATCAATCTTCAATTCAAAGAATAGCTATCTGGGGCAAATTTTAAAGTCAAGCATGGTTGCACATAAGGTGTTTGAGAAAATTCCCCAAAGGTAGGATTGCAATAACAAAATCGTTGCACATAAGCTGACAAAGAACGTACACTGATTTAGGCAAAAGGTTCACTGCAGTGTACAAAAGTTTCACTGTATTTTTGGAAAGATACACAAAATAAATAAGAACGATTAACAGCATCAAATTCTGCTATTCATAGGATAACTGTAATTAAATGAACGTAAAGATTACTGACATTATTCTTATATTGTAGGTCCCCATAATCAAGATCCCAATTATCAAGAATATGGTTCCCAAGCGATAGGTATGTATGATTTATATTTTTAAAATTCAGTGTAATGTCATGTAGCCAGTGAATTGTGAAAGTAATGGTTGTAGAGCTCATGTAGCGATAGGTACGTATGATTTATACTTCTAAGAATATGGTGTTGTACACACTGTAACTCATGGTTGAAAGGAAGGTAGTCATGGATCTCATATATAATTATAGTAGCAATCATTTTGTCAGTTAGTATACCTTTAACCTATTGCAGTGAATCTTTTGTTGATTTAAGTAAATCTTTTGTTGATGGCAGTGAATCTTTTGTTGATGCAATGCATTGTTGCATCAATTCTGTTTTTCCTAATTCAGCTACTATCTATCCTCCAAACACATTGATAAGCATAATAGCTTCTGACACTATTGACTACTTAAATTGCAGTTCCTCGGCATCAAGAACCCATCGGACAAGAATATGTTAAGAATGATGAATTTGTGTTGATTGGACAAAGTGTCAAATCTGAGCAAGAAGCGTATGATTTGTATAACACTTATGGTCTAAGAGTGGGGTTCAGCATTCGTAGGGATTCACAACGGACGAAAGCTGATTGAAGTGGTATAACAACAAAGAGATATTGTTGTTCTAAACAAGGTACAAAGAGAAATGTCGTCCAAAAAAATGAAGAACATATCGATAGAAGGTCATACAGCAAACGAGTAACCCGAGTCGGTTGCAAAGCAATGATTCAGTTTTAAGTAGATGGAAATGGTGTCTGGACAGTTACGAGGCACGATAAGCTGCACAACCATCCTTTTTGTGATCTCACCAAACGACATCTTTTGAAATCACAATGAACAGTTACAGAAGAACACCATCATTTATTTTAACACAATTTAATATTTTGTGGATATTAGAGCTATTTGCTGATTGTAAATGTGCATGCTGCTATTGATTCTTATTTGGTGTCGGTGGATTGTAATGATATATCTTAATTTTGATCCCATGAATCTTTAATGCAATGCAGTGAATTTTTCACAACTGCAAGGAACCTTTCCCCAAATGCAGTGAATCTTTTCACAACTGTGGGGAACCTTTCCCCAAATGCAGTGAATCTTTTTTTCCAAGAAGCAAAAAAGTATATTTCAACATATATTTATTAATGAAATTTGATAAGATCATTAAAAGAAGTTCAAAATAAATAACAGCCTAACAAAAGAATTAGAGGATTGGAAGGTTAAAGGAGAGAAACAGGGGGAAACAAATGAAAAGATTGTGGGAAAAAGCTCTCCTAAGATTCGAACCTCACACCTATAGTTTAAAAGCCACATATTACACCAATCAGCCATCACAGCTCTTTGTAGTTTTGGGTGGAAATATTATTATAAATGTGTTACCTGATAGATGATAGTTGACGGTATGTACGATGCAATGTACATGCGGGTGTAAGGTAAATATTTCCTTGTATCTCTATCAAGTTTTGGGTTTTAGTTTTCTCCCTCTACTACTTCTTCATCATCAAGTGGTTTTTAATTCGTTGTAGCTATCCAGCAACAATTTCCCCTATTTAGATTGTCCTCTTCACAGCAAATTTCTCTTTACACTAATATCTTCAGAGGGGTCAAGAAATCTTCAAAGCATGCAATGCTGACATACAATTCTACACGTAGATCTTCTATTTACAATGGGATAATCAGATACTGGTAGGAGGTAGTTCTTAAATTTGGTTTCAATTTTTAAGGAGTTGATTAGTTGATTTGGTGATTTGGTGATTTGGTTTGATTTGGTGAATTAAGGTTTCTTTCATTTTGATTAATTGATGTGCAGTTTCTATTTATGTAGTTCTTAAATTTGATTTTAAACTACGGAGTTGCTTAGTTGATTTGGTGAAATCGGTTGATTTTGTGGATTAGGGTTTCTTCCCTTTTGATTTATTTGTAGGTTTTGATTTTCAAGTTTTGTTTTCATGTGGTTTGATTTTCAACTCAAATTAGTCTCTTTTTTGTTAGTAGTAGTGGCATTAAGATAGCTATTTTTTCCCCTCTATAATTGTCCCATATACGAAGTATTGGCACTTGGCATGGGGTTTATATTTCCCCTCCTTAGTTGGCCTTGTTGAATAATTTGGGCCTACTTTTCCTAGTGAAGTGGGGAAGGGTGACCACCACACGTGAGCGTGCTGCCCAGTCTAGTCTGTGCCGGTCGCAAGCGCGACGTGGCATGGGCTTGGGCGAACCTACTAATCTTTTTGGAGAAATATTGTTTAATTTTTGTTCGTTGGCCTTCCCAGTCAACAATTCCACACTAATATTTCTCCACAGTTTACTCCAAGCTACAACTATTTTTGGCAACCCACAATTTACTTCAAGCCACAACTATTTTTAGCTGCTTTCTCTCCACTCCAACAACCATGTCTCTCCTATAGATACAACACTCTTGAGCTGCAAAAAATACACAACAAGTTCTCTCTTCCCTTCTCCTCTTCTATTGTTTTGTTCTCTCCCATTTCTGGGCAAATTCTATACTGCGTGTTCTAAATATCTAACCTTGAGTACACGAGTTCAGAGGCTGGCTGTGTTAACCTTGGGGAGCAATCGATTGATTTCATTTGCACTTCGGTCGAGCCAAAATTGCTTTCAAGGCAGTGGTATACCACGACACAGTGTTTACTTTCTCTCTCTGCCATTGATTTCCTCACAATATTTCCTACATCTCTCTCCCTCTCTCTTTCTCTCTCTCTATCTGTCTCACACTCACACACATCTAATAGACAATGTTAACGTAATTGTTTATTTATCGATCAAAAAAATTGTTCATATATGATTCTAAATATAGTATAAAATTTATTTGATGAGGATTTAACAAAAGAATATATGCAGGATATAATTAAAGATCAAATTGCATGAGGCTGGCAGATATCATCGTCAGTTTCCTTATAGGTATCATCAACCATCTTGATGGTTTTTAACTATGAGTGTTAAATGGTTATATAGACTTGAGATGTTCATTTTCTTGATGGGTTATGGTATTTGGCTAATCAGTAAGTGGTATTATGGAGAATGTTTTTATCATTGGTACATTCGATGTTAGCTTAGACTCTTAAATAGTCAAGCTCTAGAAAATATGTCTACAACTTGCTTCCATAATTATGCTACCATCTTTGTAAAGTTCTAGTTTTATTTCCACTTTTTTTCTTGCTCTGTGGGTGCGTGCACATGTGTGTGTGTCTAGAGGTTGCATATATTATTAATTTCTGGTGAGTGCTATGATCATTTTTTGTACATTATTAGGTGTACTCTTTCTAATTTAATTTTTTCTTTCAAACATTATATAAGATTATGGGAGGATGATTACGATCACCATAGTGAAGCATGATTTGGTTAGAAATTTTAAGCAAATAATGCTTCATTATGATGAGTTGCTACATTTGACGCAATGCTATTAGCTCATGGGATACTTATATGGATGCCATGAAGGCCTACTGAATGAGGGGATAAATGTGAATGAGTCACAACAAAGGATTGATATTTGGAGGCCTATTCGGAGGGACAATGATACATAATACATATTTGATAAGGAATGACCACAACTCAGTATTGACATGAGTATATTAGGAGAATCGGCAGTGCATATTTGTATGACTGTTCATATTTTAGAGGGTGTGACCATGGTTGATGGAACCCGTTAACAAATAGTTGATTTCTTTATAGAAGTTAAGGCACTGAAGTTTAGCCTAGAGATCAAACAAGGTTATGCTTTCAAAGGCTTAAGGTGGGATGGTTACCCATAATTTGTCATCACCAAATTAGAGACTTCGTTATTAGTTGGGTGAAAGTGAGTATAGCAGTACAGCTAGAACTAGAAGTTCTAATAATAGTAGATAATAGTTTTCAAATTGGGTGTGATATGTAAATTCAAGGTTGATTTGATGAAATAGAACAAGTTTTGTGACTTTGGTTTCTTTCCTTTTGGTTAATATGTCTTGATTTGAAATTTGGTTTCATCACAAGGAATTTTGGGTTTTCGTTTGGAGCATGTTGTAAGTAGATTTTTAATTGTCTAATTTTATAGGCCTATTTTTTAAAAGTATACAGTCAATTTTCTCCAAAAACCATAATATGTTAGCCTCTATAGCTATTGTTTACATCATTCTTTTCTTTTCTTTCGAAACATGTGGTGGTTACTATGCTATATCAATAGGAGTAACAAGAGATGGCGGATGAGATATCAACTGAAGGAGGTCAACTATGGTTAAGATATGAGTTCACCATGTTCTTAGTCTCATAATCGATTTTATAAACTTTGCTTAGTTTGTTATTGATGATTTAATTGTAGTGTTTTCTGCTACAATCTTTATGTCTGTCCTTTTCTTTTGGTGTTGCTCATTTGGGCGATTGCATATGTGCAGCCCCTCCTTCAATTGTGTGAATTTAAGGAGCAAAAACTGTATTCCATGTATCTTTCACTCAAGCTCTATATTTAATTACATAAATTCATATAATGAATACTTTATAATTTTAGAGGTGGCATTTTGTGTGGGATAAGATGGTTGTCCTTTGAAGGTTGACATTGTGAGTTATAGTTGAAAATTTGTATACTTCATTCCAATGTGCCAAACTGTACATTCAATTGTTAATTATACCTTCAAAAGGTATTTTAGAATTAGGAAATTTATGGATTGTTGTTTCTATAGGTTTTTGTCCCCTAATAATTTTTTCGGGATGTAGATATGCTCTTCACTTTTTATACGATATACTTTATGATTATTTTTGTTCATAATATTTGAAATTTCAAGGCTAGCTTTGTTTATTCTTTCACTTGGATTCTTCATGGCAGATTGCTTGCTCTATTGCCACCACTCAGAGCATCAATCAACTAATGCTTGCATTGAAAGAGTCTCCTAATGACACCATAATTGAAAGACCCCCACGTTTGGCTTAAAAGGGATTTGAAATGACTACTTATATCACCAAAGGTGCACATTTCTTTTCGGGGAGCCCCTCACAAGAACTTCACAGTTAAGCGTGCTTTGTTGTACAGAAATCTTATGATGGTGACCTTCTGGAAAGGTTTCCAGACAGCATGTGAGTGAGGACGAAACATGTCGGAAAGAATTGTGGTGATTTGTGAGGCCAGTAACGATCCTTGAAGATGTTCGTGGTAACAGCCCGCGACCTGGGAGTGGTTGGGGTGTTATAGATGGTGTCAGAGCTGACCCACGGTCGTGAGTTATGCCAGTGGATCGGAGTGCCTTGGGCAGTCACATAGTAGGGGCAAAGATATTAGGATAGACTGCAAGTCGAAAGGACTTGTAAGTTCGTTTATTAATGAGGCACAACGAGGACGTTGTGTGCTTTAAGTGGGGGGTGATAGTAACACCCCCATGTGTAGTTTAAAGCATTTTATGTGACTACATATATCATCAAAGGAACCCCTTTCTTTTTGGGAAGTCCACTCTTAAGAACTCGATAGTTAAGCATGCTTGTTGTGAGAAAAATCTGATGATGGGCGACCTCCTAGGAAGTTTTTTAGGTAGCATTGAATAAGGATGAAGCATGTCGAAAAGGCTTGAGGTGACTTGTGGGGCTGGTCGACGATCCTTAAAGGCATTAGTGTAATTGCTCACAACCCGAAGAGGGTCGGGCGTTACAATAATTAAGATTATGGCCTATCGTATTATGGTCTGTTAATGTTATTATAAGCATCCTTTTTTGTCCTTGAAATTTCAAGGTAGCTATTATTTCTATTTCTAGAGTTGGATTAATATTTGTGAAGTTGTTCCACCTCCTCAGAGTATGTCCCTTTTGCTATAATGTTTAATGCATATTGCATCTTCCTTTGGGGGGAGGGGTGCTTCAATTGAGCATTCATGTTTTGTAGTTGTATCTTAATTTTGCTTTTATGCTATGACAAATGGGTCAAACATATTATGATGGGTTGAATATGGTTGTCATCTATCTATAGTTATATGTTAACATTATGGTCGGAATTATTATCTGGGTTTCAGTTACTGGCCAAAGAATGTGCTAGATGTGTGTCTTCAAAGTAGAGTGAGCTGAGAGAAAATAGATTATGGCAACAAAGGTGGGAACAACAGTGAGAAGTTTATTGTCACTTGTGGTCACAAAATTAGAATTATCTCCAATCTATGCTTCAAAATTAATTTAGTGGCTATTTTCATCACCCCTACCATGTCAAGAGCATGGTTTGGGATTTGGAGGAGGGGTTTGTGTAGACCTAGAAATGCGTCATTCGGTTCGAGTACTGGTTGGGTTAAATTTGGGTCGAATCATGTTTTGGTTTAAGTGACATTTTGGGCTAGTTTGGTTTGGGCGTAGTGAACTTCGGTTCAGATCGATTTTAGGTGTCAACTGATTTTTGGTTCAGTACGCTTGTCATGCAAAAATAAGCAATTTTGTAGAAAATTTCATGTCGATGTGGTTTGGTTTGAGTCAATTCGAGTTTCCCACTTTCAAATGAATATATTTTAGACGTTGGGTTAGGTATGGGTCTAAATCATTCAATTTAGGTTTTTCTGGTCTTGGGTCTTGGTTCAGTTTTTCCAGGTCTAGATTTGTGGTTGTGGTGGGAACTAAGAAATTAGTTAATACAAGGTAGTGAATTGGTAGTGACAGCAAGAGAAACTGGTTGACTGATGTTGTTCTTCTCATATTTGAGGTCTATTTCCTCCGCCCCCTTTCTCTTATCTTCTTTTATTTTTTTTACTAGCCACTATAGTAAAATTCTTTTTTTGAGGTCATCAAATTTGGGAATCTTGGTGGAGTCCAATTGATACTTTGTATTGGAAGTTATAGGGCGGTGGATGAACATTAGCATCAATGTTATCAACAATAGTTAAGCTGGGTGGAAGTAGAAGGTGTTACAATCGTCATGCATATGTCCCCTCCAATCCAACTTCGGATGAAGTGGCATTTGATTAGAGAACAAACTGCGAACCAAGGTATTAAAGCTTGAAGTATCCTAACATGATTAATCCTATTCTATTAGACATTTGCTCATTCATACTCTGCAGAAGGAATAAATGTAGATCCTCCCCCCTGTAATAACCCGAACCTAAATCACGTTTATTTATTTAATTAAGCCGTGTTATTACTTTTTCATATTTATTTATCTCATTTAATCACCCTGGTTGGGAGAATTTATTTCGGGCCCCACTTTGTAATTCGAGTTTCATTTACCATAACAATTTCGGATGAATCGATATTAGGCCCCGGTAAATATGATTAGGTCATAAATTATTTTTCATAATGTCAGAAAAATTTAATTGTTAACCATGCAAAAATATGGGCCCAAATTCGTTAAGTTTGGCCTGATTTGCGACCCGATTCACTTTGAGCTCAAATTGTGGCCCAAAATTTTTGGTCTAATTAAATTAAGTTAATCACCGTCATTTGTACCTAATTTTAATTAGCAAAAAGGATATTGTGCATGGATAAATATTAGCCAAGCATTTAGATAATAACAAACTATTAGTTTCCACCAAGTAAAAATCCTAGCCTTCTTCTTCCTATCTCCTCCACACCCCCATGGCAGCCCCCCTTGCTGAAGTTGCTGCTGATTTCAACCCTCTTGCCGCCACTCCAGCCGGCCACCCTTGCTGCCACCAGCCACACCTCCTCCAACATCAAACACCACTTCCCACTACCCCTTCCTCTTTATATCTAAGCATAAAGTGAGGTAAAACCCTATTTTGATCTTATCATATTTTTGGTTTTTACGACTGTTCTAGTTAAGATTTATGCTCTTGTGATCAAAATAAATGTTATTATGCAAATTTTATTATTTTTGGGGATGTTGGAGATGGTGGAGTTGAGCTTGAGCTTGAGCTTGATCAAGTATGTATGAATCAAGAGAGTTTGGATTTGTGTTTGTTTGTTTAATTGTTGTGATCTAGCAAGGAGAGTGAGTTTAAAGATGGTTGGTGATCTTATTTTACTCATTTATGGTGATTTGGATGGAAACTTGAATGTGGCATGACCTAGAGTTTCATGATTATACATGGTTTAACTTGATTTTTGGAATTAAGTATATTATTTAGATTGAATTAGATGTAATTTAAACGTTGGATATGTTATTGACTAAAAAGGATGATGTTATGTAAGTTTTGCAAAAATTATTAGATTATGAAAAATTCCATAAGTGGCCAAAAGATCTTGTTTGAATTATTAACGCAAATAAGTGAGGTTATGGAAGCCTTCTAAGTGTTTTTGTGGAAAGAATGATTGTAAAACCTATAAATATGATCATGTAGTGATTTTGAGTAATATGGCCATTTAAGGTGATGAGAAGCAACAAGGCTTTGTTAAATGATTTTAAGGACTGATTTTAGATGGGGATTTATGTGAAAAGAAGTGAGAAAGCAGAAGCATAGTGGTTGTGACCTAGTTGAAAACAGGGTTCACTTTGCCAATAAACTGATAATGATTGGTTAATGCAAAAATTATGATTTTTAGTGGGTAGATAGATCAGGGAGTTATCTTTCAAATTCCTTTTGAATTGATTCATTCCATGTTTTGTGGGAAACATTATGGCTGTTTTTCCAAGACTAAACAGGACGAACCCAAGCTGTGCACAGTTGTGTTGTAACCTAATTTTAACAACCCTATAGTGGTGATTATGTTTTACACTATGGAAGAAAGTTTTGAAGGACTTTTTAAGCTTTTCATATTGGGATTTTATAGCTCAATTGGAGGTTGGGGGTGACAGATATGGATTTTCTAAATTAGACCTTCAAATGGTAATATGACGGAAGAAAGAAATCATGACATTTGGAAATATTATCAGGAGTTTTTATATAATTATAGATATTGCAAAGAAATTACAAAGTTTAGCGAATTCAACAACTTTCATTTTGTATAGAAGCTTACTTGGGTTGGAAAGCCGAGTTAAATGGGCTTGAGAATGAAATTGGAGAAGTAAAGAGGGCAAGGACACAAGCTAAGGTTATATGAGCTTTCCTGAACCTCACGACACCCCTCTTGTCATTAAACCTTCTATTATTCATTGGAGAAACATCAAAAACCCATATTGGATTCATATCCTTTACAATACTTCCATTATCACCTCAATGATTTCATTTTAGCCTATTTTGCTTCAATATTTTTTTACTTCGAGTTCAATGATCCTAACTTATTTATTTTTCAAAATTATTTTAGTATAACTTATCTTATGTTGAATTGTTTGAATTGTGGATTCCCTTTTTATTAATCAATTTTCATAAAGCTACAATTTATGGGAGTGAAAGTTGTTTACTAACTACATTTACCTATAAAACTACATTTCTTAAGCAGAAACGGGGCGTAGTCTATCGTTTCCCATTGTGCATAAGTATTATCAAGTGAGATTGCATTTTAAGGACTTCCGGTACGTTCATTGTCCGTATCTTTAGAAATCAGCACGTATTTATCAAAATGATAATGTTTTGGTAAGTACATCAATGAATTAGATTAATCAGTGATTTGTCATATAATTAGTGACCCCATCTGTTATCAGTTACAAAGCATTGCCTTCCACTTACCCGCGCAGATTCAGGCGAGGTCATCTGATCGACTTAACAGGTATACACCTATCCATAAATCGTAACAGCATCAAAGGGTTCACTATCAGATAATAAATAGCAATTGTAGTTTACATTCATCTCATTCACTATTTTAACTTAAAATGAATTGCAAAGCGGGCCCAACCTATTTATGCAATGATCATTTCACCGTACGGGAATGCATGTACTGAGCGTCGGCTCACAGTTCAAAATGTTTTTCATGTTTTGTTTTAGGCAAATGACCAGTGAAAGGCCTTCATGATAACAAACCAGCTCGAGAAATAAGTTGAGCAAGGGATCTGGATGGATCAACAGTAATGTCGTACATATATAGTTTGGAGCTTGAGATCTTCGGTTGGTGGAGATGTAAACTTCATGGTAATTGCTTAGTTGTGATGTATAAACCTCATGTTAGTTATGATGTTAAATGTATATGAGTTTGATTTATGCTCAACTATATCCTCTCTAGGGTATTTTCTTTAAGCCTTATCCTTTTTGGGATGGCAGTAACGCCTCGATTATTGGGTTTATCACCTCTATCATCAAAATTATTGGTCCTAATTTAGGGATTTATTAAGGAGAATGCAAACAGTGAGATGTGTTTAATTTGGAGGTGTTACAGTTTTGGTATCAGAGTCAGATTTGATCTTCCTTAATGGAATATGAAGCATGAAGAGTGGAGTTCGGAGAGTGAAAAAGTTGGTTAGTGAGGGTTATTTAGTGAGGGTTATTGTGATATCATTGGAGATTTATGACATTAGAGACTTATGATAGTAGAAATACCTGTTTGTCTGTCCCATGTTCGTCACTTATGTTCCTCCACCTTAGATGGATCCATATGCAGTGAATATGATATCAAGTAATTCTGTGGCCATTCACATCTCTTTACTATATGCTAGTATGGTAGCCCATATACAACCCCTATTTATGAGTTTCATAGTGTTATGGTCTATACCCGTAGGCTGTTATGGACCTTATTTACAGTTGTTCCTTGGGTCGAGTTTGGTATCCGATATCACGACTTTATGATAACTCGAGCCTTGGGATGGGACGAATATACATTTCAATTTCAGGAGGCTTGGGCTAACATTATCACCGAGCTGTTACTAAGAGAGGAGTTTGAGTCGAGAGGCAATAACATGGACATTCTGCAATATGTATTTCCATTTCACTTTGTATCTCCCCTACTATCACCACCTGCACCGAGCACTCCTCAGCCGCCTGACAACCCAAAGCCATTGAGACCTAGAGAGGGGATCGCTATATCTGATGGATCAAATGAGGTGCACATTGTTATGGATCTCCCTTATACACCATAGTTTAGCTTTGATGGTGACCTCATGGAAGGCTCAGAGAAGGACCCCGAATTGGAGTAGCATCAGCTTGATCATAATGATGAGAATGCAAAGATTACTGTTTCGGACAACAGTTTTGACTCGGGCAGAGAGCCTGGGGATGAATCTGACCTAGACTATGATCCATCTGGGGATTATTATATTGATTTATATTTTATGTTGACATCCCTGATAGATTACTTTTTGAGCACACATGTATATAGTATACCCAGTTGGATAGATGAATTTTGTGCAAGTTATGACATTACATATAGTTAGACAGGTCTTTTCGATTCTGTTCATTAGTCTGCCTACTTTTGAGCATGTAGCGGACTTAGTCTATTGGGGCTAAGTAGTGTTATAATTAGGAGGTAGGTATAATGGTTGACCTTAGGTGGTTAGTTCAATGTGATATTCATTGTGGAAGCATGTATATGTATGTACGCGAGCAATTATGGTAATGATATAATGAAGTTTTATGTTATATTTTAATAATACTTGGATCATACTAGTTGTATCTGTTGTGTTTGTTTATCTTATATGTTGGTTGTAGTTACTCGATTGAATGGATCGTCAGAATATTAGAATATGTGTAAGACAATACAGAAACCCACATAGAAGAAAATTCAGATCATGGTCAAGGGTTAGGTGATCAAGTTTGGTGTAATGTGTCAATAACCTTAGTGGAATGCCCTCAATTTCCCCTGAGTTGATTAGCAAGATGGGAACTCTAACTATTAACAGACCTTGGTGTCTGAGCATACGAAGTGAATAGCCCCAGCAGCTTCTGAAATCCCTCATAAAGCCAATAAATTAGCAGATAGGGTGAGCGATGCAACCCTAAAGTATATGATGGAAAGTTTGACCCAGTGGAGCTAGAAGCATCGATTAGAGGGATAGAAAAGATTTTCACAATAGTGGAGGTTCTAGAGGATAAAAAGGTGAACATTTGAGCATTTTACCTAACTGAGGAAGTAGACTTTTTGTGGAACACTGTTAACGATCGACTCTTAGGGCCTGATTTCACTTGGAATAGATTTCTGGAAGAACAGAAGATGAGTAGTAGTATGATTGTGATGCAGTATGCTAGCAAATTTACAGAACTATCCAGATTTATTCTAGAGTTTATGTCATCTGAAAGGTTGAAGATAAGAATATTTGAAGAGGGATTACCTTTCTATATTCATAACCAGCTAGCTAGTCAATCGATCCTTACCTATCAAGAGTTATATGAGCGAGCAACTGAAGTTGAATGAGTGAAGACTGAATTGAGGGCCTTGAACCTGATTAATCAGAAGAGGGAGTGGACTGAATAGGGAGCTCTGAGAAAGAGTATAAACCAGAAGAAATCTGCTCCCGCTCCTCCCAAGAGTCATCTTGCAGGCTTAGCAGAGCCTTATAGGAAATATGAAATAACTAACCACACCACACCTGAGTGTCGAGTGTGAACCAACAAATTCCTATGGTGCGGTGGCCAGAGCACATCATTGTTTCCTATCCCTGAAGATTGAAGGTTGTAGACAAGGGCTCCCACCTTCAAGGCCCGTAGCTGTGGGAAGGGCTTATGTGTTGAGCAAAGAAAACAAAAAAAAAAAAGAAGCTACCACCTTTGGTACAGTAGTTACTAGAACACTCTGTTCAATTTCAAAGCCATTTTGTGTATTACTTTATTCAATTGCACTCATTCATTTACGTCCACTTGTTATGCCATGCAACTGAACCTTGAAAATAAGGAGACAGAAACCAATTATAGAATCAAGTTATCCAATAACTCTAGAGTTTAGTGTCCTATCTCTTATAAACTTATTCCAATTACTATTGGTGGGATAGTATTCCCTGGAGTTTTAATTCAATTTGATCAGACTTTGATGTCATTCTGGAGATGAGCTAGTTATGTACTCATGGGGTCAAGATATATTGTGAGTACCCTAAGGCTATTTCAAGGGATGAACAAGGCAGAGAAATATGTTTTATGGGCAAATAAAGGAAATAACTTGTCCTTTAAATTATGTTATGAAAGCAAGTGAGCTCTTATGCCAAGGATATACTGGATATTGGTGTTATGCTATTGACACTCAAGCACAAGAAGAAGGAGCAGAAGAGATCCCTATAGTTTGTGAAATTAGAGATGTTTTCCTAAAGAGTCATTGGGACTACCCCGCAAAAAAAAATTGATTTTTGAAATTGAATTAATCCCTGATGCCCAATGTATCTCTAAAACCCATATCATATAGCCCCAACAGAGCTTAGAAAACTGAAGATTAAATTAGATAAGCTGTTATAGAAGGGATTTACTAGACCAAGTGTGCCACCAAGGGGTGCCCCAGTTCTATTTGTAAAGAAGAATGATGGAGCCTCAAGGTTATGTGTCGATTACAAGGAGCTGAACATGATTACCATAAAGAACAAATATCCATTGCTCTGAATAAATGGTTCATTTCATCGACTGTAAAGAGTAGAAATATTTTCCAAGATTTTCTTGAGATTAGGATACCATAAACTTAGGATTACACTTGAAGACATTCTCAAAACTACACTCAGGACCAGATTTGTCCATTATGAATTCACCGTGATGCCTTTTTGATTGACCAATGCCCTGTGGCCTTTATGAATCTTATGATTAGAGTTTTCAGACCCTATTTGGGTAAGTTTGAGGTGGTATTCATAGACAATATGTTGATTTACTCCAAAGCCAGAAACAAGCATATTACCAATTTGAGAACAGTGTTGCAAACCTTGAGGGAACATGGATTATATAGCAAATACAAGAACTGTGAGTTCTGGTTAGAAGAAGTGGTATTTTTGGGACATGTGGTTACAAAGGAAGGGATTAAGGTCGATTTGCAGAAGGTGAAACCAGTTACAAAGTGCCCAAGGCTCACCAATGTCATTGAGATCAAAAACTTTTAAGGTTTAGCAAGGTATTATCGAGTTCAGGAAGGATTTGTCAAATATCATCTTCTCTGACCGATTTGCTGAAGAAAGCTACAAGCGAGCAAGAAGATAAAGTGGTAGTTCATACCTTCCAACAGTTCAAGCCTTATGAGAGAAATCACCATACACATGACCTGGACTTAGCTATGGTGGTCATTGCATTGAAATTTTAGAGACATTACTTATATGGTGTACGCTGTAAGATCTATATTGACCATCAAAGCTTGAAGTACATTTTCACTCAGAAGAAGCTTAGTCTGAGACAAAGGCGTTGAGTAGAAAGGTACGACTTGCAGATCCAATATCACCCAGGAAAGGCAAATGTTGTGGAAGATGCACTGACATGGAAGGCACGGCATAACCTTAACACTCTAGTCATTACTCAATTGAACCTCTCGAGAGGGCTTGTGAACTTGAATGTTCCATTGGTGTCATATGGGCAAGCATCTAAAAATATCTATGGATCCAATTCTTTTAAGCTGGTGTCCGTAGTACTTTACGAGTTAGGACCAATATTTGTATTTGAAGAAAGCATGTTATGAAAGTAGTAGCAGAGAAATTCACATGAAACATTAGGGTAAAATGACACAGACATTGACGACAAAATCAGCTTTTGGATCATGAAGATCTTCTTCAACACTCAATGAAGTGATAAACATCAGAAGACACTCTTGAAAACAAACCATTGGAACCGACAAAAAAGCTATCCTGATAAAAGAAGGAGATCCTTGGAGTTTCAGGTAGGTGATAAGGTTTTTCTTAAAGTTTATTAAAATATTCAATTCCATAGCTTGTCGACTAGATCTGCTTATATAACTCAAACATGTGTACAACGTGCTCCTTACCTCACACACAGGCAGCACATTTCAGATCCTTACCACACTTTCTTAACTAAACCCATTGCGGTCAATGCGGGTCTAGTGTTTGAAAATCACCTAGTCCAGACACTAGATCATAGGATTAAGCAGCTACGCATCAAGCAGATACCTTTAGGCAAAGTACATTGGGAAAATCATACCTCCTCAGAAACCACTTAGGAAAACCGAGGATGAGATGCTAGCCAAGTACACACATCTATTTGGGATGAACTTGCATGTTTTGTCAAAGCTCATAAGTTTCGAGGACGAAACTCTTTAAGGGGGGAAGACTATAATAACCCGACCCTAAATCATGTTTATTTACTTAGTTAAGCCATGTTATTAATTTTAAAATTTTTTTATCTCATTTAATAATCCTGGTTGGAAGAATTTACTTCAGGCCCCACATTGCAATTCGAGTTTCATTTACCGTAACAATTTCGGGTGAATCCATATTAGGCCCTGGTAAATATGATTAGGTGATAAATTATTTTTAATAATGTCACAAAAATTTAATTGTTAACCATGCAAAAATTTGGGCCCAAATTCATTAAGTTTGGCTCAATTCATTTGGGCCCGATTTGCGGCCCAATTCACTTTGGGATCAAATTGTGGGCCGAAAATTTTGGTGTGATTAAATTAAGTTAATTACCATCATTTGTACCTAATTTTAATTAGCAAAAGGATATTTTGGATGGATAAATATTAACCAAGCATCAAGATAATAGTAAACCATTACTTTCCACCAAGTAAAAATCCTAGTCTTCTTCTTCCTCTCTCCTCCACACCCCCATGGCAGCCCCCTCTTGCTAAAGTTGTTGTTGTTTTCAGCCTTTTTGCCGCCACTCCAGTCATCAGCCAGCCACCCTTGCTGCCACTAGCCACCTCCCACACCTCCTCTAACATCAAACACCACCTCCCACTACCCCTTCCTCTTTAAATCCAAGCATAAAGTGAGGTGAAACCCTATTTTGATGTTATTGTATTTTTTGGTTTTTATGATTGTTCTAGTTAAGATTTATGCTCCTGTGATCAAAATAAATGTTATTATGCAAATTTTACTATTTTTGGGGATGTTGGACATGATGGAGTTGAGCTTGAGTTTGATCAAGCAAGTATCGATCAAGAGAGTTTGTGGATTTGTGTTTGTTTGTTTAATTGTTGTGATCTAGCATGGAGAATGAGTTTAAAGATGGCTGGTGATCTTATTTTACTCATTTATGGTGACTTGGATGGAAACTTGAATGTGGCATGACCTAGAGTTTCATGATTATGCATGGTTTAACGTGATTTTTGGAATCAAGCATATTATTTGGATTGAATTAGATGTAATTTAAACGTTGGATGTGTTATTGACATAAAAAGATGATGTTATGTAAGTTTTGTCAAAATTATTGGATTATAAAAAATTCCATAAGTGGCCAAAAGAGCTTGTTTGAATTATTAATGCAAATAAGTGAGGTTATGGTGGAAGCTTTCAAAGTGTTTTTGTGGAAAGAATGATTGTAAAACCTGTGAATATGATCATGTAGTGATTTTGAGTAATATGGCCATTTAAGATGATGAGAAGGAACAAGGCTTTGTTAAATGATTTTAAGCAATGATTTTAAATGGGGATTTATGTGAAAACAAATGAGAAAGTAAAAGCATTGCAACTGTGAACTGGCAGAAAACAGGGGTCACTTTTCCAATAAACTGGTATTAATCGACCCATCTACAAATTATGATTTTTCGCGGGTAGATAGATCAGTGAATAATCTTTCAAATTCCTTTTGAATCGCTTCATTTTGAGTTTTGTGGAAAAAGTTATGGTCATTTTGCCAAGACTGCACAGGATGCACCCAAGCTGTGCTTAGTTGTGTTCTAACCCAAATTTAACAACCCTGTTATGGTAATTACGTTTTACGCTATGAATAAAAGTTTTGAGGGACTTTTTAAGCTTTTTATATGGGGGTTTTATAGCTCAATTGTAGGTCGGGGGTGAGAGATATGGATTTTTTAAAGTAGACCTTCAAACGGTAATATGACGGAAGAAAGAAATCATGATATTTGAAAATATTATCAGGAGTTTCTACATAATTATGGATATTGCAAAGAAATTACAATGTTTAGGGAGTTCAACAACTTTCATTTTTGTATAGCAACTTACATGGGTTAGAAAACCGAGTTAAATGGACATGAGAATGAAATTAGAGAAGTAAAGAGAGCAACGACACAAGCTAGGGTTATATGAGCTTTCCTGAACCTCACAACACCCCTCTTGTCATTAAACCTTCTATTATTCATTACAGAAACATCAAAAACCCATATTCCATTTGTATCAGTTACAATACTTCCATTTTCACCTTAATTATTTAATTTTGGTCTATTTTGCTTCAATTTGTTTTACTTCGAGTTCAATGACCCTAACTTATTTATTTTTCAAAATCATTTTATTATAACTTATCTTATGTTGAATTGTTTGAATTGTGGATTCCCTTTTTATAAATCAATTTTCATAAAGTTACAATTTATGGCAGTGAAAGTTGTTTACTAACTCTATTTACCTATAGCTACATTTCTTAAGCAAAAACAGGGCGTAGTATATCATTTCCCATTGTGAATAAGTATTATCAAGTGAGACTGCATTTTAAAGACTTTAGGTACATTAATTTTCTGTTTCTTTAGAAACCAACATGTATTTATCAAAATGATAATGTTTTGGTAAGTACATCAATGAATCAGTTTAATAAGTGATTTGTTATATAATTAGCGACCCCATCAGTTATCCGATACAGGGCATTGCCCTCCAGTTACCCGCGCTGCTTCAGGACAGGTCATCCGATCGGCTTGGCCAGTGTACAACTATCCATAGATCGTAACAGCATCACCGGGTTCACTATCAGATAATAACTAGCAATTGTAGTTTATATTTATCTCATTCACTGTTTTAAAATGAATTGCAAAGCAGGCCCAACCAATTTACACAATTATCATTTCACCATATTGGAATGCATGTACTGAGCTTCGGCTCACAATTTGAAATATTTTTCATGTTTTGTTTTCGACAAATGACCAGTGAAATGCCTTCATGATAACAAAGCAGCTGGAGAAATAAGTTGCGCAAGGGATCTGGATGGATCAATAGTAATGTCATACATATATAGTTTGGAGCTTGAGATCTTTAGTTGATGGAGATGTAAACCTTACGGTAATTGCTTAGTTGTGATGTATAAACCTCATCTTTGTTATAATGTTAAATGTATATGAGTTTGATTTATGATCAATTATATCCTCTCTGGGGTATTTGCTTTAAGCCTTACCCTTTTTGGGATGACTGTAACGCCCCGATCATTAGACTTATCACCTCTATTGTCGAAATTATTAGTCCTAATTCAGGGATTTATTAAGGAGAATGCAAATAGTGAAAGATGTTTAATCTGGGTGCGTTACCCCCCCCCCCAAACAGCTGAGTACATGATTATGAGTATTCAAGTGCACTTGGTTTGGTTTTTAGGATGGTTGAGGTATATAAATGTTGTTACCACATGATTGTGAGTTTTGAGGTATATTTGGTTTCCTCTTTAGGATGGTTAATGTAAATTAATGTTGTTACCTCTCTTAAGTGATGTGATGCTTTGATAAATCCTTAAAGAGGAGAAAAACATGGATTCAATATTGGTTTTTTTTAATGCACCCCTTTTTCTAAATGTTTGTATGTGATGATTGTCTTTGGAAGCTCTTTGATTAAAATGAGCAATTTTTCATTGCGATGAATTTTGGGTAATATTGTGCATTTGAATCCTAAATGGGGTTTGCTATTACACAGCTTTAGATTCGATGAATGTCGAGGGCATCAACTTTCATATCTCCGTATTTTTATTTTTGATTTTTTTTTCAAATGTGATTACTTGGCACATCAAGGGATTGGAATGAAAAACTTGACTCCAACTAATATGTATACCCTTTGCCAAGCATTTGATGCGTATAAGGTGTCGATGGACGACTCACCATGCCTTCTTTTAGTTCTGGCGACTCAAATTTAATTCTTTGAGTTGGACTGAAATATTTATTATTCACTTATTAACATCTTGATGTCGAAATAATAAGTTTCAATGATAATTTCGAAGTTCCATTTTGTTGCCTAAAAACTTAATCTCATAGCAACATGCGTGTCTTAACTCGTTCTATCTATGAATGTGAAAATGAGATGGAGGGAGCATTAAAAGCATTCATTTATCTCTCCCTATAACATTGTCAAAAGTTTTTATTTTCAAAAACGTAGCCTAACAAAATCTTTGTAACGAATTACTATTAAGCAAAGGCATTTGCTCCTAAATTTATTATGTCTTGAAAATTTATCTTTAAATATTAGATGGAAGGATGCACTGAGACAGTTGTTAATCAACGTACAATTACTGTGAAATGACTTTTGAATAATCAATCGGCAAAATATCTTATAAATATGACCTTGGACACTATGGAAAGATGAATTGTGGAGAAATTACCTTGATAAATTAAAATATGTTACCTCAAAGAAAAATTGAATTCTAATAATATAAATTGTGGGCGGTTAGGCCACTGATAATCCAAATTTAAGAAAAACCTCTTAGCCCCCTGAACTTTAGGTCTGGTTATTTTCAAGAATTTATACTTAAAAAAGTGCTAATTGTTATCCCGACTTTGGCTCACTGCTCACCGAATTTTTTATTAGTATTGATTATTGAAAATAATCAAGCCAAAGTTTGAGGTGTTGGAGGGTGTTACGTTAAGCGGATTATCAGTAGCATGACTGTCTAAGTTTCAAATTACTAGAGACCAATTTTCCCAAATGAAAACCTAGTTCTGCACTATTCTAAGCAGGATCAGAATGTCGCATGTCTTCTATTTCATAGACACAAGGAGAGAGAGGCATGTTTATTTGTGCTTTCTGGAAACTTTAATACAGTTTCACTCTCTTTTTTTTGGTAAATGTATTACTATATTTTTAGTGGTATTACATTAATGCATTTTAGTTCTGATTTAAAATAATTAAAAGTAGAAATTAAAAATTTTGAAATATTAAATAATTAAATTGCTCATAAATAGCATTTACAAATGTTTGTCACAATTGATGAGAGTTCATGGCCCAAAATAACACTCAATTATCAATTTTTCTTCATAATTAGCACCAAGTTATATTTCTTATCCACATTAGCGCCAAGTTAGGAATTGTTTCCAAAATAGTACTTGCTACCCTAATAACCTATAATAGCAGGTCATTTTTCATTTTTGTTTTAATAATAATAATAATAATAATAATAGAAAAACGAAAAAAAATTGAACCCACCAAACCTCACAGCATGTAGCCTGTACCACAACCACTGCCACAACCTATACCACCCAACCTCACCACTACCATCATTGTCGATATGCCACATCCCACTTACGGCGTGATGTCAGTCACAACCTACTACACCCCAAGCCACTACCCACCCACCCACCTCAATACGTGCCCCTCCACCAATGGTCCCCGCCCTTCCCTCCCCTGTCTTATTCCCCCATTCATGAAGCCCACGACATGCACCGCCATTGTTAAGACCCACACTGGTTGCCGCCTTGCTGGTGAACCCACAACCACTGATGGCCAAACCCAAACTCTTTCTCTCCTATATACTTCTGTTGCTCAAATTTAACCCTTCTTGATCTCTCTGTTCTCTCACCCTCCAATTGCTGATTGAATTTGCAATTAAGTCATCATTTATTAGGATTTGAATAAATTTGATAAAAATATGGGGAGGAGACAAATGAGAACAAATAGTTACACTGAAAGATAATTAATCCTTAAATTCAGTGACTTGGAAAGAGTGGTCGGAGGAGTTTGGATTCAGAATTTGGTACCATGTCGCTAATTGTTGAGGCGGGACTGGAGTTCACCTACATCATCTAGTAGTGGTCGCAATAATGTTGGTGGACCATGAAGTATGGGACTATAAGAATGGGGGAGAGGATCATTGGATAACTTAAGTATAGAGAGGTAGGGGGTGATTAGTTGTGGAAGAGGGGTGACTTTGGCTGACCCACCGGCTCGTAGATGGTGGTAGCGTTGAGAAGTGGCGGGGATAGTGGCAGGGGTGGGAAGGGGTAGTTAGGCAAGATAGGGTTGTTTCCATTATTATTATTATTATTATTATTATTATTATTATTATTATTATTATTATTATTATTATTATTATTATTATTATTATTATTATTATTATTATTATTATTATTATTATTATTATTATTATTATTATTATTATTATTATTATTATTATTATTATTATTATTATTATTATTATTATTATTATTATTATT
>JACYFF010019584.1:62537129-62576286 GCA_017589665.1 Selenicereus undatus
TATTATTATTATTATTATTATTATTATTATTATTATTATTATTATTAAAACAAAAATGAAATGTGCTTGCAATTTTAGGTTATCAAGTCAGCAAGTGATATTTTGACAAAGAAATCTTAACTTGACGCGAGTGAGGATAAGATATATTACTTAGTGCTGTTATGAACCAAAAAAAAAAAAGAATGTCATTTTATGCCGTAAACTTTAATTGATGAGTATAAAAAATCCTCAAAATGCATGTTTTCCTTTAATTATGTAATTTCTTGTTGCTAGTGCTAAATCCATGTTTTGCATGGATTGGTATAGTTTTCTACTTTAACAACTTTCTATCTAATATGTCAACATATATGTAATAAATATATCATCTGGTAAAATTCTTTTTTTCATCCACCAAAATAAATTAACTATTTTGATAAATAATAGTATAAAAGCCCAATATAATTTTAAGTCAACAATTGAAGTATATAAAGTTAATATAGCCACTAATACACCTTTGTCCACAAATTGTCAAAGCAACTTCTAGATTCCATCATTCCCTTGCTTTATCACTCCCTGACTATAACTACACCACCTTTTTAAAGGAAACAAATTGTTAGAATTAATTAACATTAACATAATGAAATTAATCTATACATAATAAGTTAAATGAAGAAGATCCAGTTACAAATATCCATTAGTTACAAAATTTTTTGATTCAAAGAAAATTAAAATATAATTAATTAAATATACTTCCCCACAGAAATATGAAAGGTAACAAAGCATTAAGAAAAAATGTTGAGTTGAAAGGCATTTCATATATGCTTGATTAATGTTACGACTAGAACTAAAACCTGAATTTTTTAATTAAGTTGGCGAACTAGAATATTTATAAAATATATATATTAGTGAAACTATAGTAAAATAATTTTAATTTAAATCATAATTTTTCAAAATGATTTGTCTAAAATTATTGATCTATTACTTCATAATTATACTTATTATATTAATATTATGAATATAAATTTTACGTAAGTTTTTAGAAGATACTAGCACTTAATTTGAAAAACTAAAAAGATGAAACACAAAATTGAAAACTTAGTAACTTTCCCAATACAAAATGAAACCTACAAATTGAATGCCTACATTAAATTGATCTAATTACTCTTGCTAATGCATTTCAATTAATATCTAAAATCAACAATTTAGAAATGATAAAAGAAAACAATATTCACATCCAAGGAGTGGTCACTAATGTAATGTTAGTTAAATGTAATCAACTTTGTAATGCAAACAAGTTTGTAATTGCGTTTTTATTACCTTGTTTGGTTGTGTGAGAGTATTGCAGTATAAGAACTATCTTGTAATTATGATTACTATAAACTAAGTAATCATGATTGCATTGCAAAATTGATTGCATTACATTTCCATTATATTGCATCCAACCAAACATCACATAAGGGTCTAGTTAAGATGTGAACACTCAATTTTTTGTATAGTTATATAGATACAGATATAAAAATTATAACTTATAATATATAAATAAAAAAACAAATCTAAGCCACACTTCATATACCTTATTTGTTTCTTATTATAACTTTACATTTATGTGAATATTGCTAAAAAAAATATAGTTTTAACTACCTTAAAATAGAAAATTAAACTTCAATGCTAAAAATATATTAACAATACATTTAATACTCAACTTTAAAATCCAACTCTAAAACGTAAAAATAAGTATATATATGGTTTTGCTACCTTTGCCAATTGGGAAATTTACAAGGGACACATACATCAAAAGGGGGGCAGCAAACTCATTTTTTTTCCAACAACTTGGTGTTGGTTTTGGAGGAAAAGTAAAGTTGGGGAAAATATATGTGGGGTCAAAAAGACGAGAATGCCCTTGTTTAAGTGGGGGGGGGGGTTGGCTGTCAAGGTAGGAAGGGAGAGAGAGAGAGAGAGTGAATCAGTTCGGAGAGAGAAATGTGAAGGTGGTTTTTCCAGTCACAACACGGAAGACAGAGAGCAAGAGTGGGGCTTCTTCAGCAGCAAAAGCTTCAGGAAGAAGAGGAGCGAGCACAACAAAGGGAGGAAGAAGAAAAGCAACGCACGGTGGAGGTGAATTGAAGGTATGTGCTTGGAAGAACACATGGTGAATTGAAGACAGAGAGCAAGGGTGAGGCAGTGAGGAAGAAGAAGAATAGAACTGGAAGAGGAAGAGAGGAAGGGGGTGGTGCTGGTCATTGTAAGAACGCATGGTGGAGTGAATTCAAGATATGTGCTTGTAATTTGTGAACTTTGAGAAGAAATTTGTAGATCTTGTTTGAATGGTTAGTGTAGGTGGTGATGAATGTGGCATTGTGTTGTGTGAATGTCCCAATGGGAAGGGTGGGCAAGGGTGAGCACACAAGAGCATGCATTTTAGAATACACGGCAAGGTTAATATGTCAACCATGGTAAACACTGGACTTAGGTGGGGTATACATTATAACCAGGTGTAATGCCTGGTACGACGAGGACAATAACCTAACTTTTGATCCTAAGAATGGGAGGACGTAGTGTGATAGTCATGTGGGCCATGGGTATAGGTAGACAGGGAGAAGTAGCTGGGTAAACGAAATACATGGCGTGGTAGGTGGTGGTAAATTGTGTGAGTGTGTATGTGTGCCACAATAATACTGTCTGTGCAGCGGGAGGTGGGCGTGTTGTTGTGGTGTACATGTTCTAAGATTGGAATGTAATGAGGGTGGGGTGTGATTGGAGAAGTTAGATAGTGAAAGTTTACGTAAGTGTTGCGGCGGGTAGAATGGGTTAGGTAGCGGGTTGGGTAATTGTTTTGGGGTGGGGGAGGGTGAGGGCAACAGATGTGGGTAGATCAAGGGGTAGCCGGTGAACACTTTTGCACTGGTTACCATGTGTGTATTGAGGGAATACCATCGCAGGCGTAGTGAAGTTGTTGGGTAAGATGATGGGGACAATGGGTGGGACGAACTAATGTAAATGTGATGTGCCAATGCTAGGCACGAATGGAGTACATGACTAAATGTGTGCTTCATCTGACAAGTAGGGTATAGGTTGCAATCTTGGCCATTGATTGGGAAGGGGATACACAGTGGTAGTTGTAGGGATATTAACGAGCACTGGATGTGAATGTTGCAGTAGTTAGATAAGGTGGGAGGGGGACGGAGATAGTTATGTATGTTTTGTGGGGGGGGATGTTGGCGAAAAGTGGAGATGAAAAAGTTACATATGAGGGTGGGTCGAGAAAATGTATGGTGGTGAAGAAAGGAATAGGGGTGGAGGAATGGATGAAAATGGTAATGGAGATGGCAGGGAGTGATATGTCACAAGGAAAATTATGGTACAATTTGAAGCATGCTAGGGAGATGTTGGTAGCAGTTGAGGGGGACAACGATTTGAAGGTGATTTTCAAGGGTAATGGCGAGGATGGCCATATGTATGTTGCCGGGAACGACAATCCGGTGAGGGGAGCATAGGAGAGGGGTGTTGTATACGAATGAAGAGTAAGAGATTCGTGTAAAGGCAAGCAAATAGCTTGAAGTGGGAGAAAGTACGATGATGGTGTGGAAGTGGGTGAAGAAGGCGGCAATAACCAAGTAGGAGTAAAACGGTACGACTGTGATAACGATGTAATTGTTGTACTCCACTAATCATTTACAGGTGGGGAAATTGATGGGTTACCTATTGGTGTGCAGCAACTACAGGTCGTTGGGAAGTGAAGGAGGTGAGCTGCCGGCGAGCAGGTTGTGACTAGGAGGGGATACAATTGAAATGTCAGATGACGATGAGATATCTGTTGCATCGGAGGATGCATGTGATGAAGAAACAACTAAGGAGGATGATGCATGTGATGAGCAAGCAGTTGAGAAACGATGTGATGAAGGGAACAAAAGGAAAGGGTGTGCTGATAGGAATGATGTGAATGATAATGCATGGCCACATTCTGGTATGCAAGCCCAAAGTTATCATCATAAGCTTAGCATATGGAAGAAGTTAACTCGGGGGGAGGGACAGATTTTTCAATCTGCGGAAGCATTTAGGCAAATGATATGTAAATATGTGATCGCAAACCACTTCAACTATCGGTTTGAGAGGAATTGCAGACAAAGAAATGTGGTCCGGTGTGACGCTTCTGACTGCCCATTCTACATATGTGTTAGAGGTGGGAAGAACAAACAGGTGATGTCCTTGAAAGACTTTAGAGGGCAGCATGTACACAGTGTTGGGGAGCAATGTCAGATGGGTATATGAGTCCGACGTCATGTCAGGGCGGAACTTCTATCGCACCTTATTAACGGTAAGGTGCGGTTATGTTTTGACTACTCTCCCAAAGGCATTATGCAAGATCTGGAGTTCGAGTTGGGGATTCGCCTGACATACATGCAGCCATGGAGGGCGAGAGAGTTCGTCCACATGATGGTGCTTGGCAAGCCAGTGGAGCATTACAGATTGCTCCCTTAGATGTGTGAGACGATCGTGAGGGTGAACCTAGGGTCAGTCGCATTGTGTGAGGTTGACTGATGCAGGTTTTATTGGATTTTTGTGGCATACGTTGCCAATGTAAATGGCTTCAAGCTCTAGTGTAGGCTCGTACTATTCGTTGATGGAATCTATCTGAGGGGACCTTACCAGGGGACTATGTTGGCGACCTACGCGTTGGATGCGGACAACCATCTCTTCAACTTCGCGTACGCAATTGTCGTGGAGAGAAAATTGAAGAGTGGGTGTAGTTCTTGGAAATGGTTACTCAATGTTTGGGGGGTCTGAAGCCAGTCATAATGTCAGACAAGCACCCGATAATTCTGCCTACGGTGGCACAAGTGTTTAGGAAAGAGTACCATAGCTACTGCCTACAACACTTAACTAAGAACTTCTTGAAGGAGGCAGCTAAACATGGCATCCGCAAAGAAGCAACAAAGCAGATAGTGAGGAAATGTTCTACAGGGTCGCCTATGCACCAACAATGGGGAAGTACAATGTCGCATTGGACGCGTTGAGGTGTTATAAGGTAGAGTTTGGAACTTGGGTGGAGGACAACGAGCCTGAGCAGTGGGCTGCATCGAAGTTTACTAAAGAGAGATGGGGTCGGATGAACAACAATGTGATAGAAATGCTGGAACAATTGGATGCGCCCCTTACGTCCGATGCCTGTTCCTTGGCTTGTTAGTGGCCACCTAGAGAAGCTCGGTAAGAAGATGGACAAGCACAAGATCGAGATTTTGAAATGGAAGAATGGGGTGAAAGAGAGGATAGAGCAGAAGTTGGCGGACATTTACAAAAAAATGGGTTGTATTGTAACTGTAGAGTGTTATAGTTTGATGTTAGGTAAGTACAATGTCGAGTTGAGCAACAACCGTCGATTAGTTGTGAAGCTGGGGCAATAGACTTGCACTTGCAAGCAGTGCCAGATGCACGGTCCTCTATGCTGTCATGCTCTAGCTGTGATAGTAAAGGCCAACCTATGGGTTTATGACTACGTGCACCCCATTTATAAGACAGCAACATAGGAGGTCATATATAACCAACTTGTGCACCCCATGGAAACGCACGACATGGGAATAGAGGATGGAAAAACAGGGCTTATGGTTAGTGGGGAAGAATTGGATGAGGACTACAATCGGTGCATATTACCCCCCAACAATGGCTGACATCCAGGTAGGTTGCCTTCAAAGCGAAGAGAGTCTCAAACCCAGGACAAGAAAGTGTGGAGGTGCTCAAAATGCGGTGAAGTAGGCCATACAAGGCACACATGTCGTAATCCTAGAGCAGATTTCGATGCAAGTTATGAGGGTGATGTTGTGGAGATTGAGGATCTCTTTGATGGTTCGTATGCAGTACGGATGGCTTGTACGTGAAGGTACAGTTCACTGCATGTGTTGTACATTATTTTCATATCCTATTAATGACAGGTTGTTGTCTTTGTAGGTGGTGGTGGAGTGCTCGGAACAGGTACATCATGCTCAGGTACAGGACGTATGGCACGCATCAATGTATATATACACCCTGGAGCTGCACACTTGCATTCATGATCGCAGTCCGCGAACAGTGGGTTCCGCATCGATCGTTTGTGGCATGCTTAACTGTCCACTTCCTACTAAGAACGTGGTTACCTTATTGCAGTACATTTTGCAGCTTTCTATAAAGGTGGTGTGCGCCACAGAGATGTAGTATTGTGTGTATCCCGGGCCTGCTGCAGTGATTCCCGCCCCACCCCACTGGCACATACCAACTGCGCATGCAATGAGTACCATGTTAGACACTGTGTCAAACACGGGTAGACGTATTGCTGTGCACAGCAACAATGTTATGTGTGTTACATGTGTCACTGATGACTACTAATGCGGAGGTTGGAATTTGGCATATGTTATGTTGTGTATAAATTGTTCGGTATGTTTTTTTAATTTGATGAAAAAGCAACGGCAATGTGAAATGTGGTGTTGTCGTACCAAAAGCTTGTGGCGCTTATGCAACATGTGAAGTACGTCATTCAAGAAGTGCATGCGCATCAGATTATGCTATTGTGACGTACATCTTTGGGGGGTACGCGATAATGTTGGGTTTTGTGAACGTTTTAATTGTGTTGTGCTTGTGGTTGTTATGTATCAAATACGGTAGTTGCGTTTTAATGATCATGTAAAAAAGAAAAGGTTCACTCGTAGTGTGTCGAACTCTTATTACAACGGAAATACGTGGTCGATGACCACGTGAACGAATACCTTGAATGTGGCATGCTATCACAGTTGTAGTGGGAGAATTTCAGGTGAACCCATATTTGGAAAAGAAGGCGGGTTGGTATATGTTTGTTTTCATAGCTTTTATGACATGGGTTAGCTGGACATACAGACCTCCGTTCCCCATTGCACTTCCCTGCGCATATGTTACTATAAACTAACTTGACATGTTCGCCACCCCAACCATGACATGCAGGACCCCACGGCGTCTTGGTTGTTGGTGGAAACAAACAATGCGATATGTGTTGCGCACCTCTTAACGGCACGCCTTATTCATGTCAACCACTAAACCGACCTATGTACACCTAGGTAGGCCCCTGTATAGGAGTAGGTACACGTACTGGTCGGAAGAACCACATAGGTCATGTAATGTGGGAGTGGGGCGGGCTCGGGGAGGGGCAATGGGGCTGTGTCGAACATAATGTTTGCCAACCATAGTTCGCATACGCGGAACTAGACTGTTGGATCGAAAGGCTGCGAGTGACACTGAATTACGCCGATGGGTGTGTGAACGGAGTTGCTGAAAGGTTGCATTCATATAAAAGGGGGGCCATAAAAGTACAATGTCTTAAAGTACACAACGCACACATAGGAAGCAAAATGGACGGTAGACATTACACTACATAAGACAATGTTTGGAACATGAACAGGTGCTGGTACTGATGATATAAGGCAGATTGCTACATGGCAAGAGTCGTGCGACATATGTACCTGTGGACTTTACATCATTATTGAACTCCCTACAACAATTGACAATAAGGTCAGACACATTCGCAGCAACAGTAGTAAAAGTGCACTGTTTGTGTGTAGGATCGCAAACAATGGCAACAAATTTGCGTAGGTTACGTGCACAAAATTGTCTACACTTGCCTTTACCACAAACGTCGCATGCGTGTCATCAAACTTGTGGGGAACCAAGAACACCTTCAGAAAATACACACACCACCGACAAAGCCGATGGGCGCTGTGAACCTGTGGTCTATTCCTATTCTTCGCAGGATCTCCCTTGCATTATCATATCCGACTCTAATGTCTGTCAACACGATTACAGCAACCCTAGTGACTGCAAGTAATCCTCTCATATTTGGTAGGAATGATGCGCATGCAATGCCTCTATAGTTCCAAACCATAATCCGGATGTCGCTACTGGAGTAGTTCGGAACGCGTGGTGGGATGCAGACACAGTTGTCGGTTGCTACCATGTTCACCGTGTACACAATGGCATTCCCCTCTTCCATAGGGGAGGACATTATGTCGATCTAAGCTCTATCAAGCCTCTCTGGTGGGATATGCAGGTACGTGTCGTCACTCCATCCACAGTAATTGTATGACAACACGGATTGCGAAATTTCAAACGTTCGACGTGGTACGAAAGATGGTCTTGGTATGGGCTCTATGTCGAACCCCTCAACCACACTGTCTTCCTCGGTGGTATAGTGTACTCGTAAAAGGGTTCTACTGTCGAGCCAAGCGGTCTGCCACTTGCGTTCACTCCACTGTGAACAAAACTCAACTACTAGCGAAATTTGCGCTGCCACATGTGCGCTAGATGGCAGCATGCACCTTAAGTTGCACAGTCGTTGTCGTGTGGCAACGTCAAAGTTCGTCCAGCACCGCACCGGGCTGTCCATAAATGACTGCAGGGTCAGGTTGTCGATGGGGACGAAAGTAGGTCCATCCATCCAACCAATAGTAGGGAGTACATCTGCATTAGCCGGGGGAGGGTGGGTGGGCACCGACATTATTGTTCGTAACTACATTGCAGGCGTCCTCTAACTTGCTTGCCGCTGCAGAGTAACGGAAGTTTGCAATCTATAATTCACTCATCGGGGCGTACTTATAATGTATGAGTACCCCATCTACTCCAGCCAACCATGTCACACCAACTCTATAGGTACGTTGAAGTTCCTGCCACACATAATTCACTCATTTGGTGTTCGTACTAGGTGACCCCACAAGCACACAATTCGTACCAACATTGGTATGCCTCATTAAAAACTTCAGTGTACACAGGTATCCGAACACGTATGGCATGGTACACAGACATTATACCCCCATGCGGCGGGTGCTTCTACCTTAGTTCATCTAACAGTGTTCGTCCCAATGTTATGGGGCCCATTCCATCGCATGTGTTTACCACTTCACTCTCCTCGGCTTACCTAGGTACACCTTCGTTTACGGTGTGGTATACTGGGTCCCACTATATTGTATGGGTTTGCGTAGGACGGTCTTTCATTAACATTTCCCGCCACAGGTTAGACGCTACTTGCATACCATTAAAGTGTGTGAGGAGTATGTTGGTGGTGAAGCATTTATGGTCACCCAATAACCCTCATTTACTTGGCCTCAATGGAAGGTCCCAACCAACATTTTAAATAGCAAGTACCTAGCCCCCATTCACTCTATCCTACACTCCCCAGTTGACTAAGCTGCAGACACCATCCAGAGAGAACATGGCAGGCCCCTCAAGGATACGTATAGTTGTGGGTCAACCGGATCGGGGACCCCCGAAGCTATTTCGACACCGGGGAGAAGTACTACTGTTACTGCAGGTTGGAAGTTGTTGTTTTTAAAACGGATGACAACTACAGGCGTTATTTCGTGGCGTGTCCGTGAGAAGTAACTTTCCAATTTTTTTTGCTTCTGTGTCAACCAGTTTTGTCCACATCCCAAAGCATACAAATTTACCCCCCTGTTTTTGCTCCCAATCCCCTACCCATCAATTTCAGAATGAACATGCATGTCTGTTCTTGAACGTGATTGACCCTGACTACCCAAAGCAAGCAAGGGACATCATGGACAAGCTTGCCGAGGAGGTTCGTCAGGTGTGTAACATGATTCGAGTTGAGCGAAATGACCACCACTTCAGGCAGGATGAAGACCAGGCGATCGATATGAAAGCTCCGCATATGGAAAGGAAGGTTCACCATCTCCGTTGTTGTCAACTTACTTCTGATTATGTGGATCACTGCAACTTGGTTGTTCTGAGGCCCACCCATGGTAGTGCTCATGAGATCGGGCGCGAACAGTGTTGTAGATGGGATGGTAACATTCGTTGGTATCGGAAGAATCGGTCCTATTTTGTGGTCTGACTACCATGACAAACTTTTTGCTGATAGAGTCATCCCAAACGTGTTGCTTATATAAATATGTGGCTGGACGACCGCTTTTCCTTGTACGGACATGTCGGTTTTTATAATATGAAAGACCTGTGTCATGCGCAAGCTCGTTTGTATGCTTGTTTGCGCTTGTTGTCCTCCATAGCTGTATTATTCACGTTCAAAAAAATTATTCCAATTTTTGCTTTCAACACACTTTCACCTCTATTATTAAGTTCCCTGCATCACCATGTTTACGTTGGGTACCTCAATCTTACCATGCACAACACGTCCGGGCCTGGGGACTGCGTGCCCTCACTTGACTAAACTACAAAAACGAATTTGAGTATTTTCCAGGACGACCGCACCATGGTCGCCTCAGTCCGTATCTTGGTACAAGGCTTTATTAATTAGTATTAAATACCACTACATTAAGTAAAATGAGTCACACCTATGGGATTTGGTGCAAAAGAGGACCCAATCACCATGGTCCACTTTCTCCCAGTCAACGCCTTCTCAATTAGGAGGGTTATGGGGCACTCCATAATGGTGGGACCCTTTAGTAATTCCCCACTACAAATGAAGTACACTTTCTGCAAAGGGGATTACGTGGCCTTTTCTGCCTCACATGTCACACACAATAATTGCATGGTTTTTGCATAAGAAAGTGGCGCCAACTTCTTGCACTGTTGCCCAATGTCCTCACAGCTCTCGATCTCTATAAATGCGTCCACTGTGGGCATTAAATTTCCATCTCCCATCTCTATTCCCCCACAACCACCACTCAAAGGGGACTTTCAATGTCATGATACACAATGAAGTCGGTTGTTATGGTTGGCCAACCACAATTTGATGCCACTTCCCTTATTAAATGCAACACTCCACAACTCGGGAATACTTCCGCAGGGTCAACTGAGTTTGTGCTACTTTGTGGTTGTGGATTGCCCACTGACTATGTGGTCGACCCCGACGTACCTCGCAAACATCGATAAGTTTGTCGTGAGGTAAAATTTCACAACCTTACACCTGCTCTATTGTGCCTTCCATTTGGCCACGTAATTCTGATTGCCCAATTTTGGGTCCTCCGCAGAGAACTTGTAATCATGACATGTGGTTTATGCAGAGTAGAGCAAGGAAGAATAAGGCCATTCTCATTTTGCAATTGCAATATTCAGTTAACAAGCTCAAGGCAGGGTGTTGGAGACTGGCCTGCAATTGAGATGGTCTGAGGAGTCACACATGCAATTGACCCATGACCTACGTGCAGCGAAGCGGTCTACAACCACCTGGATGTTGAGAACTGCAACATCTGTGCTTGTGTGACTATCCCTATTGCTCTACATGGTAGCCTGATAAGGGGGCCCATCCCCACTTGGGGGTTTTTTTTTTGGGTGCCTTCGTTTCCATTCCCATCGGCAACATTTGTGGTGTCGTGATCTACTTTTTTTGCTACATTGTATATTTTGGTTTATGTACATAGGGGTCGTGACATGTGTCCAGAGAAGATGTTGTTATCGTCATTGCAATGTACGACGACAACATCATCTTTGTCACACATGTCTAGTGTAACGTGATTGTTATGCTGGGAAGCCCACAGTCCGTACGTGTGGGCCCTCCATAGGAGACGGAAATGGGGAACACCGTTAGGGAACATAGTGTTTTCAGGCATGACTATTCATAGGAACCGTTTACATGTTTGTACATCACTCAGTAATGGATGTCTGTATATATCAATACAAATATACATACATATATATATATATATATATATATATATATATATATATATTGGAACTGCCATTGAAAATGTATTATTCATTGTTGTAGTTGGATGTGAAAGACATCTATTGGTCAAACGAATCTTTGTTTCCTATTCATTATCTATCTATTTATTATAGACGATACCCTCTTTATGCAATTTTTCAAATATAGAAAAGCATAATCTAACTAAAAATATATGAAATATATATATATATATATATATATATATTTAAAATTCCCTAAAATATTCAATTAGGAGAAACAAAATTTTCTATGGAGTATAATATTTTTGTATTGTAATTTTTGTATTTTTTTATTATATTTATTATATGATAATTTTTTGATGATTATTTTTCTATGATAATACTTTCACTTTCGATATATAGAAATAGAAAGAGATAGACTAGAAACAACATTTGACACCAAAGGGATATAAAATTAATGGAATTAGGATATGAAGGGAATATAATGAAATAGAACTGCTTTGAGGTTCCCTATGAATTGAGGCATGGAAGGGAGCCACTACGAAGAAGTTATGGGAGTTACGAAGGAAGCTTCGAGTTCATATTGGTCATGGATTGAGAACGGGAATTGAACTCTATGAGATCAAGTCACCCGTTGTTCCTCAGTAGCTCAGTGGTAGAGCGGTGGGCTGTTAATCGATTAGTCGTAGGTTCGAATCCTACTTGGGAAGATTTGATTCATTCTTTAATTCAGAATGAAGGGGCTGGCTTTGACCGTTAAGAGTAGGTAAGTGGGTAACCCCTTCCCTGTGTTTTTTCTATCTCGTCGTATCAAATTCTCATTATGTTTTGCGATATTTTAGAATCTTCGTCAATACCTCGGTGTAGTTCCGGGATAATCTTTTGTTCCATAGTCCTGGGACTATTTACAACTAGCCAATTAAGAATGGTCGGATGTACAGCAGTGCATCAAAGATGCAGTCATCGATTCTCCCGAGAGGCTACAATTACCGCGAGCAAGCATAAAACACATTAATTACATGACGAGGAACATATTTTTGCTATTCTGTTACTAATACTTGTACTTGCTCTACTACTAATACTTGTCCTTGCTCTACTATTCTGCCCAAGCCTAGCTGAGGAAGAGTTACGGGGTGTAAAATAAAAAAATATGCTGGTAGCGGGGGCATACTATAAGGAAATTGAAATTCCTTCGTGTAATAAAAAAAAGTAAGGCCCATTCCACTTCGACAAAAGACCTGCGCCCAAGTTCCATAGCTTTTGGTCCACTATCCCGATCATGATTTTCCTACCCCCAAAGGGGAAAGGTCCTTCCCTTTGGGGTCGGTTGTGGGCGACGAGGGATTCAAACCCTAGACACCATGGCTCGTGGCCACGTGCTCTAATCCTCTGAGCTACAGGCCCCACCATCATCTCCACTGGATCTGTTCACGGGAGTATCTATCCTCAAACAAAAAAAGGAACCTTTCCTCTCCCCAGCCATTTCGAGTTAAGAAGATGTGAAAGCGCGTTTCTCTCTAT
Organism: Selenicereus undatus; assembly: GCA_017589665.1. Lineage (NCBI taxonomy): Eukaryota > Viridiplantae > Streptophyta > Magnoliopsida > Caryophyllales > Cactaceae > Selenicereus > Selenicereus undatus. The sequence goes on from JACYFF010019584.1 coordinate 62,550,222, forward strand.
AAGAAAAGAAAAAGAACGGTGCATTCCAAGGTGTGAAGTGGGAGAGAGGGGACGTCATATTCATATTGAAAAACTAATAAGAATCAGAGGTGTTAAGCTTTTTATCATCCTGGCGTCGAGCTATTTTTCCGCAGGACCTCCCCTACAGTATCGTCACCGCAGTAGAGTTTAACCACCAAATTCGGGATGGATTGGTATGGTTCCTCTAACCCTAGGACACCAGAATATCGAACCAAGAACTACGAAAGGCATGAGAAAAAGGCATATTGGCTAATGATTGTGAGGCCCCAATTCTTGACTGGAGGGGACACCAAAGGCCTCAGCCCTTCCATCCCTTGGATAGATAGAGAGGGAGGGTAGGGCTTTTGGTTTTTTCATGTTGTCAAAGCAAAGAGTTGAACAATGGTTTTTCATGTTGTCAAAGAATTGAACAATGAAAATAGACGGGAAGTGCTTGATTGAATGGATCGGGTCATGTAGGAACAAGGTTTAAGTCTTTTGGTCTGTTAGGATGCCTCAGCTGCATACATTAATGCACTTCCACTTGACACCTATGGTAATAATAAACGGCGCGTTTCGTCGTGACCTAATTCTTGAATTCTCCAAACTTCTGTCGCTCCATCCCCGCAAGGGCAGAGAACCCGTCGCTATTTCAGCTGTGCTATTGACGGCTTTGGGGAAGTCGGAATAGGAGAGCACTCATCTTGGGGTGGGTTTACTACTTAAGATGCTTTTAGTAGGTATCCGCTCCGCACTTGGCTACCCAGCGTTTACTGTGGGCATGATAACTGATACACTAGAGGTGCGTCCTTCCCAGTCCTCTCTTAGTAGAGAAAAGTCCTCTCAATGCTCTAACGCCCACACTAGATATGGACCGAACTGTCTCACAACATTCTGAATCCAGCTCACGTACCGCTTTAATGGGCGAACCGTACAACCCTTGGAACATCCTACAGCCCCAGGTGGCGAAGAGCCGACATCGAGGTGCCAAACCTTCCAGTCGATGTGATTTCTTGGGGAAGATCAGCCTGTTATCCCTAGAGTAACTTTATCGATTGAGCGACGACCCTTCCACTTAGCACCGTCGGATCACTAAGGCCGACTTTCGTTCTTGCTCAACGGGTGGGTCTTACAGTCGAGCTCCCTTCTGCCTTGGCACTCGAGGGAAGATATCTGTCTAACCCGAGGAAACCTTTGCACGCCTCCGTTACCCTTTGGGAGGCGTACGCCCCATATAAACTATCTACCTGAGACTATCCCTTGGCCCATAGGTCTTGACACAAAGTTAGAGTTCTAGTCTTTCCAGAGTGGTATCTCACTGATGGCTTGGGTCCCCCCGGAAGGGGGCCTTTTCCTCTTCCTTTGCCTTCCACCTAAGTTGCCCAGGAATGGCTCAAAGTCAATCCCAGGGAACAGTGAAGCTTCATAGGGTCTTTCTGTCCAGGTGTAAACACCTGTTTTGATTCTTTCCATGTTCTCCTCAGGGAAATTAATTACGTACATTTGTTGTTGCTATACTAGCATAATTTGTGCAAACTACGCTACGAACCAAAGTAACCTACCACTAAATCCTCCACTGCATACCCAGGTACACTGTATGCATGGTTGTGGTAAGCGGCATCTATGCTGGCCACCGCATCTATCATGGTGTGCCTAGGTACACTATATGATATTATGTGGTGGTTATTAACACCACGGTAACTACGAGTCCACTGTGGTTGTCACTGGTGAGTCACGGTTTTATACTCCGTCTAATAGAAACCGGCAAATATTAATTACAAACGGTAACCAAATACATAGTTCAACTGTGCGCACACGTCAAGGGGATGGGGGGAAGTTCCTATTATGCCCCGATGCAGGTCGGCCAGACATTTATCTCGGAGTGCGCGCATATCATCATGCGTAAAGCATAGAGTGTCTTCCTGGAGCTCCAGTACTTCCATGCACATCATTATGAACACACCATGGTCGTAGCCACTACAAAACCATAACCAAAACAAACAACGTAAAAGTAATGCAAAGTCGTCGAACATGTAACGACCAGACAAAATGTGCTACAGAGAAGGGGGCTTGTGTTGTACTTAGTCTGGGTTGGGCAACTCGGGTGAACGACAGGCTAAGCCATAATGTCTATTTATGTGTCCACCTTCATCAAGGGGACACTGACGGCAGTTTTCTGCAAGTACAGACACATACATTAATCAATAGGAGGTGGCATGACACAGGAAGAACGGGAATTCTGAGGAGGGGTACCGCTCATGTCACCAAAGCGGCTCGTTTGTGCTGCTGGTCAGGGAGATTAGGGGGCAACGAATCGTACACCGTAAACTATCTGCGCCGGAGATAGATAACCATAAGTAGCCAGTGCCATGCAAGGTCATCGTATAACGGAAACATGACCTGTGACAAGATTGTTAGGTACACTGAACAACATCGTGTGCACAAAGTTCTTACGTCTGAGGGGGCACATGTTGGCATGCTAACCAGGTCAACTATCGGATTGAGTTGTGTGTTGATGAGGATATGCAAGCTCTTCCCATCCGGTGCTAGCTTCCACTCCGTCTGACATGTCCCCACTGTAACGCCCCCAAATTAAACATGTTTTACTGTTTGTATTTTTCTTAAAAAATCCTTCAATGAGAGTCTGATAAACCCAATGATAGGGGCGTTACCGCCGTCCAAGAGGACAAGGCTTGAAAGATGAGTGCTATAAATAACACAGTTAAGCATAGCTTCAATGATACACAAACACCTGATCAAACACTATATAATCAACTGTTAATCAACATAAGGTTTATACACCCTAATAAAATAATTCACCATATAATCTGTATCTCCATCAACTGAAGATTTCAATATACAGGTTCAAAAATATGTATGTACTATATCATGGTTGATCCACCCAGATTTCCTTGCTCAAGTTATTCTCTTCCACTGGTTTACTAGCATGAAGGCGATTCTTTGAGCATTTGCCTAAAACAAAATATGAAAAATATTTCGAACTGTGAGTCGAAGCTCAGTACATGCATTTTCGTATTGTTAAATGGTCATTGAAACACTGATTTGCGCCCACCATGCAATTCATTTAAGATCAAGACAGGGAATGAAATGAATATAAAACTGCATTGCTAATTATTATCTGATAGTGAACCCCTTGATACTGTTACGATCTATGAATAGGTGTACACCTGCCAAGCCGATCGGGAGACCTGGCCTGAAGCCACACGGGTAACTGAAGGGCGAATGCCCTATAGATGATAACTAGCGGGGTCACTAATTAATGATAAATCACTGTGTAAACTGATTCATTGATGTACTTACCAAAACATGATAACTTTGATAAATACACTCTGATTTCTAATGATACAGGCAATGAACGTACTTAAAGTCTTTAAAATGATATTTCACTTGATAATACTTATGTGCAATGGAAATAAGAGACTAGGCCCCGATTCTGCTAAAGAAATGTAATTGTAGGTAAATGCAGTTAGTAAGTAATATTTACTCCCAAAATTTGTAACTTTAATGAAAATTGATTAATTAAAAAGCTTCCACAATTCCAACAATTTGATATAAGATAAGTTACAACAAAATGATTTGAAAAATAAATCAATTAGGTTTATTGAACTTGAAATACAACAAACTAAAACAAAATAGACTAAATTGGAATGATTGAGGTGATAATGAAGAGATGTTAATTAATATAAATGAAATATGGGTTTCTGAAATTTCCAAAATGGACAATGGAAAGTGCAATGCTTCTGAAATGGATAATAGAAGGCTTAATGTCAGGAGAGGTGTTGTGAGGTTCATAAAAGCTCAAATAACCCCAACTGAGTCCAATAGACACTGATTTGAGTCATTACTCTGCCCACTTCTCAAATTTCTTTTTCATGCTCATTTAACTTGGTTTTCCATCCCAAATAAGCTTCCATACACTAATCAAAATTGTTGAACTCACTAAACCTTGTAATTTCCTTGCAATACTCATACTTATATAGAAACTTCTGATAATATTTCCAAATGTCACGATTTCTTTCTTCCGCCATATTGCCGTTTGATGGTCTACTTGAGAAAATCCATATCTTTTACTCCCGACCTCTAATTGAGATTTAAAACCCCAACATGAAAATCTCACAAAGTCCTCTAAAACTTTCATTGCAGACACAAAAGATGATTCACAGAGTAAGGTCCCTAAAATTGGGCTAGAACACAACCGTGCATAACTTCAGTCCAATCTGCGCAGTCGTAGGAAAACGAGCATACATTTTTCCACGGAACTTGGATTAAGGTGATTAAAAAGGAATTTGAAAGATAACTTATAGATCTACCTACAGACCAAAAATCACAATTTTTCAATGAGCCAATCAATACCAGTGTTTTCGTAAAGTTCCCTGCTTCCGTTTGTTCCTAGTTTCGATGAATTTTGTACAGTTTCCGTAAATTAATCATAACTTTTTCCACACAACTTGGAATTGAGTATTTATAGATCCTATTGAAAGCTAACTTCTTGAGTTATCAATCCACCAAAAATCATGATTTTTCAATGTGCCAATCAATACCAGTTATTTCCTGAAGTGACCCATGTTTCTGGTCTGTTTATGGCTCAGTAATCACATATTTGCAGTCTTTTCTTCACATAACCACCCACTAAAATCAATCCTTAACTTATATAAATCAGTATAAATATCTTGATATCCATTTCCAATGCCAAATATCACAAAATCTCATTTAAAACAATTAAAATCCGTCATTACATCCTAAACTTGCATGAACATGAACAACTTCAACCATTACTTGCTTTCAAGCATAATCAACAACCAAAACATCAAAATAACACTTGTTTATATCAAGATAACATGATCCAAAATCAATCCAACATAAAAACCCAAATTTAAACATGATTAGACTAGGATTTACCTCACTTTGATGCTTGAAAAAGGGAATACAAGTGAGGTTAGATGTTTGTAGGAGTGAGGATGGTGATTGGGGAGGTTGCTGGTGGCTGTAGTGGTGGAGCTGGTGGCTAGCGGTCAAGGCTGCCATGGAGGAGAGGGAAGAGAGAGAAATGAGAGCTTTGATAATCTAGTTTGCTTACTTGGATGAAATGAGCCAAAGTTCGTTTACTTGGTTGAGAATGAAGCAAATATACTTGGCTGCAAATTGACCTCAAAATCTACTTTTACTAATGGTAATTAGGCCTAATTAATGGTAATTAGCTAAACAAATAAGGTAAAGACTTGTTGGGCCGAAATTGGCCTTAAATGAGCTCCGATTCAGAAAGAACATTAAACCGAGTGTGGTTAATTTAATTTTAAATTTCTGAAGCTCGAAGTCAAAATGTTGAAATGTTATGAAAAATGATTTAATCTCTGAAACCATAATTATCGAGGCCTACTATCAATTTTTCCGAAATTGATATAGTAAATGAAACTTGAATTGCAAAGTGATGCCTAAAATTGAATTCTTCCAACGGGGATGATTAAATGAGATGAATATGGGTCTGTTTCTTTCGTGGGTAAATTGGGTGGGTCAAAAGGGTGAAGTGGGTTGAAGTTGGTTGAAGTGGGTTGAGATAAGTTGAAATTGGTATTTTTTTTTTAGGTGGGTTGAAATAGGTTGAAGTAGGTTGAAGTCGGTTGATGTTGGTTGAAGTGGGTTGAAGTTGGTATATTTTTTATGTGGTGGGTTGAAATGGGTTAAAATAATGAGAATATAATTAATGTGTTATTTATGAAGTTATCCAAATTTTGTGAAATTTTTGTTATTTTTTATTTTTTATTTTTAGTTTTTTATTTTTCATTTTTTATTTTTCATTTTTTTTGTTTTTACTCTTTTACTCTTTTATTTTTTATTTTTTATTTTTTATTTTTTATTTTTTTTAATTTTTTTAATTTTTTAATTTTTTTTTTTAATTTTTTACTTTTTTTACTTTTTTACTTTTTTATTTTCTTTTTTAATTTTTAATTTTTTATTTATTTTTTATTTTTTATTTTTTATTTTTTATTTTTTATTTTCTTATTTTTTAATTTTTTTAATTTTTTAATTTTTTAATTTTTTAATTTTTTATATTTATTTTTATTTTTTTATTTTTTATTTTCCATTTTTTATTTTCTATTTTTAGTTTTTATTTTTTATTTTTTATTTTTTTAGTTTCTTCTTTCTTCTTTCTTATTTCTTATTTATTATTTCATATTTCATATTTTTTAAGTTTTTAATCTTTAATAACCAAAATCAGGTGTGACAATGTTAAAAAAAAAAAGAAGGCCAAACAAAAGATTTTATACAAGAAGACCACATTTATACGCACACAGAATGGGAACTCACTTGGTTTAGAACATGAGGAGACCTAGATGTATTACCAGCTCCACCTTTATCCCTTAATACAGTGGTATTTTCAATTTGACCTGCATCCCTAATATACACCTCATTATTCTTAGCTAATGTAGGTGTGGCTATCAAACTATCTCTTATGGGTTCACCAACTAAGGGTGTGTTATTCCTTTGATTCTCTTCAAAATCATCGCCCTAATCACAAACCAAGTAAAGAAATTAACATCGATCTTATCCAAATTGTACATGTATTCATTATCTATTTTTAAGTATGGCAACGCAATACAAAGTAATAAAAATGACCTGAGATAGAACACGCGCATCATCAGTTCATTGAGACTTCAAGTAAGTGACCTCGTGGCATAAGGATTGAACCTCTTTTAGCAATAGACTCACTATGCTAGAATCTGAAGGTTCAATTCTACTTTGACAATTATGTTTGGGATTAAGTTGAGTAGAGGTTACTCTAGATCCAACTCCTCTAACCCTCCCACTACTTTCAGGTCCTATCAACTTATGATAAGCAAAAGTCTCAATCGGCACTGTGGCTTCAGAGAATACCACTTCTGAAGCACCCGTCTTCCGTTTGACAATATCAACAGCAATATCCTATATAAATTATTGGTCATAGATACCAACATTTATCATTACGTTGTTTACGTCTGTATTAATTAATGACATACTCTACGCAAATTACAATAAGTATATAAATATGTATCCCACAAATTTCTTAGTTACCGGTTCATGGTAAGATCCTTCTTTAACCTAATGAGTATCCATAAACCATTTCAAGGGACTAGGTTCTCTTTGATGCTCCTTCTCCTATAAATTATTGTATAGGCATAAACAAATAATTCTATCCATAGCAAAGTATATACTGTGTAACACCCTAACCCCAGGCCAGTGATGTTAGTGATTTCTAGAATTTTGGAAATAAACGAACAGAGTTTCTCCTAAAAACTGACCACAACTTAGGCTTATAGCCTTACAATAAGTACCTGTAATAATAGAATATAATCAATATGTCCACCAGGCTCGACGGCTATATGCCGGAGATCACAACTCCATAGTCCACACGGTTGGAGTACCAACAATATAAAGCAAACTGAATATATAATAAATTGTCTGACACTGTCATTGTAGAGTGAAAGGAAATTTAAATAAGTCCTTTGCTTGAACACTATCATGAACAATGAGAACTAAGCAACTTCATGACACCACCATTCCTCAAGTATTACTACTATTCAGTAAGACATTAATATTAGTATTTTGAAAATGAAAGATGGAAGGGCCTCAATTTGAACACGAAAGCAACTTATTCCAACACTATGGAGGGCTCGCCAAGTATGTCAGTAGTTGTTTAGTGATAAATAGGTAACTGGATCTATATTTTGGCTAACTACGTACAATGTGGTTTAGGGTTTCAGGTATTGACACAGAACAAATTAATTCAAAGAACAAGGGTTTGTCTAGTTTTACTTCCACCTGAATAATCGCATTTGAAAGGTGAACTTGGACTAGAGTTTAATCAAGGTTTGTTTCATGAGCCAGATGCAGCAGGGCAATTACAAGAACCAAGCATAAACTACTTCATTAACTCTATACTTGAAAAAATAGAAGTTCCTTTTTTAACATTAGTATTTAGCGAATCTAACATTTGTTTGACCGTATTTTAAGCAAGAATGGAATTACACGACTAATGAGCTTTCTTATACATTTATCCATTCCTACAGGGCAATTATGCATTAAGGATTCTAGATATTTCAAAAACCATTTCCCGCTTTGTAATTCTGCACATCCTTAAAATCTTCTATTGAATGTTATTATTCCAGAGATGCAACTTTGATTAGAGCCTAAAACCCAATTTCATGAAGCACGAAAAGTGGAAAACTCTAACATAGCCAGTCATATGTGCAGGTGTATTTATGCAGTATGCACCTAGCTAATAGCGGGCCACAAATATCCTATAATCTCATACCTACACTCTAACTAGATCCTTAGCATCATCACCAAAGCACTTTGATTATATATTCTGCTAAAAAAAAGCAAGCAATAAGTTTAAAATCTTACTCCTACACGATCCCCCCCCCCAAAAAAAACATGTATTGTCAAAGTGGCACACTAGTAATTTTTCACCATACGAGAAAGAAGAAAGTAAAAACCAGAGACGAAGACAGTACCATTTCGGGGGGTACATACCGGTCCTGAGATAGGGCTGGGAGTAATAGGTAATTTTTCACCATACGGGAAAGAAGAAAGTATGTCAGCAGTTGTTTAGTGATAAATAGGTAAAATAACATATACCCAACTGCCGCTTTTAAACCAAACAAGAAGGGAGTAATGACCCTTCATACCATGAATGCATAATGGAAAGAACATAGTTTGATCTAACCCCACTTGTTTAAATTCTTGGCTGTAGCACTGATGATTAAGAAAGGATTTCCTACTACACCAAATTTGATGTATAAGTGAGGACCCAAATGACCAAGCTAGGGATTTTGTGAGTCTTGTATTGAAAAGGGGAGGTGGATAGGTTCAAGGATTGTGTTTGAGATAAGCCGAAGGGCGCCACTCAAATCAATCCTGGGGCAAATTCCTTCACTCTTTCTAGGATACAGAATTGAATCACCACCTAGAAGAGTTTAGGAACCTAGAACACCACTTGAGGTTGCCAATCTCAAGATATAGAACTAGGCTTTGTCACTCGCTTTGAAAGAACACGCAAAGCTGAATTTGTATTGCTTATGCTTTAATCGAATTTTTGTCCCTTACAACCTTCACCTATGGCCTATTTATACTAGAGGCCTTACATCATGAAAAGGCATGAAATACACGAAAAGGGATGAGGGAAAAAACAAAGAAACAAAGCTGAAAAATACATTGGATGCACCAAGGGTGAAAAAGTGTGTCGCTTGATGTCTCCTGGTGTGAAAAGGATGTAGCAGCAAAAAGGGATCCATGCACCTCTTAATTCACACATTCAAGCCTTGGTAGGGAAGTAGGAACTCAGCTTTGTAGGAGGAACAATACACCAAGGCCGAAATGAGGGAGGAAGAACCATGTTCACACGTTTGGCAATAAGTGTGTTCACACTTGCAGCAAGCCCAATTGCCAGAAGGCATATCTCTCAGAATACTTAGCCAAATTCTATGATCTTGGGCTTGTTGTAAAGCTCTGGATGTCTAGTGTCTAGGGAATGTTCATTTGCTACAATTGGACCAGTCGATTAAAAGTTATGGCCCAAATAGTGAAGGCTGTCCAAACTGCCCTGGGCTAAAATACCGCGTGCTTGTGGGCCTAATTTGACCAACCAAATGAACTCCAATTTAGGTGTGGTTGGTCTTTTTAGAAAGATTATTTCCTAAGCCTAAAATATGTAAGAATCATCAGAAGTTTGGTCCATTACATGTGGCTGAAAACTGGTGACAAAAACCGGGTGTGAAGTGGTCGAACTAGGCGTGAGTTCTTTCGGCATTGTCATGGCTTTTCTGCATAGGATAGAAAATTCCTTGGCCTCTTGGAGCTTGATGGGATCTTCCTTGAGCTGGACAGGAGGAGTAGGAGTGTAGGTAGGATGGTCTCCATCATTCTACCCGGGTAGGTGAGAGTTTGTCCTCAAACTAGGAAAAGGTTCATCTTCAAAGTAAGGACTAAGATCGGAGATGTTAAATGTTGCGGAAACTCCATAATCTCCGGGAAGGTCTACCTTATATGCATTAGGACCGACCTTGTCAATGACCTCGAACGGCCCATCCGACCTAAGCATTAATTTGGATTTTCGCTTGGAAGGGAATCGTTCCTTCCTCAAGTGGATCCACACCAAGTCTCACGGTTGAAAGTGTACCTCCTTCTTGTGCTTGTTGGTGTTTTGCATGACCCTTTCATTGGCTTTAGCAATACTTGCACGAACTTGGGCATGTAGATCTTTGATTTCCTTTGCCCTATCCTCGGCATCCCAACTAAACTTGGTGGGAGTAGGAATAGGAATGAGATCAAGGGGGATCTTTGGATTATGCCCATATACCACTTGGAAAGGGGAGAAGTGGGTTGCCTTACTTGGAGCTCTATTGAAGGCAAACTCGGCGTGAGGTAGCATGTCATCCCAATTCTTGAGGTTTTTCTTCAGAAGGACTCTAAGCAAGGTGCCCAAAGTCCTATTGGTGACTTCCGTTTGGCCGTCAGTTTGTGGGTGACATGAAGTGTTGAATTTGAGTTGGGTGCCCATCTTGCGCCACAAGGTTAGCCAAAAATGGCTAAGAAATTTACTATCCCGGTCAGACACCATGCTCTTGGGTATGCCATGTAGCCTAACAATCTCCTTGAAGTATAAATTGGCAACATGTGATGCGTCATTGGTGGTATGGCAAGGAACAAAGTGTGCCATCTTTAAAAAGCGATCTACTACCACCATGATAGAGTCCTTATTCCTTTGGGTCCTTGGCAAACCCATAATGAAGTCAAGGCTTATGTCTTCCCATGGAGCTTGAGGAATTGGAAGAGGGGAGTACAAGCCTTGTGGAAGAACATGGCTCTTGGCCATTTGACAAATAGAACACCTCTTCACAAAGTGTTCAACGTCCCTTGACGTATTTGGCCAATAATAGTGCTCTTTTAACATAGCACAAGTCTTCTCTATACCAAAATGGCCGGCTAGAGCTCCACCATTAAGCTCTTGGATGAGGAGTTCTCTAAACCCACATTTAGGAACACATAAGCGTGAGCCTTTGAATAAGAAACCGTCCTCCATATGAAACATTCCATGAGGGTGTTTAGAACACTTCTCTAGGATGTCTTTGAAGTCTTCATCATTGGGATACAAGTCTTTGACAATCTCAAAGCCAAGAACCTTGGTACTTAAACTAGAGAAGAGTAAGTACCTACGGGAAAGTGCATCGGCTCCTTTGTTAAGTTTTCCCGCCTTGTGTTGGATGATAAAATGGAAGGATTGAAGATACTCTACCCACTTGGCATGTCTTGGGTTGAGCTTGTGTTGACCTTGGATATACTCTAATGCCTCGTGGTCGGAATGGAGGATAAATTCTCCTCCCACTAGGTAGTGACGCCAATACTCCAAAGCACGGATGATGGCACAGAATTCTTTGTCGTAGGTGGAGTATTTCCTCTTGGCTTCGTTTAGCTTTTCACTAAAGAAAGCTATTGGTCTCTTCTCTTGGGATAGGACAGCTCCAATCCCTACTCCGGATGCTTTACATTCAACTTCAAAGATCTTTGTGAAATTTGGCAAGGCTAGGATGGGAGCACTTGTGAGTCTCCTCTTGATCTCTTCAAATGCATGTTGTGCTTGCTCATTCCATGCAAATTCCTTGCCCTTCAGCACCTCGGTCATGGGAGCTACAATGGTACTAAAGTCACGAACAAATCTTCGGTAGAATGATGCTAGGCCATGAAAACTCCTCACTTAAGTGATGGAAGTAGGAGTTGGCCACTCTTGAATAGCTTTGATCTGGCTCTCATCTGCTTGAATTCCTTGGGCGGAAACAATGTAGCCCAAAAATATCACTTGAGAAGTGAAGAAATAACACTTCTCCAAATTCCCATACAACTTCTCTTGGGATAAGATCTTCAAAACTTGGTAGAGATGATGGGCATGCTCCTCTTCGGTTCTGCTATATATCAAAATATCATCAAAATAGACGACCACACAATGGCCAATCAAGGGCTTTAGAACTTCGTTCATAAGCCTCATGAAGGTACTAGGGGCATTGGTTAGCCCAAATGGCATGACAAGCCATTCATATAAACCTCCATTAGTTTTAAAGGCGGTTTTCCATTCATCTCCCTCGAAAATCCGAATTTGGTAGTAGCCACTTCTAAGATCAATCTTAGAAAAGATAGTGGCACCATGAAGCTCATCAAGCAAATCTTCCAACTTTGGGATAGGATACCGGTATTTGATGGTGATTTTGTTGATGGCCCGACTGTCCACACACATACGCATGCTACCATCCTTCTTGGGTACAAGGAGGGCGGGCATGGAACAAGGGCTTAGGCTTTCACGGATCAACCCCTTGGATAAGAGATTATCTACTTGTCCTTGAATTTCTTGGGTTTCTTTTGGGGTCATTCGGTAGGCCGGCTCGTTTGGGAGAATGGATCCTGGGATAAGGTTAATCTTGTGTTGTATGGATCTTGGTGGTGGAAGGCCATGGGGAATCTTTTGTGGGAACACATGATGGAAGGTTTGTAAGAGAGGGGTGAGTAAGGGGTGTAAGGGTGAAAGGGGTTGTGGCTCATCTTGTAGCAGGATCAAGTCTTTGAAAGGTTCAAACTCATGGTGTTGGGATTTGAGAAGGGAGGTGAGAAAGACATCCAGATGGGGGTTGTCTTTGGGTTTTGTAGTAGAGGTGGGTTTGAGAGGGGTGAGGGTGATTTTCTTTTGGTCTTTTTGGAAGGAATAAGTGTTCATCCAGCCATCGTGGATGACACTTCTATCAAATAACCAAGGTCTTCCCAATAGAATGCGACAAGCATCCATGGGAACTATATCACACCATATCTCATCCTTGTAATGCTTTCCTATGGAAAGGGAGATGAGGCATTGGTGAGAAATTTGCATACCTTTGCCTTGATTCAACCATTGGATGGTGTAAGGCTTAGGATGAGGTGTAGCCTTAAGCTTGAGCTTGTCTACCATAGTCTTGGAGTCGATATTTGCACAACTACCTCCATCAATAATAAAGGAGCATACCTTCCCTTTAATAGTGCATGTTGTTTGGAAGATAGCTTCTCTTTGTTCCAAATTATCTTGAGTAGCAAACCCACTCAATGTTCTTCTAAGGACAAGCAATTCTCCTTCATCGGGACCTTCTTCCACTTCTTCCAAATTTTCCAAACAATCTCCTCCTCCTTCTTCTTCTTGAGGCTCCTCAAAGACAGCTTGGTATTCGGCTAAGGAGGCAATCCGCTTGTTAGGGCACTCAAAGGCAATATGTCCAAGGCCTTGACAACGGAAACAGCGAATCTTGTCTTTGGGCTTGGGAGGTTCTTTTGTGGAGGGATTAGGGGCGGTATGGGTATTTTTGGGTTGAGGAGAGTTTTGAGGTTTAGGAGGAAAATAGGAAGCTTTTGAGTGGGGTAAGGACGGGGAATGAATTTGGAAAGGGGGCTCTTTCCCTTAGATTTCCTTTGTTGCTCAACCTTGTAAGCAAGGGAACTCAAGTCATCTAGAGAGGTGTAAGGATGCAATTCAATGATATGAGCAATGGATTCATCCAAGCCACTTAGGAATCTTACCATTGTTTGAGCGTCATCTTCTCTCAAATCGCATTTGAGGAGGAGTTGTTCAAACTCCCTGGTGTACTCTTCAACGCTCTTGGAGCCTTCTTTAAGATGATGGAGCTTGGAGTAGTTGTCTTGGATGTAATGGGAAGGAAGGAACTTGGATTTGAGTTTGTCCTTCATCTTGGCCCAAGTCCTAATCTTTCCTTTGCCATTCCTTGCTCTTTTGGCCACGAGGTTCGCCCACCATATTGATGCATATTTCCGGAGCTTAAGGGCAACAAGCTTCACCTTCTTATCTTCGGGCACTTCTTTGTACTCAAAGATTCGTTCAACGGTTTGAAGCCAATCTAGGAAGTGATCCGGGTCTAGTTGGCCTTCGAATTCCAGAATATCAACTCGAAATCGCCAAGACCACTTTCTTGTATCCTTCGGGGTCTTCTAGGAGTATTCTCTTCATAATTAGAGTTATCAACATAACTTCTCTCTTCTCTCTCGGATTCATCCTAGTCTTCTTGGGTGCGTGAGTGAGAAGGGCTTCGGTTCCCTCTTCGCTTCTCCCCCAAGAGTTGGGCAAGTTGAGTTTGAAGGTACTTTACTTGGGCTTCCAACTCGTCAACTCGCTCTTGAGATCGGCTTGAATACATTTTTTGTGAGAGTGTGTGGGGAAAAAGGCTGATTTTTGGATGAATGGAGGCGGTGCGGTTGTGTCGAGGGGCACGGGATGACCGTGCTGGGTTGCTGATTTGAGGATGGCTAGGAAAAACAGGGGCACAGTCGTGCTTAGGAGCACGGGGTGGCCGTGCCAAGTTTCTGGCCCTGTTTCTCACGGTTTTGCTGGTTTCATGTGTTTTGTGTTTTGGCTTATGGAATGTGTTTGGCTGCAATCTTGGTCACTTGGCAACCTTGGCTCTGATACCAAATGATGTATAAGTGAGGACCCAAATGACCAAGCTAGGGATTTTGTGAGTCTGGTATTGAAAAAGGGAGGTGGATAGGTTCAAGAATTGTGTTTGAGATAAGCCGAAGGGCTCCACTCAAATCAATCTTGGGGTAAATTCTTTCACTCTTTCTAGGATACAGAATTGAATCACCACCTAGAAGAGTTTAGGAACCTAGAACACCACTTGAGGTTGCCAAATCTCAAGATATAGAACTAGGCTTTGTCACTCGCTTTGAAGGAACACGCAAAGCTGAATTTGTATTGCTTATGCTTTAATCGAATTTTTGTCCCTTACAACCTTCACCTATGGCCTATTTATACTAGAGGCCTTACATCATGAAAAGGCATGAAATACACGAAAAGGGATGAGGAAAAAAACAAAGAAACAAAGCTGAAAAATACATTGGATGCACCAAGGGTGAAAAGGTGTGTCGCTTGATGTCTCCTGGTGTGAAAAGGATGTAGCAGCAAAAAGGGATCCATGCACCTCTTAATTCACACATTGAAGCCTTGGTAGGGAAGTAGGAACTCAGCTTTGTAGGAGGAACAATGCACCAAGGCCGAAATGAGGGAGGAAGAACCATGTTCACACGTTTGGCAATAAGTGTGTTCACATGTTTGGCAATAAGTGTGTTCACACTTGCAGCAAGCCCAACTTCCAGAAGGCATATCTCTCAGAATACTTAGCCAAATTCTATGATCTTGGGCTTGTTGGAAAGCTCTGGATGTCTAGTGTCCAGGGAATGTTCATTTACTGCAATTGGACCAGCCTATCAAAAGTTATGGGCCAAATAGTGAAGGCTATCCAAACTGCCCTGGGCTAAAATACCGTGTGCTTGTGGGCCTAATTTGACCAACCAAATGAACTCCAATTTAGGTTTGGTTGGTCTTGTTAGAAATCTTATTTCCTAAGCCTGAAGGATGTAAGAACCATTAGAAGTTTGGTCCATTACATGTGGCTGAAAACAGGTGACAAAAGCCGGGTGTGAAGTGGTCGAACTAGGCGTGAGTTCTTCTGGCATTGTCACGGCTTTTCTGCATAGGATAGAAAATTCCATGGCCTCTTGGAGCTTGATGGGATCTTCCTTGAGCTAGGCAGGAGGGGTAGGAGTGTGGATAGGACGGTCTCCACCAAAATTAAAGCAGGTAAATAGCACTAATCAAACTGTGAAACCATGCATATCTGAAAGTGAGTTCTAATAATCCACAAAGAGGTTTCTTCTTTCATTTTCTACTAATGCATATCAAAAGCTTTCACGAAAGCAACAAGCATCATAATCAAGTGATGCGCACTATAGTAAAATCCTTGAGATAGTAATAGCAGATACCAAGTAAGTAAATAACAAACCAATTTAAATACAATATAACAAATTGACCAATTTAAATACAATGTAACACCCTAGCCCTAGGGCCAGTGATTTTAGTGATTTCTAGAATTTTGGAAATAAACGGACAGAGTTTTCCCTAAAAACTGACCATAACTTAGGCTTATAGC
The DNA here is from genome assembly GCA_017589665.1 of Selenicereus undatus. Lineage (NCBI taxonomy): Eukaryota > Viridiplantae > Streptophyta > Magnoliopsida > Caryophyllales > Cactaceae > Selenicereus > Selenicereus undatus. Next base: position 62,566,232 of record JACYFF010019584.1, read on the forward strand.
CTAACCATAATTACCTGTAACAATAGAATATAATCAATATGTCCACCAGGCTCGATGGCTACACGCCAGAGATCACAACTCCATAGCCCACACAGCTGGAGTACCAACAATATAATGCATACTCATTCTATGATAAATTGTCTGACACTGTCATTGTACAGTGAAACGAAATTTAAACAAGTCCTTTGCTTGAACACTATCATGAACAATGAGAACTAAGCAACTTCATGACACCACCATTCCTCAAGTTAAAATTTTGGATCTTATACTGCAATTGTAGAGTAAATACGCTTAAATCCTTAGATTAATGATACCCCACGGAAAAAGGAAATAGTCCAAAGGGGACAACCCTTCATCATCAAACTTAGAAGCAAGAAACTTACCAACAGTTAAAATTTTGGATCTTAGAGAATTATTAACGTGAAGACTTCAAGTAGCCAAGTGCAACTTTCTAAAGCAAATAAAATGTCACAATCATGAAAGGTTAGCCCACATGGTCATGCAGAGTCTAGACTATTCAGAACGTTAGCCCATATGGTCATGCAGAACCTAGACTTCCCACAAACTTTATACTTTATGACAATCACACCGTACTAATATAAACAAAGTAAGCCTACATGACTTACAAAATTATCCCTTTTGACTGCAAAACTTTGAGAGCCACTTATATGTGCATGTAGTTGCTTCCCTCTTGCTCTTTTTCCATTAGTACACCATTTTTGCATAACAAAAATTATTATTTTGTTATAAGAGATATTGCTATAAGGGTGGAGAAGCCAAACAGTCAGCAAGGTAATTAAGAAAGCACCCAAAGCACATCCTGAATATGTGTTATACCACAAACACGGCCCTTGAATGCAAATCAGATTAAGCTCGTGATTTCTATAAAGAATACCATAAACCATATAGCTTCACCAAAGCATCTCTAAACATACGACACCTAGACATGATGAAAATGATAGTTTTTAAACTTACCTAAAACTTCTTCGAAAAGAAATAATCGACCAAACCAACCCACATCTGGTCACCTACAACAAATGGCCGCTTACTCTATCCAAATTATATAATACCTTTTTGTGGTATCTTCTTGAACATACTTACATCTCAAGGAATACTTGAAACCTCAAACCCTCTTCCCAGCTGACTTCAAAATTTTTTGAATGACTTGTACCCTATCTGGCAACAAAAACGTCCCCTTTCACAGCAAAAGTTCAAGTAAGTATTTGAACTAGTTACATTTAGATAACATGCACCAACCAACTTAGACATAAATAACTACTTACCCTAATAAACATTATGATCCGACCTCTAAAGTACTGTGGCACTAAGCACCAATCGTTATAGTTAAGAGGACATAGGCTAGGTCTCTTAGCAACATCGGTAGGGAATCAATTAAATAAACTCTCTGCTTTTTTTATTGGTTGCAACAAGTTGTTTAAACCATAATCCTCTCCGGAGGAACCAATTCATAAGCCAAGTTCACATTTATTCTCCCTCCGAACTTTCTAGCATTTCCATTTTCATCTGTATAAAAAAGCATATGATCATCATATTAGTAAATAAAACTGCAGCTACTTAAACCATTGTGCAAGTAAGATGATTAAATAGGTATTAAAGATTCATTTACCAATGATTAACACCTCTTTGTCATCTTTAAAATTATCAAGTATGTTGATAAGAGAGGCAATCATGTTATTCAAAACTCTTGATTCGAAAATATTCTCTCCAACATGTTCGACTTCTTCTTCTTCCAAATCAAGAATCATATCAATATCATCTAAAGACACATCTTCACCTGCTGCATCTTCAGGTTGAACAGACTTAAGATACTCTTCTAAGGTAATCCCAGATCGAAACATGACTATGACGCTTCAAAACTTACAACGAAAACTCGTGTTAGTTTATGACCCAATTTAGGAAAAAATGGTTAAAAGTAAAATGCAAGCTATATTACTAAAATCAAACATTATCTACTAAGGGAAACAACGTAAGCAAAATAATCACATACACCTGTGTACTGATATTCCTTTTTGTTTACTTACTTGACCATTAAGGTTATTAATCGAAGCTTGAAAACAGCATAAATTTAAATCAAAACATAATAATATTGGAAGCTTGAACTATTACGTCGATTAGAAGTAATATAATAGCTACTTTCGAAATAAGAACAAAATACAAAGATCTGTAAATGCCAACAAATGATAATGAAAAAACTAAAATTGTTCCTATTCCTCACAACCAACAGTATCCCAATTTATTGGATCTCTGAATGCATCCTCTTTTGATATATTAGGAGGCATGCATTGAGGATACAATTCATCCTCATCTACCATGGTTGCTCCTAATTGGTAACTATCTCTTGGCTTCACTCTCACAACATGAGCCCAGCCTTTGTCTTTCTCATCTTCAATGTAAAATACCTAATTGGATTACTATGAAAGAATATATGGATCATCCTTCAAGGAATTTCCTTTATGTATCTTAGGTGAGAAATTCAAGAGAGTGAATCTCCTTTTGTCCACTTTTCTTCCCCGACTTGACTTTACATCCACCAAATCACATTGAAATAGAACTACCTTACATTCACAAAAGTAGCCCAACTCAATGATGTCGATGATCTTTCCATAGTAACGCTTTCCATCAGCTTCCACCATAACCCCATAGTTTTAAGTTTTCTTTGTCTCATCTCGGGCTTGAGTGGGGAATCTATACCCATTGATATTGAAAGCCTTCATTCTTTTGACTATGGAGCTCGAACCTGAGCCACAACTTTTAAAACTTTTGACTCTGGGTTATTATCATCACTATTAGTAACCTAAACAATTGAGCAGTCACGTCAGTAATTGATAGAGTTATACTACTAAAGCACTCATCATAAAGTTTTGAAGTTACCATTTGTTGCAACTAACTTGGAAAGTCCTCAAGTAACCATTTTTGCTTAAGCTTATCAGTAGGCTCTTGTGAACAAAATGCAAGGCGTTCCTGAAGGAAAGAGCTACAAGTAATGAATTTTATCAAATTAAATGAATTTTAGTAAACTTCACACATTTACCATGAAAGGCCGTGAAGCTAATTTTACTAACTTGCAATAAAAATCCACCTTTTGAACATGTAGCAGCACATATCAATGGGCTTGCTTAAGGCTCAACTCATCTAGTTCCACCATTACAACCTGACCTTTAGGTTGTCCACCAGTGTTAAATAAATACATTTCTTCATTAGGAATAGAGTCATCATTCCTTTGTGGACGATTGAATACAGTTTCTACCCCTTCAAAGTATCTTGAGCAAAACGTTATGCACTCTTGTGCAATGTATCCTTCAGCCATTGATCTCTCTGGTTGTGCTCGATTACGAACATTTCCTTTTAACCGTGCCAAGTACCTACAATTTGCCATTAATATATGATTTCTAGGGGAAGAACAATAAATAGAAACCCGTAAAATTTAAGGTAATACCGCTCAATAGGGTATATCCATCTATAAAATACAGGCCCTCCAAGCTTTGCTTCCTCCATCAATTGAACAATCAGATGCACCATAATGGTGAAAAACCAGGTGGAAACATTTTATCCATACAACATAACGTGAGAACCACATTGCTTTGTAACTCATCCAATTTATCAACATTCAGCTCTTTCGCACATAATCCATTAAAAAAATCAGACAACTCACACACCAAATTTACAAGATTATCATCCTTAACCGCTAGCAATGGAATTGGAAGTAAATCTTGCATTAGAATATGACAATCATGGTTGTTCAAATTGAACAACTTGCGCTCCTTCATATTGACACATCGAGAGATATTGCTTGCGTATCCATCTAGCACCTTGATGTGCTTCAAGACTTTTAGCAAGGAGGTTTTCTCATCGACAGACAAATTATAAGGAGCTACGGGTAAATGATATTTGCCATTTAGTAACAAAACTGGGTGGAGCTCAGGCCTTATCTGCAGTTGTTGAAGATCTTGGCGGGCCTTCATGTTATCCTTGCTCTTCCCTTCAAAATTCAATAAAGTTCCCAACAAATTATCACAAATGTTCTTTTCGATATGAATTACATCCAAATTATGACGAAGACAGTTAAACTCCCAATATTGAAGATCAGAGAAAATGCTTTGCTTCTTCCATGTTTGCTCTTCATCCATCTCATCAACGTCTATATTGGTTTGGCTTTTCCCATATGTAAACATAGTTCCCTCTAATTCTGTAAGCACCTGACTCCCTATTATTGAAGTTGGAGTGTTACCAAACTCCATATTTCCATTAAATCCATCCTTATGTATCGAAAAGGATGGTCTTCTGCTAACCATCTCCGATGACCCATATAGCAGAACTTATGTCCATTCTCCAGTCAAAGGCATTGAGTTGCTTTCCCACAAGATGGACATGCGAAACGACCCTTCGTACTCCACCCAGACAGATTAGCATATGCAGGAAAGTCATTTATAGTAGAGTCAAGAGCACCCCGCAATGTAAATCTTATGTTTGTGTATGCATCTACACCGTGCCATAACTCACTAGCTCTTTAATCAATGGTTGAAGATATACATCGATATCCATACCAGGGCCCTTTTCACCGGGAATAAACATCGATAGTATAATTGATGATTGTTTCATACATAGCCAAGGAGGCAAATTATATGGAATTAGTAAGGCTGGCCAAGTACTATGTCTGCTACTCATAACACGAAAGGGATTAAACCCATCACTAGCTAGCCCAAGCCTTATGTTTCGAGGATCAGATGCAAAATTAGGATATTGTTCATCAAATTCCTTCCACGCCCTTGCATCTGCAGGATCCCTCAAAATCTCATCCTTTGTACGATACTTATCTTGCCAAATCATATCTTCAGCTGTCTTCAATGATTTGTAAAGCCTAAGCAGTCTGGGAATGAGAGGGAAATGGCGTAATACCTTAGCTGGCAATTTCTTTTCACTATTCTTCCATCATGAATAACCACACTTGTCACATGATTCTTGTCGTTCCTTTTCACCCCAGTACATTATGCAACCATTCATGTATTTTCTCATATTCAAGGCCTAAGTCGTTAAGTAATTGCTTGCAATTACTCCATGATGATGGGATGGGGTCTATTTGGGGAAAAACATAACTCAAAAATCGGAGCAGCATATTAAATGATTTAATAGACCAACCATACATACATTTCAAGTGGAGTAAGTGCAACAGAAAAGAAAATTTTGAAAATTTTGAACCCTCATATAGCTCCTGTTCAACTTGTTCTATTAGCCTTTCATATCTATCATCTTTGTCTACCATGGAAGTATCACCCTCATGTCCCTCATTCCCTGGCTCATCATTGTCTTTTTCATCCATATCGCCCTCTTGATGAAACATGTCATTCCCATGATTTTCACACATCCCAAAAATATCATTAAGTATTCTCATTGTTTGAATGTCACCAAAACCACTTTCTAATTGGATATTAGCAGTATTGTGGCCTTTGTCACACAAAAATGAAGAAGGTTTAGAAATTTCCTCCCCATGATGCACCCACTCTTTATAGTATGGCCAAAAACCATTAAACATGAGATGATTTGCCACTTCTTCTTTTGTGAAGCAATGATTGTGCCCAACTTTGCATTTATTACAAGGACATATGATTAGTTTACTACCCCCAGCATTGCAAAAAGCAAATTCCAAAAATGACTCAACCCTATTCCTATATTCAAGAGAAGTTCTATGCATATGAATCCAACTTTTGTCCATTATAATTTCTACCAACCATCTACAAGGTCATCACATAAGTCAATATAAGCATTATAACTAAGCATTCACAATCAATAAAGGACGAGGGGAAAAGAATCACAAGGGTCACAACAACACATCAAATTCATGTGCTTAGAGCATACTACGCTATAAGAACTAAGCAAATTTAAACCACTAGCTACAAATTCAATCATGTTAACAATTCGAAGATGAAAATAGTTCATCAACTTAATAATATGCATTTAGACATTGTTCAAGGCATAAAAATTACTGAGTAAATTGAAAAAAAAAGGAAAATTTCATAACAACTTTTACACTTAAACAAGCAAAGGAAATTCTCTTTTAAGGAAAGAAAAGCTAAGGAAATTGAAAACAACTTTTGTACTCTAGGGGAATGGGAGTTGAAAGGTACTTAATAAGTAAGTAAATAAATAAGTAAATTTTAAACGTTCAATAGTTGTGACATACAAAAGATTTCAAGATGTACCTTCTTATGACAATGCAATTACATTAAGCAGGAATCCAATTATTCCCAAACTTGTGTTTGTCGGTCTGTGTTTGCCACCAAAGAAACCATCCAACATGTGTGCTCAAACAAACATGTAAATGAAGAAAATTTGCACTAGAAAAACTCTATCTTATCAATTAAATATAAAATTGAAATTAAAAAAAAAACGAAGTCCCTAAGAACATATTAAATTTTTGGATTTGCTTTTAATTAATTGCATCTCCAACTAATTCTGAATTCACAACGTTGATTGATTTTTTTAGAGTTCTTTTACCTTGTCTTTTCCTTTTTGGGTAAGTTTGGAATTAAGATGTGATTTCCTAATCAGAAAAAAAGGAATTCAAATGTGATTATATTTTTGGCGAGAAAGGGGTTAGTTGGTTTTATTTTGTTAATTTTGGATTTCAATGATGGTTCAATTTAGCAAAGTATTGGTTTGCAATCTAGGAGATTTTCTTTCGGTGCGAGAGAGATTAGTGACTGACAGTGTGTTGCTTGACTCAATGTAGCATGCATACTATGAACATTCTTCTTTAACATTAGTATTTGTTCACATGCAAAATCAGACATTTGCATTGTCAGCTTCTCGGCTTATCCATAAGCGTTTTCGGGTTTAGTTGCATCTGTTTTTCTTTAATTTCAGTTCAGTTCATTTTAGATTTTTCTCTTTTGATATCTTTTCTTTATTTAAGCCATCACCATTGATGCCCCCTTCAAGATTAGTTCATTTCAGATTTCTCATAGACACGAAGCCAATGAATTGAGGATTCCATAGGAAAGTCATTGGTTATTCTGACATCTCCAATTCTCCTCTAATTGCCTATCATATATTCCCAGGAGAGAGTAATGTAAAAGCGAAGAAATATAGAATGCGAATGACTTCTATCTTTTAATTTGTAAGAGGATCATAATACATTAATTTGTAGCCAATCTATATCATACATTATAACAATCTTTTTAAAACTGATTCAATAGACAACAAAAATGCCATTTATCAAGTTGTAAAGCCCCTGTGGCTTCGGGCAGTGGAGGACAGCGATAGGAAAAAGAGCCACTAAGAGAGAGAACTGAATACTAATGAGGATGATGAGTTTGTTGATTAAATAGATAGGAAGAAGATTCTAGATTCCACTAAATTCCAACCAGAGTCTAATCTTAAAAAAGCTGCCCAGGTCTTGTATTGAGGAAAAAGAAGCAAGTTGAGTAAATTGTTTCTGATTATTTTTGTTTTACTTGGGCAATGTTTCACCACAATAGGTAGTAGTAGAAGTTGATAAAGGGTCATGTATAGTTCAATGGAGCGGGTATAAGTAATCGATTGAACAAGTCATTTTCATGTGAAGAATATAATTATATCCATTAACTGTTTGCCGAAATGCCCCTAAAAATTATCTTCTCTAGATTTTTTAAAATTTATTTTAGCCATCTTAATGTCTATACCATGTGTTGATTTCTTTTATGATAGCTCCAACTTGTTACTACTCTCAACTAATTTTAAATTCCTACAATAAGTTTCCCTGGCAAGGATAGAGCTCAAGTCTTAAGCCATCCTACTTTGAAGAGAATTAAGATTGCTGGAAATGATATGGTGACTTTGATTCAAAAAACTCAAAAGGGGATGGGACTTGGAAATGCTATAGGAACTCGCGACACATATGTCCAAGAAGGTAGTCGGATAAAGAAAGGATTGAACCAAGGGCATATGAATGGATATAATCTTTTCTTTCTATTCGTATGCCTTTCAAATACTGCAACTTAACAGGCCTTCGAATTGTGTAATCAATTAGATAGAAGTTATACTACTTTCGTAACATGTAGAATGTCCCGTGAATGTGCCTTTGGTGCAGAATGGCTGGATTGGTCTTAAGAGATCATGAATTCCCTTCTTATAAAAATAACCATTTACGATGTTTTAGTTTTATTATCTCATTTATTGTTTTTGTAGGAGAATTCATTATTTTTTGATATCTTTCACATTTTCATCCGAATGGAAAAAAGTGTGATCTTATATGTTTTCTGCTTTCAATTTTCCTACAAATATAATGACTATTGATTTCATACCAAGTAGTTCATCTAAAGATGATACATAGTTGCACTTAATTTATTATCCTCCAATTGAAAGATACAAAAGGAAATTCAAAATTATTCTTTGCTTTTTCAAAACTAAAAATTACATGCCATAAATAAAATATTTTTTAGAAAATTAGCTGCGATTAATTGGTTAGCAATGTACAACCCGAACCCTAAAAAAAAAATCAAAAAAGGTCAATGTCATTATATACACATTATACACCCTATTAAATATTTATATGGTTTGCAACCGAAAAAACCATATATATGCTGATGACTTTATATCACCAAATTATTTATTTTACACATTTAAATGTTTAGCAATTTTTGAGCAAATCTAGTTCAACTCTGATAATATTGTTCCCCTAAGCAAGTTAGTTTAAAATTAAGCAAGAATCAAAAAGTTGAGTGTGTATGATGTGCATGCACAATTTATTTGCTTAGCCTAATATTTTACACGGAAGGCTTCTTAATATAGCTGATATATATGCTCAATAAGTTTCTATAATTTTAGCCAACAAATTGCTACTACAAGTGCTAAAATAGATAACATTCAAAGAAAGCTACAAAATGAGCTATTCAAATAGGGGTTGATTATAAAAGAGTGGTTGCTGCTTGAGTAGATACATAAGCTCACTGAGATTGAGGGGAAAAGATATTTAAACAAACATTAAGGAAAAAATGGATTAAAGTTGGAGATGCAAACACCAAAGTTCTTCTATGCAAGTCTAAAGGAGAGGAGAGCACACAAAAATTACACATATAATAACAGAGACAGGGGCTCTAATCCAAGACCAACACCAGATAAAGGACATGTTTGGTAACTTCTTTATTGGGGTGATGGGTTCTTGTCAAGAGGAGATGCAAATGTTTGATCCTACTGCAATCCAAAAGGGCAAAAGAGTTACTATTGCATAACAAACACAGCTATGCAAATTAGTAACTAAGATCAAAGTTGGAGTACAAGCAATTGGTGAAGATAAAGCCCCATGAACTAGTGGCTATATCTTTGCTTTCTATAAGAATGCTTGGGACATTGTGGGGAATGAAGTTGTGGGTATGGTAATGGAATTCATAAGTAGTAGCAGAATGTTAACAAGCATGACCTGCAACACCATTACGCTTGTAGTCAAGATACCATGCCCTATACAGGTGGGTGATTTTAGACCTGTTATGTTTTGTGCAGTTCTTTATAAAATTATATCAAAGGTTCTTCCTAATAGGTTTAAAGTAGTGCTTCCAAGCAATGTGCGGCACGATATACTTTTATACCCATAGCACACATTGGAGATAATATCATGCTAGCATATGAATTGGCAAAGCATTATGATAGAGCAAATGTTTCTCTAAGGTGTATTTTGAAAGAGGACCTTAGTAAAGCCTGTGATTCTGTTAAGTGACGATTTCTGAGGTAGACGATGATTGTTTTGAGCTTCCTTAAGATACTGACAATTTCACTAATGGAACCATGACTCTTGTGGAAAAAAACCTATCCTTTACAAATTCTTAGCCCACTAATTTTCATCGAAAATAGCTTCTGTTATTTTACTCTCTGAAGCATATATACTAGCTTACATCTTACCCCACTATTATTCACAACAGTAAGAAAGATACTATGTTGCCATTTCAATGTTGCATAGACTGCAAGATTAGGTTCAGACAAATTATTTCAGCCACAGCACAACAGAAAGGGAGAATTAATTTATTGGATCTCTGAATGCATCCTCTTTTGATATATTAGGAGGC
>JACYFF010019584.1:62596286-62697434 GCA_017589665.1 Selenicereus undatus
ATATATATATATATATATATAGACACACACACACACACACACACACACACACACACACACACATCTATGTAAATATACACACATGTATACATGTGTATATATATGTAAATTCATATGTACAGGCCTGTATATAGATTTATATGCACGTATGTGTAGGTACGTGCTTCAGCCATGCTTGGGTAAGAGGGGGCTTGCCGACCTCAAGGGGGGGAGGTATGCCTCTAGCAGAGCGAGCTTCCTCTGCCGTGTCGATGGCAGCGACAACATCATCGATCTACTCTCGTCCTCCATCCTACAGGCATGTCAGCACAAGTACATTTGTCGGTTAGCAACCATGAGCAGTTGCTGGTATACCACCGCAGACAAGACCACATACCCGGGTAAATCACCACAAGTTGGTGGGTATACATACATACATGAAGTTACACAATGGAGGACAGTTGAAGAGTGTGACACAGAGGGACACCATGTTCTGCGACTGCATGGGTAGGGGTATGAATCATACCTGACTAATGGGGGGGCCCGTGGTGTCAATGGTGGTCGTGGTCTCACTATCCTTTATTATGATGGGCTCCTCGCTGGTGTGCACTGTGCCCAACAACGTAGACATGTTCTGTCCTCCTTGTGGCAAGGAGATGATCAGAACCACATCGGCTACTAAGTTACAAATATGAACACCCACTACAGCCGATGTTAACTGTGTTAGTTAAGTTCAGAGAAACAGGATGATCCGTACCCGAGGGATGGGGGCGTCCCCGACTGCAACGGTCAGAGTGCTATCTGCCGCTGTGGTCGGTTCAGTGCCTGTTTCTGTTTTCCACCTTGTGCCTCTTCAGAGTGGCCCATTCTGTCATGGATCCCTCGTGGGCCATGATTTGGGACGCCTATAGCTGCAACAGGGACGTTGAGTGCCATGACCGTTGTTGCCATGTTGTCCGCCTGTCGTGCACTACTCTTTATCGCTTTCACCTCTTCTTCTTTACTTGTGTTGGGGGGTTGCCTTCCTGAACTGTTTCCAGGACGTGTATACATTCCCCATTCTGCGCTTCCCCGTGAGCGGAGCGGTGGCCATATTGACGTACGGCGATATCTGCTTCGCTGAGGGATGTCGCGACCGAGGACTTCTCCGTATCCTCTCTGTAATGCGTGAGTTGCTCCCTTCACCATCCATGCGCACATCCCCCTAATCACCAACGTCGTCTGCATGTGGTTGTTCTGCGTCGCACTCCAGTGTGGGGACCACATCTTCCTCCGTCGCATGGGGGTACGTAACCATCTCACTTTCCCCCTCAGGTTGCATGGCGTCACTGAAGGGCTTACGCTCCTATGCATCTTCAGCACTCCCCACATCCGCAGTATGGAAGTTGGTATGGAACGAATACCTGTCATCACCATGTGATGTACTTACTCTTCTGTCACTTGCGTGCGCGCTGCCTTCACTATCTCCATTGGCGCACTAGAGCCCTTCATTTTGCATACCTTACGGGAGGCTATCCCCCCAGCCCCTGCCCATAAGCAATGCCTTCATATGTTCCAGCTCCTTCTTTGTCGCAGCGTGGGCGACTCTCTCTAACGTCAGTGCCTCTATCACTATCCGTAGTACCTCCCTCGTCCTTCGGAGGCACTCCTCAATGCTTATAATACCCTGCAACCATAAACGGACCACATTTGTCCACCGCACACGAAGCATGTGTCAATATAGAAGTACGGTACATAAAATCCACACGTAACCTGCAACAAAGACTTCAACACATGTTTTCCTTACCTGCTCAAGTCCCTATGACTAACTTTCGCCATAACTACCTAAGACCCCCACTCCCATGGCAAACAGGGTGACACACCACACCATACTCTTTCACACTCACATACAACTAACTCAGCAGTTGTATCCCCACTACTGCACATCATTATTGGTCCCTACATATATGTTTGTACCGTACATGTGCATCCTCCACATAGGCATTGTAATCTTTTGTGTCACTGAAAGCCTTCACTGTTGCTTCCCTTCTCTCCAGGTCCTGCACCTCAAGGTAAGGAACAATCTGCACATTTACATACCACCATCACCGCATTCACGAAGGGAATCACTAACCTTACCACTGAACAACACATCCTGTACCCCAACTGATTGTCCTTAGTGGTCGAAATAAGCCGTGCAGCATCATACTTGTGACCTATGTACAAGTTCACCCAACTTGCAATGCGTGGCACACACTTCTCATCAGCATGGGCATACAGATTTGTATGCTCATAAAACCACACCTATTCGGCACAAATGACATCACAAGTTACTCCTATTAGGTTAACCAGTTACATTAACTGATGAGCACATTTGCGTAAAAGCACGCCATACCTGAAGTATCAGTGCGAACTCATGCATCTGCAAGTTTGTCGTCAATGGGATCTTCTCTTTTTTGTCCTCTATTGCTTGCACTAGGAAGCTCCACACCACTTGCGACCAGTTGTACTCAGCCATCCCGGGCACATCTTTAGTCATCCTAATCAACTCCCACGTCACACTCCCCGCAGTTCGCGGGAATAACAACCCACTCATCACCAGCAAGGCATACAACTCAGTGAACAGGCCCAACCTCTCCGGGGTGTTGTTATGCTTACACAGCTCGATTATAACTGAAACATAGTTTCGGTACATTCGCATGTCGGCACAAATAGTCCGTCACCTTGCCCTCTCTCTGCTGATATGGCCATCGATCGCTGCCTTGAGCACGTCCTCCACCTCACATGAACCTTTACCCTGGTCAAATCTAACATGTTTCCCTGTGGCAGTGAGGCCAGTCAACAAGGCCACATCATACACTGAGAATGGAACCTCTCTCCGACCTATCCTGAATGCCTTCAGCTCGGGAACCCATGATTCTACTAGGGCGCGAACCAGATGTCTATCCATCACAAAAGGCTTGTACTTCAAAACCGAGCTCCGCACTGTTCCCTCTATAACTAACTTCTAGCACTCCTCGAACTCAGAGTTCAAGCTACACACTGCTTCCAGTGCGCACCAATGCCTCACAATAACATCACCAATGCCTTCCCATTCCTTCTCCACCACCATCCCTTCCTCTGCCCTAGGCTTTCCTTTATTCCCTCTTTCTCTTTCTCGCTTCCCCCGCACATTGTCAACCTTCCCTAAAGACCTTCTTGGAATCCCGTATTCAACCTCACTACACCCTCCCCTGCCGTGCATTCTCTTTGACCGCATTGCTGTCATGGGCGCAACACCTCTCTTCTTTCGCCTCCTCACACGAGGAGTCCTGCTGACACCCTTCTCACGTGCGTGCTTCGATCGCAACTTAGTAATGTCAACATCCTCACTGCTCCCACTTACCCCTGCCTCCAGTGATAAAGATGGGTTGTTGGCTGAATTATTCGTGCCCTCATCCACTTCCTCGAAGGCACTCCCTTCCTCATCGCTTGCTGAACTTGAATCATTGACAGGGGCTGCTTCATTTTCCACGGACCTCCGATGCTTTCGTAGCTTCATTGGCTACACCTGCAAAAGGCACAACACAACAAACACCATCACATACCAAGTAAAACATGTACAACAACTTCCAAGCTTACCGTACGCTAACTGCCACCTCCACTGCTGTAAACAACTTCCACTTCTTGTGTTCTTCCTTGCCTTACCAAGTTCTACACACATACATACTTGGGTATGCTACATCCGATATTGTGGTAGACGCACTTCAAGCATCCACACCAACAAATGTAATCGCCCCTATCATATCACCCTATCTCCTACGCCTGTATAACTGCTCATAGTGCCATTCCCTGCACTCGTTTATGAAGTTGTGGACAACATACGTCGACAACAACACTGCTCAACACAGTGCTGTCACCAACGACCACACATACCACCCACCCCAACTACAACACCCCCATAGTCGTTACTGTTGCATCACTCACCTCCACATCCTACACATCTGTTGGTGAACTTACCCACATCAGTTCACTACGTTCACCTCCAACTCGTACTCAACTCAATACAATGACGTCACCCACCTCAGCACATCTAACGTACCCCATGTACACCACCCCATCTAACATCCCTCTATTATTCCTCCTCCTTGCACTGTATGCATTGGTTAACCACAGAATCAAACAAGGTGCATCACCGTACACACCCGCTGAAACTATAGTATACACAAAGCATTCACCACCATCCACAAGTACACCCTACCCCATTGACAACACCCCAACTTACTGCCTGTCTCACTGCCGACCGGTACATTGTACACAATGGTATATGCCGTAATGCATAAAGGTACACCTACGTATACCTACACTGAAACGGTGGTACACACAATGCTGTCACACACATCCACACAAATAACCAACTTACACTAACATTCTATGCATTCCTGCATCAAGTTCGCCAACACATGTACCCGTGGGTATACCTCGACTGAAACTGTCATCAACCCAACATAGTTACCCAGGTGCCCACGACTAACACACGCCAAATAACAAACCCCCTCGCCCCCCCATCCTTGATGCCAACAACATTGTTCATACCTACATTCTTCTAATTAGTTTACCAACTAATCGCAATAGGTAACCTTAGGTACACCTCTATTCAAACTATGCTACCTACAAGGCTACAATGGGGTTCCTAAACATCTACAAACCAACTCTACCCCAACAACAACGGCTCAAGTTACGTACCACCACGTAAAATTCTTCTTCTACATTAATTGCATCTGTGTACCAGCTACTCCCATCACGTTGACTTGGCTATACCTCTATTAATACTATGGTCAACACTGCCACCACCACTGCAACGTCCTCAATTCATACCGAATTGAGGAGTTACCCAAACTCCTCTACTCCATCATTCCTCGCCTAACAATTTCACACCCCAAATTCCATTCAGGCATCCCCAATTCTACCATCACTCTTCCACACATACATAAATTTCATGTTCGATTCCTATATTTAAAGAGTTAAAATTACTCACCTCTAACACAACCTTCTCCCTGTCCTTCCTTGCTTTCTAGGCGATTTCTGCGCTTGCGTTCGAACTATGGGCGATTCAGGCTGCCGTTACCGCCGACCTCTGCTGCCCACCACAACCTCCTTCTCCTCCTACCTTCCCACCGACCCTCTCCTTCTTCCACCTCTCTCTGTCGCTGTCAACTTCTCCCTCTACTCCCGTCCTAACATTCACTCCGTCTCTCCCTGGGCTTGAACTCGCTCACAATTGTCTTCCTCTTCCTCTTGCTTTTCTCACATTCATCTCCTGGTAACTGCCACATTCAACTGCCTCCCTAGCCCTTCAGATGTCAACCACAGCATTTTCGTAATTTGCAATGCTTTAATTTCGTTAATGCGTCCCTTGTAAATTTCCCTTGCCAATTTCTTGTTATTTTGCAACCCTTGCCAATCCCATTCCGTACCATACACCGACCCGCTAATAGTTACACAATTGGACAGCTCATAATTAAAGCTGCATCAGGATTGAAGAATTCAAAGACAACTTTTGTACAAATTAATTACTGTCACTAACGAAAAGTTAAGAGCTTCACCCCAGTCATTAACCATCAACCATGTGCAGATTTGACTCTGGATCCTCCGTCCATTTGTCTCATGCCTACGTCTAAACAGAAAAAAATAAGTAAATCCTTTCGAATAATAAATAAAATAAAACCAGCATTGCTTGGGCCATCGTACTTTCTCGTGACCACCAATGTCATTTTGCATCTACATCTACCATTCTGCCCTCTGCATTCATGGGTTCATCTTTCCTTCTTCCGCGAAAACTACCTTTCGAGCAGATTTTCCATTCTTTATAGGTGCGAACAGTTGACTGCATGATGTGTTAGGTGAACCTGAGCTTAATGTATAATTCTTAGAGGTTAGCACGGTTGCTGTTACTTGGAATTGCTTCGGAATCAATCAAATAGTCTAGGTTATGATTTTTAAAAATGAAGAATCAGTTCAATCAGTTTATAAATAGATATTTGAAATAGAAATTGGTAATCGGTTTAAGAAAAAGAAAAAAGAATCGTTTTTTTCCACAAATTTTTGGATGAGAATGTCTTATATTAGAGTTCTTATGACACATACTTTTTTGGAGTGACTAATAATATATTATAGAGTGATCTTTTAATTTATGAGTGATTGATAGATGATCTAAAAGTAACTTCTATCATGATGACTCTTAAATAAACACTTGATCACTTTAATTATTATTAAATTTACTAGAGAAAGCGTCACATGTTCTATAGGAAATTATCTCATAGAAGACTTACTAATAATTTTGTTCGGTTTCTTCGGACCTTTCTTTCGTTTTCCCTTTTTTTCCCCTTTCGATTCCTTTATCTACAAATAGGACTCTTTTAGTACTAAATTTGAATCCAATATCAATTGTCTTTCTACTACTAATTAAAAGTTGAATCATCATATTTTGCAAGTTAGTAAGTAAAAAAAAACCAAATTATTAAAATATTCTTCTATTTCTTGTAAAATAGAAGAGGAGGGTAGATAAATATGCCAATTATATATCCCCATTTCACCATCCAAAAAGTAATTTTTTAGGCGCAAAAATTTTCGTGTTAGGCGCAACAGATACACTTATGTAAATTCGAAATTATCCCAAAAGTTTGGAATCGGTTTGATTGGTTTTGATTCCGGCTACCAAATTCTTGGACGAATACCTGAAACCACATAGCTCTTATTGTTTCGTCTAGCTTAGGCACCGCTCTTTTTAAATTAATTTTGTTGACTTTATTTGCACTGTAATTACCTAAACTAAATTGACCATATTTTTTAAAATTGAACCAAACTCCTCATAAAAAAGTATAAGTTGAAAAGAACAGGGCCTAAAGATGGGTGCTTTTCTATTTTTATGACTTTAGTTTGTGTAAATTCAATTACCATAATTTTAATAATTCTATCTAACCATGGGCTTGTAGATAATTTTTATTTTTATTATTGGTTTAATTAAAAACATATTCATAACCTAAATAGAGAAGTATATTCAAATTTCTCACATGAAATTAAATGTAGCATGGGTAGGTTTGTAAAAGCAAATCAAAGATGATAAACTTTCACTATTCGTACATGAGAAAAATTTAATGGATTTGAAAATTTTAAGGGTAACAAATTCCAATACGAATTTAATAGTGTGCAAATGTTAGTGCTCTATATTTATAATTTAATAAAGTTGGCAAGAAAATAACAGTCAAAGTGCATTATCATTATTGATCTGTTTTTACAAACATAATGAGACCGAGTGGGTAGATTGTAGATGTTACAATACGTCTTTTCTGATCCTTTTAACTCTTTTAAAAGTTAAAAGAAAAGGCCTTGATGGGATACTTCTATATTGACTAAGGTTCTGTTTTTTTCGTTGGAAAATTTGCGCTGGTAAATATGTGAAGTCGGTTGAGATTATAGACGTAAGATAAAGTAAGTATTTTTTGTTGAAATGGGTTAAAGTGGGTTAAAATGGGTTGATTTTTTTTTATATGATGGATAGAAATTGGTTAAAATAGTGATAAGTGGGTTGAAGTTGGTTGGAGTGAGTTGAAGTTGGTTAAAATGGGTTGAAATGTGTTGAAATGATTATTTTTTTTATTGAAATGAGTTGAATTAGCTTGAAATTAGTTAAGATTGATAAATTGGAATTTACTAACAAAAAGAACATGGCCTAATTGTACTTAGCTACTTCTTTGACCATGGGACAATGCACATTAAAGCAACAGGCAGAACTCTAGACTGTAAGAAACATATTTCATTTACAGCTCAGAATTCTTGCACCAAAAAAAAACTTACAGCTCAGAATTTTGGATGTGTACATCCTACCTTGAATTTATTAGATCTGCCTTGTTTTTAATGTGCCTTTATATAAGCTAGCTAATCATTGATGGGATACTGCCGTTCTCCCAGATCAATAATCCGACCCACACCCCAAAGAAAAAAAATTGAAAAAGCGGGGAAGAAGCTGTTGATAATGGCAACTAATTTGAAAACAAGATTGGTATGTGTTTTCAAAGTTTTGGTAGCGGAAATGATGCTGATTAGCATAGTAGAAGGCGCTTCAAGATCTGGAACAAGCCCCATCCTCTCAGCTTCTCCTGCTGTTCTTCCATTCCCAACAACCACTCCTACTTCGTCATCGTCACCCAAAGGCAGCATTTCCTCCTTCTTCCCTCCAGCTTCACCTGCCGACAGTTTCAACCCTTTCGGTCTCTCTCCAGTGCCCGTGTCGGCTCCTACTTCCGGTGAGACTTTTGGGAGGAGTTCATCATCAAGTACTCATTGTGCTAAGCTAGGCACCTTATGTTTTGGCTTGCTCCATCAACTGCTTCTTTTTGTTATGTTTCGTGTATTTTGACTCATGTAATTATCTTCTAGAAACTTTTTCATTTAATTGGTATCAGTTATGTTCATTAAATGGATGAAAAACAGGCATATGCTTCTTCTGAGTGCCCAATGTTTTCCCTATTTCGTCATTGTTATGCACCCCGGGGGTTGGCGAATGTAATATGAGTCCAGATCTTACTTCTAGATCGCATGAAGGGGTTATTCAATTTGGTTTCAAGTCAGGTCAATTTTAGAGTGAGTAATATTCATATCAATAAAATTCAGTTAGATTTTGCTTTTTGGTTGGGCCTATTTTGAAGGAGCTGACATGAAATCGATTGATGTATCAAATGAATTTGTCTTGCAGAGAAAAACAACTTTACCCAAAAATATTTAAGTTACAGAAAAAGCTGACCTATTTTTCTAATAGGACTCAAAGTGAAGCAAATGTCATGCCTATTTTAGTCCAGGAGAGCTCTCAAGTCCTTCTTAGTACTCAAAAGCTTTGTTAGAAGAGACTTGGTCCACGCACTGATTTAGAGCTTTAGTTCAGGGTCCATCCTAAGCCCTTAGGATCTGTTACCCTCCTCTTTTGGGAAGGTCAAGAGGTCTCCTAAAGGGTTTAATCATTAAATTGAGGCTAAACTCACGGCAAGAATAAGGGAAGCTCAAAACATAAGGTTGTGCTCATGGACAGTTTCTGGACATAATGTTAGTCTGTCTATGCTCCACATGACTTGGCCAAGCTTATTCTGGGATATCGTTAGGTTTAAGATGTTGTCTTTCACATGGAAAAAGTTTCAAGTCATTTGGACTTCATTTGGTCGGTCAAATTAAGTTCCAAAGCGGCCTACCCCAAAGTCAACTGTTAGTTCCAGTTTGGACCATCTGGTTGGTACGGCCCATTTCACTCAAATGGTGGGGCCAAAATTAGTGAAACTTTTTCCATTGGAAATAGACTTCGCAAGCTTTCATATGAATCCTATTTCATCAGATTTGGACCAGAAACAAGAGAGTTATGGCTCATTGAATCAGACCCTGCTACAGTGTGAATACACAGAAAACTGAAAGCATTAAATACAAATGGATTCATCACCCCTAAGAAACCAATGCACGACCAACTGATTCCCAAGGATGTATCCCCCTTTCTTAATGTGGGAATTCAAGATAATAAGTCCCTAAGCTGATGGGAACAAGTCTCAAGAGCCCTAGTTTTTATATTTATATTGTTTTTACCATAGTTTATCCAGTAACTTACTTTTATATTTCCTATGTTAATCTAGTAAGTTGTATTTTGCATTTTCCTATTTAAGATGAGTTTGCTATAGTATTAGCCAACCCTGTAAAATCCATACTCGAGTTTAGTTGAAGGCAAGTTGAATGAATGAACAATTGAGCTTCAAAGCTTTCTCTCTCTAAATCTTAAGTTCTCTTTATCCTTGTGAACAAAGTGGTGAGTCTTGAGTTGAGCCTTCATAGTGTTGTTAGTGGCTAAGCCTTTATGCAATTCTTGGTGGATCCTAGTCTTGGTGGGTGGCGTTGCCTTCAAACCAAGTCATATCAACGTTCAAGGGGGAATTTGAGCTTAAACTCAAGTTAGCAATTCTGCCCATCCGCGTGCACGCTCCATTTGGAATAAGAGCAAAATCAGGTTGGTGTGCTTGAGTGTATTCCACATTTCCTTGCTTTTGGAGATCTATTTCTGCGTTCTTACTTGTTCAATCCCTCGTTGCTTCTCTTTATGCTACAAAAGAACCTTGACCAAACATAATTCCTAGCTACAATAGAACCTAGCTCCTCAAACAACCCTTACATTAGCCTTCTGTCCATACCCTCTTCATCATGTCAAATGAAGAGCACTCCCCTCCTAACTCATGCCAACCAGCAAGGGTGCCAATGGGAATGAGTTTAGAGTAAGCCCACATGATGAGACAAGACAATGCCATCCTAAACCTACAACAAAGTGTGAGGCAAATTAGTAGGCAGCTTGAGCAAATGACTGCCCAATTCACAGCCTTCCAAGCAGGACAGCAAACTCAAGAATCAAACAACCATGAAGATGAAAATGATCACTCAAGTGATTCTAGCTTGAGGAGTCATCCAAGAAGAGGAGATAGGAGACATCCAATTGATGAATTTTGTGACATTAAAGTGGAACCCTAGAGTTCAATGGAAACTTGAACCTTGATGAGTATCTTGAGTGGGTTCAAGCCATGGACCGAATTTTTGAAGCCAAAGGTTATGATGATGAGAAGAGTTTCAAAGTTGCTAGCCCGATACTCATGAGATATGCCTCCTTGTGGTTTAAGAATCTTAAGAAGCAAAGGGCTAGATATGGCAAGAGGAAGATCAACTCTTAGGAGAAGCTCAAAACCCTTATGAACAAGCGGTTTCTCTCCGAGAGTTACAAGCATGACATATACAACCAGATTTTCTCACTCAAACAAAACAACATAAGTGTGAGTGAGTACATGAGAGAGTTTGAACAACTCCTCTTGAGGGGTGGTATTCATGAACCCTAAGAGCAAACCGTGGCTAGGTTTCTCAGTGGGTTAAATCCCCTCATTGTTAGAAAGGTGGAACTCCGAACTTATTTCACCTTGGATGATGTTTTCAAGCTTGCTCTCAAGGTTAAAAAATGAAGAAAGGAGAAGAAAGTTTTCACTAAGCCCTCTTCCAAAGATCAAGTAAGTCCAAGACCCCCATTCAAGCCCTTTTCTCACCCTAAATTGAAAGCACCTCATGGGTTTACAAAGGCAAAGCCATGACTCTTTCTTCTCCAAAGGAATTGCCTAAGAAGCGTGAATGGAAGAAGTGTTTTAAATGTCAAGGTTATGGCCATTTCCAATATGATTGTCAAAATCAAAGGGTCATAACCATACAAGAAGTTGAAGAAGTGGATGCTATGATGATGGAAGCTCAAGAAGGAGACAATGGGGAAGATTCAGACCACCCAGAGGAGGAGACTCAACTTGATGCTGACGAAGGTGAATTACTTGTTTTAAGGAGGACTTTACATATCTAAGACTCTTCTTATTACAAGACTCAAATGGAAATGATCTTTCACTCTCGATACACCATACAAGACAAAGTTTGCAACTTGATTATTGATGGGGGAAGTTACACTAATATGGCATCTACTATTCTTATTGAGAAGCCTCATATTTCTACCATATCTCATCCCAAGCCCTATTCTTTGAAGTGGCTCAATGATGGTAGCGACATCAAGGTAACCAAGCAAGCTCTTATCTCTTTTTCAATTGGAAGAAAATATAGAGACAATGTTCTTTGTGATGTGATGCCTATGAGTGCATGTCATATACTATTGGGGTCGCCTTCGCAATCTAATAGGCATGTAGTGCATGATGGGTTCAAAAACACCTATTCCTTGATTGTTGATAAAGAAAAGATTGTCTTAAACCCATTACCACCTAACCAGGTTCACAACACTAAACCTGGGGTGGGAAGTGAGAAAAAGAAAGACCTTCTCATGTTGAGTGAAACACAGTTCAAGAGAGCTTTAAGTAAGGGTAAGCAAGTTCTAGCTTTACTCATGCTTGAAAGCAACAAAAGTGAGGAAGTGACTCCCTTACACCCTTCAATCCGCCCCCTCATTTCATAATACCAAGATGTTCCCACAAGATCTACCCTCCAGCCTCCCTCCATTCCGAGGCATTGAGCACTAAATTGACCTCATTCCTGGTGCCCTACTCCTAAACAAGGCTACCAATAGATGTAAACCCCAAGAGACCAAGGAACTTCAAAGACAAGTTGAAGAATTGATGGCTAAAGGTTATGTAAGAGAGAGCATGATTCCTTGCTCGGTTCTGACTTTGTTAGTGCCAAAGAAGGATGGTTCATACCGCATGTGCGTGGATAGTAGAGTTATAAACAACATTACTATCAATTATAGGTATCCCATGCCAAGACTTGATGATATGCTTGATGAACTTCATGGCTCTTCTGTCTTCTCTAAGATTGACTTAAGGAATGGATATCACCAAATCCGCATGAGGGAAGGGGATAAATGGAAGATGACATTCAAGACAAAAGAAGGACTTCGTGAGTGGTTGGTGATGCCTTTCGGCTTCTCCAGTGCTCCTAGTACATTTATGAGATTGATGAATGAAGTCTTGAGGCCTTTTCTTGGAACATTCATGATTGTTTATTTTGATGACATTCTAGTTTATTCAATGAGTGAAGAAGATCATCTACAACATTTGGAAGAAGTTTTTAAGGTTTTAAGAGCTCAAAGGCTCTTTGGCAAGTTGGAAAGGTGTGAGTTCTTTTCACCCCAAGTTACTTTTTGGGGTATGTTGTTTCCAAAGATGGTATCTCCATGGATCAAGCCAAAGTGGAAGCTATCAAGTCATGGCCAACTCCCTCCTCCATCACCGAAGTTAGGAGTTTCCATGGCTTGGCATTTTTTCATAAAAGATTCATGAAGGGGTTTAGCACCCTCATGACCCCCATCATCGAATTATGAAGAAAAGAGCTTTTGAGTGGACCACGGCTGCCCATGATGCCTTTGAGACACTCAAAAGCAAGCTATGTGAAGCCCCGGTGCTAGCCCTTCCTAACTTTGACAAGCTATTTGAGGTTAATTGTGATGCAAGTGGAGTGGGTATAGGGGCTGTCCTCATGCAAGATTAACATCCTATTGCCTACTTTAGTGAAAAGCTCAATGGCTCAAGGAAGAACTACTCAAATTACAACAAGGAGTTTTATGCATTGGTAAGAGCTCTTAATCATTGGCCACATTACTTAAGGCCAAAATAGTTTGTACTTCACTCCAATCACTAGGCCTTAAAGTACTTCAATGGCTAGCAAAAACTTAATCCAAGACATGCTAAGTGGGTTGAGTTCTTGCAAAGTTTCTCCTTTGTGGCCAAACATAAGAAGGGGAGCATAAATCTTGTAGCAGATGCATTATGTAGGCGAAACTCTCATTTGGCCATAATGGAGGCAAGGGTTCTAGGCTTCCAATTCATCCAAGAGCTCTACCAAGATGATGAAGACTTCAAGTACTACCTCCACGATTAAGATAACCGTAAGCATAGCCCATACACTCTCTAAGAAGGCTTCTTATTAAAGGGCAACAAGCTATGTATTCCAAAGGGGCCAATCCGAAAGCTTCTTTTCAGAGAGGTGCATAGAGGGGGCATGGCTGGCTATTTTGGGATCAACAAGACTATTGACATGCTCAAGGAACACTTCTTTTGGCCCCAGATGGGTGGGGACGTTCATGAGGTAATTTCTAAGTGTTCTATTTGCCAAAAGACCAAGAGCCAATTCCACCAAGGGTTGTACACCCATTGCCTATTCCTAATGGTCCATGGGAGGATGTGAGCATGGATTTCATAGTTACTCTCCCAAGGACTAAAAAGGGCAAGGATGCCATTATGGTGTTGGTAGATCGCTTTTTAAAGATGGCTCACTTCATTCCTTATGAGAAAACCGATGATGCATCTCATATGGCCTATGTTTACTTCAAGGAAGTTGTAAAACTTCATGGCATACCTAGGAGCATTGTGTCGGATCGGGACACCTCACTTTTGGAGGTGTTTATGGTGGCTCCTTAGCACTAAGCACTTGTATAGAACCTCCCACCGTCCTCAAATGGATAGACAGACCAAGGTCACCGACAAGACTCTTGCCGCATTGCTTAAAAGCATCAAGGAGTGGGATCTCAAGCTCCCACATGCCGAGTTTTCATAGAACCGTATGCCAAGCTTTGCCACGACCCATTCTCCATTTGAGTCATGTTATGGAATCAACCCTCTAACTCCACTTGAACTCATACCTCTTCCTCTTGAGTTTAGAGTGAGTGATGAGGCAAAAGAAAGAGCAAAGGAGATGAAGAAGCTTCACTAACAAATTCGAGCAAAGATTGAGAAGACCAATGACATGTACAAGGCAAGAGCAAATAGGCACTGCAAGGCCCTCACCTTCAAGCATGGGGACTTAGTATGGCTACCCTTGAGAAGGGAAAGATTCCCACCATGAAGCAGAAATAAGCTTATGCCAAGAGGGGAGGGTCCTTTCAAAGTCCTTGAAAAGGTGAACAATAATACATATAAGCTAGAATTACCAGCTCACATGGGTGTGTCTCCTACCTTCAATATAGGTGATCTCACACCTTACCTTGAGGGTGAAGATGATGGTGATGATTTGAGGGAAAATCACAATCAAGAACATGAGGATAAAGCAAATGCCATGCCTATTTCAGTCCAAGATAGCTCTTAAGCCCTTCTTAGTACTCAAAAGCTTCGTCAAAAGAGACTTGGTCTATGCACTAATTTGGAGCTTCAGTTCAAGGTACATCCTAAGCCCTTAGGATCTGTACCCTCCTCTTTTGGGAAGGTCAAGAGGCCTCCTAAAGGGTTTAGTCATTAAAATCATGCTAAACCCACGGTAAGAATAAGCAAAGCTCAAAACAGAAGGTTGTGCTCATGGATAGTTTCTGGATAGAATGTTAGTTTGAGTTTGAGGCAAATTTCAACTATGCTCCACATGACTTGGCCAAGCTTATTCTGGGATATCGTTAAGTTTAAGATGTTGTCTTTCACATGGAAAAAGTTTCAACTCATTTGGACTTCATTTGGTCGGTCAAATTAAGTTCCAAAGTGGACTGCCCCAGAGTCAATTGTGAGTTCCAGTTTAGACTATCTGGTTAGTACGACCCATTTCACTCAAACGGTGAGGCCAGAATTTGTGAAACTTTCTCCATTGGAAATAGACTTCGCAAGCTTTCATATGAATCCTATTTCATCATATTTGGACCAGAAACAAGAGATTATAGCTCATAGCTCATTGAATTAGACCCTGCTGCAGTGTGAATATGCGGAAATCTGAAAGCATTAAATGCAAATGGATTCATCACCCCTAAGAAACCAATGCACGACCAACTGATTCCAAGGATGTATCCCCCTTTCTTAATGTGGGAATTTAAGATAATAAGTCCCCAAGCCAATGGGAACAAGTCTCAAGAGCCCTAGTTTTTAGATTTATATTGTTTTTACCATACTTTATCTAGTAACTTACTTTTTTATTTCCTATGTTAATCTAGTAAGTTGTATTTTGCATTTTCCTATGTAAGATGAGTTCGCTAGAGTATTGGCCAGCCCGATAAAATCCATACTCGAGTTTAGTTGAAGGTAAGTTGAATGAATGAACACTTGAGCTTCAAAGCTTTCTCTCTCTAAATCTTAAGTTCTCTTTATCCTTGTGAACAAGGTGATGAGTCTTGAGTTGAGCCTTTATAGAGTCCTTGGTGGCTAAGCCGTTATGGAATTCTTGGTGGATCCTAGTCTTGGTGGGTGGTGTTTCCTTTAAACCAAGTCATATCAACATTCAAGGGGGTATTTAAGCGTAAACTCAAGTTGGCAATTATGCTCATCCGCGTGCACGCTCCACAAAGTGGCCACCCTTGAATAGGGGCATAATTTCCTCCTATAATCCACCCCTTTGATGGCATGCTTGATTAGATTGAATAAGGTGGACTATTTCTTTTTGGGTCTCTGTTTGTGTAGTTTCTTTTAAATTCTAAAGCTTAAAATACCGGTCTCCACTTTAGTTCTTGATGTCTTGGTTGACAGGAATGGCTTCTAATATATTTTCTTAGTATCTTGGATTCTAAAATGTTCACTTATTCAAAATGTTGGAAAATGTTGGAAAAATCACCTTACATTGCTATCAAAATTAAGTAATAATTTTCCAATTGGTGTAATTAAATAGACAAATTAGATGATCGTTCAGTATTTCAATGAGTAAAAACAACAACAAATATGAACAACCCATATGATAAAGACCACACCAAAACATACATAGACGACCACATGACTAGGAAAAACCATCGAAACTTAATAACATGGCTAAAAATTTCAGGTGTGACCAACCGTTAGTAGGATAACAATCAAGTCTCCCTTACTGATAGCAGCAGATAACCAATACTTCAATGTCTAGGTGTTTTATGTAATTATCACTATGGATCAATCAGTTTTTGCTTAAATATTTTTATTTAAGAAGCAAAAGTATGATGACAATGGTTATACAATAGACAATGCTAATAATAACAATCTACAACCATGCATGCAACATAATTAAAATTGAGGTAATTTCAACTATGCTTGCAAGGGATAATGTTCATAAAATATGTGTATTATGTAATTGCATATAGTCATTAATAGACTAATTAACTTGAACACGAAATACGGAGATTAAATTTCACAAAAGTATCGAAAAGTGATACATAATTATATGAAACTTGGGAGGAGAAAGTAGCCTTGGATAAGTGCATGTAACAATCATAGCCCAACACAGATGACAAGAGAATGAAAAAGTTGAGAACCGCAAATTCTATCATTAAATCTTTGAATTTAGTGGATTAAGGTATGTTAGAGTTGCTTCAAATGTATAGAGAGAAACCCATTTATTTTCTGCCTTACTTTTGGCGCTCCACATGGAAGTATTACAAAGAGCATTTTATGTTTATATACACTCGTGTCCCATGAGCTCCTAAATAGGCAAGTGGTTAGAGGGATCTCTAGACTACACACACGCCATATGCCCGCCGTGCTGCTTTGGCCTATAAGCATGAGCTCTTAGTAACTATTCTTTGGGGCCAAAACTAGTTATTTAGTTTTGGCAAGTAATCATTGCAATATTATGTTTTCTTTTGGCTCATTTTATTTGCTTCTATTATTATTGCTAATTTGTCTCGACCTCATTAGCTCCATGTTGAAAATTTTTCGTGAAAGAGAGTTGTCCTCCTTAGCAATGGTGAAAGGTTTGTTTCAACTCTGACTAAATTGTGGATAAAAGTTGAATCAATGTAATTAAACTAACATTAACCTAATTATCCTTGAAGTAAGCCAAATACTAATAAAGAAATAAAGAACATCAATGATTAAAATAAATTGCAATTCTATCACTAAACAAATCTATCACTAAACAAGAAATGCAGAGAATGTATCGCACAAGATCAAAGCAGTTTGAGTTATCACATAAAGCGCATAAGGTGATCTAATGGTTCAACATGGCTAGTCGACAAGAACTTCCCCATTTCATCTCAAAATGATTACCACAAATAAAAAGCAATTCTAATATCCACAACTATTCTACTCAAACGAAAGCAATAAAAACGGGAACAGAGAGAAAATTACCCATAAATCGATGAGTTTTTAATGATGATTTTTGCTTGGAAATCATTCTTTCCTTTGATCTTATAACTATTTCCATTTCCAATAATCAAATCCCTTCGAGATTCAAAACACTAGAGAAGAGTATGTGAAGAAGAAGATTAAAAGGGGGTATAAAGAGGAGATAATTAAGAATGTGATAAGTGGATTACAAGCTAAAAATCCTTAAAGGTGACCCTTTGATCTCCTCTCAACCTTTCGCTCATCAAACTCATTAATTTTTGGCTTGATATGGATGAATAAAAGAGAATTAAGAGAAATTTATGAGAGAGAAAGTGACATTGAGCTTAAGTCAAAGAAAAGCAATTGAAGAAATGTCGAATTAAATTAAAAGATAAACCTTTTCATTGATTCAATATTAAATTTACAATAGTGTGTTTGAGAAGAAAAATTTGCTAAAAGGGATATTAAACCCTAAAAAAGTATGGAAAGAAGCCACTTTCATTAGCCTAATCTTCACTTAAATAGACGCAGGTCCATAGATGGCATGGTTGTGCCACATGGTAAAGGCTGATCGTGCCACGTACGTCTCTTTTCATATTCCTTTTTTTTGTAAGCAAACATGACACAGATGTACGGTGCAACATGGGGTATCCACTCCTAGACATGGCAAAAACTGACCAGACCCATACACAATTGGAAATTTTGGGTTTTTTGAACACGATTTTCTTGACTCGAACCCAAAAGACTTCCAAATTCCCGAGTTAAACCCAACTCGAACCTGGACCCACTCGCTCGACCTGAACATTATATTCTTTTTTGATTTTAAAAATTTATCCCTTTTAACAATAACGATTATTCATTATATTAAATCGTTTAGGGAAACATTATATAATTACCACATCCCTTTATAAATTAAACAATAGTACCATTTATTGCCAAAGTTTTCTCTCATACAATAACATCATACGCCACTTGAAATAAGGAAACTTTAAAAACTGGGTATGAAATAGCATGAAATAACTATTTTATCCAAAGAAAATCAGTTTAGAACAAGAGAAATATAAAAAACGTGCAAGTTATAGCATTATTTTCTAGTTAACCAATCAAAAGAATATGTCTCATCATATTTTAAATAATTTTGCTTTGTAATAATATAAAATTTTGATGTTATAATTAAAAGATAATTGTAATATCTTGTGCTTCTCCAATATACTTTATTTGGTTTCTATTCTAATTGCTCTCGAACTATGATGCTAGTATTGGGCAATAAGCTGACATGTGCTCGTGTTAGGGCTGACCCACTAATAATGTGTATCCGATTTGGTAATGGAAAGTTAGTTAATAAAAGTATCAAATTATTAAATAGGTTATTAGCAGGTCATACCACTATGACCTGTTAAAATTCTTTGGATGGGCCAACCCATAAATGATCCGACCCAATATCAATCTTATTTTAATCCATGGATTGACACATGGGGCTAGACTCTTTGGCCAGTTATATATGACGTACATATATCCTAACGAAAAGTTTGAATATTTTTAATATTTTTTATAAGAAAATACAATTGCAATCTTTTTTTAAACACTAACATTATTAAGTTTTAAATATGACGATCTTTAACTTTGACAAAAAAGAAATAACTCATAAGAAGGGTATTGTGAAACCCGTTGGGTCGATTTGAAACCCATAAAATAGATACACATTTGCCCCGCATTTTACACAATCTTGAAATACACCTAACTGTATTTTAGTTGAACCCGTATTTAACCCATCTGCCTGAACTAACACATCTACCCATGCCACATTTTCGTCTCAATTTTTTGCACTTTTAACCTCGGCACAGTATTAGCTTATGGGTAGGATGGTCTCGACTTTTTCCTTGCTTTTTCCTTCTTCATCTTCAAAGCTAGCTTTAAAAGCACCATTTTTGGCACTTCTTGTGTCATTAACTACAAAAACACAAAACAAATGTAAATTCCTTTAAGTTTATTTGAAGAGTTAAATCAAGTATTAAGGTATCCAAATTGTGTCGATTGGGAACCGAACAAATGTCTTCACATTTAGATTTTGCTTGTCATCGAATAAGATAAGAGGAAAACACCTTTTCATAGGGCTAATGGTTGCATTTAGTGTATGTAACAAGCTCTTCAAACCCCTAGGTTTCCTTAAGTAGAAGAGTGCAGTCTCATGAGGGATTATGGAAGATATAATCATAAAATCTTTGAAGAAGAAACAGAAAAGAGAAATGGAATTTTTTTTTGAATTTTCACAAATTTTGCAAGGCGAGTTCAAGGGGGATGAAATGTATTCCTGTAATCTTAAAATCTCTCAAATGACAAAGATACGTGTAACACATGCATAAAATGCACAATCAAAAATCTCGATCCTCCTACATGACAATCACATAATAAATCCAACCCGCTTTAGTGATGAGCAAGAGATGGTCAGCTCACTTTAGGTCATGTGGAGCTATCCTATCATGTTGTAAAGCTGATATGAATTCCCTCTAACTCATTCCAGCTAACCCACCTACCATAAGCTTGGCCAAACTCTTCATTCTCCATCACTAAGATGCAAATGCACACTGACAATCTAAAGGACTTTTGAAGGATTGTAATTATGCTTGAGGTAAAGGGTGGACAAATGATTTAGGGAAATTAGGAGGCTAAATAACTGAAAGACTAAGGAGCCACACCAATATCATCACACTTCAAATACTTCTTAGAGTGCTCTAGTTTGGAAGCAAACATCGATAAGTCTTATGTAGTGACTGTTGGGTTTACATATAAGACAAATGATAGATTGGTGGCCTTAAGAGGCTTTCAACAGGGAGTTTTACATTTTATATATTTGGGTGTATCAATGAAACTAGTAAAATTGAACAAATTTGATTATCAAACCTTGGTTGATAGAATCACAACTCGAGTTAGAACTTGGCCAGCTCAAAAGCTTTCATTTGCCAGTAAACGTTTGCTTATCGATTCAGTATATGTGGAACATGTTTATGTGTTGGAGCCAAAATTTTCTACTTCCCAAATCAGTTTTAAAAAGGGTCAATAAGATTTTTAGGGCTTTTCTATAGGATTTTGGCTATGATAAAGAAAGCCTACATTGGTTGCTTGGGGCACCCTGTGCTTATCGAACAAGGAAGGGTAGTATGGGAGTATGGGATGCAGTCAATTGGAATGTAGCCTTAGTAGCTAAACTAGTTTGGAACATTGCATCCAAAGTAAATGGCGTCTGTATTAAATGGTGAACCATTACTATCTGAAGGGAAAACCTATCTGGAATTGTGTGCAAACAATTAAAGATAGTTAGTGTTAAAGGGAAATTCTCAAGAATAGGGACTTGATACGACCTGATTTTTTCTTAACTAGCAGTAAATGGATGTATTACAATGGAGGCCATCATACTATTTAAATCTAGCTATGAATGCTTGTAAGGTAAGCAACCTAAGATACCCCTGTCATAAATTAATCTGGCACATAACTTGGATACCTAAATATGTATTCATTAAGTGGTTGGCTTTATGTTAGAAGTTGCTAACTAGGGACAAATTGTTAAATTTTAGAATCCACTCTTACGTCCTACAATGTGTTCTGTGTTGTAACACCCCAGCATAATCACAAACTAATTATTTGTACCAGTAAGCCTTATGAGCCAATGGAAATGCACTGTCAAGCTAAGCATTACCACCGTCCCTTAGGGACAAGGTAGAGATTAAGAATTAGAGTCGACCAAATAAGTCGAAACCTCTAATAACAAGGTTTAAAATAGATAAGGTATGAGCTTGATATTAACCTTCCAAGGTAGGTACCACACCACCATTAATCGTGTCTGAAAAGAATTTACATTTTTTGTTGATTTCACAATCCCTAAATATGAGTAAGTTTTTCCCAGGCCCTCAAATGCTTTTGTATGCCAAAGAGTTAGGATCTGCTACCTTGGCCCACCTCACCTGGACCCTTGGACTATTAGATTCTTGCTGAAACTTAAGTTGCCCCTCCTTCCCTAAAACAATTTGGAAAATGCGAAATAGTAGAAAAATGAGTCATAGCTCAATATGTTACCCCTGTACAATTAAATTATTACTCGCAAGGAGCTAGTCAGCATGCGCATGATGTTAAAACTATGCTTTGTAAACATCTTTTGAAGAACATTGATTCAAATAATTGATTAATTAATTCTCGACCTGGACTAGGAGCCAAATCTATGAACATCAGCTATGACATCAATAAACAAATAATGAACCATGAATTTCCCCTTTAATGGGAAGGACCTAAACAATGAATTCTACCACCAGATACAATGAATAATGAACATTACGCATTGAGTAATCAACACTGAAATGGGTCCTAAGGTTCCAATTGCCAAATAAAAAGAATCTTGTTAACATTGGTAAATGTAAATTTCAACATGTTTGAAGGGTGCACGCAATAATGTACCTTTGATGCCTAGCCAGTTCCTCGATCAAGTTTATCTTCACGATCCATCCCCGAGGGTAGCTTGAGGGGGCTCTATATTAACGGGGAATTAAAATGCGTAGGTTTTTACTAGATATACTTTTGCGCATTAAAGAGAACTTTGACATTTCTCTTCTCTCACTTTCTATCTCTCTCTTTGTCTCTTTCTCTCTGTCTCTGTCTCTGTCTCTGTCTCTCTCTCTCTTTTTCAGTTAGACGAGGCAGGTTCAGAAATTTCTTGCCACCCACACTTATCCGTACTGGGCTAATCCTAGTAATTTAGCTATTGGCCCC
The DNA here is from genome assembly GCA_017589665.1 of Selenicereus undatus. Classification (NCBI taxonomy): domain Eukaryota; kingdom Viridiplantae; phylum Streptophyta; class Magnoliopsida; order Caryophyllales; family Cactaceae; genus Selenicereus; species Selenicereus undatus. Next base: position 62,618,513 of record JACYFF010019584.1, read on the forward strand.
CAATTTTTCACCCAAATCAATTACAATAGCTTGATCGCCCACATTTAACCTAAATCGACTGTTCATATTTAATTTCTTAGGCACATAATCATGGCTTGCTTACATGACTTACCCTAATTTTCTTCCTTAGATTTTCCCTTGAATACACCCCCTTTTCTTACTTAACTACATCAATTAATCGATTCAGCATTTGTTCCGACACTTCTAATCATTACAAATTAATAACAAAATCACTTAATTCACATTAATGTCCCCAGTCAACACAACTTGCTCACCTACGTCTTGTTTAAGCTCCACCATGACCATATGACTCTCTAGCTTAATCAAATAACTGACACTTTTCAAGGCCACCAATGTCCTAAATCAATATAATCTCATCCCCATATAGTTCAAACGGAACCCAAGTAAACTTTATTCAAGTAACTTATCATAAACTAAATTAAGCTACTTCACATAATCTTATTTACCCATTTTCATCCATCTTATCATTAGCACAACAAAATTTATAGCAAACATCCATGGATAAACTCATTGGCATAACAATCAAGTATACTTGGCATTCCTTGAACATTTCATTTTTTTTTGATCTTTTGCTTTTGCCCCATAACATAACTATTGCATAATTCCACAAGTTTATTCAATTAAGTAAATTAGGTTTCCTAACCGAATGAATTACACAAATCACTTCCACATATATTCCCCATTTAATTTCCTCATGAATTACACAAATCACATCCACTTATATCCCCAATTGATTTACTCATGAATTATTAATTTGCTCAAATGAACTAGCATTCACCAAGATTAACTCATTAATTGCCTAAAAACACATCCACGAAATTTAGATCTAAAATGAAGAAGGATGGAGTAAGGTTACCTTAGTTGAACTTAGGAGAGGATGAAGGGCGGTGGCGGCAGCGGCCGTTCGTCGGTGACGCCAAGAGTCGGCGTCAACTGGTCGTACGTTGGCTGCAGCAGTAGCAGCCCGGGGGGTCTGGTAGAGAGGGACACAGGAGCAAGGAGAGGAAAACAGGGGGGTCGTTTGTTTTGGGTTTATTTGATTTGCTTTGGTTTTTTTTTTTTTTTGGTGGTTTAATAGCCCACTTATGAATTCACATATTAGTTCATATTTTTGTCTCTAAATTTAGGGCAGTCACCCTTTTCTCTTCCTTTTTGTCAAATCTCATTAATTTGAGCTTATCCATTTTCTTTTCTTTCCATTTGGCTAAGAGTTCCATTCATTTGGACCTTATTTATTCATTCCCATGATTTTCTTAGTTGTTAACAAATTATTATGGCTTGGTAAGGTCCAGACCTCGCTGGGGTTTCGACATATTTATAGGAAATTTGTGCTTTTGCATAGCTTCCTAATATTTTATAAGCTTATAAAAATTTCCACAATAGTGTAAAATTTTAAATTAGGCATTGATTCATTTGATAATATAAAGTGTGCGGCTTACTGCTTTGATTAATCTTAACCACATGACTAATGCAATAATTAAGACCAATTAAACAAGATTAAATGACAGGGTATTACATCCTCTCCCCCTTAAAGAAAATTTCATCCTTGAAACTTACGCAGGACATACCTTTCGAATAAATGTGGTATTGATGCCTCATTTCATCCTCAGTTTCCAAAAGTAACCTTAGAGGCTACATGATGGGTTCACATCACTTTGACCAAAGGTATAACTTTGTAGTGCAATTGTTTTATCCTTCGATCTACTATCTTCATGGGTTGTTCTTCAAAAGTTACCCCGTCAGCCTTACTTCTAAGGCTTCATAAACTATTGCATGGGTTAGATCATGCACATACGTGTGAGGTTGGGAAATATAGAACACATCATGTACATGTTGTAACTCAAGTGGCAAGGCCAACTGATAAGCAAGTGGGCAGATTTTTTAATGATATCATAGGGCCCAACGAAGTGCGCACTTATCTTCCCTTTAACATTGAACCTCTATACTCCTTTGACAGGGGAAGCTCTCAGAAACACTTTATAACCTTCTTCAAACTCGAAAGGCTTTTGCCTTTGGTCTATATAGACTTCCCCCTATCCTGTGCTGCTTTGATGTTCTGTTGTATAATTTTTATCTTGTCCACCATTTTCTAAATCATTGCAGGTCCCAAAAGTAGGCTGTCCTCCAAATCATTCCAGCAAAGGGGTGTTCTACATCTTCTACCATATAAAGCTTCAAACAGGGTCATTCTAATAGTAGCTTCATAGTTATTATTCTACGCAAACTCTGTTAGGGGTAAATACTCCACCATTTCCCTTGAAAATCCAAGACACGGGCCCGTAACATGTCTTCAACAATTTGATTTACTCTTTCAGTTTGTCCATCCGTCCCAGTATGGTAAGAGCTGCTAAACTCTGAAAGCCTTCTAAAATCAGGCTTGAAACATTGAGTCTGTATCATAATGTCCTAGGGTACACCATGTAACCCCACTACTTCTTGGATGTAAATTCATGCCAACCTATCAACATCCCAAGAGTCATATATTACTACAAAATGTGTGGACTTGGTGAGTCTATCCACTATCATCCAAATGGCGCTCATCCCTGATGTTGTTAAAGGTAACCCCATTACGAAATCCATCGAAATAGAATCCCATTTCCATATGGGAATCACGAATTGTCTTTAATTCACCAATAGGTCGTTGATGCTGAACCTTTACTTTTCGATAGGTAAGACATTTATTCACATACTCAGCTATGTCTCTTTTCATGTTACTCCACCAAAAGGTTTGTGTCAAATCCCTATATATTTTCGTTCCTCCAGGGTAGATGGAGCATTGTATATTGTGGGCTTCAAACGTTATCCTTTCTTTGAACTCCATCTTTTAAGGCATGCATACTCGATTTTGAAATATAGTAACTTCATGCTAGTCTTTCTATAAATTCATCTCCCACTTGTGCATGTTTAATTTCACCTAAGAGGGTATGTTGAACCAACATACTACCAAGAGAAAACCCAGGTTCATGTGACAGCACGAGTTTTATACCCATATTCCTTAAATGCCTCAAAATTTTCGGGTGCAACATAGTCACAACATTCACACTATGACATGTTTTTTGGCTTAATGCATTGGCAACCACATTAGCACTTCCTGGTTGGTATTGTATTTGGAGGTCATAATCCTTAGAATTTATAACCACCTACGTTTCCTTAAATTCAATTCCTTTTGAGTGAAGATGTATTTGAGACTCATGTGGTCAGTAAAAATCTTGGAAGGGCTACCATTGAGATAGTGTCTCTATATTTTAAGTGCAAAAACCACCACGGCAAGTTCCAAGTCATGGGTGTGGTAATTTTTTTATACGGTTTCAGCTACCTGTAAGCATAGGTTATGACCTTCCCATCTTGCATTAGGACACATCCTATAGCTTTCCCAGATGCATCACTATCAATGGTAAATTCTCCTCCTTCTGCTGGTAAGGATAAGATTGGTGCGATGGTGAGCTTGTGCTTTAGGTCCAGGAAGGCCACTTCACACTTGTCATTCCACTCAAATTTCATGGTTTTTCTTGGTAGGTTAGTGAGAGGTAGGGTAATTATTGAAAAACCTTGCACAAATCGTCTATAATACCTAGCCATCTCCAATAAACTACGGACCTCACGGTACTAGTAAGCCTCGGCCATTCAATGACTACCTCACTTTTTGGGGTCTACCTTAACTCCTTCTTTAGAAGTGACACGACCTAGAAAAATCATTTCCATCAACTAAAACTCACATTTTGACAACTTGGCATCAAGTTTGTGCTCCTTTAGGGTTTGTAACACAATGCTCAAATGCACGGTATGGTACTCTTCACTTTTAGAATAAATTAGGATATCATTAATGAAGACCACCACAATTTTGTCCAAATATGGCCTAAACACCCGATTCATCAAATTCATAAAGGCTACAGGAGTATTGGCTACCCCAAACAGCATCACCTTGAATTCATAGTGACCACAACGAGCCCTAAATGCCGTCTTAGGGATATCCTCAGGTTTGATTATTAATTGATGATACCCTAACCTAAGATTAAACTTTAAGAAGACACTCATGCCTTGTAATTAATCAAGTAAATCATCAATCCTAGGCAATGGGCACTTATTCTTTATGCTGATCTTGTTTAGCTCTTAGTAATCTATACACAATCTCAAAGTTCCACCATTTTTCTTTATGAACAGTACTGGCACTCCCCACGGGAATACGCTTGGTCATATTATCCTTTTATGACGAGTCTTCCAATTACACTTTCAGTTCTTTCAACTCAGCTGAGGTCAACCTATATGGAGGCTTTGAGATAGGGCATGCCCCCGGTTCTAATTCTATTTCAAAGCCAATCTCTCTTTACCACCAGGGATTTCTTTTGGAAACACATTTGGAAATTCTTTAACCATCAGAATATCCTGAAGTTTTATCTCCTTTTTCGTATCTTCTGTAACACAGCACAGGAATTCCTCACACCGTTGTCTAGCTAGTTTCCTAGCTGCCATTACGGATATTATAGGGCATTACTTGCTACTATTGTTTCCCCAAAAATACATCTTTCCTCCCCTTTCTCCTTTTAGGGACACTCTTTGTTTTTCGCAATCAATCTTTACTCCCTGCCTCGATAACCAATCCATTCTTAAAATTATATCAAATTTCGATAAATCTAACTTTAACAAATCACCCTCAAACTCCTCTTAATTTAGAGTAATTGGGAAATTCTTCTACATAACACTATATTCTACCATTTTTTCCATCCGTAACTTTGTGTACAATTCTACCAGATATTTAGATGATTCCACCCCTACTTGGGATGGAACTTTTGATGAAATTAATGAATGTGTAGCTCCCGAATTAAATAAAACAACAAGGGGTATTGAATTAAAAGTAAGCATACCAATCACAACTGCCCCTGAATCATTGGCCTGCTTCTTGTTAATTATATAGGTTCTGCCCACATGTTGACTGATCATGACAACAGAGGTTTTACCCTGTTTAGTAACTAGGCTAAGACCCTTACCCGATTGAGTTGATCTAGAAGGGAAATTGGTGATTGGATTGTTTAGCTCTCGACACTAAAAACAACGGTTTGTTCCCACCCTACATTCTGACGTATTCTGGTTTGTACAACCACACTTTGTACAATTTTTCCCAGTAAGAGCTGGGCCTTGGAGTCTTGGTCTAGTGTTGGTAGGCTTCTTAGTAGGAAACTCCTCAGCTTGCACACATTTTCCATTCCATCTCATCTTAGGTTCGCTTGATTAGCCATCCACAATTCAGTTTTCACTCGCTTGATTTCAATAATCCGCGCATACAAGTGTTGACTAGTTTGCACGGGTTGTCCTGCCAACTGCTTCCTGATATAAGGCACCAGAGCTTTTTCGAATCATAGCATTCTCATTTTATATATAGGTACATACTTTGAGGTAAACCTCCAAAGTTCACTGAAGTGGCTTATATACTTCACCACTGACATATTATCCTTCTTAGAGTTAAGAACTCCCTCTGTTTTTGCTTTTACAAGTACATTGGATAGAACTTTGCTCGCAATGCCTCGCTGAGCTTACCACAAGTAGCCTCAGGGCTTTGAATGGTGGACTTAACCGTTCCCCACCAGAAGTCAGCCTGTCCGATCAAGTAAAAGGCTCTAATGGTCACACGTCTGTTATTGAGAACTTCCACCGTATCAAATATCTTTTCCATCTGTCGGATCCATTCTTCTAGTAGCACTAGGTCTCTCTGGCCACCATATGTTTTTGGATTCGGTTTGGCAACTCTGTTAAAGAACTTATTTTCTTTCTCGTATTTTCTAGACCGAGAACCCTTAAGCTTCCTTATCACTTCAGCCACAATCTTTGCCATCAATTCTAAATCCACGTCATCTAGTAATCTCTTCTGACCCTTAATATTCTTAGGGTTTGGGGGTGCACTAACATCTTCCTAACTCCTATTTGGGGTCGCTACCGCAGAATTTTGGTTGATTTAGTGGACTAGCACACATTCTACATCATTCCTTTGCAAGTCGTTTTCCAGAACATTGTTGTTTGGATGCGCCATTTTGTCAAACATATATACAAACATATTAGCTCTCACTTATTTATATTCATCGCAGCTACATGCTTGTGTTTTCTCTTTATCAACATCCATTCATATGCAACTCTTCTCATTTTACGATAGTTTGATACTTAGGTTGTCCATACTGGCCCGACAAGTATCACCAACCAAGCCATCTTACTAAGTTATTATGGGTTCGTCCATTAGGAGTTTCATTTGTATGCACTTTAACAATTTCTATATTCATGTACATAAAGCTTACACACCTTCATTAACTTAGCCACAATATATATTACATAAATTTACTAGAGGCATAGTCCTCATAGTAGATGTACAAAAAGCCCACCTTCTTAAGAAAAATGAGTGGGTGAGGTTAGATAAGATGCTATTCTGACCCTACAACCTGAAATCCTACACTGTCACTACCCTTCCTAAGGCTTACTTGTAACATGCCACCTTACCTGTTTATATGTTTACATATTCATAACTCACTTCCTAATCTATCATCCCAGAACCTTATGTACCCAAAACATTTTCTTGCTTCCTCTTCCTAGTCCATCCCCTTGGTTCGTAATCTGAGTTGCTACTGTTACTAGCCTCAGACCCCAAGTTCGAGGAGTTTTCCTCAGATTCATTTCAGCTTATTTCTTTTACCTAAGGGACTCAGGAATGTTGATAACACTCACCATGCTATCCAAGTCACTCGACGCACTATCATTTCCTTCGCCCCAAATATCATACCTGTTATCCCTATCCTAAATGTCAAATATGCCGATCTCGTACCCCTCTATATCAATTGTTAGCTCATGGGGTGCCACTCCAAATGGATCCTATCCTGCCATCTGTTATCACTACAAAACACTTATTAATTTCTACAATACACATACATGGACTAGGTGAGCATTCCACATAGGCATGTTATTTCATAGAATCTCACATCGCTTGGTCAACCCTAGGGTTTACTTTTTCATCCTCACTTACCAACCTCTGTCTTATGGGTTTTATCTCCTTTACCTATACATGCTTAAGGCCTTGATAGTCTAGACTCCACATAACAACATTAATTTGATCTTTCAAATGTCTAAGTGTTTATACGAATACTATAACACCCCAACATAATTAGCTACTAATTATTTGTACTAATAGGCGTTATAAGCCAGCAAAAATGCGCTGTCAAGCTAGGGCATTACGGTTGTCCCTTAGGGATAAGGTTGCAGTTAAATATTAGAGTTGAGTAGATAACTAGCAACATCTAATAACAAGTTTTACAGCAGATAAGGTATGAGCTGGATATTAACCTTCCAAGGTAGGTAAAACACAACAACTAATCGCGTTGAAAAAGACTTTACATTTTGTTCAGATTTCATAATCCCCAAAATACGAGTAAGTTTTTATCAGACCCTCAAATGCTTTCGTATGTTAGAGAGTTATGATCCGTTGTTCTGGCCCACCTTACCTAGACCCTTGGACTCTGTGGGTTCTTGCTAAACCGTAAGTTACCTCTCCTTCCCTAAAACAATTCAGAAAATACAAAACAGTAGAAAAATGAACCATAGCTCAATAAGTTACCACTGAATAGTTAAATTACTACTCGTAAGGAGTCAGTGAGCATGCACAATGTTAAATCTATGATTTGTAAACATCTTTGGAAGAGGACTGATTTAGAAAATCAATTAGTAATTGATTCGACCTAGACTAAGACTCTACTCTATGAATAATAGTTATGTGACCAACAAATAATGAACCATGAATTTCCCATTTAACAGAAAGGGACTAAATAATGAATTCTGCTAGAGATACGATGAATAGTAAACATTACACATTGAACAATGAACACTAAAATGGGTCCTAAGGCTCAAATGACCGAATAAAAATAAGCTTGTTAACCATAGTAAATGTAAATTTCAACATCTTCGAAGGGTACACACAATAATGTACCTTTGATGCCTACCCAGTTCCTTGATTAGGTTGATCTTTACGATCCTTTCCCCAGGGTAAGCTTAAGGATGCTCTGTATTAACGGGGAATTCAATCGTGTAAGTTCTAGGTCTTGCTAGATATACTTTTGTGCATTAAAGAGAACGTTGATATTTCTCTTTTCCCTCCCTCTCTCTCTCTCTCTCTCTTTGGGTTATAAGAGGCAGGTCAACAAATTTCTCACAACCCTCCATTATCCATACTTGACTAATTTTAGCCATTTAGCTTTTGGTCCCTAATTTATCACCCAAATCAATTACAATTACGTGATCACCACCTCTGACCCAAACCGACTATTTATATTTAATTTTCTAGGCACATAATCATGGCTTGCTTGCATGTCTTATGCTAATTTTCTTCCATAGACTTTCCACTTGGATACACCCCCTTTTCTTACTTGACTACATCAAGTAATCCATTTGTCATTTAATCCCACACTTCTAATCATTAAAAGTTAATAACAAAATATTACTTAATTCACATTAATCTCCCCAATCACCACAACTTGCACACCTACATCTTGTTTAAGCTCCACCATGACCATATGACTCACTAGCTTTATCAAATAACTTGCACACACTCCATTTTCAAGGCCACCAATGTCCTATATCAGGGTAATTTACCTTTGGGTGCATCTGACTATGGTGTATTCATTTGTAGGACTAGCATTTTGAAAAGTTCACTGTCAGGACCATTGAGTTAATGTGCTATTAGCTTTTGGGAGACAAATCATTGTTCAGATTTTTATTTAACTCCTAAAACTTTTTATATTCGCAAATATAACTCCAATCCTTAAAAACTTACTTTTGAAAAATCTAAATTTGTGCATGTGATATTTCGCTCACTAGAACTACTCGAAGCCCTCTATCATCTGGTGTTAGAGCCACGTTACAAAAAATAATTAAGATAATTAAGCTAATTAATGACTAATTAAAATAATTAACTATTATTAATGCTTGAATCATCACCTGCTTGCCCTGGTCCTAATTATTCACACATTGTTCACTCACCTAAAGGAATTTCTTTAGTAGCACCTCAATTAAATGATATCACTTATATAATTTTAGAATTAAAAACAGAATTAGCTAAAACTAAGGCTGAAGTCGAGAAGCTTACAAAGCAATTATCTATAATTCACTTTTCTCTAGTCAACGAAGTTAGGCATAGTGAGAAATCTACTCCATGTATTAGTACTCCATTTCAGTATAAATATCCTTTCCAAAACCAAAAAACAAAAACCCATTTCCTTTGTATGATATAAAAAATCAAAAAGAAGTAAGAGAAAAATCAGCTAAAAAATCTTCTGAAAAGGCAGAAAAAAAAGAAGAGGATGGAAGATAAGCAGTATATTCTTGAAGAAATACGGAATATCTTTCAGGAAAAACAAAGTGCAGAAGAATTAAAAAAGATCATGGGCGTAATTAGTAAAAAACATGACGTGTTATCTGATGATGAAGAAGAGATAGATAATGTCCAATTAGAAGAGGAAATATATAGCAAATGAATGTGATTAAACTAGAAGATCTTAACGTGTGGCGAAATAAGGCTAGAAGACGAGATCAACGAGATTGGCAAAGAACACAACTTAAATGAAATAGAGACCAATCAAGTTAATAGTGTTGTCACAAAACCTAAAGAATTTGGGGAGCTGTCTAGAAGACTTACTCATTTTATAAGACTTAAGTACGTTCCAATAGAACATACAACCAATTTTTCCTTTGGGTTTATCCCAAGGAAAACTGCAACCTTTGAAGAGATTGACTTTACTACAATTAGTCAAACAGGATACATCTTAAACATAGATGGAGCTCATAACAAAGAAGAAATATTTGAGCATTAGAAAAGAGACATGAGTAGTGTCTTAAACCTCAATACTGCATGGACCGCTGCAAATTTCCTAAATTACATTGAACATAGTTTTTCTTGCACTGTACCTGACCGGTACGATTCATTAAATGAAGACAGTAAACATACATTAAGAATGATGGAAACACTAGCTGCAATGTTCAAAAATTTATGTAAGGAAATTGAAACCGACTTCATCGGAGCAAAACTTGATTCTGAAGAAAAGGCAAGAGAATGACAAAGAAACATTAATAATATAGAATGATGGGATATGAGATATCTGAAAAATTATATTATTGAATTTTGTCAATATCATTAGAAAATTGGGCATAATGAAACTAATCTTGGAATGTTCTATGACAAATTTCCGCACCGTATAAATTCCATAATAAATGAAAAATACATTGCATGGCTTGAAGAGCAGATGTCATTGATACCCCTGGTTCAAGAGTTTCTTATTTAAGAAAATGAGTCAATGATCAATGTCTTGATCTCCAAAAGCAAAATAAGATTAAGAAGTGGTTTTTAACTTGCTATGATTCTCCTCACCAATGGGGGAAAAAACCTAAACAAGAAGGAAAGGAAAATTCTATAAGAAAAAGAGCTTTAACAAGGAAAGGGAGGAGAAATATAGAAGAAAATATTATAACAAATAAAGTCCTAAAAAACAGAGATTTTTTAGGAAAGTCACTTATTATCCTGCAAGGAAAAATAACTCCAAATGCTGGGCATGCAGAGAAATAGGACATTATGCTAATGAATGCAAAAATAGGAAGAATACCAAGCTTATTGAAACCTTGGAAAGCATATATAGTGTTGGCCTTAGTGAGGAAGAGACACTAGACCTAGGTTTAAATAACAACAAAGGCATTGTTGAAATTATATTGGACAATGAATATGAAGAAAGTGATTATGGGAAAACAAGTAATATCATGAAAAGTAGCTCGGTTAGTCATGGTGATCTTTAAGGAGAAGAGTTTATTGTGGACGATGATAATAAAAAAGTTAAAGGAGATTAGGTCCTTCATATAATCCAGAAAGACATGATTTATAAAAATTCATCTTTCAATTGAAGAGTAACTACGTATGTGAAATGATGGAAGGGGATTTAGAAATAAAAGATTGTGAGTATGATGTGGGTGAAGTTAATCTCATTAACTGGGAAAACATCCTTAAGCATAATAAAGATAGAAGGTGCAGGGATATGCATGTTGGAAGTGTCCAAGTTCAAGTAACTCCATTACAATATTATGGCAAGGATATTGATCTTTATGCTTTGCTCTATGATATTAGGCAAACCAAATTTAATAATCAAATTATCATAGAGATTAAGACCAATTTATGTAATGGATAAATGGGATTCAGCTATCGATTTGGATATTATGTAAATCTAAAAGATGAATTTGCTAAAAACTTCTAATCTGTTAAGATAAATCAGTTGGAATGGATATGAAAAGAGGAGGATATCTATTGAGGATATTCTAAAAAATTATCTACAAACTAGATAATACTATATATCCGAATACTAAGGTAACAATGATAGAGGCAGAAAAATTTGAAAGTACTACTCCTATGCCAAAGATCCAGAGGATTAAATCAAATCTGTAGGAGATAAAGATTGATCACTCATGGATATCTAGTTTTGCTAACCCTAAAAAAATAAATAAAAACAATGTGATAAAAACTGATGAGAATGGTAAGATTACCATTAACCCTCAATTATTAAGAGGCATGGGTGCAATATCAGAATGTGGATAAGGATCTTCATAAGCTAAAAAAGAGCTTAAGAAGATGATGCAATTAGCATGACCAATGAGATAAGTGAAATGAGTTTTGAACCCGCAAGACATAGTGTAGATCTAAGTATGAGTCTAGATAGAAAAGTCATAGGGTACAAAACAAGAGCTAATACTGAGCCCATCTACGAAGATGAATTAGTGAAAAAACATGACTATGGAGATATGCTATGAAGCTACCAATACAAATCCTAACAACATCTATATCCCAATAAGGTAAGTTTAGAGGGATATGATAAATATGAATTGTGTGCCTACATTGATAGTGGTTGTTCTGTATGCTTTATAAAAAGATAATTATTTCCAAAATTTATTTAGGGAATAAGCAAAGAATCCTTTACAAGTAAGGATGACTGATAATAGCATTATGAGCAAGAATGAAGCCATAGAAGGGTTATACATAGAATTAGGAGTCTAATGCATTATACTAGTTCTATTGGCAACTAATCCACCCTCTTGTGATATAATTAATAATTTTCAGAGGCTATGCACACATACCATAAACCAAATAATATGATTGACTTTACACGGATGCAGCCTGGTGAGAAGGCAATGCTTGCACAGCTTGAGATAGCACTGACAATCTGATTGCTTGAGTTATCTATTAATGAACACATTGTTAAACAACAAGAGAAATTATGCAATGAGCTCTACTATGATAATCCTCTAAACTTTTGAGATAAAGATAAAGCATGTGCAAAGATGACTTTGTTAAACCCCAATACTATTATCCGAGTTAAACAAATGGTGTGCACACACCAGGACATTCAAGAATTTGGTAAACAAGTTAGAGAACTTCTGGATAAAGGATTAATTAGGAATAACAAGAGTCCTCACACTAGTCCACTTTCATGGTAAGAAATCATGCTGAAGAAAAAGGGAAAAGCAAGAATGGTAATCAAATACAAAAGGCTTAACAATAATACTGTCTTTGATGGTTATTATATTCCTAACAAAACTGTCCTTCTCAATAGCATTCTCTTGGTTCTCGAAAAGAGATTGCAAAAGTTGATACTGGAAAATTAAAATGTGATGAAGAAAGTATTCCTGTAACTGCTTTTAGAGCCCCATAAGGACATTATGAGTGGATAACAATGCGATTTTGCCTAAAGTATGCACCCCTAATATTCCAAAGAAGAATGGACAACATCTTTAAATATCTTAATCATTGTTGTTTGGTTTATATTGATGATATTCTTGTCTTTTCCATAACTATATAACAACACAAAGATGATGTCCTACCTGTGACACAAAGACGCATTCATCATGGTATTATACTTGGTAAGAACAAAGGCATTTATGCTGAACAAGAGATTGAGTTTCTACATCTAGAGATAATAGCTGGTCAAATCATTCTACAAAAACATATTCTTGAAAAAATAGAAAATTTTCCTCAAAAAATTGAAGATAGGAAGCAGTTAGAAAAGTTTCTTAGATGCCTTTCCTATGCTTCAAATTTTATTAAAGATCTAGCTAAATTAAGAAAGTAATTGCAGTAGAAACTCAAGAAAGAAGAAAGTTGGACATGGAACCCTAGTGATTCAAAGATTGTCCAGAACTTCAAAAAGATGTGCACAAATCTTCCTATTCTTAATTTGCCTAGTGAAAGAGATGATTTAATTCTTGAGACAAACGCCAACAATGAGAACTGGAGTGAGTGCTCAAAACCAAAGAAGAGAAAAAACTCTGCAAATATTGCAGTGGAAGTTTTAATAAGGCATAATGCAACTACCTTACGATGGAAAAAGAAATCCTTGCAGTCATAAGGGGAACTAAAAAATTCTTAATCTTTTTAGCCTTAAGACCTTTTCTTGTTCGAACTAATTGCAAAGAAATATTTAGCTTTATGAAAAAAAATTTATCAAATATGCAAGAGCAAGGGCGAGCCCTATGTTAGCAATTATGGCTTAACCAGTTTTCCTTCTCTATTGAACATATACAAGGACGAAAGAATTCTCTGGTAGATAGTTTAACTCGAGAACTCGTTAATGGTGATCATCAGAGTAGAACTCCTGCCAGAAAAGGAGGTAATCCATAATGAAATGCCATTGCTAGTAGAATAGGTTTCTCCTTCTAGTAAAGTCCTTATTGATAATTTGGAACTCCATATAAAAAGTATATCATATTTTGGTCAACTGTTTTCTACATACCAAACAACCCAATGATTTTTCCTTCTGGAGTTATAAGTTAATTACTCAAGGTGTCCTTATGATATCTAAGAAAAAATAAGTTCTCATGTTCAAGAAAAATGGTTCAATGAGTGGTATGCAGCCTGCATCGACTATTATCATAACTATTCCCATGATATTTGGGAGCCTTATAGTGCAACGATCTACTTTCCTCATACATCTGGAGTTGGTGGAGTTAGTTTCGCAGCAAATTCAATATTTCCAACTGACCCCATCATCAAAGCTTAGGAGTATAGGATTGTAGTTTACTTTAGGAAATTTCTAGATCCAAAGTGCCCATTTTCCTCAAAATTAACCAAGTTCTAACAATACATGTTCAGAAGGATCCATTGGATTATTACATCTCCTGATTTTCCAACAAAAATACCAAATAATAGATGCCTATATATGGAGGTACCTTATGCACTAATCGAGTATGATAATAGAAAAGCCAAACCAGCTCATTATCTCGTTCAAATAGTTGATTTTGATTACCCTAATGATCAATGACAAGAATGGAGTTTAGAAAGACGAGACTTAGTTACCGATCCTGCTTTGGCAAGAGCCATTCGTTTTTACAACATTTATCATCAAAGGTAGGGATTGAATGAACGAGGAAAAACACTAATGCATTGCAGAAACACTATGTTCACTTATCACAATGAGTTTAATGAATATATGAAGGTAGAGGGAGCAACTTCAGAAGATGTTTTTGATTATCTCTTTGATGTTGGAGTTGGAAAATTATTATGAGAGAAACCAAAGAAATATCTTGTTAAATTATTTGAGAAATGAGATCCAGAGTATCTTCAATATGATAAAGATTTTGATAATTATCCTGATAATGATGGACTGGAAGATATTATTGGAGATAAAGGCATGTAGAATCGTAATAAGGATGACTAGTCTTGTCATCATTAAAATGTCCTGAAAAGTGATTGCTCTATTATTGTACTATTTAGACAAGTGTGAAGTCTGTAAAGTAAGGTAGTCTACTATAGCTATCTGAATGTACTGTACCCATGTGTAAAAGTAGCATGTACTATAGTTGTTAGGGCATCCTATGTACCCCCATCCCCTTTATAAAAGGAAAGGTTGAGCGCTGAGAAAAAACACAGTCATTTGAGCATACTTGAGCGAAAGAGAAGTAGGGATTCTTCATTCCTCTATGAGCAAACATCTCTGATGATCTTAGTAGCTTAAGTTCCTCTTTAATCTTTCCATTGTAATATTTCCAGTTTTAAGTTTTTAATAAAAGAAGTTTCCTAGTAGGGACGTTACTCAATCGAATTTCATGTCTTAAATATGATAATTTCTTAATTAAAGTCTCACTATCCTTTAAAATATAAAACTTGATTAGTGACTACAGTTTGAGGTAGAAAACGGAACAGATCTATGTTGTGCCTAATCTAAGAAAGGTGTGGTTCAGATTAGCAATCTTTGTAAACTATAAGCTAGAGGAATGCCATGGCTCAGCGCCGATTAAGTTTAGTTAACAGTTGACATAATTAGTAGATTGTAATAACTAGTACCAACAAAGTCATTATAAGAAATTTATTCGTTTAAAACAAGCACATTTCTTGAAAAAAAACCCTAAAAATAGCTTATTTGTATAGTTTACCCTTTTCATGGACCTTTCTGCAATTTCTAAAAATTTAGGGACCAAAATAATAACAAACAACACCAGAATGTCACTTTTACCAAAAATAAGGTACCGAAGTGTTAATTTTTCCAAAACCTAGGCCAAACAATGAATGCATCAAAACTTGAGGTACCAAAGTGTCAAATTTTCCGTAAGTCAATATGATCTCATCCCCACATTGTTCAAACAAGAGCTTAACTCAACTTTATTCAAGTAACTTATCATAAACTAAATTAAGCCATTTTAGACAATCTTATTTACCCATTTACACACATCTCATCATTACCACAACATAATCCATAGCAAATATCTACGGATACACTCATTGGCATAACAACCAAGTATACTTGGCATTCCTTGAACATTTTATTCTTTTCATCGTTTGATTTTTCCCCATAACATAACTATTTCATAATTCCACAAGATTATTCAATCTAGGCAAATTTGGTTTTTTTTTGTTTGTTTAATAGCCCACTTATGAATTCACATACTGATTCACATTTTTATCTTTCAATTTAGGCACTCACCCTTTTCCCTTCCTTTTTGTCAAATCTCATTAATTTTAGCTTATTCATTTTTTTCCTTTACATTTGGCTAAGAATTGGCCATACATTTGGCCCTTATATATTCGCTACCATCATTTTCTTAGCTGTTAAGAAATTATTATGGCTCAGTAAGTTCTCGACCTCGTTCGGGTTCCGACGCATATTCATAGGAAATTTTGTGCCTTCGTACAACTTTTTGATATTTTATAAGCTTAAAAGAATTCTGCAATAGCGTACATTTTTAAATTAGTCATTGATTCGCTTGATAATAGAAATGCATGGCTCACTACTCCGGTTAATCTTAACGATGACTAATGCAAGAATTAGGACTAATTAAATATGATTAAATGATATGGTATTAGATGTGTCATAAAGAGAATGAACAGAATGAGCATCTAGTTTCTCTTGTACCTATACTCAAGTTGTGCTGTATGCATCTAGTGATGTTTTCCAATTCAAGTGTGATGATGTAGAATGGCATAGTTGGTAGCAACAAGATTTGATTTAGGCTGGAAGTAGAATGCAGTAAGAATGGACTCTATATGGCTCTAACTATCATTGTCAGTGTTGGCTTGTAAGAAATAAAGTTATTTTTTAGGATGTACAAAAGGATTGCTATCAACTTTAAAGAGTGTGGTGGAATGATATTGTGTAGGCTCAAGAGATTTGTAAATAACTTAGAATTTTAGGGTATGCCCTGATTTTTTTGGTGTAAACTTTCAACATTGAGTTTGAATATATGAGCTTATACTTTACACCAAAACACACACACACACACACACACACACACACACACACACACACACGCATGGGAAACATTCCTGTCTTACCCAAAATGAACTTTGGTTACATAAGGTAGGTCAAACCGTAAGAAGTCACCATGTAAACTTTTTATTCTCTTTTCCTCTTTTTTTTTTGTTTTTTTCTCTATTTATTTTTCTCTCTTTTCCTTCGAATGTTTTGGATAAACCAACTAGCTCTTAACATATGAGTTCATAGCAAACATGCATTTTTCCAACTGGAGTCCCTTTATGTACACAACAACCATATATCCACATAAACAAGGGATAAAAACTCTATTATTCTCCCTATTATCATCCCCTTACTACTCGTATCATAATACCACCAACTACTTTCACCGACCAAAATCTCTCAAAATGAGGCTTCTTTAGACTTGGCTTTAGAATGGGAAGTATGTGTTTAGCCAAGGGTTAATAAAAGCATTTCAAAATGAAAAACAATAGTTTAAGGCTCAAAGGGTTAGTAAGGTGTTTAATATCAACATAAGTTGGTTTTTGGCTCTTGTAGTTTCACATCACACAAAGAATGCCTCTTTTATCTCGTCAAACATACAAATGTATATGTGATTTCAAAGAGAAATATGTCAAGTTGTAGAGGATATACATTATGGAACAATCACTCAAGAAAGAAAGCATGGGACTATAAGTGATGTGGTCAATCAAGGCTTGAAAACCTAACAGGATCATCAACTGTGTCCGCTCTCACCTACATGAACTGACCATAAACTTGAACCAAGACCTATCATGTACACCCTAATTACACGTCGTTTATATCCAAGTGACAAAGGATTAATATCAACCAAAATCACGAAAATTTAATACTTTGGCATCTCTAGTTTTGGTGTATGAATGGTTTGGTCTAGGTTTTGGAAAATTTAATAGTTTGGTGCCAGCAGTTTTGGTAAAAATGACTTTCTAGTCTTTTTTATTATTATTTTGGCCCCTAAACTTTTAGAAATTATAGAAACACCTCAGAATTGGGCAAAATATACAAATAGGTTATTTTTAGGATTTTTTTAAGAAATATGCTTGTTTTAAATGATTAACCTTCTTATAATGAATTTATTGATACTAGTTATCACAATCCACTACTTACTTTATAAATATTATTCTTTCTTTCATTATAGGTCTACCATACTTAGCTAAATAATTAAAATTTAATTAGAGAGTTTCTACCGTTACCTGAACTTAGTCGGCACTGGACCCTGACATTCCTCCAGCTTCAAGTTTACAGAGATTGCTAATCTCAACCACACCTTCCTTAGGTCAGATAAAACATAGATCTGTTTTGTTTCATACCTTAGACCGTAGTCACTAGCCAAGTTTTATATTTTAAAGGATAGTGAGACTTTAATAAGGAAATTATAATATTTAAGACATAAGGTTCAATTAAATAACGTTCCCTACTAGGAAACTTATGTTATTGAAAGCTTGAAAGTGGAAATATTACAATGGAAAGATTGAAGAGGGACATAAACTACTGAGATCATCAGAGGTGCTTGCTCATAGAGAAATGGAGAATTCTAACTTCTCTTTTGCTCAAGTATACTCAAATGACCGTGTCCTTTCTCGATACTCAGCCTTTCCTTTTATAGAGGGGTTGGAATACATAGAATGCCTTAACGGTTATAGTACACTAATTTTAATATGGCTACAGTTATATTCACATGGCTACAGTAGACTGCCTTATTTTGTAGACTTGACACTTGTGAAACTAGTACAACAATGGAGCAACCACGTTTCAGAGCCTTTTAATGCTGAGAAGACTAGTCATCATTATTGAGATTCTACACGCCTTCTTCCTCAATAACTCTTCCAGTCCATCATTATCCAAATAATAATCAAAATCCTCATCTAGTTAAAGATGCTATTGATCCCATTTTTCAAATAATTCAAGCAGATATATATTTCCATTTTCTGGTAAGAATTTTTCAACTCCAATATTAAAGAGATAATCCAAGACATCTTTTAAAGTGACTTCTTCTACCTTCATAAACTCATTATGATAGGCGAAAGTTGTATTTCCACAGTGCATTAGCATTACTCCTTATTCGATTAATGCCCACATTTGATTGTAAATATTGAAAAAGCCAATGGCTCTTGCTAAAATAAGATCATAACTAACTCATGTCGTTTCAAGAACCATTCTTGTTGTTGATCTCTGGAATTGTCTAGATCAACTAGTTGAACCAAAAAATGGGCTGGTTTAGCTTTTTCATTTTCATACTCAATTAATGCACAATGTACCTCTACATATAGCATCTAATGTATGGGATTTTTGTTAGACTATCAGGAGATGTGAGAATTCAATGGATCCTTTTGAACATGCAATGTTTAAACTTGGTTAGCCTTGAGAAAAAAATGGGAATTTCAGGTCTGGGATTTCCATGAGGTAAGCCTTTTACTATATGGTTATTTGGAGAGACATAATTTGCTGGAAAACTAACAGCACCAACTCCAGAACTATCGAGAAAGCAGATTGCAGTGCTTCATGATTCCCAAATATCATAAGAATAATTATGATAATAATGGATGCAGGCTACATACCACTCATTGAACCAATTTTATGAACATGAGAACTTATTTTTCTTGGATATCATAAGGATGCTTTAGGTAATTAACTTGTAACTCCAGAAGAGAAAATCTTTGTGCTATTAGGTAGGTAGAAGATAACACACTAAAACTAATCTACTTTTTCTATGGAATTCTAAATTATCTATAAGGACTTTTCAAGAAGGAGAAACACATTCTAGTAGTAATGGCATTTTATTTTGGATTTTCTCCTTTTCCGGCAGGAGTTCTACTCTGATGATCACTAATGGTGAGTTCACGAGTTAAACTATCTGCCAGAGAGTTTGCTCGACCCTTGTATATGTTCAGTAGAGAAAGAAAACTGGTTAAGCCATAATTTCCAATGTGGGAGTCGTTCTTGTGCTTGCATGTTTGATAAATTCTTTATCACAAAACCAAGTATTCCTTTGTAGTTCATTTGAATAAGAAAAGGTTTTAGACCAAAAAAATTAAGAACTTTTGAATTCCCCTTATGACGGCAAGGATTTCTTTTTCCATCGTGAGATAGTTGTGTTCCGTATTATTAAAACTTTCACTGCAGCATTTGCAGATTATTCTCCTTCTTGCATTTTGAGTACCGCACTGTAGTGCTCATTGGAAGGGGAGTCTTGGAGCAACGGTAAGGTTGTCTCCGTGTCACCAAAAGGTCACGGGTTTGAGCCGTGGAATTAGCCACTGACAAAGTTAGGTTAGGCTGCCTACAATTCACCCCTTGGGGTGCGACCCTTCCTCGGACCCTGCGTTGACAAGCGGGATGCTTATGCACCGGGCTGCCCCTTTTTTTTTTTTTTTACTCTAGTGCTTATTGCTTACATCTATCTCAAAAATTAAATCATCACCTTCATTAGGAAAATTAAGAACATAAAGCTTTTTCCACATATTTTTGAAGTTCTACACAATCTTTGAATCAATAGGGGTCTATGTCTAACTAACTTCTTTCTTGAGTTTCTGCTGCAATGAATTTCTTAGTATCATTAATGAAATTTGGAGCATAGATAAGCCATCTAAGAAACCTATCTAACTGCTTCCTATCTTCAATCTTTTTAGGTAAGTTTTCTATTTTTTCGAGAATATGTATTTGTAGAATGGTTTGTCCAGCTTTTATCTCTAGACTTAAAAACTCAGTCTCTTATTCAGCATAACTGCACTTGTTTTTACCAAGTATAATTCCATGATCAATGCATCTTTGGGTGACAGCTAAGACATTATCTTTGTGCTATTATGTGGTTTTGGAAAAGACAAGGATATCATTGATGTAAACTAAACAACAGTGATTAACGTGTTTGAAGATGTTATCCGTTCTGCTTTGGAATATTTGAGTCGTTAAGATCAAATGTCATTACTATGCATTCATAATGTCCTTGTGGGGCACTAAATGCAGTGAAAGGAATGCTTTCTTTATATATTTTTATCTACCAGTATCCACTTTTACAATCCATTTTTGAGAACTAAGAGGCTCCTTCAATTTAATTGAAAAGGACTATTCTATTAAGAATATAATAACCATAAAAGATAGTATTATCATTAAGCTTTTTGTTATTGATTACCATTCTTACTTTTCCTCTTTTTTCTTCAACATCATTTCTTAACATAAAAGTGCGACTAGTGTGAGGGCTCTTGCTATTCCCGATTAAGCCTTTATCCAAAAGTTCTTTGATTTGTTTATCGAATTCCTGGATATCCTGGTGTCTATACACCATTGGTTTGACTCGAATAATGGTATTGGGATTGAAGAAAGTAATTTTTGCAAATGTCATATCTTTATCCCAAAATTTTTGAGGATTATTAGAGTAGAGCTCTTTGCATATTTGTTCTTGTTGTTAAACAATCTGCTGTTTAATAGACAACTCAAGTAGTGAGATTGCCAGTGGTATCTCACATTGTGCAGGCATTACCTTCTCACTACGCTGGTTGCATGTGAACTTAATTTTCTGATGAGTGTACGCCTTATTTAATTTTTCAATAGGAATGAAATGACCATTAGTTATGAATATTATTTGGTTTATGGTCTGTGTGCATTGAGAATATAGTCTCTGAAAATTATTGCTAATAATTATATCATGATAGGGTTGATCTGTAGCCCATAGAACTGGTATAATACATTGGACCCCCCTAATTCCATGGATAGCCCTTTTATTGCCTCGTTATGGCTCATAATGCTGTTATCTGCTGTCCTTAAAGGATTCTTGGCTTTTTCCACATAAATTCTTGAAATAATGTTCTTTTTCCAAAGTATACAGAACAACCACTATCAATGCGGCCACATAATTCATATTTATTATATCCCTCTAAACATACCTTTATTGGGATATAGATGCTATTAGGATTTGTATTTGTAGCTTTATAGCATATCTCCATGGTCATATATTTTACTAATTCATCTTTGTTCACTAATAGTTCTTATTTTGTACCCAATGAATTTTCTATCTAGACTCATATTGGTCTACACTATGTCTTGTAGGCTCAAAACTCATTCTACTCATTTCAATGGTGATGCTAATTATATCATCTTCTTTAAGCTCTTCTTTAGCTGATGAAGACCCTTCTCCCCATTATGATCTTACAGTCATGCTTCTTAGTAATTGGAGTTTAATGGTAATTTTACCATTATCATCAATTTTTTTCACATTTTTCTTATCAATTTTTTTAGGGTTTGCAAAGCTAAATATCCATGAACGATCAATCTTTATCTCATACGGATTGGATTTACTCGTCTAAATCTTTTGCATAGTGCTTCGAGTAGTACTAGTGAGCAGAATATCACATGCACAAATTTGGATTTTTTAGAAGTAAGTGTTTAAGGGTTGGGGTTATATTTGAAAATATGAAAAGTTTTGTAAATTATATAAAAATTTCAACAGTGATTTGTCCTCTAAAAGTTGATTGTACAATAACTCAATTATCCTGGTATTGAACTTTTCAAAAAGCTGGTCGTGCAAATGAATACACCAAAGTTCGATGGTTCTCAATGTAAATTACCCCTAAAATCGCACATTCTCCTCGAAAACCATAAAATATATACAAAAATTAAAATCTTTTTTATTTTCAAAAAAGTTTCTCTTTTTTTATTTTTTAAATATTTTAAAGGAGCGACCTCCTCACCCCCTACACTTAAAATGCACGATGCCCGCATTATGGGAACTAAAGTCAGAAAAGGTAAAGAATGAAAAGATAAAATGTTCATAAGTGAGAAAATAGAAGATATCTGGAAAGGTGGAGGAGGGTCAAATTCACAAGCATGAATGCATATGTACATTGGAAATGCAACATCTAACCTAAATGTGAACTATATACATTGTCTATGCTCATCCCATTGATAAGTTCATACAAATCTTATTTGAACATGAGGAATATAACCTCGATCAACATCACAAATCCTCAATTCAATGGCCATACAAAAACCAAATTACATCACAAATGGCCCACTTCACAATCATTCATCATCACCAATTATGATAACAAAAGAGCAAATGGTGGGGAATAAGAACAAGTGAGAAAGAGATTAAACATAATGTGGCCTACCTTATATGGGACGCCCCCTTTCTAAAATATCAAACATGAAAGTTCCGCTCACAACTAATTTAAGTGATGAAAAGTAGGGAGGGAAGGCAATATACATCACCATAAATGGGCTCCGTCGGGTCGAACTGGTGGCCAAAAGGGGTGAAAGAAATTGTAAAGGAAATAACAAACTCCCTTGGTTGCCCATGTATATGTGAAGTGTCTCATCTGGTTAGCATAGGCCCTGCACTTAGCTCTACATAATTTCATCGTTTCTATTCTCTCTGCCAACTCCTAAGCCTTTCTAATGGCTCGCGCTTTTCTGCTTACTCTTCCCATTTCCCTCTTGTATTTACAAAGCCCATAAAATAAGTGACCTCATCATTCATAGGATCAATGCGGCCGACTATGTTGTTTACATTTTGCCTTAACACCTTATAATTAAAACACAAACTAGCTACCTCAAGTTGGAGGGTAGAAAAGGAATGAAGGAATGTTTCACCAAAAGAGGCACGAGTCGACAATGAGCAACCAACGCATGTCAAATGAGGATGGTTATTGTCATGGTTCTTCTTAGGGTTGCTCACCTTCTCCGCTAACCTCATTACCATCGTCATCATCACCTAACTAATCACCAAAATCTCTCTCATGTACCATTTGGGGCATTTCCTCAATTGCCCCACTTTACACCGCCTTATCACAAGACTAGTTGCCCTTCTATGACAATGTTGTCCACCCTACCTTAGGAAGGGGAAAGAGAAAATCCTATTATGGTGTGGGCATTTGTAATTGCGTCCTTTGATGTCTATGACAATCATGTGCCTCAAAGTGGGGATGTGTAAACTCCCACCTAAGAATTAAGCTTCTAATATGCCAAACCTCCCCTCAAGTGCAAACCTAATTGCAATAGTGGTGACTAATCCCCCATACCTATCGCATTGTTGTAGGTGGTTATTGTAACCTCCACAGGGTGGTGTAGTGTGACGGATCTAGTGTCAATATGCTCACTCTTTAAAGGAGACAAAATTACAAACAGTTTGGCTTTCCTACAAATATTTTGGTAACCATGATACCTAAATATGATGCTAGCCACTAAGTCTTGTAGACAATGAATGTTTCTATTGTAGAAATTTGTCATCTTAGCCTGGCTAAAGCTAAATATATGTGGTCGAACTCATCTATCATAATAGACCTTCCATTATGCACGCATAACACTAAGCCATATAAAATTGGGGCTCGAAGTATTGGGCACATCCTTATTAACCTTACTTTTCACCGGAAGGTGAATAATCTCATTGAAATCCCTCGGACTCCATTTCACATCATCTTTAAACGTTTGAAATTTCATCAACAAGTACTTTCCTTATAGCAACGAACCCAATCAAAAGTCAAAGACCTGAAAAATTGAAGGACCAACCTATCATATGCTTCACATTTCAAATTCATGAATTCAGGCCAGCCTAAATTAAGAAGCAATAATGTGACCTCATCTAACATTCCCAAAATCTTTACCGTGTCCACATACCAATACTTTAACTCATAGGTAAGCCTAGAGGTTAATGTCTCAAATTTTCTCCCTTATTCCTCATTCTCAAATTGAAGGCCTCGATTACTTGGAGGAAGCAATAATGGGTAAGCATCAGATTTACCTTAGCTCCTCTTAAGAGTGAGATTGAATGAAGGCAAAGCCTTGGTTGACTTCTTAAGGTCGGTAAGCTTGGTTGAAGGCTGCTTTAAATGTTTTTTTACCCACATTGGAACAATTCAAGTTCGTGGGGAGATGAAAGTGTAATGCTTATTCCCAAAAAATGCTCACTATGTGCTCAAACTGTTAAATGAGCGATGAATTTGGGGTTAGGGTTGAGGTTTTCCTCTGTTTCACTTTTAACCTCAGCAATAGTGGTTAAGGTGTCACAGAAAGAAAGTGAATGAGTGGGAAAGGAGAATTTGAGTGATTTTAGGAGAAATTCGAGCGGAAAGAGGTTTAGGATAAAGAAAGCTAAAGATTTTGATAGAAATATTGAAGTTTTTGGTGAGGATTTAAGTGATGCAGAAATGAGGATTGAATGGGCGTGTGCCGACTGAAAGAAGAACAGTGGAGGAAATGGAGCAAAATAAGGGCACTCAGGGTTTTTTTGTAGGACTCAAGCATTGTGGCACAGATGTGCCGCATGGTACGGCACCTTGTGCCAATCTTTGGTATTAGGTTCAAAATTATTAGGAGTAGCATGGTCATGCCACTAAGCACAGTCACCCCCTGCCATTTCTCTAGCTTTCAGCTCAAATTGTAGGAGTATGGCATGCGAGTGTGTCATGGTACGACCTCCTCATGCTAGATCTCTATCCAATTAATCTTACCTTCCAAAGGTCTGTTGTTTTTTCCCATTTTTTTCTCTTCTCTTTTTCTTGTCACTTATTTCTCTATCAACATTTTATTCAGCCTCTAATTCACTCTTTTTTTTTGTCATTTTGAAACTTTCCCTTTTTGTTTCAAAGTTTTCCGTTATTCTTTTCTACCTTCTTTTAGTATTTTTTGGGCAATTTCTCATCAATTTTTCCTCTCTCTCATTTTTTTCCAAACCCACACAAAACACACATATTTACATATATACAAGAGGATGGGACTTCCATATTTTAAGCTTAGGGAGGTTTGAGGAGCAAGTGACACCCCATATCTCCTTCACTTGGCATTTCTAGAAAGTGCTTCAACCTATTCCCGTTCACTTTATATGTGTGGTTGTTGGTGGGGTCCTTAATCTCAATAACACCATGTGGGTATAGGTAATTGACATTTTAGTGCCTTGATGTATGCGTTATTGATTTTTTTGCACCTCACGTTTTTTACTTAATTTTTTAGTACCCTAAGGTATGGTGTTTTAATTTTTTTCTACCTTCTGAACAACTATTTTTTTAATTTTTAAATACCTCCCGCACAGTTTCTTTTCTCACTTTCGACCTAAAACTTTTTGAAATTATAGAAAACCCTAGAATTGGGTAAAAGATGCAAATATGCTATTTTTAGGGGTTTTTCAAGAAATATGCTTGATTTAAATGATTAAACTTCTTTTAATGATTTTACTAGTACTAGTTATCATGATCTATTACTTATATCATAAATATTATATTTTCTATGGTTATAGGCCCACCATAGTTAGCAACATAACAAAGCTTAATTAGGGAGTTTTGACTTGAACTTAATTTGCGTCGGACCCCAGCGTTCCTATTGCTTCCAGTTTATAAAGATTGCTAATCTCAACCCCACCTTCTTTAGATCAGGCACATTATAGATCCATTTGGTTTCCTACTACGGATCGTAGTCTCTAATCAAGTTTTTTTAAATACTTTTAAGGGCAGTGGATCTTTAATCAAGAAATTATAATATTTAAGACATAAGTATGCTCAAATGATCGTGTCCCTTCTGAACACTCAACCTCTCCTTTTATAGAGAAGATGGCTACATAGGATGCCCTAATGGCTACAATATATGCTGATATTTTTACATGACTATAGTTGCCCTCACATGGCTACAATAGACTACATTATTTTATTGACTTGACACTTGACAAAAATACAATAATGGTGCAACAACGTTTTAGAGTACTTAATGCTGACAATACTAGTCATCCATACTCAGATTCTTCATGCCTTCATCTCCAATAATATTTTGCTGTCTATCATTATCCACATAATCATCAAAATCTTCATCAAGTTGCAGACATCTATATCCCATCTTATAAATAATTCATGAAGATATTTCTTTCTTTTTTCTAAAAAGAATTTTTCAGCTACAACATCAAAGAGATAATGAAAGACATCTTCTGAAATAGCTCCTTCTACTGTCATTTATTTTTTGAGATCATTATGATAGACAAAAGTCATCTTCCCGTAACGCGTTAATGTTTTTCCTTGTTCAATTAATGCCCACATTTGATGATCACTGACTACTTCTTGTCATTCTGGAAACCATTCTTCTCGTTGATGATTGGGATCATTAAATCAACTAATTGAACAAGATAATGTGCTATTTGACTTTTTCATTTTCATACTCAATTACTGTGCAATTTACCTCGACATACATGCTTTTAATGTATGGAATTTTTGTCAGACGATTAGGAGATGTGAGAATCCAATGGATCCTATTATACATGCAATGTTGACGCTCAATTAGTTTTGAGAAGAATGGGTACTTTGGATCTGTGATTTCCGTAAGATAAGCAACAATTCCAGATTCCCAAGCTTTCATGATGGGGTCATCTAGAGAGATTGAGTTATTGGGAATCTAACACAACCTACTCCAGATCTATCAGGAAAGAAGATTGTAGTACTCCGTAACTCCCAAATATCATAAGAATAGTTATGATGGTAGTTGATCCAGACTACATACCAGTCGTTGAACCATTTTTCTTAAACATGAGAACTTATTTTTTCTTAAGTATCATTCATTTTTAATTCTAAAAGGCTTAATCTTGTTGCTATTAGATAGGCAGAAGATAGCATACCAAAGCGTGATCTACTTTTTGAATGAAATTTCAAAATATCCATAAGGATTCTACTAGAAGGAGAAATCCATTCTAGCAGTAATAGCATTTCATTTTGGATTTCGTCCTTTTGCGGCAGGAGTTCTGCTATGTTGATCACCGTTACCAAGCTCACGAGTTAAACTATCTGCTAGAAAATTCTTTGATGCCTGTATATATTCAATAAAGAAAAAAACTGGTGAAGCCATAATTGCTAACACAAGAGTCTCCCTTGCCCTTGCATGTTTGATAAATTCTTTATCACGAAACCAAGTAGTCCTTTGTAATCAGTTCGAATAAGAAAAGGTTTTGGGGCTAAAAGCGCTAAGAACTTTTCAATTCCCCTTATGACTGCAAGGATTTCTTTTTCCATCGTGGCATAGTTAGATTTCGCTTTATTAAAACCTCCACTATAATAGTTGCAGAGTTTTCTTGTTCTTTGATTTTGAGTACTACACTCTAATGCTCATTGCTGTTTCTGTCTCAAGAATTAAATAATCTCCTTCTTTAGGTAGATTAAGAACAACAAGATTTTTACGCATCTTTTTAAAGTTTTGAACAATCTTTGAATCACTAGGGGTCCACATCCAACTTACTTCTTTCTTGAGTTTTTGCTGTAATGGATTTCTCAATTTAGCTATATCTGTAATGAAATATAAAGCATAGGTAAGACATCCAAGAAACCTTTCTAATTGCTTCCTATCTTCAATATTCTCAGGAAATTGTTCTATTTTTTTTAGAATATGCTTTCGTAGGATGATTTTGTCTAGCTTTTATTTTTAGACCTACAAACTCGATTTGCTGTTCAACATAAATGCACCTGTTCCTACCAGGAATAATACCATGATCAATGCATCTTTGGCTGGCAGCTGGGACATCATTTTGTGCTATTCTATAGCCTTGGAAAAGATGAGGATATCATCAAGGGAAGCTAGACAAAAATGATTAAGATATTGGAAAATGTTATCAATTCTTCTTTGAAATATTTGATGTGCACTTTTAAGACGAAATGACATTACTATCCACTTATAATGTCCTTAAAGGGCATTAAAAGATGTTAAAGGAATGCTTTCTTCAACCATTTTTATTTGCTATATTCTGCTTTTGCAATCATTTTAGAGAACTAAGAGAGTACTTGAATTCTATTCAAAAGGATTGTTTTATTACAAATATAATAACCATCAAAGATAGTATAATCATTAAGCATTTTGTGATGATTACCATTCTAGCTTTCCCCTTTTCTCTTCAGCATGATTTCTTACCATAAAAGCGGGACAAGTGTGAGGATTCTTGTTGTTTCTAATTAACCCTTTATCTAATAGCTCTTTGATTTGCTTATCAAATTCTTAGATATCTTAGTGTGTATACACCATTTGTCGGACTTGCATAATAGTGTTAGAATTTAATAAAGTAACATTTTTAAATGTCTTACCTTTATCCCAAAATTTGAGAGGATTATAGAAGCATCGTTCTTTGCATGATTGCTCTTGTTGTTTAGCAATGTGCTTTTTAATAGATAACTCAAGTACTGAGATTATTAGTGCTAACTCAAATGAAGATCTTTTTTTTCCAAAACAGACATAGCAACCACTATCTATGTTGGCACACAATTCATATCTATCATATCCATGTAAACATACATTTATTGGGATAAAGATGCTATTAGGATTTGTGTCAGTGACTTCATAGCAAATCTTCCTAATCTATTTTTGACTAATTCATCCTCGTAGATTGACTCACTAACAGTTCTTATATTGTAACCAATGACTTTTTTATCTAGACTCGTGCTTCGGTTGACACTATGTCTTATGGATTTAAAACTCATTCTACTCATTTCACTAGTCGTATGAATTGAATCATCTTCTTTAAGTTCCTCTTTAGCTGATGAAGACCCTTCTCCCCTTTCTGATCTTGTACTCATGATTCTTAGTAATTGGTGTTTAATGGTAATTTTACCATTTTCATCAATTTTTATCATATTTTTCTTATTGAGTTTTGTACGATTAGCAATGCTAGATATCTAAGACTATAGATTTTTATCTTCTACAAATTGGATTTTATCCTTTGGTTTTTTTGCATTTGAGTAGGACATTCAAAATTGTTATGTCTCTATCATTATTACCTTAGGCTTTGGATCCATAGTGTTATCTAATGTGTAGATTATTTTTCAAAATATCCTTAGTGGTCATCCCTCTCTTTTCATGTCCATCCCAACTCTTTTTATCTTAAAGGATGGAAAGATTTTTGCAAATTCATCTTTCAGGCTTACATACTATCTAGGCTAGCAATTGAATCCTACAGATCCGTTACATAAGTTGGTCTTAATCCTTGTGATAATTTGATTAGTAAATTTGGTATGCCTGATATCACAGAGTAAAACATAAATATCAATATCTTTGCCATAAGACTACAAAGGAGTAATTTGTACTTGGACACTTCCAACATGGATATACTTTCTTATGGTTGAGGATGTTTTCCCAATTAATGACATTAACTTCTGCCATATCATACTCACGGGCTTTTATCTCTAAATCTCCTTCCTTCATTTCACATACATACTTACTCTTTAATTGAAAGATGAATTTTTTATAGATCATGTCTTTCTACGTTATAAGAAGGACCCAATCTGCTTTAAGATCTTCATTGTCTATAATAAATTCTTCTCCTTAATTCTTCTCCTTGAAGATCGCCAAGACCAATTGACCACTTTTCATCATATGACTAATTTCTTCATAATCACTTTCTTCATATTTGTCTTCTAGTACAATTCCAACAATTTCCTTGTTGTTTCTCAGGGCTAGATCAAGTGCTTCTTCCTCGTGAAACTCAAACTAATCTAGACCACCCAAAGTTTCAATAAGCTTGTTATCATTCGTATTTTTGCATTCATTTGCATAATGACCTACTTTTCCACATACCCAATACTTAAGAGTTGTTTTCCCCTAGAGAACAATAAGCGACTTTTGTAAACAAATTTTGTTTTTTAGGACTTGGTTTGTTATAATATTTTGTTTTATAATTCTCTCTTCTTTGCTTGTTAAAGCTCGTTTTCTTACAAAATTTCTTTTTTCATCTCCTCTCAGGTTCGTTTCCCCATTGGTGAGGATTATCCCAACAGTCTAGAAATTGTTCATTTTCTTTTGTTTTTGGAGATTCAAAAATTGGGCATTGAGCCATTATCTTAGATAGGAGATTCTTGTACTAAGGGTATCAATGACATTTACTTTCTCAAGCCATGCAATGTATATTTCGTTGATTATAGAGTTGATCGGATATGATAATTTGTTATAAAATATACCAAGATTGGTTTGATTATGCCCAATTTGGTAATAATATTGACTAAATTCAGCAATATAATTCACAAAATATCTTATATTCCATAATTTTATGTTATCAATCTTTATTTGCCATTCTCTAACTATTTTTCTGGAATCAAGTTTAGCTCCGATAAATTCAGTTTGATTTCCTTACATAATTTTTTGAGCATAGCAATTGTTATTTCAATCATTTTTAATACATTTTTACCTTCCTCCTCTAATAAGTTGTACCAGTCAAGCAGAGTACCACAAAAACTATGTTCGACATAGTTTATGAAATTTCTAATAGTCCATGAAGTATTTACGTTTAGGACACTATTCACGCCTCTTTTTCAGTGGTTAAATATTTCTTCTCTATCACGAGCTCCATTGATGTGTTCAGATGTATCCTATTCGGCTATTTCAATTTCTTCAAAGGTTATGGCTTTCCTTGCGATAAACCCAAAGGAAAAGTTAGTTGTAGTGCCCTACTGGAAGCTTGGAATGTACCTAGGTCTCATAAAATCAGTATTTCTTTATCATATATATATTCTATAATTCTTCAGGACTATACTGTTTGTACTCCATCCTCCTCTTCTTTCTCTACCTTTTCAGGTGTCTTTTCAGTTGATTTTGCTCTTTTCAGTTGATTTTGCTCATACTTCCTTTTAGATTTCTATATCATGCAAAGGAAATAGATTTTCATTTTTTGGGTTTTGGAAAGAATATTTATGCTAAAATGCAGTTCTAATGCTTAAATCATATATTTTACTATCTCTAATCTCATTAGTTAAAGAAAGGTGGTTTATAGACAATTGCTTCTTAACCTTCTTAACTTAAGTGTTAATTTTGCTAATTTGACTTTTAATTCTGAAACTATATTAGTGATATAATTTAATTACAGTGCTATTGAAGTGGTTCCTTCTGGTGAGTGAACAATATGTGAATAACTAGGAGTAGGGCAAGTAAGTGATGAATCAAGCATTAAATATAGTTAATTAGCTTAATTAACCATCAATTATCTTAATTATTTTTGGTCGTGTAACTCTAATACCAATTGAAAGAGGGCCACAAGTAGTCTAATGGGAGAATTTACACATGAACAAAATAAAAACTTTTGAAAGTAAGTTTTTTAGGATTGAGATTAAAACTTCAAATTTCAAAAGTTTCGGCGGTCCAGAAAATGTGGATGGTACCTAAAAATTCGATCACTAAACTTCCAAGTACTAAAATATTTGCTTCAAAAAGTCAGGCCTAGAATTATTAAGGTCGCATACGTCAGGGGTACTTGAGGATTAGCTTCCTTGTGATATACCATAGTAATAATGAAGGGTCCGGTCCACCTAGACCTAAGTTTTTTGGGAAATACGTGAAGTCTTAAATTGTAAACGAGAACATTTTGCGTGAGGGAGATCTTTCTCTTATTAATGTGCTTATTATGGCATGCTTTCTCTCTCGCCTTGCTCAACTGTGTGCCATCATACGCTTGCCTCCTAATATCCTCTAGTTCATTAAAATTAGGCCTTTTTTCCTCATCAATGACACTCAAATCAAAGTCTTAATTGCCCATCAAGCTCAATATTTGAGCTCAATGGGAAGGTGACAGGGTCAAATGTACACCACCCCATAAAGGGGCATGCCTAAGGGAGTTTTAAAAGCCTCCATATAGGCCCACAAAGCATCTACTAACTTATCTCTCAAATCTTTTCTATTCTTAGGCATGGACTTTTCTAAAGTGTGCTTGATTTGCGTATTACACACTTCCTCTTTGCCAGTTATTTGCGGGTGATAAGGAGAGTAGTAAGGAGGTGGATTATGGAGTACTTTCTCAACACCTATTATCAAAATAGGTCCCTTGATCACTAATGACCATAGAAGGTATCCCATATTAGGCAAATATGTTCTCTTAGGAATCTAATGCATTGGTCCCGCTAGTCCTTATGGGGATCACTTCAACCTACTTAAATATGTAATCTATGCACAAAAGGATGTACTTCGTCTTGAATAAGTGCAAGAAGGGTACTGTTTAACCCAGAATTATTACATTTTATGCCCTAATACTATCTAATATTTGGTGGCAATAAATGAATTAATTAGGATTTTAATAAATAATTTGTATATTTTGTAGGAATTGGAAAATTTCAAAAAAAAAGGCTTGCCAAAAGGAAGAAAAGATTGATTAGATCAGGAATTAGGAGGGACTAAGAAAGATTCGGGGCCCAACTGATGCCTGTGTCAGACCCAGACTCAGCAACCTATTTCTAGCTCTCCCTTCTTTCTTCTTATGGCTAGGCCTGGCCCAGCAGGGTAGCAGTTCCCCTGCCCCAGACTAGTTCTCTCGCTCTTCTTTTTATTTCTTTCTCTCCCTCTTTGCGCCGACCCACATGCGCCCCTCTCCTCCCCAATGTACATCTCTCTCTTCCTCAGCTCTCTCTTAGACTGCAAGCCTGTTCTTTTCAGAAGCCTTGGTCCAATTCGTAATTTCTCTTACACGTGAGCCTGATTTTCTGCCCCCTCCTCCTTCCTTCTGTTCCCCTTTCATCGCTCTCAAGTGGGCTAGTCCAACCGGGGTGATTTGTTGCAACCCAGAACCAAGCCCTGCTACCTCTACCCTCACTTACTCCCATGTGAGCCTCACGAGGCCTGACTCTGCCTTTCTTCTTCCTCAGTGGGCACCAGAGAGCCTGAAAGTCAGAGGGGAATTTATGCAACTGCTTTTTCTCCTTTCCCCATCTCCTTGGCAATTTCATTTTCTCTCTCACTTCATCATTTAATCCATCATCATCACCATTATAAATTCATTCGTTACTCCCTCTCTCTTAACCATCAATTGTATCATCAGCACCATCTTGTAGCCATTACTCCTTGCTTAAATCAATCATCGACAATAAACCGTTATTTCCTCTCTCTCTCTCTGTCTCTCTTCAACTAACTGCGTAATGGGGATTCAAAGGCACCTGTTCATCTCCTGGCAATTTCAAGGTGTTGAATCTGGCATTAGTGGAGAAATGAAGAGATGTGGACAGGTTTTTTTTTAGGATATAATTAGAGCAAGGGGAGGACAAAGTGATCCTTCTCTTCATGTATTGATTTTTTTTTTCTAGATTAAGTCATCTAGCCTCTTAATTTGTAGTGTTCACAAGATTTTATTTTACTTAAAAGAGACTTGTGGGGTGTGGAGTTGAAGTTGCTCGGTTTTGAGACGAACATCATTCGTTGTTCTCGCTACTTGCACTGATACCTTTGCTTCAATCAGGGCATCTCTTGTTACTCTTTGGTTTTTGTTTGTTTCATTAATTAGAATATAAAGGTGTTGAATTTTAGATTTTGTGATACTATTTTCAAGTTAATTGATACTTCTCTTCATGGCCAGTTGTAATCTTTCCGGTTTAATGTTCCCATATCATTAGTTTTAAGCTAATAATTCACTTTTGTTTATTTAGTTAAAGCAAGATGGCTTAGGTTATTTGTAACCCAGTTTCATAATTCATCCTTGACGATGACATCCGTGAACGCTTTGACGATAAACTGTATACTTGTGGACATTGCAACAAGTTTTTGGCGCCGTTGCCGGGGATGGTTTGTCAAATTTGGTTGCATCAATTCATTTGAGTCATTTTCATTTTAGTTTTATAATTGTGATTTTTGGTTTTAATTGAGTCATTTTATTTAGTTTAAGGAATTTAGTTTAGATTATTTTTGATTTTTTTTAAATTAAGTTAGCATATTCATTTTTGTTTAGATTAGTTTCATTTTCATTTTAAGAGGTTATTTACTGCTAAAAAACAGTACTAACCAATTTGGTTTATGTGCAATAAAAAGAAATAAGGCATAACTGATAAAAAAAAGCAACACAATGCAGGATTTTTACCAGTTTCTAATTCAGTTTGAATTTTCTGGTACATTTCTGGTGTGATTTTTGCTGTGTTGATATTTTTCATGGATTTAGCATACATTTTAGGGCTTGTATGAATTTTTCTAGAAGTTTTCGACTATAAGAAATTTTTTGTGAATTTTGGAACTAATAATTTGCTTGCAATATTCTGCATTGTTCGGGGACAGAACAAATTCAAAAAAAAAATATTCATGTCCCTTGTGATTGTGTTGAATTTACTGCGTATAGAGTTCTAATTTTAGGAGTTTTATTTTCTGTTTTAATTTTATTTTTAGAATTGGGTAGTTTAGGTTTAGTTTATTTTGTATTTTCTTTGAATTTATTTGTGTTTGTGTTTTTTTTTTTTAAGATTTGATTACTTTCTTTTTTTATATTGCTTTTAGGTTTGATTCACTTTTTGATATTTTTTTTGTGTTTAAAAAGAACAGAAAAAAAAAGAAAAATCCAAAATCCAAAAAAAAAATAAATCCTTTTGTGAGGGTGTGGGACATGATTAGTTGGGTTACAGACCCGGAAAACAATAGACTTGTTAAGAGTGAATCCGGTCGTGACTTAGAACCTGAACCTAAACCCAAGCCTGAATTAGAAGAAATGGCACAAGAAATATCGTTGAATGATATTTTGTATCCTCCTAGGACTGCTTTGCCATCTTGTTTCATTATACCGAATCTCGGTCCAAATGTGACTTTCAAATTGAGACCTCACTATACTCAAATGCTCTCCAAGATGCTCATTTATTTTTGAGGAAATTCGAAGAAGCATGTTCTATGGTGCATTTCCCTAATATCCCTATCGATGTTGTGTGAATAAAATTGATTCCTTTTGCTTTGAAAGATTCTACTAAATGTTGGATGTATGGCTGAGCTGCAAATTCTGTTACATTCTGGAATGATTTTGTGAGATTGTTCTTAAGAAAATATTTCTCTAATGCTAAGACTGTTGAGCTAAGGAATGAGATGAATCAATTTGTACAACTTGATAGGGAATCATTTTGGAAATATTTTGATGGGTTCAAAAATTTATTAGCCCAGTGTCCCCATTATAGTCTAGACTAAGCACGTTTCTGTCAAATTGTATATGAAAGACTTGACTAACAAACTGGAACCATGGTAAAGTCCATGTGTCAGGGTGGGTTTTTTTTTTTGAGCGCCACTGCTGGTTGGGAATTTTCAGAGGACTTAGCTGAGAAAACCATGCACTGGGAAACTACTCGCGATGACAGTGTATGTTCTAGGTTTTCAAGGGGCGGATTGCATTCTGTCTCTAATGTAAGTCACTTAGAGTCTAAGACTGTTGTTTCGGAAAACATGTTGAAGGGGTTGTCTCCCCAAATGACCCTTATCTCAGACTTCTACAGTGTCATGTTCTCACTGTTAGGCTTTAGATCATTCTTTGAGTGCTTGTCCTTATTCTGCTCACCAGTTAGTAACTGCACAAGAGCAAGTGAGTATGGCTTTCTAGAGACCCAAGAATGACCCCTTTTCCCCTTATTAGAATCCGGGGTGGAGAAATCACCCTAATTTTTCTTGGAGTAATGGACTAAATGCTGTGGTTCCCAACTCCCAGCCCATCTCCCATCCCTTTAATTCCTTTCAGAGATAGACTTTTTTAGGTGTGCCCAATGTACCTAGACCTCCACCTCTTGTAGAAAAAG
This sequence comes from Selenicereus undatus, assembly GCA_017589665.1. Classification (NCBI taxonomy): domain Eukaryota; kingdom Viridiplantae; phylum Streptophyta; class Magnoliopsida; order Caryophyllales; family Cactaceae; genus Selenicereus; species Selenicereus undatus. The sequence goes on from JACYFF010019584.1 coordinate 62,654,760, forward strand.
TTCAACCTCCTCTTGGTTATACTGACATTGATAAAATTAAAAGGAGAATTAATAGCAATATGGAGTGAATGATTAATGCTAATATGGAAAGAATGATGAGAATGATGATTGAGCAGTTTTTCCAATTAGCATAATCTTCTAGGAAGTCAGGTACTTTTCCAAGTGAACCTGAGGTGAACCCTTAGGGTCATACCTCCTCTTCTTCTAGTGCTAACCCTAGTGAGCATGTGAGGAAAGTGAATGCACTTATATATCTTCAATCTGGTCGAGAGATTGATAACCAAGTGAGAAATCCTAATGAACCCTACATGTATCCTCAGCAATTCTTTCAAAACTCTTCTTGTTCTTCTTCTTCTTCTCGAAAAACTAGTGCATCCAGTAAGCCAAGGGATGCTACTGATGGTGTCCCTAATGATTCTACTGGCCCTTTACCTCCTGAGTCACCTTCTATGAAAGAGAAGCCTACAGAGAAAAAGTCCTTTAATGTAGTTGATTCTTCAACTCCTAAGGATTCTTCTTCTCCTTCTTCTGCTGAGAAAGCCCACATGCCTTTACCTTCCCCATAGGTTTAAAAACAAAGATCAAGCACATGTTCAGAAGATTAGAGAGAGCTTCTCTCAAGTCAAAATGAACATTCCTTTACTCGATGCTATTCAACAAATGCGTCCATATGCTAGATTTTAAAGGATTGTGTAGAACCAAGAGAGCCACTAGTGTCCTTAAAAAGGCTTCCTTATCCTCTAGCTCTAGTTCTATTCTTTCTCACCAAATCCCAATGATGTGTAAGGACCCCGCTCTAATATTTCTATTAGTTATAGGGGACCGGCTTATTCATAGAGCTTTCCTTGATTTAGGGGCCAATGTCAACTTGATACCCTTCACTGAGTATGAGATGCTAGGGTTAGGTGAGCTAAAGCCTATCAAAATGATCACTCAATTGGCTTACAGGTCGACCAGGTTGCCTAGGGGTATAGTTGAGGATGTGCTTATTAAAGTGGGTGAATTTATTTACCCTAGAGATTTTATAATGATTGAAACTGAGAAGGTGTTCAATTTAGCTAGTCAAATCCCTATGATTCTAAGGTGTCCTTTCTTGGCCACTGCCAATGCCCATTAATTGTAGGAATGGTATGATGAGACTGTCTTTTGGCAATATGATCTTAGAATTGAACATCTGTAACATGCAAAGGTAGCCTTCTGGTTTTGATGATATAGAGTTCTCCACTCTTAACTAGGTAGAAGATTCTGTATTCAACGATGATTTTCATGATGTGCTTGCTGCTGAGTATGAGTCGTTTCTTAATGAGCCTAAATATGATGTGTTTGAATTTGATGACTTGTGCTATGTTGTTACTACTGTTTCTGAATCTGCTACTAAATCTGCTTGCCCTCATGGTTTTCAGTTGAAACCTCTTCCTGAATCTCTTAAGTTTGCATTACTAGAACCCAATGAATCCTTACTTGTCATTATTGCTTCTGACTTAGATCGGGACCAAGAGGACTAACTGATTGCCTTAGAGAGAAGAAGGAAGCAAAAGGGTGGATTTTAGGGTATACTAAGCGTATTAGTCCTTTTGTTGTGCAACATAGAATTGATTTCGAGGACAATGCTAAGCTCTACCAAGACCGCCAAAGGCATCTGAATCTGTGGGAAATTGTTAGGAGGGAAGTACTGAAATGGTTAGACCATGGGATTATCTATCCTGTTTCTGATAGTGAGTGGGTAAGCCCTGTTCATGTTGTTCCTAAGAAGACCTATATTACCATGATTAGGAATGACAAGAACGAGTTAGTCCCTACTCGAGTTCAATCTGGGTGGCGTGTTCATATAGATTATAAGAAATTAAATGGTGGCACTAGAAAAGACCATTTTTCCCTTCCTTCCTTGACCAAATGTTAGAGTGGTTAGTTGGACATTCCTTCTAATTCTTTTTAGATGGATATGCTGGCTATACCCATATCTCTATTGCTTCTAAGGATCAGGAGAAAATTACTTTCACCTGCCCATTTGGGACTTATGCTTTTAGACAAATGTCGTTTGGACTTTGTAATGCCCTTGCTACCCTTTAGAGGCGCATGATTTCCATTTTCTCAGATCTAGGTGAGCAATGAATGGAAATTTTCATGGATCACTTTTCTATGTTTGGATCTTCCTTTGATGATTGTCTGTTTAATTTGAAAAAAGTTTGGAAGGGTGTAGGGAGAAAAATCTGACCTTGAAATGGGTGAAATGTCACTTCATGGTTGAAAAGAGGACAGTCTTGGGCCACATTATTTCTAGAGATGGGATTGAGGTAGATAAGGCTAAGATTAATCTGATTGTTAATCTTTCCCCTCCCACTTGTGTGAAAGAGGTGAGGTCTTTCCTTGGACATGCTGGCTTCTATTATCGTTTCATTAAGGACTTTAGCGCGATAGTGAAGCCCTTGACCAACCTGCTAGCTAAGAATGTGCCATTTCACTCTCTAAGAAGTGTCTAGTGGCATTTACTAAGGCTAAGGAAGCCTTAACCTCTGCTCTCGTTCTTCATCATCCCATTTGGGGAGAACTATTTGAGTTGATGTGTGATGCGGCTGATTATGCAACTAAGGTTGTTCTAGGATAGCATGTTGATAAAAAGCCCCTTGTTATTTACTATGCTAGTCAAACTCTGAATGCTGCCCAACTAAACTATATTGTTACTGTGAAAGAATTGTTGGCTGTGATATCTGATTTTGAGAAATTTAGACCTTATCTGATTGGGTCTCATTTGATTGTTTATACTAACCACTCTGCTCTTAAGCATATTTTTTCTAAGAAGGATGCTAAGCCTAGACTTGTGAGATGGATCTTGCTTTTGTAAGAGTTCTACTGTGAGATTAGGGATAAGAAAGTGATGGAGATTCCTCCACTGAAGATAGCTCCAACTAGAAAGTCCAAGTAATGGTCCTCAAAGTTCTGCAACAAGATCTAGCTCAAGGCATTCCGCCCAGCTTATTCAATCAATTCAAACTTTGCTATTTGATTCAGTAGGTAGCAGGCCTTTTGGGGAGTAACTTTGATCATTTACTGGCTTAAATTTTAGCTAACAAATGATATAAGTTGCCCCACCTTTTGTCGTGGTTCACTTTGCAAACCTAACCAGAATAATCAACAATACCCAGTATTTAACACACCAGCAGGCCCTTGAGGGAATCAACTTTGACCCCCAGTTGCGATAAGGAGACGACGCCTTTAAGGGCTTGAAAAGGTATCAAAAATATTATCAAGCAAGGGGCTAAAATAACTCATTCAGATAAACTAGAATCTAGTATTAACTAGCACAAACAGCCATGAAATACCCGTTGATCCAAGGGGTAATAGGCTGCTGTACTTGCTATCTCCCAGGCTTAATCATGTGATTAGTAGTTGATTTTTGTTCCCTAAAGGCATCATTACAAGTCCTTTGATCAACCAAGGCTTTGACACCTCAGTCATGGAGACTAAAAAAGCCAATAGGTGTCAAGAATCAGATTATGCTGCTGTTTTTAGGTTGTTTAGTTTTAAATCTATTTGTTGTTTCTAGTTTTCTTTGTTTAGTTAACTTAGCTGTTGAGAGAGGGTGTAAGGCTGAGTATAAAGGCTTCATTTTACTCGTATAAATTCAATTGTTGAATGTTAAATTCGAGCATAGCTCATTTCCCCTCAAATCTCTCTAGCTATCCTATGCTTTGGCCATTACAGGTAGTGTTCTAGGAGTCTTGGTGTTTAATCTGGTGCTGTGACTGTATCCAGATTAACCCCCAAGGACCCTCAGCCTAGTTTGGTGGTGTGACTGTATCCAAACCTAGTTTAGCTTGTCTTGGTTCTCTTCAGTTTGTTGCTTAGTTCAGCTAATTTTAAGCCAGTCTGTCTAGGCTTGTTTGTTTGCTTGTTTTTAGTTCATCTCCTATTGCTTATTCTCCATTAGAAAGGTTTGGAGAACCTTGTAGCTGACCATTTGTCTGGGCTTCGCTATGACAGAGAGAGTGAGTCAAGTATTTCTGAGTGCTTTCCTGATGAGTAATTATATTTTGTCCACCCTGATCCCTACTATGCTGACATTGTGAGCTACCTAGTTGCTAGTTGGATCCCTGAGCGTTAGTAATGTATATATGGTTGAGCTCAAGCATCAGATTTGAGGGGTCCAACACCACCAAGGAGGTCAAGGAAAGTGCAAGCAATGGTCAAGAACATCATGAACAACACCAATGGCCCATTGCTCAATTTGGACCGAAAATGGCCCGGTTTTACAAGCTTAATTACCCAAGCTTAAGGGTGATTTAAAGAGCTGCAAAATTACTTTTTGGAACCCTTAATATGTCATATTCAAGGGCATATAAAGAGTTCTAGGTTAGGTAATTAACAAATAAGTCAATGGGGGACTTTTTCTAGAAGCAGCAGAATCTATTCCAGTCTGTATATACCTGCACATTTTGGCTGATATCTCTCAAATGGCTAATCCAATTCACCTGCACGAGGAGGCTCATAAACGCTGACTTCAAGAGCTTTCCAGAAAGTCCTTTTTCAGCTCATTTGGACAACTATACTAGGAGATATAGCTGTTTAACTTTGAGGCTAGAAATCTGAAAAGTTGCTGACATAAAGCAAAACCACTTTTCAGCTTTTGTACTTCTACTTTTTGGTCCCCCATGCCTATGCACGTCCATGTACTTGTGTTCCCTCCTCTTTTCAGCTTCTTAAAGGTCTTCCCACTATAAAAGGAAGCCTTGGGCTGCATTAGAAGGGTAGTTGAAGTTGAATTAAGTTTTGAGTTGTGAAAACTCTCTCAAACTCTCTCTAAAATTCCTAGTGTTATATCTTGGGTGTTGGCAAGTCCAAGTGGGTCTCTAGGTCTTCTTAATTCAACTAAAAAGGTGATTTTAGTTTAAGGAAGAAGATTGCCCAAGTGTGCAAACCAAGGTGGGTTTTACATCACCCTTGCTAGTCCACTTGTTCTATCCTTGTTCTTGTGTTCTTTTTCAACTTTTCTACCCAAATGCATTCTTGATTCACTTTTGCAAATCTTTGCCTTAGTGAAGCTTGAATACATTAAGTGGTAAGATTGCCCAAGTGTGCAAACCAAGGTGGGTTTACATCACCCTTGCTAGTCCACTTGATTTATCTTGGTTCTTGATTGCATTTTTATCTTTCTTCCCATTGTATATGTTTTTGTGAGTTTGCACTCCCAAAAAATATACATTAGTTAGACCAAGAATGATAGAGATAGGTTCTTCTACCTCATGAAGTTCTTTGTTTGGGATGACCCTTACCTATTTAAGTAATACTCTAACCAATTCTTTAGGACGTGTATTCCTGACAATGAGGTGAGGAGTGTCCTTTCTTTTTGTCATGACTAGGCATGTGGGGGGCATTTTAGTGGGAGAAAAATTGTAGTCAAAGTTCTTCAATGTGGTTTCTATTGACCTACTCTATTTAAGGATGCTTTTGAGTACTGTAAGACTTGCCCTAGGTGCTCACAGTTGGATAAAATAAAAGGAGAGATATGATGCCCCTGAATCCCATCATTGTGGTGGAGATTTTTGATGTGTGGAGTATTGATTTCATACGGCCATTTCCATTTTCTTTTGGGAATGAGTATATTTTGTTAGCCATAGACTACGTTTTTAAATGGGTTGAGACCATCCCTTTTAGAACCAATGATGCTAAGGTGGTTGTGATGTTCCTTAGGGAGAACATCTTTGCTAGATTTAGCATGCCTGTGCTATCATTAGTAATCAAAGCACCCATTTTAATAATATATCTTTTGATACCTTACTAAAGAGGTACTCCGTAGCCCATAGGCTTGCTGCCCCCTATAATCCCCAAACCAGTGACCAGGTGGAAGTGCCCAATCGACAAATCGAATATATTTTAGAAAGGACAGTAAGCAAAAATAGGAAAACTTGGACGGGCAAGCTTGTAGATCCTCTTTGGGCATATAGGACGGCTTTCAAAACTCCATTAGGTATGTCGTCTCATATGGTTGTTTATGGTAAGCCTTATCTTCTCTTTGTTGAAGTAGAGCATAGAGCTTAGTGGGCCATTAAGATGCTCAATTATGACTTAATTGAGGCAGGTGAGAAGAGCATACTACAACTGAGTGAGCTTGATTAGATACAAGCTGAGGCTTACGAGAGTGCTCGATCTTACAAAGAAAGGGCTAAGTTGTTTCATGACAAACATATTCTTAGGAAAGAGTTTGCCACAGAAATAAAAGTACTCTTGTGTGACTATAGCCTCCATTTATTTCCAGGGAAATTGAGGTCGCGATAGACGAGTCCCTATATTGTCTCACATGTTTTTCCCTATGGTGCAGTTGAAATTCAGGATCCTGAGAGTGGAGCTCAATTCAAGGTGAATAGCGAAAGATTGAAGCAATTTCTGGAGGTGCCTAGTAAAGAAGATGTGGAGTGTCTGATGCTTCAGGAGTTGAGTCCTAATTTGTGATTGTGATAATAGTTCAAATGTACTTAGCACCCCATCTGGGTTGCTTGGAATTTGTTTCCTTCCTTTCTCTTTTCTCTTTTTCTCATTTTTCTTTTCTTTTTGTATAGTTGGTTACTTTTCTTTTTCTCGTTTGTGTATATATGTTGTACATTTGTTTTGGGGTCATGTCCTTTTTGTCTTGAGTCTTGTTTTTATTTTTGTATCTTTGTTTTCTTTTTAGGTTTTATTTTGTGTTTAATGTTTTTGTTTTTGTTTTGGGGAATATATGTGTTATTTCTGGTGGACTATGATCTCTTGTACCTTAGTGTTAGGTTGTACATAGATGTGATTTGCATTGATAGAGCTTAGTCCAAGTGTGATGTTTGTATACAGTCCTGCACCCGGACAGTAATTCTAAGCAAGCTTAATTTTGGTAGATGAACCCGTGAAATTTTGAGCGTTATAGACTAATTCATTATTTTTAGTCTCATATCTTTCTTTCATGTGTGTCTCTTTCATGATTACATCTCTAGAACTTGCTTTGATTTCCTTGGAAATAATATTTAGGTGCATTATGATAATATGATATAGGCGTTCATTTGTTTTTTGTGAGTTGCATAGCCAAATTGCCACCCTTGTCTTGAATGGTTACCTTTTGCTAGCCCCTTTGAGCTTCCTTTTTGTTGTGAACCTTTCATTTTAGCCTTGGCCTAAACACATTTTCCTATACTTAAACCAAGGCTAGTGAGGCAACATTTCATTATTTAGAGGGGAAATTTTGGGTATGCTTTGCATTTGGTGGTTGATTTTGGTATATGAAGGAATGTTTCACAGTGACCATTTGGAATTTGAGTTATATTGCTCTTGTACATGCCATTGCACAAATTTCTTTAGGAAAAAAAGGAAAAAATGCAATAAAAATGAGAAAAAACCAAACGAAAAAGTTTCCATTGAAAAACAAATCTCAAAAAATTCAATAAGAGCCATGAATAAGAGTGTTTGGCATAGATGTATCATTATGTATACTCATTTCCAATTGTCAATTTGTTATGGGATATGGTTTTTAATTTTGTGTTTTGAGAGAGTGCGCGCTCATCATAATTGGTGTAGGTGTTGGTTGCTCATTAGCTTTGAGTTTGAGCTCCTTATTTCCCAAATCATTTGTCCGTCTCAAAACCCTTGCCCTTAGCCCCATTACAATCCTCAAAAGTCCTCTTGATTAGTATTTTGTATGTTGCATGTTAGTGGTGGAGAATTGATAATCTTAGCAAGCTTATGATAGTTTGTTTGATTGGAAGAGAATAGAAGGTGTATATATTTTTTCCCAATGGGGTGAAAGATTATGCATAGATATTATCAGTGAGGATTTGGAACTTCTTGATGTGTATAATGCGTTTATACGTGATCTAGTGCTTAGGTTGCTTGAGTGATGTGGTTGGTTAGAAGCTGTATATATTTTTCCCCAGTGTTGTGTAGGTAAGATTTTGAAAATACCAAAAAGATTTTTGTTTTATTTCCTTTATAGATTTTGTGGGTACATCTTCTGCAAACTCTGATGAGACATTCTGCATCCACTAGGGGTAACCTCAGGATTTAAATGGCTTATTGCATGTGCTAAGTGCAACTGTGATTCCTAGGAAAGTGAGTTGGCATTTTATTTCTTTTTCTAGAATTCATAGTTTTATTCGAGGACGAGAAAAATCTAGGTGTGGGGGTATTTGTTCAACCTAGAATTATTACATGTTATGCCCTAATACTATCTAATATTTGCTTACAATAAATTAACCAATTAGGATTTTAATAAATAATTTGTATATTTTGTAGGAATTGGAAAATCTGACGAAAATGCCTTGCCAAAAGGAAGAAAAGACTGATTGGATTAGGAAATGAGGAGCAGGAAAGACTCGAAGCCCAGCCCACGCTTATGTTGGACAAGAATATAGCGGCCCATTTCCAGCTCTCCCTTCTTTCTTCTCACGGCTGGGCCTGGCCTAGCTCGGTAGCCGTTCCCCCGTAGACTGGCTCTCTCTCTTCTTTTCCTTTCTTTCTCTCCCTCTTTGGGCCCGCCCACACGCACCCCTCTGCTCCCCAGCTTAAATCTCTCTCTTCCTCAGCTTCTCTTAGAACGCGGGCCTGTCCTTTTTGGAAGCCTTGACCCAATTCGTGGTTTCTCTCTCACGTGAGCTCAATTTTCTCCCCTCATCCTCCTTCCTTCTTTTCCCTTTTCGTCTCTCTCAAGTGGGCCGATCTAGCTAGGCTTATTTGCTATAACCCAAAACCAAGCCTAGCTACCTCTAACCTCAGTTACTCCCATGTGAGCCTCACCTGGCCCGACTCAGTATTTTTCCTTCTTTAGTGGGCACTAGAGAGCCTAAATGTTGTAGGGGAATTTATGTGGCTGCTACTTCTCCTTTCCCCAGCTCCTTGGCTGTTTTATTTGCTCTCTCACTGCATCATTTAATCCATGATCATCACCATCATAAATTCATCTATTACTCCCTCTCTCTTAGCCACCAATTGGATCATCATTAACAATTTGTAGCCGTTACTCCTTGCTTAAATCAATCATCATCAATAAACCACTATTTCCTCTCTCTCTCTCTCTCTCTCTCTCTCTCTCTATGTCTTTCCCTTCAACTAGCTGCGTAATAAGAATTTAAAGACATTTGTTCATTTCCTGGTGATTTCAAGGTGTTGAATCTGGCATTAATGGAGCAATGAGGAGATGTGAGCAGTTTTTTTTGGTGCCATGAAGTCTATCCCCCAAAGATCAAATATATCCATAATAATAATGAGGTCAAGGGGCATCATATCCTTCCAAGTTAGCCTACCGATTTGTTGACAACAAATTCAGCTTTGACAATACTTATAGGTGTCCTTAAATAAGGTTTACCAATAAAAACCGCATTGGAGAATCTTTGTGGTAGTTTTCTCCCACTAAAATGTCCCTTTCATGCATGATGATGACAAAAGGATATCATAGCAAGAATTTGGTTATCGAGCACACACTTTCTTGTGATTGTTTTTTTGGCTATACATGAACAGATAGGGTCATCTTGCATGAAAATTCTAACAAATGCATGGAAGCCCGCCTTAATTTCTTTAGTCCATATCCAAAGCATATCACCCATTATTAAGCAATTGAAAATGGCAGCATACCATGGCTCCACATAGCCCCAAAAAGTTGTCCATGAGGACAACACCCAAGAATGGGGGGTCTCATATGTATTATCAATCACAATCCTAGATGATCCACTATGGGATTTTTTCGAAACCTTTCTACCTTTAATTTTTTTAATTGAACTTTTGAAGTATCATCATCCATTGAATGAGTCCATGTTTGGCATGCTTTTACTCAAAAAGGTATTTAAAGCGACATGGTATGTGAAAACAATCACATGAGATCCTAGGAGGCAGAGCCTAAATTTGTCAAATCCAAGACAATTGCTAGAAACTCCTTCTGAGTCATAGTGTAATGTGCTTGTGCTTAATTTAGTGTATGATACATGTAGCAAGTTGTATTGGACTTTTTATCAATTTTTTGACCCAAAACTCCCACCATCGTGTAATCAGATACATCACACGTAAGTTTAAATTGTTCTCTCCAAATGTAAGGATATAAGATGGGAGCGGTGGTCAATACCTTATATTTGATAATGCCACTTTACACTCCTTAGAGAAGTGCAAAGGCACGTCCACGGCAATGAGTTAACACAAGGGCTTAGCATGCTTGCAAAAATCCCTAATAAACTTCTGGTAGAATCCACATGTCCAAGAAAAGAAAGTATGTCCTCTATACAAGGTGGGAGGAGGAGGTTTGTAATTAAATCCATTTTCCCTTTGGCTACCTCTATCACTTCATTAGACATGATATGACCCAAAACAAATCCCTTTTCTACCATGAAATGTTCCCCCCCCCCAAATTAAGGGTCAAATGCTTATCTTAACACTGTTTTAAAGCCTTTCCCGAATTATCTAAGTAACCGTTAAAGGGATCACCTTAAGCGACGAGCACATCTATGAAAAATTTCTAGATATTGCTCGTCAAATAAGAAAATATGGAAATCATATAGCTTTGAAAAAAGGATAGGGCATTGCAAAGATGGAAGAACATCTTCCTAAATGCATAAATGCTAAAAGATAAGTATATGTGGTCTTTTCTTGATCTTTGGGGCAATGTGAAATTGGGTATAGTCAGAATATCCATCAAGGAAACAATGAAAAGCTTACTCGGCTAATCTCTCTAACATTTTGCACTACAAAATATATTGCATCCTTCCACACTTAACCCACTACACTTAACAGATATGTGGGGAGATTTATTTGATGATGAGACATTATCTTATATTCCATGCTTGACAAGTATAGGCACCATAAAACCTGCCAAATTAGCCAATTTAGCAGAAATTGAAAAAAAAAACCATCGCCTAATCTTTATGAAAGAATCGCCTTATGCCCAACCCCCTTAACCCTTACTTCTACTCCCATGATGTCATCTTCAATTCCCTCCTCCTCCCCTCCGCCCCCCCCCCCAAAAACCCCTAGCCATAGGCAAAACTAAGCAATTCCTTTACCCTCAAACTGGAATTCATCAAATAATTGAAGGAATCCAAAGTCTGCGTTCATGTCTCACACTTCTGGGGACTCCATCTTGAATATGCCAGACAGAGCTTCAGAATTTTGAGGATTGATGCGGGAAATTAACAGCAAAATCAACCCTATCTCCCTTGGATTGAATTATCCTAAACAGTTTAAATGGTTTGATGTGAATTCGCCCGCCTGCTCTGGCTAGGGTTTAGCGACCTTTCTCTCTCTCTCCACGCTCACTTTGAAAGAGATCTCATTGGCTTCACCTTGTCGACGGAATTGGTTTCATCTTCACTCGAGTTTTGCATGGATAGGTATGGTTAGTTTAATTTGCCCTCCCTTTTTCTTCATATTGACTATGGTTTGCTTCAACGCTATGGGTATGGTTGTTGGGTTGATTGTAAACTTTCTGATTAAACTTGAACTAGGGTTTGTTGAGATGCAAAGTTGTTGTTATATGTCATAATGGGTTTAATTTCTAAGGTAAAAATTGGATTTTGGGTTGACTCCTATTTCATACCTAAATTTCTGAGTTAATGTTTGAATCTTGTATTGAAGTTTGTTGCTCAATTCAAATACTTCTGTTTTGAATCGAGTTGCTGTGGAAATAGTAATGAATGGATTTAGAACAATAATCAGTTTATGTGCAGTAACTTAAGGCATAAAATGGGCTAAGTGGGTTAAAGACCAGGGCTTCCTAGTGGTGCTTTTGAGAGTAATTCTTGTAAGAGAGGAATTCCTACCTCTGTATCTCTTTTCTCTAACTTCATCTAGGTTTCTTTCCCATGAGTAGCAATTTCTAGCTACAAAGTATTTCTAATTATGCCTCCCTCCGATTTATATCGAGAAATATGCTCTCCTTAGGAGGGGCATCAACCTATTTTAGCATAGAGGATTATAGTGGAAAGAAGATAACACAACACCAAAGTCCATAGTGCATTACTAAACAGGGTGTGGCCATAGACTCTTGGTCAAGGAAATATTAGGCATCAGTTAGTTAGTAGGTCTCCCCAGCTCTTCAAAGCTAAGAAGTAATCCAGAAAGAGCTAGAAAAGTAGTATCACCGTTTTTCACCAGAAAAGTAACATGACCCCCAGAAAAGCTGAAACAGGAAGGTTGTTGAACAATCTAATGAAAATTTTCATAAACCTATTGCCCACTAGCAGAAGGGAGAGGAAGCAAAAGGGCATAGTCGCCGCACAACTACGTAAACAATTAAAAATATAGAAAAGGAGATATGATGAAAATTCATCAAACAAAATCTGGAGATGCATATAATGGGGAGAGAACCTTTCTGCTTAGAAGCTGCTAAGTAGACAGAAAAGGGGGTTTTTTTCCACAGAACCAGACATGAAATCAAACAAAACTTTAATTATTTTTTTTTTGCCCCAATTTCTTCATTTTCTCTCTCCTTAACATACTAAAGCCCCATTATTTTCCAGCACACACATGGAGCACTCCCTCTTCACTGGATAAATCACATCAAACACAATTTCGGTTTTGCTGAAGCAAATCAATTATAGACTGCATACCAAAAATATGCCAATGATTCTTAAACAAGGGATAAATGGATCATTTTTTTCTTAATCGGGGGTTGCGGGGGATCCATCAACTATTCGAAGGAAAAACAGAATGAGAAAATGTTAAAATGAATATGATTAGTAGTGAAAACCTCCCTACACAATCGTAAGCTACCAGCCCAAACAATTATATTCAGAGCAATACATCAGAGAACAAGAATATTATACAGGAACCAAGATCAATCCATAAATGTAATGAAATCATTGAATGCTGTGAAAAGGCCCCTACAAAAGTTCAACTACCATTTCATCTCTTGAAGTAGGTACAAAACATTAGAAGCTAAACGTGCAAAGAAGTCGTAAGCTGCTAAGTCAACACCCATTCAAATAATTTCAAAAGCTCTAATTTACATGCTTAAGCAAGAATTGCAGAAATAAGAAGCAAGACAATTAGCTCTTCAATTGCAGAATAGGCGCCATAGAAGCACTCAACCAAAAAATGGATTACAGTTTTGAGGTCTTTTAGCTGAAGGTTTTTCTGGTGTATTAGCTTTAGCATGGATATGTGATGAAATTATACACTTTTATTTATTTAGCATGGGTATATGATCAAAGGGTCAACTTAAGGACTACATATTTGCAAATTTTTTTCTCGCTGGTTGTCAGCGTGTGTGCTCATGGCATGTTGCAAGAGATTTTCAATGTTGGTTGCTACTCTTGGGCTTCCTTAATGTCTCCAAAGTCTAATGGCTAACAACATTTTAGATAGCCTTTATGTTTTCATGGTTGTGAAAGCTTAAGTCCTTACTTCGTCATGCATGAATTCCTTGAGTTGTTCGTATTAAAGTTTCCGTGAAAGTGTATTTTACTTTGGGCTTAGGATTCAATGACTAATTGAATACTTCATTTCAGTTGTGCCAACCTTACACTCTATGGGTAGGAATACCGGTAGAGGTCAGGTTGCCTACAGCTGGATCTCCCCAGACCTCGCGAAAGCGGGACCCACACTGGGAGTTTGTTGTTTGTTGTTGTAGTTGTGCCAACCTTACAGGATATATACTCCTCAGTACTCTGTCACATCCTTTGTTTTTTTACCTATGTTGTCATGCAATCATATGTTGTTCTTTCTTATTCACTTGTGACAGACACATATAATTATTATTTTGGTTTCCAATTGTCGTAGTTCTTTGAGCTAAATTGTGTGCTTGTTTTTAAGGAATGTATTTTTGGAGAAACTAATGATAGGGTTGGGAAAAGGAAATGGAAACCTTGGGGTAGTTTTTATCTCTGCCAATAGAAAAGCCACCAAGGTTGTTGTGCTTTCTTCCTTCACAATTTTCTTCAATCTGTAATATGGTTGCTTTCTTGTATTGCAGAACTTTTTGGATCTATGTGTGAATTGACGCTACGATGGAACTGAACATGCGTTATTATTTAAGGTGAATCTGCCAATAAAGGTGCGTTTTTTGAAGCTAAGTCACGTTTTGCTAAGGATATAGCGACCCATATAGTGATCTAGATACATGTACTTAGCTCTAGCTACCTAGTGATATAGCCAATACTTTTATTTAAGGTCTACATTCAGGTACAACGAAGACATTTAATTTAGATGAGTTTAGAACTTACAATGCAACAATATTTAGTTATAATTTTTCAGCCTTCTTATGTAAATTGCCATTGATATATATTTTTAAAGGTTGGATAATATGCAGTATCATTGATTTTCGATTTATTTAATTTTGTTGCTTGTTTATGTATTTATAACTCGAGAATAACGCTTGTAATTAATGTAGAACGTAATAATTAAAAAATAGAACAATCAACAGACATTATTATTCTTTTAAATTATTAAGTTTGATATTAATGATAAGAGTTATTATTTTTTTTAAAAAAATTACCATGATATTGACAACACTTACAAATGTGGACAACATTAGGACTTCTGACACCTTTATTTGTGGCCATAGTGTTAAACAACCATACATCAAATGTGGGAGTTAGTACTTTTCTCCGTATTTATAATTGTGAGCAATTTATCTATGCCCACACTTGCTGTAAATGTGGGGAAAAATTCCACACACATATGTTCCCCACATTTAGCTTAAGTGTAGGCAACCTTCATTTCCACACTTATAAGTGCGGTTAGAAGCAAAACTAAATGCGGAGAAAAGTAACCTTTCTTGAAGAAGAGCAAAAGGAAAGTGATCCTTTATAAAGGTGGCATTTGACTTCTGACAATCAATGTGTGCCCCCCATCCAGATTAAATTCTTGTGGGAATGGATTCATCCTTGTTGTTCTTCATGACAGTAATACGGTTTTCTTACGATTGAAATGGACGGGACTTACCCACTTACTATCCGAGATGGAGTAAATATTGTCACCATCCAACCACTTAAGAATCTCCTTTTTCACTACTTGTTTTAGGTAGGATTCAACCTTCTTTGTAGATCTCAGTAAAGAATGACATTTATCCTCAAGACGGATTCTATGTTGCACAGTGCTGGGACTAATACTGCTTATGTCTGCTAAGGTCCACCCTAAACTTCTTTGTTTTCCCTGAGCGAGTCATGCACTTAGGTCTTTATCATCAACAATCATTATAGGAAACGATCGATGACGACCCAAGAAATCATATCTAAGGATATCAATAAGGGGCTTCAATTCAAGTGATCAGGGTGAAGGCACACTAGGAGGTGCCTCTTAAGATGTAGAGGGAGAAAAGGAGATGGATACGAGAATGGATGTACGCAACTAGTCATCACATTAAACATCAAATACAAATATGTCATATTTGGTCTTATATTCCCTGTAAAGTAACTCATGTGCTCACAAGATCAATTCTTATTCATGATCACTGCTTGTCTCTTCTTAAAGAAAGTCACTCGCCTAATTCATGGTAGAGTGCTCCACATTATCAAATCCCGTGGGTTCTTTTTGTAGATTGAACACGTGCAATTCCATAGCCATAACTTCATTTTTCCATCCCCATGATTAATAAGGGCATTAGCTTGAGTAAGAAATGGGGGACCAAGTTTGATTTTTTGGGACAAACAACCTTAGTCTCAAGCACAATAAGGTCAATCGGAAATATGAATTCCACAACCTTAATTAACACATCCTTTACCATCTATCTAGGAACCTTAATAGTACGATTGACAAACTGTAGGATCATTTTGGTAGGTTTAACCTCCCTTAATCCAAGCTTTCACATGCTGTGAAGAGTAAGAGATACACCCAGGCAACAAGCTCAAGTAAGGCCTTATGTATGTTATGGTTGTTGTTAATAGCCCGACCCTAAATTATGTTTATTTATTTAACGAAACCATGATGTTATTTTTACCATATTTACTTATCGCATTTAATCATCCCACTTGGGAAAATTCCATTTGGGCCCACTTTGTGATTTGGGTTTTATTATCCAAAAATTTTGGGTGAATTGATAGCTAGCCTTGATAAATATGTTTTAAAGGATTAAATTAATTTTTTAATAACGACCCAAATATTTAATTTTGAGCTACAAAAATATTCAATCGCATAAAGTGTATTTTCTTTCGGACCCCAAATTCATTTAGGCCCAACTTTGGCCAAATAAGTTACTACCCATTTGCTTTGCTAATTATCCCCAATTATACCTAATTATCATCATGAAAAAGGAGCTTTTGGAGTTTAAAAACTTAGCTTCTCTCTCACCTCACTCACACCTCCTTTTTCTAGTTCAAAGGGAGTAAACCGTAACATTCTTCTTGTTGATTTTTAGCTGTGATTCTTGTTTATATTGATTTTGATTGTTGATCATGTAATCTTGATAGAAAAAAGAATTATTTTGATATTTTAATTGTTGGTTAACCTCGAAGGCATGCAAGCTTAAGTTTGAAGTGATAGATTTTGATTGTTTTGTGTTTGATTTTGTGATCCTTGACATTAGTAATGGACATCATGCTGTTCATGTTAATTGTAAATGAGCTTAAGTTCAAGTACAAGTTGGTCATAACCTAGGGTTTTAGTAATCAGGCATGGATTAGTTTATTTTTACCTTCAAATATGTTGATTGTATATAGTTGGACGGAAAATGAAACTGGGATGTGTTGTTTAACCTAGATAATGCCTTGAGGTGAGTTTTTGCAAGAAGGGGTGGATTGTGAAAAATTTCTTCAATTGATTAAAGGATGTTATTTTGTACATTTATGCAAGTCAGTGACATTATGGTTGTGTTTTAAGTGTTTTTGTAATGAGAAGAATTGAAAATTACAAGATGAGGATTGCAAAGTAAATTTGAGCAACATTGATTTTTAAGGTGATGATAAGGAACAAATCATGGGTTAATGGTTTTAAAGAGTGATTTTGGAGGGAAATTATGTGAGGAAAAGGTTGAGAGCATGAGTAGTAGCACTGTGAACAGACCCAAAACATGGGTCTCTTTAGGAAGAACCTGGTAATGCTTGGTCCATTAAAAAATTATGATTTTTGGTGGATAGATAGATCAATAAGTTAATTTTTTCAATGCCTTTACAATGACTTCATTCAGAGTTTTGTGAAAAAAATTCTAGCCAATTTGCTAAGCCTACACAGCATATGCGGAAGCTATGCATAGCTTTGTTTAAGCCCAATTTTAGGAGCCATATTGTGGTAATCAGGTTTCACACTTTTAATGAAAGTGTTGCAGGACTTCTTAAACTTTTCATATTGTGGCTTTAGGGCTCAATTGGAATCTAGGGTGAAAGATATGAATTTTCTAATGTAGACCTTGAAACAGCAATATGAGGGAGGAAAGAAATCATGAGATTTGGAGATATTATCCGGAGTTTCTAAATAATTATGGATGTTACAATGAAATTACAAAGTTTAGTGAGTTCAACAAATTTGATTGTGTATAAAAGCTTACTTGGGTTGAAAAATCGAGTTAAATGAACATGAGAATGAAATTTGAGAGGTGGGGAGAGTAGTGACTTAAGATTGGTGTCTATTGGGACAAGGTACGATTAAATGAGCTTACCTGAACCTCATAACACCCCTCTCAGTACTAAGCCTTTTATTATCCATTTTAGAAATATCAAAAACCCATATTCCATCTATATCCATTAAGGTCTTTTTATTATCACCTCAAGTATTTCATTTTGGTCTATTTTACTCCAATTTGTTTTACTTCAAGTTCAGTGTTTGTAACTTAGTTAGATTTCAAGTCATTCGCCACAACTTATCTTAGATTGAATTGTTTGCATTTTGTATGACTGTTTAACTAATCAATTTCCATTAAAGTTACAGATTATCAAAGTTAAAATTGTTTACTAATTGCATTTGCCTATAATTATATTTTTTAAGCAGAAACTTGGACTAGTGTATTGTTTCCCATTGTGCATAAGTATTATCAAGTGAGATTGTATTTTAAAGACTTCAGGTACATCTATTGGCTATATCTTTTGAAATCAAAGTGTATTTATCAAAGTCATCATGTTTTGGTAAGTGCATCAATGAATCAGTTTACACAATGATTTATCATTTAATTAGTGACCCCGCCAGTTATCGTCTATAGGGCATTTGATCTTCAGTTACCGGCACAACTTTAGGCTAGGCTCCCCGTTCAACTTGGCAGGTGTACATATGTTTATAGATCGTAATAGTATCAAGGGGTTCACTATCAGATAAAAACTAGCAATGCAATTTTATAATCATCTCATTAACTTTTTTAACATAAAATAAATTGTAAAGTAGGCGCCTACCCAATTTATGCTGAGATCATTTAACAATGCAGGAATGCACATATTGACCTTCGACTCACAATTCGAAATGTTTTTCATGTTTTGTTTTACACAAGTGCCTAGAGAATCGTCGTCATGTTAATAAACCAATTGGAGAAAATAAGTTAAGCGAGGGAATCTAGATGGATCAACAGTGACATACTACACGCTTATTTTTGGAGCTATATTTTGAAATCTTCAATGAATGGAGGTATAAATTCTATGCTGAATTGCTTTACTGTGGTGTGTAAACCTTATCTTATTTAATAGTTAAATGTACATAGTTTGATCATGCGTGAATGTGTATGGTTGAAGCTATGCCTAACCATGTTATTTCTAGTACACATGCTTCAGGCCTCGTCCTTTCAGACAGCAGTAATGCCCCTATAATCGAGTTTATTAGTTCTAATTAAGGGATTTATTAAGGATAATACAAACAGTAAAACATGTGCATTTTGGGGGCTTTACAATTTTGATACTAGTGCCAGGTTTGATCTTCCTTGATGAGAGATGGAGTATGGAGAGTAGAGTTAGAAAGTTGGTTGGTGGGGGTTATTATGATATCGTTGGAGATCAGTGACAATAGTAATATCTGCTTATCTCTGGCAGATTCTTCTCTTATGTTCTTGTTTGTTAGATGGATCCATATGCAACAGGTATCTTGCCGGTCACTTTTGTGGCCACGCACATCTCTTTACTACATGCTAGTATGGTAGTCCACTTGCAAAACACCTTTCCTGAGTTTTATGGCGTTATAGTCTGTACACATAGGCTATTATGTATTCTTATTTTATATGATGGTTGTAGTGAAGTAATTAAATTAGTTTATTTATTGAATAGCCAAAATACCTGAAGTTGTGCAAAAGAATGCAGAGACTTGCACAAGAGATAACTCGAACCACAGTTACAGGTCAAGGGTCAGGTAACCAAGCTTCGTGTAATGTGAAGCCAAATCTTAGTGGATTGCCCCCAACTCACCATGAGTTGGCTAATAACATTGGGAACCCTAATTACTAGCATACTTTGGTGTCTGAGCTTATGAAACGAATTCCCCAACACCTACTGAAATCCTTCCTAAGGATGATAAACTAGCAGATAGGGTAGCCTGACACAACCCTAAGTCTGTGATGGAAAGTACGACCCAGTGGAACTTGAGGAAAGGATTAGAGGAATGGAGAAAATTCTCACTGTAGTAGAGGTTCCAGAAGATAAAAAGGTGAACATTGGGGCATTTTGCCTAACTAGCAAAGCTAATATTTTTTGGAACACTGTTAAGGATAGTCTTTTAGGGCCTAACTTCACTTATAGTAGATTCCTAGAAGAATTGAGAGCCAAATTTTACCCTGTTTAGTTCAATGATAAAAGGAGAAAGAATTTATGGAGCTAAAGATGAGTGGTGGTATGAATGTGATGTAGTATGCTAGCAAGTTTACATAACTATCAAGGTCTGCTCCAGAGCTTGTGCCATGTAAAAGGATGATGAGAAGATTTGAAGAGGGATTAGCTTTCTATACTCGCAACAAACCACCTGGTCAGTCGATCCTTACCTATCAAGAGTTATATGAGCGAGCAGCTGAAGTTGAATAAGTACAGACTGAGTTGAGGGTCTTAAACTTGATTAATCTAAAGAGGCAGTGCACAAAGCAGGGAGCTCTGAGCGAGAGTGTAAACCAGAAGAAGCCTACTCCTGCTTGTCCCAAGAGTTGTCCTACAGGCCTAGCAGAGCCCTGTGGGAAATATGAAAGAACTAACCATACTGTTACTGAGTGTTGAGTGTGAACTAACGAATGCATACGGTGTCGTAGCTTAGAGCTCTTCCTTGCTACTTGTCCTTGAAGATTGAAGGCTATAGAGAGGGGTTCCCACCTCCAAGGCCCGTGGCTATAGGAAGGGCGTATGTGTTGAGCAAGAAGGAAACTGCTACCTTTGGTACGGTAGTTACTAGAACACTCTTTTTAATTTTAAAGTCATTTTATGTATTGTTTGATTCAGTTACCACTCATTCATTTACATCCACTTGATCCGCCATGTAACTGAACCTTAAAAATAAGAAGACAGAAACCAATTCTAAAATTAAGTTACCCAATGACTCTAGCCTTGAGTGCCCTAACTCTTATAAACTTGTCCCAATTACTATTGTTGTGTAGTATTCCCTAGAGTTCTGATTCAATTTAACGCGTCAGACTTTGATATCATTCTCGGAATGAGCTGGTTGTGTACTTGTGGGGTCAAGATAGATTATGAGGGCCTTAAGGTTATTTCAAGGGATGAATGAGGAAGAGAAATATGTTTTATGGGCAAAGAGAGGAAAAACCTTGTCCTTGAAATTCTGTTATGAAATCAAGGGAGCTCTTATGTCAAGGATATATTGGGTATTGGTCTTATGCTATTGACACATAAACAAAGGAAGAAAAAGCAAAAGATATCCTTGTAGTTTGTGAATTTACAGATGTTTTCCTGAAGAGTTACGGGGATCGCCTAACAAAGAGAAATTGATTTTGAGATCGACTTAACCCTAGATGCCCAACCTAGCTCTAAAGCGCCATATCATATGGCCCTAATAAAGCTTGGAAAACTGAAGATTCAGTTAGATAATTGATTACACAAGGGATTTATCATACCAAATGTGTTATCATGGGGTGCCCCAGGTCCATTTGTGAAGAACAAAGATGGAGCCTTGAGGATATGCATCCGTTACAGTGACTTGAATAGGATTACCATAAAAAAACAAAAACCCATTGCCACCAATAGATGATTTATTTAGTTGACTGTAAGGCGCAGGAGTCTTCCAAGATTTATTTGAGATTAGGATAACATCAACTTACGATTATACTTGAAGACATTCCCAAAACCGCACTTAGGACCAGGTTTGGTCACTATGAATTCACCGTGATGCCTTTTGGCCTTACCACCCCCCCTGCAGCATTTGTGGATCTTATGAATAGAGTTTTCAAGCCCTATATGGACACGTTTGTGGTGGTTTTTATAGACAATATCTTTATTAAGTCCAAAGATAGACACGAACACATTACCCATTTGAGAACGACGTTGTAGACTTTGAGGGAACATCAATTACATAGCAAATACAAGAAGCATGAGTTCTGGTTAGAAGAAGTGGTATTTTTAGGACATGTGGTTTCAAAGGAAGGGATTAAGGTTGATTTGCACAAGGTGAAAGCAATTACAGAGTGTCCAAGGCCTACAAATGTTATTGAGATAAAAAGCATTTTGGGTTTAGCTAGGTATTATCGAGCTTTGGGAAGGACTTTTTCAAAGATAACATCTTCGCTAACCAATATGTTGGAGGAATCTATTAAGTTACCAAGAACATAAAGTGATAACTTATGCCTCCAGGAAGCTCAACCCTTATGAGAGAAATTACCCTAACTACGACCTTGATCAAGCGGTTGTGATTTTTACACTAAAATTTTGGAAACATTACTTGTATGGAGATCTATAATGATCATCAAAGCTTGAAGTACATTTTCACTTAGAAGAATTTTAATATGAGACAAAGGCGTTGACTAGAATTGCTTAAAGATTACAACTTGCAAATCGAATATCCCCCAGGAAAGGCAGATATTATGGCACATGCCCTGACTAGGAAGGCACAACATAGCCTGAACATTGTAGTGATTACTCAGTTGAACCTCTTGAAAGAGCTTGACAACTTGGGTGTTTAATTCGTGCCACATGAGCAATCATCTAAAAATATCAATGGATCCAACTCTTTTGAGTTAAGGCTTGTAGTACTTCATAACGTACGACAAACATTTACATTTGAAGAAATCGTGGAACCCCCTGCAGTCAATATGGTGAGAGTACTAGCAGAGAAATCTAAATGAAACATCAGGGTAAAATAACGATAGACATTGACGACAAAATCATCATTGGGGCTATGAACTTTACAACTCGATGAGGTGACCATCATCAGAAGACTCTTAAAAACATACTATGGGAATCGACAAAAAAGCTATGTTGATAAAAGAAGGCCTTTAGAATTTCGGGTAGATGATAAGGTTTTTCAGAAAGTTTTGCCAACTAAGGGTATAAGGAGGTTTGAACTGTGAGCTAAATTAAGCCCAAGATCTATTGGACCATACCAATTTGTTGAAAGATGGAATCCCGTAGCTTATCGACTAGGTATGCCTGTACAATTGGAACACATGTGACCGCAAGCACATGGGTAGTCGTAGTATAGATAAAAAGTTCACTCCTCAGGGACCAATGTAATCTATCGAGCTTTGTCTATCAAAGTATGCTAAGTAAAATTCTAATTCAAGGGGTTTTGGTTTAACAACTTCTAATTCACTAATTTTAAATCAATTAAGGAAAAATGCCTAGGAATTCATGAGGTTACGAAAGTTGATTGGATCAAAATGATAAGCTTGTGCTTTTCTTGAATTGGTTAGTCTCGAGGAATCGCAATCTCTCAAAAAAATTTAGTCTATTATTTCGAAATCAACCAAATTTGCCTAAACTAATCAAAAGTCGTTCTTTCAAACTAATTTGTCTTAATCCAAGTTGAATATCTTCGATTACACTCTATGTTCTCCTCACATGCAAATCTCTCTTTCGAGACGACGTTATGTCAGATCTTATCAAGCAATCTAAAAATAAAATGTCACCTTTCAGTTTTTCACTCAATTGCTTCAAGTGCGCAAAGCAAACTTTGGCTAAAAATCCACTCACAATATGGTAATCACTTGATAGAATGAAATCAAACCAATCATGAAATAAGCACAATTCTATAGATTAAAACATGACCCAACTACACTTTCATAAACTAGTAAATCCTTAGACAAAATAAACTACTCAGACATGATTAAAGATTAAACAACTAACCAACCTTTTGGCGAAATCTAAGTGGAAGGGCTCGACTGAGATACCCTTTCAACCAAGGGCTTCAAACCGCCTCAAAATCAAACACTGACACTCAAGACTTCTAACTAAAACAATAACCAAACTAAAAAATCTTAACTAAAAAGAACAAAATTTGAGAAAGAAAATGAACTATGCTATCTAAGCTCTCTCTTTTATTCCCTCCTTCTGCTGCTTAAGAAACGAGTTTTTATAGAAGAACTCGAATGATTTCAACCACACAGCTGAACAAAAAATGAAGAGGCAATAGTTTCACACTTCACCACGGCTCGTGGCAAGCACCACGGTTCGACCGTGGTCTTAGCTGGAACTGATTTTCTGCTCTTTTCCTACTCCATAGGCATAACATCACATTGGTGTCCGCGGGAGAGGTCAAAATACATCTAATAAGGGTCAAATGCTGGGTAAAAAGGCATAAAAATCCTTCAAAACACATCAAACAACCACACACAAACATGAATCGAGAATAGAAGTATAGATTATGACTTAAAGCACATAATTCTCCTAAAATGTGGCAAAATAGCCCTGAAATGATGTATACATTAAGCACTTATCAAACTCCCCCATGCTTAAACATTTACTTGTCCTGAAACAATGCTAAAACCAAAAATATATACAACCTTCTCAGGATAGATGTAGGTAACATTCTACCAGTAAAGCTGATCCAAAGGTATCCCAAAATGATGCAAAAATCATTAGCAAACAGATTAGGGAATGAAATTTTCAAAAAAACAC
This sequence comes from Selenicereus undatus, assembly GCA_017589665.1. Taxonomy (NCBI): domain Eukaryota; kingdom Viridiplantae; phylum Streptophyta; class Magnoliopsida; order Caryophyllales; family Cactaceae; genus Selenicereus; species Selenicereus undatus. Next base: position 62,678,645 of record JACYFF010019584.1, read on the forward strand.
TTGATAGACCACAATGTCAAACTTGAATCAATCCCCCCAAATCATCAAATATAGTCACTCAACATATGAAATAAAGTGAAGCTAGCAAGGCTAGTAGAACCTCACTATAGTTATGTGTCATTCACCACTCATGTGTTTGAAAATGTATACATATATAAAGGTTCCCTCAATTTTCATTCCTTAGACTCAAATCTAACATAAGCTTGATAAGATTCTCAAATTCGCCATCACTAAAATGCAAACACACTAGACAATCATGAGCACTTTCATAGGGTTGTAATGGGGCTATGGTTAGAGGTAGTAGAGGAACAAATATTTTGGAAATGAGGAGCTAGAAGTCATAGACTAAGAGCTAAACGATTCCAATGTATCATAGTACATCCCTTTTAGACCATTATAATTTATCAACAGAATACATCCCCAATTAAAGAGAGAAAAAGTTGAAAATCACAAGAATTTACAATTCCAACAAGGCTAACACTTTCTTTCTTTCTTCTTTTCACTTCGCTCTTTTTTTTTTCTTTTTCATTAGTTTTTTTTGTGTTTTGTTTTTTTCTTTTTCTTTCAAATGAGTTAGCCAAGGGAAATTCATAATGAACTTTAAATTCCCATTCTTCTCTAAACTTTGTACAATTAGACAAGAAATTTGTCAAGATCTCACATCCCTTCACTAAACAACCAAAGCCCACTAAAAGAGAACAATCCACCTTACTAGTGCCCTATCAAGCTTGATGCAAAAGAATGAAGCACACCTCTAGTCTTGCTTATAGGCTATAATAGGAGGTCCAGAGCAAGAAAACAGATATAGGCTCAAAAGGGCTAGCAAGGGATATAACATACAACAAAGGTGGCCATTTGAACAAAAATGCCTCAATCATATTGCCTAAATGCATATGCAAAATGTGATCTCGAATGAGAATCAAAGCAAGTTCTAGAGAAATTATGTCAAAAAAGAGTCACACATGGAAGAAATATGAGACTAAATTGATAAATAGTCTCTAAAAGCTTAAAGCATCACAGAACATCCACCAAGGTCATAACTAGCTCATTTGTAAACACATGCCCAAATATATGTAAAGACTCATGGGGTAATCAACTCACACTCAATATGCGGTCAAAACATGGATCTCGTTTTTGTAAACTCATTCTCAAACATTTTATGCACAATTTGGGCGAATCAAAGGATGAAATTAAACCAAAAAAGTCTACCAAATCTGAAAAGATCATCATCAAAGGATTTTTTTTACTTCCTCCAGTTTTTTCAAAATTTTTATATTGTTTATTTTCTTCATTTCTATAAATATGCCTGCTCCTAATAACAATGCAAAATAAAATGTAAAGAAAACCTAAAATGTAACCTAGAATGGAAAGAAAACTAAATGCACTACTAAAATACTGCAAAACAAAACTAAAACCTGTAACAAAAACTCCAAAAGCTATCACAAACAACATATAGAAAGTACAAGAGCAACAAACCAATTGAGGCATCAGACGCCAAATCTAACTACTAACTCCCCCATGCTCGAATCACACATTGCCCTCAATGTGGGCACATAATAGAAAAAGGGAAGGACAGTAGCACAAAGCAATCAGAAAGGAGGTGGTGGATGAGGATAGGGTGGTTGGCCATAAGAGATATACCAATCCCACCAGGTCTCTAGACATGCCCTATAGTCTTAAAAATATTGAGTTTGGTTAGCAAGCATCCCACGAACTCATCGTGACGCTCTTGGACAAAGTCCGAAAGAGCAACACTCTCAGAAGCAAAAAATGCTCGAAGGGAAACTTGCTCCTTTTGAATGGATCTAAGGGTGTCTTAGAGGTCGGTATAGTCAGGAAGGGGTGGTTGTGAGGAAGAACTAGGTCCTACTTGACTAGGATGAGGGGCTCGATGATGGGGTACAATTTGAACAACCTCGGCATCACCAAGTACCTAATAAAGGTTAGCCCGGTGAAGTAAGACAGCTCGATCGACATTGAGAAGTGGAAAAAGCCGGTCCCCAGGGTAAATCCAACATAAACGCCCAGCCTCAACTTTACAAAAGCTCATAATTTCAAAAGCAGCTTGATCGAGTCTCTCAGACCCATAAATTATATCCTCAGAGTTAGGCTCAATACCCAAAAATCTAGCAATAATAGCCACAATACCACCTATGACTATCCTAGCTTTAGTGCCAATAGCAGCACTATACAGTTCTCTGGCCAAAAATGAATCGGGGTCAAGATGGACACTGTCAAGCATGCAGGACATAAAGTACAATTCAGATAATATCGGGACATTCATACTATCGTCCTGAGCAAAGAAACAACAAGCCAAGATACATTGAGCTACTCTAATGCAAGGGTTCGTAATATGAGTTCACTTCGATGAACTAGTGTTGTACCTAACACTCCCTGAAACTTCGCCCCAAAGTGCATTCGGATTGAATTTTCGGGGGACTTGGAGGTTCGGTAAATCCATACTAGGTGGAAAACCAAATATACCATTAAAGGTACCTAAGTTCAACTCGTAAAATTGTCCCTGCAAATAAAATGATATGTACCCAGCTTGACATTGAGGTCCTCTAGTGACCTCGACATAGAGTGTACTTAGGAACTCTCAGGTGCCGATATGTATGCTCTTTTATTTCTAAAAAGTGTCCCACACCACCTCGTGCAAATAACCACCAATATCATCTAACATTCCTAATCGAGCTAACAATTCCTCATCATAATATCTAGTTGGCACAACCATGCGTTCATTCAAAGAATTATATCTAACAACATGATCAGGATTCGTTAAACCAAGGGGGTGATGAATGTTACCTTGAGCTCGTGCATTGGCGAAGGTTCGGGATGTCCTTTGAGGTCGAGTTGGTGCTTGACTTGAGGATCCAACCGTCTTAATACTCCTTTGTCCCTTAGTGGGTGCCATTGTTGCAAAATGAAACAAAAACCAAAACTAAAACCTAAATAAGAAAATTTGAAGAAGAAAAATAAAGAAATTAAGTAAAAAGAAGAATAAGAGAGAGAAAAAGATGGGTATGGCGGATGAGAGAAGTGAGATGAGTTCGAAGAAGAAAAACAAGAAGAAAGACATGAAATTTGTGTGGAAAGAAGAAAGATTAAGTGAAAAGGGATGAATTTGGGTGAAAATAGGTGAAAATTGAGAAGAAATGAGGTAAGAATGAAGGTTGTAGTTATGGAGGTTTAGAGAGAGAAAATGGAGGGAGGAGAGAGAGAGTCGTAAAGAAGATGAAGTGTGAGGGAAAATGAGGGGGCACCATGGTCAAAAACCTAGACCGCGGGCCGTAGCAGGTCACCACAGACCGTGGAGTTCGCCACGGTCCGTCCGTGGTGTTTCTTGACTCTGTTTTTTTCCCAATTTTTCTGGGTTGGCACCCCATGGCTGCGGTGTTGAGTATTCTGGCCATGGTGCCAAAACATTTTACATATATTTTTTTCTTCTCTTTTTTTTCACAAACTCTTTATTCTAGTCTTATTTCTCTCTTTCTTTGTTTGTCTTTTTTTTCTTTTTTTTTTTATTGAAAAACTACAAAAATAATGAAAATCAAGCCAAGGAAAAGAAAAAATGCTTGCGTTGCCTCCCAAGAAGCGCTCTTTTAAGGTCCAGACCTTGACCCTTCTTCTATGCTTATTCTGGATCAGTAAGTGTATGGATGTTGGCTTTATCACAGACCATAAAGTTAATTTTTTTTAATTCGAAGGTACCATCGCCAAAGCTCGGGTTGAAGGTCTTTCATCTTCATCAATTTACGCCATAACGCATTATCAACGTACAAAACAAAGCACACTCGTAGCCCATCAGACGAGCTACTATCAACTTGTTCAACCCCCAAATAAAAATCTATATCCAATCCTTCCATAAGGGGGCAAAGATAGAATAGCCTGGGCAAACCTGTAATAGTCGCTCATAGAACACTCATTAGAAACATAGGCCTCAACCTTAAGCATGTTAGGCAGTGTAGGAACAACAAACTCCACCTTGACATACCTTTGGTCGGGGTCATCATGAGAAATCCAGTCAAAGTCAGGAGGATCTTCACAATCCAAGATATCCTCCATATCAATCTTAGGGGAAGGGGGAAATTCATCCAATTCCTCAGAATTAGGAGAAACCACTTTCTCCTTCATATGGCAAAACACGGCATAGTGCCCTTCCACCTCAAAAGCTATACGACCCTTTCTTACTTCAATGTGGCAACCAGCTATAGCCAAAATAGGCTGACCTAGGATAATTTGAGCATCATTGGTCTCGGGCATATCAACTATGATAAAGTCCTCTAACACCCAAATATCTCCTATGTTGATTGGCACATTATCCAATCTGGCAATAGATTACGTCTCAGAACCGTCTACTAACTATAGTGAAAAGGTTGCTGCTTGTAATGGTCCTAGGTGAAGCTTATGAAGTAAAGAATATGGCATTACACTGACACTTGCACCTCGATCACATAAAGCTCTCTCAATTTCTAGCTTTCACACAATACAAGGGATAGAAAAACTACTTGGGTCAGGGACCTTAGGTGGAAAAATTGTGGGGGATCTCTATAGTGTCATTCTCTATCAACGTGACAGTCTTGCCACCATCATTCCTCTCCTTACTTCCTGCCATAATTATTTTCCTACCCTCTTCCATTGGTATATCCTTAAGGTCAATAAAGTCCCCTACGTCTTCCTTCAAGGTAACACAATTACATTGCTCATGAAGGTTAGGTTTGGGGTTGCTAGAAAGTCTATCTGGGGGTGTAGATGAAAGGCTAGCTTGTTGGGAAATCATGATTTCCAAGATCTTGTTGGGAGTTATAAGCACATCAACCTTAGAGGCTAATTGCTTAATGTACTCATCCTGTTTTTGTTATGCCATAAGCATACTTTCCATCATCGCTTCTAAATTGAACGTTTGGGGTACTTCAGAAGGGAAATGAGGTCTTTGAAAATCGGGGGTTGGTCTAGCATTAATTGGGGGCATATTCGAAGGGTTTGGGTTAGACTTATATGAGAAATTCGGATAATTCTTCCAACTGGGACTGTAGGTACTAGAGTAAGGGTAATTGGCTGGTCTCAAGTTGAAGTTTTGAGCAGAGTTAACTTCACTAGGGTGTTAGGAAAAGGGCTTGCAAATTGACAATTCAAGGTCACATGCTCAATAGAACCACAAATTTCACAAAGGGAAGGGGCACTAGAATTCATAGCATTAACGTTCATTTGGTCCAATCTTGGAGTCATAGCATCTACTTTAGCAAAAAGCAAAGTAAGCGCATCAACTTCAAGCTTACCTTCAACCCATTTGGGTTGGCCTCGTTCGGTGGACCATTGGAAATTGTTAAGTGCCATCTCCTCAGTTAAGTTATGGGCTTCATCCTCAGCTTTGTTCATCAAGGTACCTCATGCCGCTGCATCAATAGTGGACCTTATAGGTTGGGTCACACCATTATAAAAAGCTTGGATAATCATCCAACCTTGAAGACCATGATGGAGGCATAAGCGCAGCAAATCCTTAAAGTACTCCCAGGCTTCGTAGAGCATCTCTTCATCTTTTTATATAAAGTTGGTGATTTGATTCCTTATGCTGGCCGTTTTTCCCGGGGGGAAAAACTTGGCGAGGAATGCTCTTGTTAACTCATCCCAAGTGGTAATACATCCCGATGGCAAAGAGTAAGCCCTTGCTTTATCTCTCAATGAGAAGGGAAATAAACACAGTCGGATGGCATCAGTGGAGATTCCATTAAGCTTCAACGTGTTGTATACCTCTAAAAAGACCGAGAGGCGTAGATTCGGGTCTTCCAAAGGAGTTCCTCCAAACTGGGGTTGTTGCACCATGAAGATGAGTACCGCTTTGAGCTCAAAAATTGTTGGCATCAACAGTAGGGTGAGCAATGCTTGAGGCAATCCCTTGGACTCCAGGAGTAATAAAATCTCAAATTGTCCTTCTTTGGTCATCTCCTCCTCCCGCCATGTTTATTGGATTCCTCATTGTCTAGCATCTTTGTTCTTTAGTCCTTCGCTTCTTTCTCCTTAAGTAGAAAGTCCTTTTAATCGTGGGATCGGGTTCGTACAAAATTGGACTTCGCATAAATGAGAAAAATTCCTGCAAGAACTATCACCAACACTACCAACGCAATCAAACAAGAAAATGAAAGGAAAATAAAAGTAAAAAGCAATAAAATACTTAGTCACTTTCGTAAGACTAACTCAATGGTTAACAAATTGAGTCCACAGCAACGGCAACAAAAACTTGACCACTGTCGTAAACGCAGGGGCAGTTGTAGTACAGATAAAAAGATCTCTCCTCATGGACCAATGTAATCTATCTCGCTTTGTCTATCAAAATATACTAAGTAAAATTCTAATTCAAGGGGTTTGGATTTAATAATTTCTAATTCACTAGTTTTAAATTAATTAAGGAAATATGCCTAGGAATTCATGTAGTTACAAAAGTTAATTGGATCAAAATGACAAGCATGTGTTTTTCTCTAATCGGTTAATCTCGACAAATTGCAATCTCCCTAAAAAATTCAGTCTTTTCTTTCGAAATCAACCAAATTTTCCTAAACTAACCAAAAGTCATTCTTCCAAACTAATTTGTCTTAATCCAGGTTGTATATCTTCAATTACACTCTATGTCCTCCTAACATGCAAATCCTTCTTTCGAGATGACGTTATGTCAGGTCATATCAAGCAGTCTAACAATCAAATATCACCTTTCAGTTTTTCACTCAATTGTTTCAAGTGTGCAAGCAAACTTTGGCCAAAAATCCACTCATAACATGATAATTACTTGATCGAACGAAATGAAACCAGTCATGAAATAAGCACAATTCTATTGGCTAAAACATGATCCGACTACACTTTCATAAACTACTAACTCCCTAGACAAAATAAACTACTCACACATGATTAAAGATTAAACTACTAACCAACGTTTTTGCAAAATCTGAAAGGAAGGGCCTGACCGAGATAGCCTTTCAACCAAGGGCTTCAAACCGCCTCAAAATTAAACACTCACACTCAAGATTTCTCACAAAACAACAACCAAACTAAAAAATCTTAACTAAAAAGAACACAATTTGAGAAACAAAATGAACTATGCTATCTAAGCTCTCTCTTCTATTCCATCCTTGCGCTGCTTGAGAAATGAGCTTTTAGAAAAGAACTCAGATTATTTTAGCCACATAGCCAGAGGAAAATGAAGAGGCAACAGTTTCACACTTCACCATAGTCCGTGGAAGGCCCCACGGTCTGACCGTGGTCTTGGCTGGAACCGATTTTTTGCTCTTTTCTTGCTCCATAGGTGTAGTATCACATGGGTGTCTATGGGGGAGGTCAAAATACATCCAACAAGGGTCAAATGCCGAGTAAAAAGGCCTAAAATCCTGTAAAACACATCAAACAACCATAACCAAGCATAAATCGAGAATAGGATTATAGATTATGACTTAAAACACATAATTCTCCAAAAAAATGTGGCAAAATAGCCCTAAAATGATGTATACATTAAGCACTTATCAATGTGCATAACGTGTTCCTCACCTCACAACTCAAGAAGCACATTTGAGATCCTAACCACGCTAATATGACAAGACCCATTGTGGTTACTGAGGATTTAGTGTGCAAAGAGCACGCCGTCCAATGTCGTAGCGTTAAGCTACTACACAACAAGCAGGGGCCTTTAGTCAAAGTAATTTGAACAAATAATACCCCCTCGAAAGCCACTTTGGAAACCGACAAAGAAATGAAAGCCAAGTGTCCACACCTATTTGAGGCAATCTTGCATAGTTGTGACAAAGTTCATAAGTTTCGATGATGAAAGTCTTTAAGGGAGAAAGGCTATTATAGTCCGACCTTAGATCATGTTTATTTAGTTAATTAAGTCATGTTGTTAGTTTTCTCACATTTACTTATCACATTTACTCATCCCGATTAAGATAATTTCATTTGGGCCCCACCTTGCAATTTGAGTGTTATTATCATAAAATTTCAAGTGAATCGATAGTCGGCCCTAATAAATAGGTTTTAAAAGATTAAATTATTTCTTTAACAATGACCCAAAAATTTAATTCCGAGCTATGAAAAAAATTCAATCGCATAAATCGTATTTTCTTTCGGACCCAAATTCATTTAGGCTATATTTTGGCCCAACAAGTTACTACCCATTTTCTTTGCTAATTAACCTCAATTATGGCCAAATATCATTAGCAAAAAGATGCCTTTGGAGTTTAAAAACTCAGCCAAGTGTTATTGAAGTCATTTTCCACCAAGTAAACTATCAAAATATCAAGCTTCTCTCTCACCTCACTCACACTTCCTTTTTCTACTTCAAAGCGAGTAAACCCTAACACTCTTCTTGTTGACTTTTAGTTTTGATTCTTCTTTATATTATTTTGATTATTGATCATGTAATCTTGATAGAAATAAGAATTATTTTGATGTTTTAATGGTTGGTTAAGCTTGAAATCATGTAAGCTTAAGTTTGAAGTGATGGATTTGGATTGTTTAATTTGTATTTGATTTTATGATCTTCGGCATTAGTAACGGATATAATGATGTCTATGTTGATTTTAGATGAGTTTAAGTGCAAGTACAAGTTGGTTGTAAGCTAGGGTTTTAGTGAGCATGCATGGATTAGTTTATTTTTAGCTTCAAATATGTTGATTGTTATAATTGGATGGAAAATGAAATTTGGATGTGTTGTTTAACTTGGACAATGCCTTGAGGTGATTTTTTACAAAAAGAGTTGGATTTTGGATAAATTATTCAATTGATTAAAAGAGATTATTTTGTACATTTATGCAAGTAAGTGAGGCTATGGATGTGTTTTAAGTGTTTGTGTAAAGAGAAGAATCGAAAATTAGATTAAGAGGGTTACAGACTAAATTTGAGTAACATAGCTTTGTAAGGTGATGATAAGGAACAAATCATAGGTTAATGATTTTAAAGAGTAATTTTAGAGGGAAATTATGCGAACAAAGGATGAGAGCATGGGTAGTAGGGTTGTGAACATACTCGAAATAGGGTTCACCTTACGAATAACCTGGTAATGTTCGACCATCGAAAAATTGTGATTTTCGATGGATATATATGTCAATGAGGTGTTTTTGAAATTCCTTTTCAATCACTTCATTCTGACTTCTGTGGAAAAAGTTATATCTAATTTTCTAAAACTGCACAGCATACACTGAAGCTGTGCACAGTTTTGTTTAAGTCCAATTTTAGGAGCCATGTTGTGGTAATTGGTTTCGCACTGTTAACGAAAGAATTGAGGGACTTCTTAAGCTTTTAATATTGGGGTTATAGGGCTCAATTTGAGGTCTAAGGTGAAAGATATGAATTTTCTAAAGTAGTCCTTGAAACGGTAATATGAGGGAGGAAAGAAATCGTGAGATTTGGAGATATTGTCATGAGTTTCTAAATAATTATGGATATTGCAAAGAAATTACAAATTTTGGTGAGCCCAACAAGTTCTATTGTGTATTGAAGCATATTTGGGTTGCAAAATTGAGTTAAATGGACTTTAGAATGAAATTTGAGAAGGACATGGAGTAGTGACTCATGATCGATCTTTATCGAGCCAAGCTAGGGTTATATGAGCTTTCCTGAAGCTCAGAACACCCCTATTGGAATTGAACCTTTTATTGTCCATTTCATAAATATCAAAAACCCATATTCCATCTATATCCATTAAAATCTTTTCAGTATCACCTTAATTATTTCTTTTTTGTCTACTTTGCTCCAATTTGTCTTATTTCGAGTTCAATGACCCTAGCTTATTTAGTTTTCAAATCATTTTAGTGTAACTTATCTTAGATTCAATTGTTTGAGTTGTGGATGCCCTTTTAATTAATCAATTTCCATTAAAGTTACAAACTATGGTAGTGAAGGTTGTTTACGAACTGCATTTATCGATAATTATGTTTCTTAAGCAGAAACGAGGCCTATTCTATGTCGTTTCCCATTGTGCATAAGTATTATCGAGTGAGATTGTATTTTAAAGACTTCAAGTACGTCGATTGCCTGAATCTTTAGAAATCAGAGTGTATTATCGAAGCTATCATATTTTGGTAAGTACATCAATAAATCAGTTTACACAATGATTTATCATTTAATTAATGACCCTGCTGGTTGACGTCTATTAGGCATTCGCCCTTCAGTTACCCAAGTAGCTTTAAGTCAGGTCCCCCGATCAGCTTGTTAGGTGTACATCTATTTTTATATCGTAATACTATCAATGGGTTCACTATCAAATAATAACTAGCAATGTAGTTTATAATCATCTCATTAACTATTTTAAGTTAAAATGAATTGCAAAGCAGGCGCCTAACCAATTTATGTAGAGATTATATAACAATACAGGAACGCATGTACTAAGCTTTGGCTCATAGTTCAAAATGTTCTTCATATTTTGTTTTAGGCAAACGCTAAGTGAATCGCCATCTTGTTAACAAATCAGCTAGAGAAAACAAGTTGAGCGAGGGAATCTGGATGGATCAATAGTAATATAGTACACTCATATTTTTAGAGCTATATTTTGAAATCTTCAATGGATGGAGGTGTAAATTTTATGGTAAATGGCTTAACTGTGGTGTATGAACCTTATGTTAGTTAACAGTTGATCGTACATGGTTTGATTGCATGTGAATGTGTATGAAGCTATGCCTAACTACGTTATTTCTAGTACACATGTACATGCTTCAGGCCTCATCCTTTTGGACAACGGTAATGCCCCTATCATCGAGTCGATTAGTCGTAATTAAGCGATTTATCAAGGAGAATACAAACAATAAAACATGTGCATTTTAGGGCATTATAGTTTTGCTACCAGAGCTAGGTTTGATCTTCCTTGGTGCAATATAGAGTATGGAGAGTAGAGTAAGGAGAGTCAGAAAGTTGGCTAGTAGGGGTTATCATGATATCATTGGAGATTTGTGACAATAGTAATATCTGCTTATCTCTGGCATATTCTTCTCTTATATTCTTCTTTGTTAGATGGATCCATATGTCGTGCACATCTTACCGGTTACTTTTGTTGCCACTCACATTTCTTTACCACACGCTATTATGGTAGTGCACATACAAAACTCCTTTCCTGAGTTTCATAGCATTATAGTCCGTACACATAGGCTATTATGTATGCGTATCTCATATGATGGTTGTAGTGAAACAATTAAATTGCTTTGTTTATTGAATAGCCAGAATGCTTGATCTTGTGCAAAACAATGCAGAGAACCACATAGGAGATAACTCAGACCACGGTCAGGGGTCAAGGGTCAGGTGACCAAGCTTCGCGTAATGTGCCGCCAAACCTTATTGGAATGCCCCCGATTCACCATGAGTTGGCTAATAACATTGGGAACCCTAATTACTGGCATACTTTAGTGTCTGAGATTATGAAACGAATTCCCCAGCACCTACTGAAATCCCTCCTAAGGATGATGGAAAGTACGACCTAATGGAGCCTAAGGAATGGATTGGAGGGATGTAGAAAAGTTTCACTATAGTAGATGTTTTAGAGGATAAAAAGGTGAACATTGCGATGTTTTACCTAACTACGTAGCCGATATTTGGTGGAACACTATTAAGAATAGGCTCTTAGGGCCTGACTTCACTTAGAGTAGATTTCTATAAGAACTGAGAGCTAAATTTTACATTATTGTGGTTCAAAGGCGAAAGGAGAAAGAATTTATGAAATTGAAGATGACTAGGTGTTTGACTACGATGCAGTATGCTAGCAAGTTTATAGAACTATCCAAGTTTGTTCCGGAGCTTGTGCCATCTAAAAGACTAAAGATGAGAAGATTTGAAGAGCGATTAGCTTTCCAGATTCGTAACTAACTAGCTAGTTAGTCGATCCTTACCTATCAAGAGTTATATGAGTAAGCAACTGAAATGGAACAAGTAGAGATTGAGTTGATGGCCTTAAACCCAATTAATCAGTAGAGGAACTGGACCGAGTAAGGAGCTCCGAGTGAGAGTGTAAACCAAAAGAAGCCTGCTTCCGCTCCTCCCAAGAGTTGTCCTACAGTATTAGTAGAACCTTGTGGGAAATGTGGAAGAACTAACTACATCACTACTGAGTGTCAAGTGCGAATTAACAAATACATGTGGTGTGGTAGCCTGGAGAACGTCCTTGTTGCCTGTCCCTGAAGATTGAGTGTTGTAGACAAGGGCTCCCACCTCTAAGGCCCACAGTTGAAGGAAGGGCATATGTGTTGAGCATGAAGGAAGCTGCCACCTCTTGTGTGGTAGTTATTAGAGCTGTCTTTTTAACTTTAAAGCCATTTCGTGTATTGTTTGGGTCAGTTACCACTCATTCATTTATGTCGATTCGATCAACCATTCAACTAAACCTTGGAAACAAAGAGATAAAACCCAATTATAGAATCAAGTTACGCAATCACTCTAGCATTGAATATCCCATCTCCTATAAACTTGTCCCAGTTACTAGTGGTGGGATAGTGTTCATTGGAGTTCTGATTCAATTTGACTCATCAGACTTTGACATCATTCTGGAAATGAGCTAGCTATGTCCTTATGGGGTCAAGATAGATTGTGAGGACCTTAAGGTTATTTCAAGGGATGAACAGATAAGAGAAATATGTTTTATAGGTAAAGAGTGGAAAAAAAACCTTGTCCTTTAAATTCTATTATCAAAGCAAGTAAGCGCTTAGGTCAGGGATATATTAGGTATTGGTGTTATGGTATTGACACTCAATCAAAGGAAGAAAAAGCAAAAGATATCCTGGTAGTTTGTGAATTTAGAGATGTTTTCCTGAGCAGTTATCAACCGCCCGCAAAGAGAGATTGATTTTGAGATCGAATTAATCCCTGATGCCCAACCTATCTCTAAAGCCCCATATCGTATGACCCCAATAGAGCAGAGAATATTGAAGAAGGTGAAAGCAGTTATAGAGTGTCCAAGGCCTACCAATGTTATTGAGATTAGGAATGACTTGGTGTTAGCTGGGTATTATTGAGTTTTTGGAAGGATTTTTTCAAAGATAATATCTTCCCAGACCAATTTGTTGAAAGAAGCTATTAAGTTAGCAAGAAGATAAAGTGATAGCTTGTAGCTCCCAATAGCTCATCCCTTATGAGAGAAATTCCCCTAAGCGCAACCTGGATCTAGTGGTTGTGATTTTTGCACTAAAAATTTGGAAACATTACTTGTACAGAGTACCTTGTGAAATCTATATTGATCATCAAAGCTCGAAGTACATTTTAACTCAGAAGAAGTTCAATATGAGACAGAGGTGTTGACTAGAATTGCTTAAAGATTACAACTTGCAGATCTAATATCCCCCGGGAAAGGCAAATGTTGTGGCAGCTGCCTTGACTAGGAAGGCACAACATAGCCTGAACACTGTAGCGATTACTCAGTTGAACCTCTTGAGAGAGTTTGAGAACTTGGGTGTTCAATTGGTGTCACATGGGCAAGCATTCAAAAATATCAATGGATCCAACTCTTTTGAGTTGGAGCCTGTAGTAGTTTACGACCTACGACAAACATTTTCATTTGAAGAAAGCATGAAACTCCCAACAGTCAATGTTGTGAAAGTACTAGCATATAAATGTACATGAAATGCCAGGGCAAAATGACAACAAATATTGATGACAAAATCTTCTTTTCAGGTCATGAAGATCTTGTTCAATACTCGATGAGATGACCACATCAGAAGACTCTTGAAAACATGCTATTGGAACTGACCGAAGAAATATGCTGATAAAAGTAGGAGACCTTGAGAGTTTTAGGTAGATGATAATTTTCAAAAAATTTCACCAACTAGGGGTATAGGGAGGTTTGAACAGCACACTAAACTTTGCACAAGATCTATTGGACCATACTAGTTTATTGAAAGATGGAATCCTGTTGCTTGTTGACTAGATCTGCCGGTATAACTCGAATACACGCATAACATGTTCCTTACCTCACAACTGAGGAAGTACAATTGAGATCTTGACCATGCTGGCCTAACCAAACCCATTGCGATCACTGAGGGTTTATTGTACAAAGAGCACCCCATCCAATATCGCAATATTAAGGTGCTACGCAACAAGAAGATTTGTTTATTCAAAGTAATTTGGACAAATCATACCTCCTCAGAAGCCACTTCGGAAGCCGAGGAAGAAATAAAAGCAAAGTACCCACACCTATTTGAGGAAACCTTGCATATTTGTGGGTCTCTTGGAATCAGCCACTGTACAGGTAGGAATGTCGGTAGAGGTATGGCTGCCTAAAGCTGGATCTCCGCAGACCCCATAAAAGCGGGACCCATATTGGGAGGTGTTGTTGTTGTTGTTGTTGTTGTTGCATATTTGTCACAAAGTTCATAAGTTTCGTGGACGAAACTCTTTAAGGGGGAAGGCTATAACAGTCCGACCCTAAATCATGCTTATTTATTTAATTAAGTCATGTTATTTTTCTCACATTTACTTATCGCTTTTAATCATCCCGGTTAGGAAAATTCCATTTGGGCCCGACATTATAATTCGGGTTTTATTATTGTAAAATTTTACGTGAATCGATAGTTGGTCATGATGAATATGTTTTAAAGGATTAAATTATTTTTTAAATAAAGACCCAAAAAATTAATTTCGAGCTGCAAATAAAATTGAATCGCATAAAGTGTATTTTCTTTTGAGTCCAAATTCATTGAAGGCCAATTTTGGCCCAACAAGTTACCACCTATTTGCTTAGATAATTATCCTCAATTATGCCTAATCATCATTAGAAAAAATACGCTTTTGGAGTTTAAAAACTCAACCAAGTACTATCTAAGTCATTTTTCACCAAGTAAACTATCAAAAAATCAAGCTTCTCTCTCACCTCACTTACACCTCCTTTTTCTTGATCAAAGCGAGTAAATCCTAACACTCTTTTTGTTGACTTTTAGTTTTGATTTTCTTTTTTTATGTTGATCTTGATTATTGATCATGTAATCTTGATGGAAATAAGAATTAGTTTGACGTTTTAATTGTTCGTTAAGCTTGAAAGTATGCAAGCTTAAGTTTCAAGTGATGGATTTTGATTGTTTTGTATTTGATTTTACGAACTTTGGCGTTAGTAATGGATATCATGACATTTATGTTGATTGTAGATGAGTTTAAGTCCAAGTAAATGTTGATCATAAACTAGGGTTTTAGTGATCATGCATGGATTAGTTTATTTTTAGCTTCAAATATGTTGATTGTATATAATTGGATGGAAAATGAAATTTGGATGTGTTGTTTAACATAGATAATGCCTTTAGGTGATTTGTTACAAAAAGAGGTGGATTTTGGATAAATTCTCCAATTGATTAAAAGAGGTTATTTTGTACATTTATGCAAGTAAGTGAGATTATGGATGTATTTTAATTGTTTGTGTAAAGAGAATAATTGAAAATTAGATGAAGAGGATTACAGACTAAATTTGTATAGCATACCTTTGTATGGTGATGAGAAGGAACAAATCATGGGTTAATGATTTTAAAGAGTAATTTTAAAGAGAAATTATGTGAACAAAAGGATGAGAGCATGGGCAGTAGGGCTGTGAATAGCCTCGAAATAGGACCGCCACTCCCATTGGCTGCATCCATTAATTTGAAACTTAATTTAAAAGCCATATTTTGAACCAGACATTTTCGGACCGCCCCTAATAACCACCGAATAGCAAGTACTTTTTGTTGTGTGGATCCTATTTCTATTTGTGTTGGAGAGACCATTTCTTATTTTGTGCTAAAGCAATTTATAAAGCACAAGCCGAAACACGTGATATCAAAGGGCATTACTTGAATGTAACTTTACAAATATCCTGGTAATGTTCGATCCATGAAAAAATTGTGATTTTTGGTGGACAGATATATCAATGAGTTATTTGGAAAATGTTATAGCCGATTTGCTGATACTGCACAGCATACACGGACGCTGTGCACAGCTTTGTTTAAGTCCAATTTTAGGAGCCATGTTATGGTAATTGCTTTCGTATTGTTAATGAAAGTGTTGAGGGACTTCTTAAGCTTTTAATATTGGGGTTTTAGGGCTCAATTTAAGGTCTTGGGTGAAAGATATGAATTTTCTAAAGTGGACCTTGAAACAGTAATATGAGGGAGGAAAGAAATCGTGAGATTCAAAGATATTATCATGAGTTTCTAAATAATTATGGATATTGCAAAGAAATTACAAAGCTTGGTGAGTTCAACAAATTTGATTGTGTATAGAAACTTACTTGGGTTGGAATATTGATGTAAATGGACATTAGAATGAAATTTGAGAACTGGGGGGAGTAGTGACTCAAGATCGGTGTCTATCGGGCCAAGCTGGGGTTATATGAGCTCTCCTGAACCTCACAACACCCATCTTGGCATAAAACCTTTTATTATCCATTTTAGAAAAATTAAAAACCTATTTTCCATCTACATCCATTAATGTCTTTTCATTATCACCTCAATTATTTCATTTTGGTCTATTTTTCTCCAATATGTTTTAACTCTGATTTTAATAACCCTAGCTTATTTAGTTTTCAAATCATTTTAGTGTAACATATCTTGAATTGTTTGAATTCTGATGCACTTTTAATTAATCAATTTCCATTAAAGTTATAAATTATGGGAGTTAAAATTGTTTACTAATTGCATTTACCTATAATTATATTTCTTAAGTACAAACGGGCCTTATTCTATCGTTTCTCATTGTGCATAAGTACTATCAAGTGGGATTATATTTTAAATACTTTGGGTACGTCCATTACCTATATCTTTAGAAATTAGAGCTTACTTATCAAAGTTATCATGTTTTCGTAAGTACATCTTTGAATCCATTTACACAATGATTTATCATTTAATTAGTGACCCCGCTACTTATCATCTATAGGACATTTACCCTTCAGTTACCCACACAACTTCAGGCTAGGTCCCCTGATTGGCTCGGCAGGTGTACACCTATCCATTGATCATAATAGTATCAAGGGGTTCACTATCGGATAATAACGACCAACACAGTTTTACATTCATCCCATTCACTGTTTTAACTTAAAATGAATTACAAAGCGGGCGCTCTACCAATTTTTGCAGATATCATTTAACAATACAGGAATGCACGTGCTGAGCTTTGACTCATAGTTTGAAATGTGTTTCATGTTTTGTTTTAGGCAGGCGCTTAGTGAATCGTAATCCTACTAACAAACCAGCTGCAGAAAATAAGTTAAGTTAGGGATTCTGGATGGATCAGCAATGGCATAGGATATGCATATTTTTAGAGTTGTATTTTAAAATCTTTAGTGGATGGAGGTGTAAATTTCACGTTGAATTGCTTTACTGTTGTGTATAAACCTTATGTTGGTTAGCAATTGATTGTATACGGTTCAATCATGTGTGAATGTGTATGGTTGAAGCTATGCCTAACTATGTCATTTCTACTACACATGCTTCAAGCCTTGTCCTTTTGGATTGGGGTAATGTCCCTATCATCGCATTATGAGTCCTAATTAAGGGATTTATTAAGGAGAATACAAACAGTAAAATTTGTGCATTCTAAGACATTACAATTGCTAATGACAATTGATATTGTGGGCCATCTGGGGTCCTTACACTTAATGGAGACTTGGTTTGAAAGGATTGAACTCACATTAGAGGCTAGGAAGGCTGCTTGGGGAACATAACTGGCGTCCTTAGTAGTGCACAATTGTTTAAGAAAATGGACATACGGGCATTTGTCGAATAGCATCAAGGAGAAGAATGTTGATTTTGATGTAGGATAAAGTCTTCCATGTCTTGTCAATGTGAGATTGGCCGTTCTTCCCTTTAAGTCAGTTAGGGAAAGGGTGGAATAGGCTTCGAAGCCATAGGGAAGAATTAGGAGAGACCTTAGAGGGTATAGAGTTAGCGGTAAACAAAGACTTATCCTCAGGTTTTTCTACGTCCTTAGAAAGAGAGGGATTAGATGAAGTAGTAGAAACATCATGAGAAACACATTCCGTGGAAGAAGGAGGAGTACAACATGGGAAAGGGGATGCATTCACATCATTTTCACCTGCGTATGTATCAACCTTGCTTTCCGGCCTAAGAGCAATCACAACATTGACTTCTTTCACATCATTAGGGTCAAAGGAAGAAGAAGACGATCCCAATCTTAGGTTCACTTCAAGTTGACTAGGAAAATTCCCTCTTTCCCTACTTAGCAAGGCAAATTGAGCAAACTGTTCACTCATAGTCTTCATTATCCTCACATTAGACATTTTCATCTCTCTTGTCATTCTCTCATCATTCTCTCTAGGAAGGAGTATGATTGAGCAACAACCAATTGAGGAGGCTCTCTAGGCACATTATATGCCTGTTGGAATGGCGACCTTTGATAACAAGAAAACAAGGTTGTGTTTCCTTAGAAACCTCCTCCTTAAGCGTTAGACATTAAATTATTAGGGTCGGTCCATGAGATGTTAAGGTGCTTAGATGTAACGACCCGAACACAAAATCATGCTAAATACCGTGAATTATCTTAATTATAAATTAATCAAGTTGGGCACCGCAGTTTAATTTAGCATTTTATACATGTATGCTATTTACGCTATTGCAAGTTGAATCGGGAGAGTGGTCTCGAAATTGAATTTGGTACACTCCTAAATAATTCATTCAAATGCTAATAAATACTTGGCTAAATAATAAAAAATATATTTAGCCTAATCATTGAAGGGCTAATTTCAAAAATGATAATAATAATAATAATAATACACAAAAAAAATATAGCAACAATGTAACAATAATGATAAGGTAAGTTACATATATATATATATATATATATATATATATATATATAT
>JACYFF010019584.1:62697534-62757385 GCA_017589665.1 Selenicereus undatus
ATACACATAGATACATATACATATATATATATGTGTGTGTGTGTGTGTGTGTGCGCACGCATAAAAAGAGTGCAAGGAGTAACAATTGAAAATGAAGATTTTCTTTCAAAATTTGCACCCAAATTGTATATAATTTAATTCATAAATTTTGCCAAAATTATTAACCCAAATATTTATGTATGTATATGTAATGAATAAAAATAAAAGAAGAAGGTCAGGATGAAGGCGAGAAAAATCTAGATTAGCTAGTTGTCAAAATCAAAATGAGTAGAAAGAAAGAAAGAAAAAAAGGCGAAGACAAAATTTTAAAATAAACTAACTAAAACCCAAATTAACCTTGCCTAATTCAACTAGCCACACCCCCAGAAATAGAACTTCCCTAGAAACAAAACCCGCCCTTCTCTTTTTTTACTGCCTAGACATCCCCCCAGCCACCCATGCCCCACTTGCTCCGACGTTGCCCAGTTGGTGTTTTTGTCAGCCAGCCACAGCCCGATTACTGATAGCCACCGGGGTGCCACCCATCTTCCTTCATCGTCTCTTTTTCGTGCTCCAGTGAGGTGCGAAGGTGAAAACTCTAACTCTTCATCATTTGATTTTTGGCATTTTTACGATTGACCTTGAGTAATAGTTAGTGTATTTTGATCAAATGAGTATGAATTTGTGAATTTTCTTGAAATTTTGGTTTGGATTGAATGTGGAGATTGAGGAAGATTATGGTGAATGGGGGTTTGGAGGTGGTATATGAATTTTAGTTTGTTTATAATGATTTGATGGTGGTTAGATTTGTTTAATGAACAATTGAATGAGATTAGTGAATTATATATGATAGGGTTGTGTGTGTGTTGTGGGCATGAGTGGGTGATTAGGGTTTAGATGTTTGGGTGAAGTCTATGCTTAATTATGTTGATTTGATAATATTTAAATAAGTTTTTGGTGATAATTGTTACTTATATGTAGGAGGGTGTTGTGTTAGGTAATCGTATATAAGTGTTGATGGCATGGGCATGGTGATTTAGGGGTAGATGTTTGGGTGAAGTTTAACCTTAATTGGGTTAATTTAATAATGTTTAAGTGAGTCTTTGCAAATGATTGAATGAAACGAAAGAGATATATGTATGTGTATGATGTTCTATAAGTATATGACATGAGTTAATTGTCAAGTGAAGATAGTGGGGAGGATAATGGAGCGAGATATAGCAACCTTGAATGTTTGGAAGTTATGCGCTGATTGTTGGGGTAGTTAGTTTATAAGATTTGGATATTACAGCAGAGTTGTTTAATTAATGCTACGAATAGTTTAAGACTATAAATGAGAAGGAATAAAGGAGGCGACAAGTGGTTTTAGAAATTTGAATTTATTAACACAATATGCCTGCAAGGTTTTATCCCAACTAATGAACATTTGTATGATTGAGATTCGATTTGAACCCATGCCCAAGCACGTGACACTACCCTAAGCCGTATCGAATCAAAAGGTTTAAACCATAATGATGATTAATAGCGATGTGACTAATTAAAGATAAAAACCATAACCATAACAATAACCATAACCGCGATTCTAATAATAACAACAATAATAATAATAATAACAATGATGATGGTAATAATAATAATAATAATAATAATAATAATAATAATAATGGTTAATAATGATGTTAATACTAACAAACGTGGTGAAATACGATATTAACAAGCTTATAATAATAATTCGAATGGTAGTGGCGATAAGGTCTACATTACCAAAAAAAAAGAAAGTGAGTTAAATGATTACGCCATTATAACGTTTATAAAACAAGAGTTAGCATTATCCAAAGAAAAGGCATAAACAAAGGGAAATTGAATCAAGTTAAATAATTAATGAGGGATACATTGATCATTAAAAAGAAGAGTGAAAGAATTTTGAATTATGTACTGAACCAGAAAATTTAATAAAGTTACCTAAATTTACACTAAATGTAACATTACATATTTGAAGCATAAATGGGGCCACCTATGCCACTTCAAGTTGCCAATGAACAATTTTCACTAAAAAGGAGAGAGAATTTCAAAGACCATGTACGTACATTACTTGTGCTCTTCAAAAACTCACATATTTCTGAAACCGTACAAAATCAATACAATGTTTACTACACACCTAAGCAAGTGGCCCCATTGATTATCAATCATCAAGGCTAACACCCTTTAGTTTACTACACACCTGCAACTCAGGCTTTACGATCGGCCTGGGAGGATTGCACCTATCTTAAGATCGCATCAAATGTCAATTGGGTTCCACTTTCGGAGAATAACTAGTAAATGAAATTTACTTACACATTCTCTCTCTCCTATTTGCAAAAAAACATGTTTTGAAATAGAGGTGCCCAACTAATTAAACACAAAGTTTATTTTGCTGTATAGTGATGTACGTGGTGAGCTTAGGCTCATTATTCAAATGTTTTTTTGTTTTCTATTTTAGGTAAGGGATCAGTGAATAGCCCTCTCCTGGCAAGCTACAAGGAAGTAATAAATGAGCAAGAGTTGCAATTTGTCGAATGTTAGCTAGCCCAGTCCTCACAATGATTTATAGGCTAGCACCACAGGGAACTTGCTGATTGTACGTTATTTGGACTCTGGGATTGTTGGTGCTTGGTATTTTTGCACTAAGTTATCATGTGTATTATTAACTAAATAAGTGGTCAAATGTATGTTTTGCTTCCAAAGTTTAGTAAATCAGGTGACTGTGTGATTAGCATAGTGTTACACATAGTCCCAGGTAGCCTTGTTCCATCATGGAACGATGGTAATGTCTCAAACGAAAAGGCATTCACTGCAATGATAAATAAATAAGTAATTAAGTTAGAATAATCCAGCGTCAAGGATTGGGCCGTTGCATTAAACGGCCTCGTATTTTATGTAGCAGAATAGAGGTCAAACTTTCAGCCTTTGGAAAGCTGCATTGACCTTCACTTTCTCTTAGCTTATGCCCGAAAGTTGTGTAAAAAATGGACAAGCACTTAAGGTATGGTAATGAGCATGACATTATGAGCATGAAACCACTTAGTGAAGGGGGATATTGATTTGGGGTTGAGACAATACTATCCCCTTAAGCATGTTTTCAAGGGCAATTAAGCATGTATCTACATGAGAGGTATCCATAACCACTTGCGTTCCTTCTTTTTGAAAATTTATCCGAGCACCTAGACTTTCATATCTAGTGGTTTCCGATTGTAAGGTTTTTCTAGTAAGATCTTTTAGAAAATGCCATGCCTCTATTTCACTTTTATTCAAAAATCCCCATTGGCACATGGACTCAACTATGATTTGGGTTGATTGGTCAAGCCCCTCATATATAATTTGGCATAAATGCCATCTCTAAAATAATTCTATACCAAGTTGTAGAAAATGGTTCATTTTATTTATGAATTTAATTATTCCACCATTCGGGAAGTATTTTCTTAAAAAAACCTAGACAAACCCATTCCTTATAGTGATAGAGTTTGTATGGAGGCTTTGCATCCGCTTCTTAACTACATCTTTTAAGGAAAATGGAATAAAATGCAACCTCACAATATCTTGTGAAACACTCGTAAAAATTGCATCATAGAACATACCACCTCAAATTCACTCAAAAACAAGTAAGCATCCCCTTCACTAGAGAGTTTAGGAAGCATGGTGGTGTATCGGTGTTTGAATTCAAATTGAACATCCTCTTCGAGTTCTGGGAGTCAGGAACAAGATGGGTTTATGGACCTCAAGGAATTGAAAATTTGATTCACATTCCTTGGAGGAGGAGGAGATGAGGTTGTGCCTCTTCTTTTCCACCAATGTTTTCGAGTCTAGTAGAAGACCTTGGTCTACCTCTTTGTGGGGTTAGAAAATTTTTAACTTGAATTTGTCTCCCACAATTAGGTGACTTTGTCCAATTACGCATTCACCATTACTTTATTTTTATTTTTCAAATTTTTATGGGTTTTCACAACTAATTGCAAATTCAATGCTTCTGTCCCTAGCAATAATGCCAAAATTTGTGTTTGATAATGGTGTACTTAAGAGGAAAAAGCTTCCAAAAGAGAATAAATCGTAACAAGGTATGAAAAAAGCAACTCTTCATTACCGTAATCTTAACCTAAAGACGAGCAAGTTCGTAAGTGGCACGATCATGCCACGTGGCAAGGGCTGACTGTGCAGTTCCCTATCCAGATACCCCATTTTTTCAGAAGTTTTTTATGTGCCACGGGGCTTGCCACATTTCTATCTTAATTTTTTGCACTTCTAAACATGGCACGGCCTTGGCTTCTAGGCAGCACAATCCTAAACTTTTCCTCACTTTCTCCTTCTTAGGCTTCAAACTTAACTTTAAAAGCATCAATTTTGGTATTTCTCGCTTGATTACCTATAAAAACACAAAAAAAACATGTAAATTCGTAATTTAAGGTTTATTTTAGGAGTTAAATCAACAGTTAAGGTTATCAAAACTGTATCGGTTGGGAACCGAACACTCCAGCCGTCTTTGCTGTTTTTGCAGCCTTCTTCATCTATAAATTGAGCCATTTTCCTTCACAATTAGATAAATAGAAAAATCCCAAACACCTCTCCTATAATGTTTTGTTTTGGTTAATTGTTCCAAACTCCATAAGATCGTTCCAGTACACTATTCAAACAATCAACTATGTCTCCCTAGAGATGGATTGCTCAAGAGTCACGAGGTGCTACTTGGGAGCAAATTTAATTTTACATTAGTTAGCGACCACGCCAAAGCGTCCCCCTCTGTTCTTTACTAAGATAAGTTTGTTCTTTCACATTTAGTTGCAATCTCTAAAATCTAATAAGTTAAACTAACGTACAACATTGTTAACAAGAAGTTCGATTTGGTGGCAAAGAGGGTTTGAGACTATATATGGACTCTTGAACTCGCACGTAGCTAGCCTTCTCCTCTACCTTAGCTACGCAACCATATGTTTATAATTACACATTGAAACCATGGAAGGACAATGTTGTCCCTAAATAGCTTGTAAGTCGTTCTGGTACTACATCGAACTTTGTGCCAATTTGTACAAAAAAAAATAATGCATTCAAAGCATTATTATAGCTATTGGACTTTGATGTTGAACACGTCAATCATATTGCAATTCATCGTTGAGTTATATTTGATATTATGATTCTAGTGACCCCTCCGTAGTAATAAAAAAAAATGAAGGCGAACATAAGAGGAAATTAGAAAATGTAGTCCATAGTGACATAAAGATCAAAATAACAGAGATCGACTAGAAGAGTAAGGGTTATTTTTTGTTGGGAAAACGCGAAGATTTTGCAAGAAAGCGGACTTTGTGACGGGAATTTTGACATAAGCTATGTCTATCAAAAAACGACTAGTCGGAATGAAAACAGACTGTGTGATGGGAATTTTGACGTAAGCTATGTCTGTCAAAAAACCACTGGTTGAAATGGATTTTCAACCAACCCATCAAAAATAGAGACAGAAAAATTTTAACGGATTGAAAGTCCATCAAAATTTGTTTTGACCGACCATATTGACAGAAAGACCATTCGTCAATATCATTTTGATAGACTGACAGCCCGTCAAAACACTTTTTGACGAATCAAATTGTCCGTCAAAAATGCGAAGGCAATACGGTTGCAATTGGTGCCATAGTTTTGATGGGATTTTTGATGGAACCTTTCAAAATTTTAGATGAAAATAGGAATTTCCGTCACAATTTTTGATGAAGTCCGTCCGAAAATCCGTCAGAAGTGCGCTTGAATAATTTTGAAGTTTTACAATTTCCAAATTAGGCAATGTCGAAAATAATCAGCAAACAAATTTACAAAAATTAGTGGCGTAATGTAATCGTAAAATTAATAAAATTCAGTAGCATTAGAATTGTTTTAAAGTACGTAAATAGTTTCAACCTGAGTTCAAGAAACATAACAAAAATAGTGCAAGTCCTTAATAAAATCGTGTGTGCAAACATAATGGACCACGAGCAAATATGATATAAATGTAACTACTTATGGGAGTCATCACCCAAGTCGGTTGTGGTCCACCTCATCCACATCATTCTCATCATCATCTTCCGAAAGAGTCATATCTAGAGATGCCTTTGAGGACCTTGCTTCCTGACTCTTAAAGAACCTCCACATCTTACTCATCTCGCTCTTAAACTTCTTCTTGTCTTGCTACCTTGCAGCCTTTTCTTAAGCTAGCTCATTTCGAATTTAAGCTTCCTTCTCAGCCCATTGATAGTTGAATTTTACAATGAGCTTCACCCTAATGATTATGAAACTCTTCTTGCCAAGCATTGATGGAGTCCCATCCAACCAGCTTGATAATCAAGTAAGTTTACATTCATCAGCGAAAGTCCAAGAAATGTCCTACATTTTTCTAGGGACACAAACAGAAGCACCCGGGTTGAAAACAATTTGCAAGCCCAGTTTTGCGCTCATGATTACTTAAGCCTACTTGAGGTTTAAGTGGAATATTTTTTGCATATTTTGGTTTCCCAAATGTTAGCTATCTGGTCCAGTCAAGAAATTCAATTTAAATCGTGTGCAAAGTTATGAACCAAGGCCATTTTTCAAATAGTGCTGAATTGGGCTTGTTTCTGCCCGGCTATGTTTATCTGAAGTTTTAGGCCATCAAAAGTTATTTAAACCTAATTTCTTAGCAGGGGGGTTTATACACACCCTAAGATTTCCCCCCAAGCAAGGAAATGAAGCCTAAATCAATTCCAAGCCAAAGATAACCAGCTGTATGAAACCGGGTAAAACCGGTATCTTGCACATGATCGGCTGCTGTGGTGGTTATTCATTCTTTTTACCTTCCAATCAAAACCTAGTAGCCACCTTGGAAGTTAAAGACAGCTGGAGACACAATCATGGCTATGTTTTGGCCTAGTGAAGCGTACATCCACTAGCAAGCAGGGAGAGAAAGGCAAGAATAATCTAGTCGACTAGCCATAAACCACTTGTCCTAGCAGCCTTTTTCTCTCTCTTCTATGTGCAAGGAGCCTTCCTAAGGCTAATTGAGGAGCTTTAGGATAGGTTTAGACTTTAATGTTTTGCTTAGGTAGACTCGTTGCTTGTAATTAACTTAGTTAAGCACAGTTTGTACCCAAAACAAAATTTAAGCTAGGTTTAAGCTTAGTTAGAGGTTTCGGAAGCTTGAAGAAACCTCTAATCCTTTATAGCAAGTCAAGGGAGACATGTATAAGGGCAAAAAAGAGTTCATCGTGTAATCTAACAGCTTACATTGAATGAAAAGTTGAGCCTTGCTCCTTAAACCTAAAACCGAATACTTAATATGCTCATCCTAGCTTAGGCTAAGTTAGGTGGTGTTCAAGTAAGTTTGAACTCTAAATTAGGTGGTGTTTCTGTATCCTAGTAAAGGTTGGCAACCCTAATCTTGTTGATGGTGGTATTTTTGTATCCAAGAAACAAGTTTAGAATCTATTTAATCTCCCACATTGCATTCGGATTCACTTAAGCTCAAGCTAGGATTTCAGTTTATTCTAGCTAGCTTGCAATCTCTATTTGAGTGTGAGTTGAGTTTGTTTGGGTATCCATCAACTTTGGTATCAGAGCTGAGTTTCTACTTGGCCTTGAAACCATCCCCATATTTCCAGAAACATTCACAAACACATTCCAGGCACAAACCCCAAAACAGAACCAAATACATTTGGTGACAATATGAACACAAGTCTGAGTTTGAAAGACAAACTTGAAGTTGTTTTGAAGAACAACTAAGCTATTTCAGCTTCTAATCAAGAACTTAAGGATTCTAATCAGCAACATAAGGCTCAAAATGAATACCTGACAAGATAGCTTGGTGAATTCATGAAGCAAAAACAGAAGATATGCACTGAACCCACCAGTTCTAATCACAGTGAGGAAGAAGAGGCATCATGGAATCCTCTTAGTTAATCTAGTGAGGATGAGCCATTTAGAAGAATAAGAAGGGAACGAAGACCCCCAATCAACTCTAACGACTTTAGAGTTGAGATTCCTAAATTTAAAGGTAAACTTGATCCAGATGAGTTTCTAGAGTAGACGGATATGATTAAATGCATCTTTAAGTATAAGGATGTTCCTGAAGACAAGAAAGTCAAGCTGGTTCTCTTAGGCTCAGAAGTGCGCCTCATTATGGTGGACTAACCTTTGTGCTAAGAGAGCCAGAAACTGAAACAGCAAGATTAGAAGTTCGGAGAATATGAAAGCCAAGTGAAAATATGAGTTTCTACCCCTGACCCACATTCGAGATAACTATTCCCAACTTCATTACCTACGCCAAGGTAGCTTGAACATTGAGAAATACATCAAAGAGTTTGAGAAACATATGATAAAGTGTGACATTCAGGAACTAGAAGAGCAAACCATAGTTAGATATTGAACCTAAGTATGCTAATGTAGTGGAATTGCAACAGTTCACTACCTTTGCTGTAGTTTGTGTCCTTCCTCACAAGGTTGAGCAAAAACGAAAACCAAGACCTTTAAATGAGAGTTTTCAAAGTCTCCACCCCGAAACCAACCCTTTAACAAGGGGAGCTCCATTTCCATTCCAAAACTCACTGTTCCCACCTCCATTTAATTCGCAAAGAACCAAACTCCACAAAATCACCCACCCACCTCAAAATAGTCCTCATCATAGCCCTTTAAGCACTAGAGGATGTTTTAAGTGCCAAGGGCTTGGACACATTATTGCAGATTGCCTAAACCAAAAGTTGATTACCTTAGCCGAATGAAAAGCCGTGAAATAGCATGAAATTGAGGAAGAAAAAGAGGAGGATGTAGAGTGTGATCAAAAGGAAGCTCAAGAGAAGGAAGTAGATGAGGGTGAAATGATGGTTTTGAGAAGCGTTTTTAGTCGGCAAAAAGGTGCAAAAGATGACTAAAGGGAAAATATCATTCATTCCTGGTGCACGATTCAAGGGAAGGTTTGTTCTATGGTTATAAATGGAGGGAGTTATGCCAATGTTGTTTCTCTCAGTATGATTGAGAAACTATGCTTGTAAGCTACGACCCATCTCTATCCTTACAACATCCAATGGCTAAACAAAAGCAAAGGATTACAAGTTAACTCCCAGTGCCTCAGTTGATTCTCTGTTGGAAAGAACTACTAGGACGACTTATGATGTAATGTTATCCCCATAGATGCATGCCATATCTTGCTAGGTAGGCCTTGGTTGTATGACAGAAAAGTGATGCACAATGGGTTCTTAAACACATACTCCTTTTCCAAGATAGGGAAGAAAATCACCTTGGTTCCATTATCCCTATCAACACTACACAAAAACAAACCTCAAAAATAGCCTTAACATTCAGATTTGGTACTTACCTTTAGTGAACCTCTTTTAAAGGCCCCATATCAAGAGTTTAAAGCTTTTAAAGAGTGGATTTTGAATGTTCAAGAGTATTTTGAACCCCCCTTACCAAGCAACCCCATAGCCATTTCCCTAATCCACCGTTTTAGTCACTTATTTCATAAGAGATACCCTTAGGTTGCCCCCCCAAGAGAGATATCCAGCATCATATTGATGTCATTCCAGGTTCTGTCCTGCCTAACAAGCCTGCTTATGGGATGAATCCTAAGAAAAACACAAAGATTTAAAAGCAAGTTCAGGAACTAATGTCTAAGGGCCTAGTTTTTACGTCTTTAAGCTCTTGTGTCGTACTTGCCTTATTAGTTCCCAAAAAGGATGGCAGCATGCATATGTGTGTGGATAGCAGAGCCATTAACAAAATCACCACCAAGTATAGGTATCCCATACCTAGACTTAAGGATATGCTAGATGAATTGCATGGTTCTCAAATGTTCTCAAAGATTGATCTTTGAAGTGGTTACTCTCAAATCAGAATAAGAGAAGGAGATGAATTGAAGGCAGCGTTCAAGACTAAAGGAGAGTTATTTGAGTGGGTAATTATCCCATTTGGTCTTTCCAATGCCCCAATTGCCTTTATGAGGTTAATGAATTAAGTATTCAGACCTTACATTGAAAATTTGTGGTTGTTTACTTTGATGATATTATGATTAACAACAAGAACGTGCAAAGCATCAAGATCATCTAATCCAGATCGTGCTAGTTCTTGAACGTGAGAAGCTATTTGGAAACCTTAAGAAATGAACCTCTTTCACTTATAAGGTGACTTTCTTGGGTTACATTGTTACTGGTCATGGAATAAAGGCCAGATGAGAGCAAGCTAAAGGCCATTTAGACATGGCCTATTCCACAAAGTATTCATAATGTGCGAAGCTTCCATGGGCTTGCATCCTTTTACACGAGGTTCATAAGGAACTTCAGTACTATTATAGCTCCCATGACAGAGGTGATTAACAGTACATCATTCAAATACATCCCTAAAGCCCAATCTGCCTTCGAAGAAGTCAAGAAGAAACCAACTCAAGCACCCGTAACAGCTTTGACGTGCTTTAAGAAAGTTTTTGAAGTTGAGTATAATGCATCAGGAGTTGGAATAGGTGGAGTTCTTACTCAACAAGGCAAGCCATTAGCCTTCTTTATTGACAAACTGTGTGATTCAAGACAAAAGTATTCCACCTATGACAAGGAGTGTTATGCGATTGTGTGATGCTTAGAAACTGGAGTCATTATCTAGTGGCAAGTGAGTTTATTTTGCATTTTGATCATGAGGATTTAAAGTATATTCAACTCCAACACAAGTTAAACTCACTTCATGCAAAATGGGTTAAGTATCTCCCGTCATTACACTTTATAATCAAGCACAAGTCAGGAAAACTCAATTATCAATGAGATATTTGCTCCTGTTTTCGTTAGATGCTTGTGTTTTTAGGTTTGCGTACCTAAAGTGTTTGTATGCTGATGATGAAGACTTTGGGGAGTTGTATTCTGTTTGTCAAAAACACCCCAAAGGTGATTTCTTATTATAGGAGGGATTCTTGTTCAAGGGTACGCGCTTGTGTGCTCCTAAGTACAGTACTCATGAACTCCTTATTAGAGTAGTACATAGAGGGTCATTAGTTGGCCATTATAGAGATAACACTAAGATGGCACATTTCATTCCATGCAACAAGACTAATGATGCCACACATATTACGGAGTTCTACTTCAGAGAGGTGACAAGGTTACATGGCATTTCTATATCCATTGTTTCTAATAGGGATACTGAGTTCCTTAGTCACTTTTCTATCACATTGTGGAAGAATTTGGGTACTAAACTGAAGTATAGTACTACATGCCATCCACAAATTGATGTGCAAACTAAGGTTACAAATTGAACCTTAGGAACACTCTTAAGAGCTTTCATTAAACCCCACACGAAGTCTTGGGATTCACTACTACCACTTGCTAAATTTTCTTATAACAATGCTCCTAGCAAGGCAACTGGTCTATCCCCATTCAAGATGGTCTACGGAATTAATCCCTTTAGTCCACCTGATCTTACTCGAAGGCCATTAGACCGAAAGCGAAGTGCGGATGTTGCCACAAGGGTAGAAGAAATCCAAAAGTTCCATGAGTTAGTCAAGGTAAGAATATCGTAGAGTAATGCATCACATCAAGCCCAAGTTAATAAGCACAGGAAAAGAAAAGTATTTCAGACAGGAGACCTCATTTGGATTCACTTAAGGAAGGCACGCTTTCCTTCAAAATGCATGAACAAGTTAATGCCAA
Organism: Selenicereus undatus; assembly: GCA_017589665.1. Taxonomy (NCBI): domain Eukaryota; kingdom Viridiplantae; phylum Streptophyta; class Magnoliopsida; order Caryophyllales; family Cactaceae; genus Selenicereus; species Selenicereus undatus. Next base: position 62,709,159 of record JACYFF010019584.1, read on the forward strand.
GAGCTAAAGGTCTACTTGAGGTGTTAGAACAGGTAAATGACAATGCTTATAAGGTTGATTTACCAGGTATCAATGGCGTGTTAGCCACATTCAATGTGGTAGATTTGAGCCCTTATCTTCAAGATGACCATCTAGCCAATTTGAGGATCAAATCTTATCAACAAGGGGAGGATAATGAAGTACCATAAAGCCAGTGTAATGTTGATGCTCAAATTAATAAAGGAAGCTTACATTCATTAGCCAAATTCTGAGAAATATCCCACATTTTTCTAGGGGCACAAGCAAAAGCACCCGGGTTCAAAATAGTTTGCCAGCTTGGTTTTGTGTTCATGATTACTTAGCGCTCCTTGAGGTTTAAGTCCAATATTTTTTCCCATATTTTCATTTCCTAAGATGTTAGCTATCAAGTCCAGTAAACAAGTCAAGTTAAATCAAGTACAAAGTGAAGAACCAAGGTCATTTTGTAAACCCAGCTGAATTAGGCCCAATTTTAACCTGCACTATTTATATGAAGTTTTAGCCCATCAAAATTTGATTCAAACTTGATTTCTTAATAGGTTGGTTTGTACACATCCTAAGGCTTCTCCCTAAGCAAGGAAATCAAGCCTAAATCGACTCCAAGCCAAAGAAAATCATCTATACAAAACGGGGCAGAAACGGTATCTTACAACCGGTTGACTGTTGTGGTGGTTATTCATTATTTTGCCTTCCAATCAAGGCCTAGCAGCATCATTGGAAGTTAAAGGTAGTTGGAGACACAATCATGGCTTCCTTTTGGCCTAGTGAAGCGTACATCTTGTTCGGTACTAAATCGTCATATTTTACATGCCTCTATCGCCTAATGTTAGCTCGTACAATAATGCAATCTTTTGGAGTTTTACTTGTTTTCTTTGCTTTTATAGGTAATAAGTTCAATCGAGCAAATACCACAAAAAGGAACAAAGACGGAACAAGAAAAACCAGAAGATTACAAAGGAAGAAATGACAGAAGTCGTGACCATAACCCCCAATCATCGCCACCCTGCATGTGGTTCTGCAAGGGGTGTGTAAGGCCCGCGTACCTTATTTTTTGTTAAGCTGTTCGTAATGCCTTTTTACATTATAAAAACCTATTTTATTTAACGATATGAGTTTAATTAATTATTGACGTGCCTATGTAAGCGATGATTTTACTAAAAAGAATATTTTTGTCGCCAGTAATAATATTATTATTATTATTAGTTTTGAAAATCTTTCAATGATCTCTACTAAACGCTATTAACATTTATTAACGAGTATTAAATCGATTAGGAACCCAAATACGATTAGGTTGACAACCTTAGAGGAAGTTTGATGGTTATTAAATCGAACATTGTCATATTTGGGAACGAATAGCTTATGAAAGATTATGTTATAGACTTGGGATTAGCGTTCGGGTTGCAAATTAGATTAGCGATGTCAAGTATTGATAAGTTTGGACCAAAAAAAAATGGAGAGTAGGGAGGGGCAAACTGGTAATTTTGTGCACTCCCATCTTTTCTTCCTCACCTGGCCGCGACACCCCCCGACAGCCTCTCTCTCTCCTCTCCTCTCTGATCTCCATCTTCCACCTCCCATCTCCTCCATACACGCGCCCCCTCAAGCTCGAATTTGCAGAGAATTTGCGCCACCCACACCTGCTTCGACCACCCCTTTGGCCACACCTCCAAACTAGTGACAATTGGCGCGAATCTAGGCTGAAATTCAGAGCAACACCGACCACTTTTCAAGCGGTTTAGGCGCCGAATTGAAGCTTGAACGTGTGCCCAAGTATGGCCATGCAATTCCACTCTTAGTTGCTTCAATTTTCTATAAATTAGGGTAGAAGTCGCTGGTTCCAAACACTCGATTCAACCTCAAATCTGTAAGTGAGTTTTGGATCTATTTTAGGGTTAGAATTTTGGGAATTTGGGCGTGGATCACATGTTGCTCGTTTGACCAGTGGGCAAGGTCGAAAATTGGAGGTGTTCGGTACCGAAAGTTGAGCCTAAAGCCTTCAAAAGAAACCCTAGCTTGGAATTGAGGTGAGGGTTCCTTTCTTCCTAAATTACTATTAATTTCAACGATTTTAACGAATATTAGTTAGTGCATGTTAACTCCAAGTTTAGAAATCAGTTTGGGTGGAATTATAGTCAAGGTTGAGAAATAATAGACATGTTACTGGTGTTAGGGTTATTCACATGCTAAGTTCTAAATCATCAGTTTGGAGACGGTAGAAAGGTATAAAATGTCGCCTTAGCGCTATTATTGCATCAGTTCATTATACCTAAATTACATTTCGAAGCCTAAGGATGCTAAATGAAGTAATTGAGGATTGAACTGAATTACGTCTAAGGGTTGTGGCAAAATCAGTTTGGGCATGTTAATGGTCTATTCGTAGTAATTACAAATGAAATACTATGCCTATGGATATTGGTTGTGAACTAGAAACTAAATATCATTTGAAGTTCTATTTGCATCAGTTTAGTATACGTTAAGCCCTAAGTTGATTACTAAGCATGAATGTCATATATGATCATTTTATGTATTGTTGGTTTGTTTATGACAATATTAAACCGAGTGGGTAGTTGGATTGCTTGAAGTGGAACTATTGACAAATTTTAGGTTCTTGTGGTCGGTGCTGTGTGAAGAGGTAGTTTGGGTTGTGATTACCGCAGTCTTGTGGATTGCGAGGCTATGTGTTGCTTAATGAGTAAATTCTACCAAGTTATGCTATGAAGTGTATGACAGTGCTATGTGACCAATTCTTGAAACTTAAGACGTCTTCAAGGAGAAGGGTCATTTAGAAAGCTTGTTTTCACAATTACTAAAGCTTTTACGTACTTTCCAATTGCAGGATAGTTTATAAAGATGTTTATAACCTAAAGAGGTCCTAAATCGTCGAACTACTCAGTGAGTGACTCGACTGAATAGTTGATAGGTTTAGGAAGTTTAAAAACAAACTAAAAGTGACTTCGAAAATGTTTTATGCCATTGGTTTGTGTGTCACTTCTCCTTGTGTTTAAAAGGATTTGAACAACCTGAAAAAGGGCATCTTAACGTGCTAATTATGAAATTTAGCTGATTTGCATGCTATTTGCTTATTTAAGTCTCTATTGAGTTTCGAGCTAAGAGCTAGTAAACCCATTATGTTTTAACAAGCGTTTACGTTGAAAGTTTACAAAGGAACCTTGTGTGCCTCATAAACGAGCCAGGTGCTTTGAGTTTTTGAATAGTAACAAGTTTGGAATGTTTTAAACCTTCGGTTTATCTATACACCCTCCCTTGAGTTTTAAAAGGGATTGAAACGAGTTATAAAATTATAACAGACGATTTTATTACGAACCTAGTTTGAGATAAATGCTAACTAGGTACTTTAAGTTCCAAATGGGTTTCTTTTCATGAATTAGCAAATTCATTACATTTAAAAGAAACATATAAGTTAAAAAAAAGTCGATTATGATTTAGTAAACTTATTACGCCTATACAAAGCATTTAAGTTAAAAACGAAGTCGTTTTACGAACTAACAAGCGTATTACGTTATTAAGAAGCCATTAAGTTAAAAATGAAGTCGTTTTACGAACTAGCTGTTAGCTTTCTTAAAGAGTTGTTATATGTTTTGATGAAAGACAAAAAGAGATTAATCAATTGACATATTGATCGTGTTACATTTGCATTATCTTGATATTACAATGGTGATTATAACTGAAAAATATTATGACTGACCTTATCCATTTGATTATGATTGTTTCCTTATTATTAGGGATCCTTATGAAGCAAATATCAAGATTTAAATTCTCTTGAAATGCTTGATATTTGACTTGATCTTTTGGAAAGCAATTACAAATCTTATCAAGACAATCCTCTCTTGCTTGAAGTGGAAGTAGCTGTTAGAAAATATTCAGCAGCTCAAAAATGGAAGTGGAAGTTGGAAGAATATCAAATGAAGCAAAAATTAGCCTCCTAGCCATTGGTTGATGAGATTGCTAAGATTTCAAGGGCACTGAACTGCAATCCAAGGCACTGAACTGAAGTTGGAATCCAGATTGTATCTAACGGCTAGTTTCCAACAAATCCTCCAAGTTTCCCCTCTAAATACAAAGCTGAATCAGAGCTGAGGAATTGAAGAATTGAAGGCACTCATTGGCACATTACTCAAGCAATACATTGGCATACGTTGGCATACACTGGCATACATTGTGCTCAAACTTAGTTCCTTTACATTTGAATTGTATTGTTGAAGGTGTAAGTAAGGTGAGATTATAGAGTTGAAGGGTCAACTCTATCAAGCCTAGTTGAAGGGTTCAACTGGTGACTTGGAACTTAGAGAAGGTGTACTCTAGAGTTGTAACAATCCCTCTTACTATAATCGGGTTAATCCTAGAGTTAGGGAACTCTAGGCGGGGATTGAGCCTGGTTGAGGTTATGCTCGTTAAAAAGTTCTTGTGTTTTGTCCACGTTTAACTTTCTACTCTTTACTTGATTAATTTACAATCTTGATCATTATTCACCCTCCCTATAGGGTGATTTAGTAGCCTTTAAACTTTCACTAGCAATCGTTTTGCATTTATAAGAAGCTTTTAAGTTAAAAATGAAGTGGTCTTACGATTTACCAAAATTATTACATTTATGAGAAGATTTTAAGTTGAAAACGAAGTCGTTTACAAATTAGCAAACTTATTACATTGATGCGAAGCTTTCATGTTAGAAACGAAGTCGTTTTAAGAATTAGTAAACATATTACATTTATAAGAAACTTTTAAGTGAAACGTAAAGTTGCTCTACGAGTTAGTAAACGTATTACGTTCATAAGAAGTTTTTAAATTAAAAATGAAGTGAACAATAAGCATTTAGAAAGGTTATGATTGTTTTGTAAAAAGGTAAGTTTTAAGTATAGTGAGCAACTGAAGAAGAGAAATGAAATACATTTTTAAAGGCTAAGAAAGTGCTAGGCAATTGGCCAGGGTGGGAACTCGACGGGCAAAGATGGCTTGAGCTATTTCCCCCTAAAGAAATGTTGGGAACTAGACTCAAGGTATGAATTGCCTTGGTGTGAGCTGTTCCTAGAAACTGGACTCAACATATTAATTATCTTGGTGTGAGTTGTTCCCCAGATAAGTAATTATCTTGGTGTGAGTTGTTCCCCGGATAAGTTATGATGTGTGATGTGTAAGAAAACCTTGAGGGGGGACTGGACTCAAGATATGATTATCTTGTTGTGAGTTGTTGCCCCACAGAGGACAATATCGAAGTTTGAGTTTATCTACTGAGACGCGTTTTGGCCAAAAGTTATGTATGTATACCCCAGGGATAACGTGAGCTATGAGTGACGATATCACTTAGGGGCATTGAAAACCTCACCTAGGCAGTACAATAAGATATTTTTATGCTATGATTAAGTTTCTAATAAGTAAGAAAAGAAGTTGGCATTCCGTCATCTTAAGTATTTCAAAAAAGAAAGACTTATAAGGGCCATTACGAGGCCATACTGAATGAGGATTGAAAACCTTATAGGGTCATTAGATGACCAATTCAAAAGAAGTTTCTTTTAAAGAATATGAGCCTCAAGAGGCTAACTAAAGTGTTTTTTTTTTTTAAGAAAATAAAGAAAGCTTTGCAAGGTGCCTACCCTGCACATATTTTATGAATGATTTTCTAAGTATAGTTTAAATGAAGTTTCAAGTGAAGTATAGTTACATCCTAGTAATGCATCGTACATTCAAGCTTTTCAATGTGCATCTTTGATGAAAGAATGTTTCTTGCCATGTCTTTCTTACCAGTTTAGATGTTTTGAGTACTTTCAGAAAGAATTATAAGCTTTAAAGAAGTTGGCATGAATTATAAACCATTCTTTAAATATATGAAGAATCACTGCGTTTTCAAAAGTATGTTTGAAAGCTTCAAACTCAATCCTTATTGCTTGTTTGATTATGTGCCTAACTGTTTGTTAGTTGGGAAGCTTGTCCGTTTAGGGCCTAGAAACGAGTTGAGGGGTTAGAATGAATTTTTAAGGGTGGTGATCTTTCTTAGGGGATTTTGATTGCCTAACATGATAGTAAAGTTTGAATGCGTGATATTTGTTGATTATTAGTATTATTGCCTGCAACTATTTTGGGTTTTAAGGAGTAGGAGAATTCTCATTGAGCGTGTGGTTGCTCATCCCTTTGTTATTCCCCTTTTTCCTAGGTTCAATTCGAGCAGGTATAGGATATCGTTCGAAGTTATTTGTTGTCGACCCCTCATAAGTCTCTGCCAGCTTTGCAAAGTGTCTGATGCCTACCATGTTGTAAATTTTTAAGTTCATTGTTGTATGTGAAAGCATGTAGCTGGCTCTGTACCTTTACATGTATCATTCTGACCCTTGTTTTAGTTGTTTGAACGTTAGTAATCCAGGCGAGTGGCCTATGGCAGTGAATTTGAGTCATTTTAACATATGTTACACCTTATTACCAGTCTACAGGTACCCTTAGCTGAGCTAAGACCCTAAAATGTTGCTAAAATAGGGGAAACTCCGGCAATTTTATTTTGGAAAGACTACCTAAATGCTAATCCAAACCCTTGATCGTCAAGAGCCTTAAGGATTGCCCTCCAGGAAGTTCTGGCGGTGTGACTCTCCCTATGTTGGGGGCGTCACATTAGGTGGTATAGCCATAGGTTTGCATTATGCATTTAGACATTATAATAGGCATGTGCTGTGTGAAATACGTGACTTATGTGCTTGTATGATCTATCTTGCTTGGTATTACTTGTATTAACAAGCGTAAAACTTATAATATGTATGCATATGCCGATTCTTCCCTTACTATTACAGTGGAAGTGTAAGATGGTTTTCCACATCGTCAATCACGTTTATCTACCTCCCTGATTGGCTGTATTGAACGCGGTTATATTCTAGCATGCAATGGATGATTGGGAAAATGTTGCGGAGGGAGAGTTTAATTTTTGTGAAGCAGTTTGGTTTCATTGCAAGAAGATCAACTACAAAAGCGGTGAATCTCATGAGAAGACATATAGAATTCTAGTGGGATAAAAGAAAAGGATTTGCATATGGTGTTCATTTATATTTAGAAGGCTTGTGATAGGGTGCTTTGAGAAGTGCGTTGGAACTGTTGAAGAAAGAATTATTTACCTTTTCATTATGTTAGGGTTATTAAAGATATGTATGAGAGAGTGGAGACTAAGGATTAGGATGCTAGGAAGAGACCTAAAGGACTTCCTTGTTGATATTAGGTTATATCAAGGATTGGCTTTAAGCCCTTTTTCAATCGTCTCGGATGAGTTCACAAATGACATGTAGGATGAAATGCTGTGGTGAATGTTGTTTGCTACCTATATTGTCTTTATAGAGAGACACCCGAAGGAACCTAACAATATATTAGAAAAGTAGAGACATATTTTAGAGCCTAAAGGTTTTAGATTGAGTACTTGGAATGTAAGCCAAGTGAAAAGACTGAAGAAGCACGAGACGAAGTCACCATTGATTTGATGATACCGAAGATTAAGAAGTTTAAATACTTGGATTGATCATACAAGGCAATGAAGATATCGATGAGGACATTGGCTTCACGATATGAGGCTGGGATGACAAAAATGAAGGCATACGTTTAGAGTGTTGTGTTACAAGAAGATCCCAGGTTATAGGAGAGATGAGCATAATTGGATTGATGTGTAGTTTATGTAAGATTGGATGAGTTCAATAATAAAGTTTTTAAAGGGAAAGTATAAGTGACACCTAAAGAGCATAAGATGAGGGAAGTAAGGCTTAGATGATTGGTCATATCAAGAGAAAGGATACAGTTGCACTTGCAAAGGTGTGACAGCATTGCCCTTCGGGCTTGTAAGTGGGATAGAGGAAGGCCAATGAAGAATTTGAATGAGGTGATTAGACAGAATATGAGATACATATGAAACTTCATATGACCTCTTCCTTAGGAACTATCTATCATACCGATCATACCTATAGAGATTGAGTTGTTTTACTACAAGGAAAAACCACTCCCTGGTGATTGGGTGCGACTAGAAACCCAAGCATGGGATGCTATTGTGGAGACAAAACGGATAGCTAAGCATAAAGTGACTTGGATTGTGAAAGAAATGCGGAAGAAGTACCCCCGTTAATTCCTCCAGGTAAGTAATTTCGAGGACGAAATTCTTTTAATGGGGGAGAGTGTAAGGCCCGCGTACCTTATTTTCTATCAAGTTGTTCGTAATGCCTTTTTACGTTATAAAAACCTATTTTATTTAACGATACGAGTTAAATTAATTATTGACGTGCCTATGTGAGCGATGATTTTATTAAAAAGAATATTTTTGTCACCAGTAATAATATTATTATTATTAGTTTTGAAAATCCTTCAATGATTTCTACTAAGCGCTATTAACGGTTATTAACGAGTATTAAATCGATTAGGAACCTGAATACGATTAGGTTGTTAACCTTAGAAGAAGTTCGATGGTTATTAAATCGAACCTTATCATACATGGGAACGAATAGTTGATGAAAGATTATGTTATAGAATTAGGATTAGAGTTCGGGTTACGAATTAGATTAGCGTTGTCAAGGATTGATCAGTTTGGACCAAAAATAAATGAAAGAAAGTAGGGAGGGGCAAACTGGTAATTTTGCATGCTCTTCTCTTTTCTTCCTCACCAGACCACGACAGCCCCCCCCCCGACAACCTCTCTCTCCCCTCTCCTCTCTGATCTTCATCTTCCTCCCCTCATCTCCTCCATACACACGCCCCTCAAGCTCGAATTTGCAGAGAACTTGCGCCACCCACGCCTGCTTTGACCACCCCTTCGGCTACACCTCCAAACTAGTGGCAATTGGTGCGAATCTGGGCTGAAATTCAGACCAAACCAACCACGTTTCAGGTAGTTTGGGCGCCAAATTGAAGCTCGAACGCGTACCCAGGTATGGCCATGCAATTCCACTCTTAGTTGCTTCAATCTTCTATAAATTAGGGTAGAAATCGTTGCTTCCAAACACCCGATTCAACCACAAATCAGTAAGTGAGTTTTGGATATGTTTTAGGGTTTGAATTTTGGGAATGTGGGCATGAATCGCGTGCTACTCGTTTGACCAGTGGGCAAGGTCGAAAATTGGAGGTGTTCAGGTACCGAAAGCCGAGCCCAAAGCCTGCAAACGAAACCCTAGCTTGGAATTGAGGTGAGGGTTCCTTTCGTCCTAAATTACTATTAATTTCAACGATTTTAACTAAATTCAGTTTAGGGACTGCAGAAAGTATAAAATGTAACCTTAGCGCTATTATTGCATAAGCTCATTATGCCTAAATTCCGTTTTCAAGTTTAAGGATGCTAAATGAAGTAATTGAGGAATAAACTGAATTATGTCTAAGGGTCGTGGCTTAATCAGTTTGGGCATGTTAATAGTCTATTCCAAGTAATTACAAATGAAATACTATGCCTATGGATATTGGGTTGCGAGCTAGAAAGTAAATATTGTTTGAAGTTCTATTGCATCGGTTTAGTATACGTTGAGCCCTGAGCTGACTACTAAGCATGAATATCATATATGATCGTTTTATGTATTGTTGGTTTGTTTATGACAATATTAAACTGAGTTAGTAGTTGGATGGCTTGAGGTGGAACTATTAAGAAATTTGAGGTTCTTGTGGTCGGTGCTCTGTAAGGAGGGAGTTTGGGTTGTGATCACCACAATTGTGTGGATTGCGAGGCCATGTGTGGCTTAATGAGTAAATTCTGCCAAGTTGTGCTATAAAGTGTATCACTGTGCTATGCGACCAATTCTTGAAACTGAAGACATCTTCAAGGAGAAGGGTCATTTAGAAAGCTTGTTTTTATAATTACTAAAGCTTTTACGAACTTTCCAATTGCCTGATAGTTTATAAAGATGTTTATGACCTAAAGAGGTCCTAAATCGTCGAACTACTCAGTGAGTGACTCGACTGAATAGTCGATTGGTTTAGGAAGTTTAAAAACAAACTAAAAGTGAGTTCGAAAATGTTTTAAGGCATTGGTTTGTGCATGACTTCTCCTTGTGTTTAAAAGGATTTAAACGACCTGAAAAAGGGCATCTTAAGGTGCTAATTATGAAATTTAGCTGATTTGCATACTATTTGCTTATTTAAATCTCTATTGAGTTTCGAGCTAAGAGCTAGTAAACCCGTTATGTTTTAAGAAGCGTTTACGTTGAAAGTTTACGAAGGAACCTTGTGTGACTTATAAACGAGCCAGGAGCTTTGAGCTTTTTAATAGTAACAAGTTCAGAACCTTTTAAGCCTTCAGTTTATCTATACACCCTCCCATGAGTTTTAAAAGGGATTGAAACGAGTTATGAAATGATAACTAAGGATTTTATTACGAACCTAGTTTGAGATAAACGCTAACTAGGTACTTTAAGTTCCAAATGGGTTTCTTTTCATGAATTACCAAATTCATTACGTGTAAAAGAAACATATAAGTTAAAAACAAAGTCGATTACGATTTAGCAAACTTATTACGCCTATACGAAGCATTTAAGTTAAAAACGAAGTCGTTTTACGAACTAACAAATGTATTACGTTATTAAGAAGTTTTTAAGTTAAAAACGAAGTCGTTTTACGAACTAGCAAGCTTTTTGCATTTATAGGAAGCTTTTAAGTTAAAAACGAAGTGATCTTACGATTTAGAAAACTTATTACATTTATGAGAAGCTTTTAAGTTCAAAATGAAGTCATTTACGATTTAGCAAACTTATTACGTTGATACGAAGCTTTTATGTTAGAAACGAAGTCGTTTTAAGAATTAGTAAACGTATTACGTTTATAAGAAACTTTTAAGTGAAACGTAAAGTCGCTCCACAAGTTAGTAAACGTATTACGTTTATAAGAAGTTTTTAAATTAAAAACGAAGTGAGCAATAAGCATTTAAAAAGGTTATGATCGTTTTGTAAAAAGGTAAGTTTTTGGTATAGTGAGCAACTGAAGAAGAGAAATGAAATATGTTTTTAAAGGCTAAGAAAGTGATAGGCAATTGGCCAGGGTGGGAACGCGACACAAAGATGGCATGAGCTGTTTCCCCCTAAAGTAATGTTGGGAACTAGACTCAAGATATGAAGTATCTTGGTATGAGCTGCTCATGGAAACTAGACGCGAGGATGGCTTGAGCTGTTTCCCCCTAAAGAAATGTTCGGAACTGAACTCAAGATATGAATTATCTTGGTGTAAGTTGTGTCTGGGAACTGGACTCAAGATATGAATTATCTTGGTGTGAGTTGTTCCCCAAATAAGTTATGATGTGTGACACGTAAGAAAACCTTAAGGGGGGACCGGACTCAAGATATGATTATCTTGGTGTGAGTTGTTGCCCTATAGAGGACAATATTCAAGTTTGAGTTTATCTGCTGACACGCATTTTGGCCAAAAGTTATGTACGTATACCCTAGGGATAACGTGAGTTGTGAGTGATAATCTCACTTAGGGGTAGTTTAAACCTCCCCTAGCCAACACAATAAGATGTTTTTATGCTATGAGTAAGTTACTAATAAGTAAGAAAAGGAGTTGGCATTCCGCTATTTTAAGTATTTCAGAAAAGAAAGACTTATAAGGGCCATTACGAGGCCATATTGAATGAGATTTGAAAAACTTATAGGGTCATTAGCGGACCAATTAAAAAGAAGTTTCTTTTATAGAATATGAGCCTCAAGAGGCTAACTAAAGGGTTTTTCTTAAGAATAGAAAGAAAGCTTTCAAAGGTGCCTACCCTGCACATATTTTATGAATGAGTTTCTAAGTATAGTTTAAATGAAGTTTCAAATGAAGTATAATTACATCCTAGTAAAGCATCGTACATTCAAGCTTTTCAATGTGCATATTCGATGAAAGAATGTTCCTTGCCAAGTCTTTCTTACCAGTTTAGTTGTTTTGAGTACTTTCAGAAAGAATTATAATCTTTAAAGAAGTTGGCGTGAATTATAAACCATTCTTGGAATATATGAAGAATCACTGCGTTTTCAGAAGTATGTTTGAAAGCTTCAAACTCAATCCATGTTGCCTGTTTGATTCTGTGCCTAACTGTTTGTTAGTAGGGAAGCTTGGCCATTTAGGGCCTAGAAACTAGTTGAGGGGTTAGAATGAACTTGTAAGGGTGGTGATCTTTCCTTGGGGATTTTGCTTGCCTAACATGATAGTAAAGTATGAATGCGTGATATGTGGCTATTATTAGTATTATTACTTGTAACTGTTTTGGGTTTTAAGGAGTAGGGGAATCCTCACTAAGCGTGTGGTTGCTCATCCCTTTATTATTCCCATTTTTCGCAGGTAGAAGAGATCCTTCGAAGTTATTTGTTGCCGACCCTTCAGAAGTCTCTGCCAACTTTGCAAAGTGTCTGATGCCTACCACGTTCTAAATTTTTAGGTTTATTGTTGTATGTGAAAGCATGTAGCCGGATCTGTACCTATATATGTATCATTCTGACCCTTGTTTTAGTTGTTTGAACGTGAGTAATCCGGGCGACTAGCCCGAGGCAATGAATTTGAGTCATTTTAGCGTATGTTACACCTTATTAGCAGTCTACACGTACCCTTAGCTGAGCTAAGAGCCTAAAATGTTGCTAAAACATTGGAAACTCTAGTAGTTTTATTTTAGAAAGACTATCTAAATGCTAATCCAAACCCTTGATCGACAAGAGCCTTAAGGATTTCCCACTAGGAAGTCTTGGCAGTGTGACTCTCCCTAGGTTGGGGGCGCTACAGGGTGGTGATAGCTAGGTGTCTTATTTCTGGCCAGGTGTGTCGGCAGCGACAACCACTGGTCGCAGGTGCGATGGGCATTGCCATTTGCTGCTTTGTTCGCCTATTTTTCCCCGACCTAACTCCTTTTTTAAGGGCCTTCTTCGGGACGTTTTGGGGGTTCCTTGGGAGACTTTTAGGCAAGTTTTAGGTTAGGATTTAGCCAATAAAAAACCCTCAATATGGGGATTAATTTAGAAGGTTAGATTGTATTATGGTTATTTGGATTAAAGACTGAAGATTTTCATTCAAACCAATCAAGCCTAAGTTTTCTCTTTGCTCTCTCTATCTATTTCATGTTTTGTTCTTACTTTTATTAATTTGAGCATGTTAGGTTAGATTATATTTAGTTTAAATGTTTAGTTGTTATTGCTAATCCATGTTAGATTGCCTTGTTAGATTAGCTTGATAGATTAGATTAGTTTTATCCTCTCTTCTCTCTAGTTCATGTTTGTCAGTTTACTTTTAGTTTGATTTCGTGGCTTTCTTGTGATGATTAGTAGCCAGATTTTGTTGGCTTGGATTATGATTAGCCTCTTAATGGATAATTAATCTTGGATTAGGCCTAACCACACCCTATTTATGCCTTGAACTTAGAGTTTTCTTGCATGCCCGCCAAGTGTTCGATGAAATCCTTTAGAGAGCTTCCATTCATAATTTTTGGCGATTGACTTATGTCGAGAGGTGAGGTCGATTAGCTAGTGTGAGGGAGAGGATAACAGGGATTTTGACATGAAAATAGTCCCGATCCTATCTAGGTCTGAGGGTTACTAATCTCATGGTCTAATTAGGCTAATCCCAGGAAAATAAGTTGTTAGACTAATTACACTAGCTCATGACCCTTAAGAGAGGGCTTGGGTGGTCTTCATAGGTGCAACTAGTCATCTCTAGTTTTCGGTATAGGTTTGGTAGGTTAGGACTTGCCCCAATTGCTTGGTTCATCGATTGGTCAAATCGTAACTCCAAGCCTCTTTTTGTATGTTTATTAGCTTAGTTTAGCTTGTCTTTCTTTCCTTTTCACTTAGCCCAACTTGAACCACTTAAACTAATCGCGGCACTTAAAACCCTTCTAGGGAACGACTCCCCGAGTACTCGACGATAGACCTTGCACTTGGGGTTATAAATGTTAAAACTCAAATTCCTCCTATTAATTTTTTAGCGCACTGCTAAGGAGTTGGCGTTTTTCAACATCGGGGTCTGCTTGAGCTTTTTAGGCTAGGTTTTTAAAAAATTCGAAAAAAATTTTTAGGCTATTGTCCATTTATCTTAATTTGAGCATGAACCTAACAATATTTGTCTAGATTGAGTGATTACCGTGATCAATATGTGCATTTCACACATGAAAAATAGGAAATATGCAATGTTGTGCTTGAGGCGATAACACATGAGACCTGAGCTGCCCTTGAGCCCATGTGTCATGGTCGTATATGCTCTTTAGATGTTGATGATATATGGGATTTGTTTGAGTCTTTGGCTTGGTATCAATGGCACCACGAGAATGTTAGTGAGTCTTTAGTGTGCCCTTCTCCTATTTCCTATTATTTGCATGCTTATTCTCATCTTGTGTGGTTTTATTATCAATGTTTTGACCATGATGCGAATTCTTATCCCTATTATGATATTTTTGATGCATGCTATGCGAAACTTAATGCCATAATAGAGACAATGAATGAGCGATATGAGCATTTTAATGGTAAAATGAGGGAGTGTGGCCTGTTGCATGAGACCGACTCTAGTCCATCTTTTCCTAGACCTAAGGTTAGTATCTATGATGATTATGAGTCTTCTCTTCCCCCAGAGCCTAATTTCATGGTTGATTCACCTTTGACCGGCCTAGAGGAAGTGATTGGCCCTCCCTTTGTCGCTCCGCCCTTTTCTAGCACACGTAGAGACACTACTATGGGTGTCTTGAGCTTACTTGTTTCTCCCTTCCCTTTAGCTCAGTTGTGTTACGAATGATTTGTTTAATTGGTCGGGCGATATTGAATTAATAGAGCCTTTTTTTGAGGAGTTATATAGTGACGATGTGAGGGTTGGTGCTGCTCCTAGCATTTAGTATATTGATCCCATTTTTATTAAGTCGCGTGACTTAGCCCCTATTTCACCACCTTACTTCCCACCACTCCCTCTCACTTGCATGTGTTTCAAGAGTTCCCAGGTGACATTAGAGGGTATAATCCATCCTTGTATCCTTATTTTGCATACCTAGAGGATGTGGCTAGGAAGATCATGTGGAATACTTTCTTTGATCATGCTTTTGATTTTTCTATTGCATTTGATAAGCATAAGCGAACACTAACTACTTTTGCTTCTTTCTTATACGTGTTCCCTTACTTAACACTGCTTTAAGATGCATGCAAAGGAACATGATAAGCTTTTGAGAGCATAGACTACATCTAAGTTGTACATTTGAATCTTGAGAGATGACAAGGAGTGGCTAATGCTCCTCGAGCCTCCACAGCATCATCTTAGAGATGCGTAGTTTGGGAACAATGTGTACTCGACCTAGTATAATTGTTCTAAATCTTCTCCCCTTCTTTTTATTCTCTTTCTTTTTTCTTTTTTAGTTGTGGATATCAGATTGTGTTTTTATTGGTGATCATTTTGTGGTGAAATTTGGGATATTGTGGAGCAAATTAATGGGTATGATCACCTTTGTGTGCCTTTTGTCCATTGTAGTACTTTGTTATTGGTGGTGTTGTTGGATTTGTATATATTCATTTTTGCTAGTATTAGGTTTGTATATATGTGTGGCCTTGTTATTGATTACGCGAGGTTATGCTTTTGGGTGAGTGTGTTAGCTTGCGTATATTTGTGCTCGTTTAGTGTTTTTGTGTGTTTTGTTTTGTTTTGAGTTGTGTGCATTTTGTGGTTGTTGTGACTCTTCTACTCCTAATGAGGACATTGTGAGATTTAGGTGTGCAGGTGGGAGTCATATACCCTTTTCTGTATATTTTTGTAAAAATTTTTCATTTTTTCAATTTTTTTTGTATAATTTTTCTTCTTGGCTTTAGGGGGCTTTTGGGATTTTGCGATTGGTTTTTTTATCTTTAATAGCTTGGTTACTAGCCTATATATAGGTTGAATATGCATGATGGTACACTTGTCTACAATGTGATCTCCGGTCTCTTATAGCAACCCTATTTAACATAGGCGGTTTTGTGCCTACCTTGTACCCTTAACCATTGACTTTTGGTGTTAGCTATTAAAATTTAGGTTTGGAGACATTATACTTGGTTAATTGACTTCCAGTTTTGGCTTCATTATGAGAAAAAGGAAAAAAAGAAAAGAAAATCATGATGTAAAATTGAGCTTAACTCTGATACCTCTATTTGGGCTTGAGAAAGTGCTCTACACGTCCAAATAAAACCCCTAAATAGGGAACAAGTCCAAGTATGTGCTAAGTTGTTCCTCTGGGAGTTCAAGGCCTAATAAGCCAAGAACTACCCACTCGGGTGAATGAGCACAAGGAGAAAAAAAGAAGAAAAGAAAAAAAAACAGCAAAAATAAAGGGAGTCAAAAGCCAAGTGGAGATGACCTTTTGTCCGGTTTTAGACTAGCATTAAGAGTCAATACACCTTGCAAGGAGCACCAAGGTGTGTGAATCACGTCATTGTGTTGCGTGGGGTGAAAAAATGAGAGGCGAGATGTATTTTTAGCCTATGTGTGTCTTAAATGTATGTTTTGCTTGTATATGGCTTAGTAGCTAGGTTGTTAGGGTGATAAAATTGAACTAGACGTGTACATATTTTCCTCTTTGCCTTTTATATATGCTTCGCTTTTGAAAAAAATTCTTAAATATTTCAAAGATTTTGTGGGTATATCTTCTGTAAACCCTCACGAGACCTAACTCGTCCACTTGGGGGAACCAAGGGGTTTAAAGGGCTTATTGCATATGGTAAATCCATTATTCCAACAAAAGTGAGTTAGGTTCCTAGGTTACTTTTTCTTGTGTTTTGCTCAAGGACGCGCAAAAGATAGGTGTGGGGGTCTTTTGTTAGGTACTAAATTGTCATATTTGACATGCCATTATCGCATAATTTTAGCTCATATAATAATGCAATCTTTAGGATTTTTATATGTTTTGTTTACTTTTATAGCTAATAGGTTCAATCGAGCAAATACGACAAAAAGAAGCGAAGATGGAACAAGAAAAGTTGGAAGATCACAAAGGAGGAGGCGATAGAAGTCGTGGCCACCACCCCCAACCGTCACCACTCTGGAAGTGGCTGGGCAGGGGGTGGCGACGGCTAGCTGTCTTGTTCGGGACTGGCTGTCTTCGCAGCGACGCCCACAAGTCGCAAGTGCGACGACCGTCGCCACTTGTAACTCTGTTCGCCTATTTTCCCCCCGACTTGACTCCATTTTTGGGGACCTCTTTAGGATTTTTTTTGCGGTTCCTTGGGAGACTTTTAGGCTAGTTCTAGGTTAGGTTTTAGCCAATGAAAAAAGTCTCAATAGGGGGATTAGATTAGGAGGTTAGATAGTATTTGGGTTATTTGGATTCAAGATTGAAGATTTTCATTCAAACTAATCAAGCTTAAGTTTTCTCTTTACTCTCCCTATCTGTATATGTTTTTGTCTTGTTTTTGTTCATTTGAGCATGTTAGGTTAGATTACATTTATTTCAAATGTTTAGTTTGTATTGCTAGTCCGTGTTAGATTAGGTTGTTATATTAGCTTGTTAGATTAGATTAGTTTGATCCCTTCTTCTCTATAGTTCATGTTTGCTAATTTAGTTTTAGTTTGATTTCATGGCTTTGTTGTGATGATTAGTTGCTAGATTTTGCTGGCTAGGACTGTGATCAGCCTCTTAATGGCTAATTAATCTTGGATTAGGCCTAAGCACCCCCTATTTATTCCTTGAACTTATAGTTTTCTCTCATGCCCGTCACGTGTTCGTTGAAATGCTTGAGAGAGCTTTCATCCATATTTTTGGGCGATTGACTTATACCGAGAGGTGAGGTCGATTAGCTAGTGTGGGGGGGAGGATAGCTAGGATTTTGACATAAAAAATAGTCCCAATCCTAGCTAGGTTCGAGGTAATCTCATGGTCTAATTAGGCTAACCCCAACAAAATAGGTCATTAGACTAATTAGACTTGCTCATGACCCTTGAGAGAGGGCTTGGGCAGTCTTCAAATATGCAGCTGACCATCTCTAGTTTTCAGTATAGGTTTGGTAGATTAGGACTTGCCCTGATTGCTTGGTTCATCGATTGGTCAAATTGCAACTCCAAGCCTCTTTTCATATGTTTATTAACTTAGTTTAGCTTGTCTTTATTTCCTTTTCGCTTATCCCAGCTTGAACCACTTGAACTAATCCCGGTACTTTAAACCCAACTTCTAGTGGACAACACCTCGAGTACTCGATAATATACCTTGCACTTGGGGTTATAAATGTTAAAACTCAAATTCTTCCTATAACATCCACTAACAAGTAAAAAGAGAAAGACAAGAATAATCTGGTTGGCTAGCCATAAAGCACTTGTCCCAACAGCGTTTTTCTCTCTCCTCCATGTGCAAGTAGTCTTCCTAAGGCTAATTGAGGAGCTTTAGGATGAGTTTAGAGCTTAATCTTTTGCTTAGCTAGACTCGTTGCTTGTAATTAACTTAGTTGAGCACGGTTTGTACCTAAACAGAATGTAAGTTAGTTTTAAGCTTAGTTAGAGGTTATTAAGCATGAAGAAACCTCTAATCCTTTCGAAGTAGCCAAGGGGGACGTGTATAAGGGCAATAATTAGTTCATTTTTTAATTCGATTGCTTACATTGATTGAAAAGTTGAGCCTTGCTCCTTCAACCTAAAACCGAATAATTAACTTGTTGATCCTAGATTAGGCCGAGTTAGGTGGTATTCAAGTAAGTCTTAACTCTAAATTAGGTGGTGTTTTTCTATTCTAATTAAGGGTAATGACCCTAATCTTATTTTTAGTGGTGTCTCTGTATCCAAGAAACAAGTTTAGAATCAGTCTAATCACCCACATTGAATTCAGATTCACTTAAGCTTAAGCTAGGATTTTAGTTTGTTCTAGCTAACTTGCATTCTCCATTTGAGTGTGAGTTGAGTTTGTTCGTGTATCCATCAAGTGTCCTTCACTACTTTACTCATACTCTCATTTAACCTTGTTGTCATTTCACATGCATCACAGTTGTTGACAGATAAGGAACGACTAGTAACTTATAGGGGAGACTACCGCTTCATCACAACTCCCTCAGCACCAAAGCTATACACACAACCCTTGTTAGTGAGATTTCCTTGAACCTAAATGTCACGCTTAGAAAGTGGAGGGCTTTGGGAAATGTCATCGCTGCAGGGTTGTGAGCTCCTATACTCTTGTGATCTCTTTGTGTGCTCCTCCTACATGTGTACACATAAACATTAGAATTTTGAAACAAAAGATATGTTAATTCGGACCCATCTTTTAATTGAAAAATCATATTGACATAATTTGAATTCGATCTTACCAATCTTAACTCCAATTTTTTACACACCCAATTGCCCTGTTTATCCTTTGTCCTATGCTGGTGGGTATCCCTGTATAACACATCGATTGTTGGTTCCCTATGAAGTATCACCAATTGAACAAAATGCAAGTACAATGTGTTATAATTAATAATATATGAAGAAGAAAGGGCATTGCTAAAATATTGAAATTATTACCATGCATCTGTGCCACTTAGTTATTGGGATCGCCCATATGTGTACAAGGATGGACCCACACCCTCAGGATCGTTATTGCAGTTTTTCTTGTTTTAGTGCTCAAAGTCTGGAAATCAGGGCCTTTCCAGTACTTTTGGAGGTATGCCCAGTTGTCCGGTGATAAGCAAACAAGTTCCTCAATTGTTTCACCCCTCTAATTTCAAAATTCTTACGCAATTATTGGTCATGTTGAGACAGCCAATAGTAGTATTTCTATTAAAAACAATTGAACATGGAGTTTTGTGCACATTCGAGACGTGACTAGTACAATGTTTGTGTTGTGTGTAACAAGAGGTTTCCATGAATCAAAAAAATAAAAGTATACCTACTTACAAGATGAAATGAGTAATGTTTGATACTTACTTAGTTGACAATGTAAATAATTATAATGAAACATAGCGAAAGTGCTCACAATTAGCATCTAACATTAACACATGGAACAAGTTTAGTAATGTATGATACACATGATTAATTTTTTATGGAAATAAATAATAACAAGTTATGAAAATCAGTTAAAAGTGCACGAACCTTGAATTCAGCGAACCAAAAGTCTCGTTGACGAATGGGGACTTCTCCCCAAGTTGGCCAAGCTTCTAGGTACTTCCCCTTGATAATCTCACCGATACGTTTGGTACTCCTTCGTAGGGCTTGAACCTGCAACGTAGTAAGATACACATATTATAAGAAACAACAAAGTATAAGTAACATTGAAATGCTACTTTGAGCATTTGATATTTAGTGAAAGAGAGTAAAGCATGTACGTGTCTCCTTCTAGCTTTGTGAGAATCTTGTCCCTAGTGGCAATCTCATGCGCAGTTGCTGGCACAATATGCCCTTCAGTAGGCTATACATATTGCTATGGAGTAGGTTGTGGAGAAGGATGCATATAAAGCTGTGAAGTAGGCTGTGGGGGCTGTTGTTGAGTAGGCTCAAGCAACGATTGCCTTTGTTGCATGGATCCTAGTGGGCCCCCAACCAAGTTTGGGTTGCATGGCATCATTGGGCCAAAAGTATTCCAAAATGCAAAGTTCATGCCTCCCACCCATGAGGTGTCACCAACATGTGATGCTTGTAAACTTGCATTTGGGTAGTGCGATGGCACCAGGTTGTGGTAAAAAAAGGGGAGTTCAAATGCAGATCATACTACGAGGTAGGCATGAAGGACGTACTATCTGCCCCCTTGAGGTTTGACTTTGATAGGGGAACCATATGTGCACTCCCCCTCCATATCATCGGGTGAATGACTACCTATATCTGACAATCGTCCCTATTCTCTCGGCCATCTCTGAGGCTATCCATCCCTATCTGACATCTTTGACATTGAAAACCATTTAGTATTACAATGCAAAATAATAAACATAACATAATCACGACCCATAGTACAAATACATACATAACAAATGATTTTGTACATCATGAATCTTCATAGGTAAAGTTGAATAACGTACATCATTTGATAATTGCATAAAAGTTACATGAGGCACTTGCTTATAGATGCACAGATAGAAAACCTAATTAGGATGTAATGAATACAATTTGAGATTCATCATCGTGATCCCCGTCCCCATTGTCATGTATATCCTCATAATCATCCTCATCATCATTGTTCAACTGGTGCTGCATTTTATCATCAACATTTTCAGTATCTGTTTCTGCATCATTCCAATCCTGTTCTTCAAACTCATCTACTCCATCAGATTATTCTTCTTCTGATGATTCGACATCAACCACTTGCACTTTGTCCATAGCCCCAGATATGTCAATGAAAACTTGTGGCAAGGTTTCTGAAGTGCGAGAAGTTAACGCCATCCCATCTTCTTGGAAGACAGGTTTGACTTTAATAGCATCCTCTTGCATGTTTAGACATTGTCTAGGCTTATTTGTCAAAGCAGCCCACCAATTTGATTTATGGGGAACACCCTGTGGGTATGGGATGCAAAACACTTGATACATAACATCTGCAATAATGAAAGGATCATACTTTTCATATATGCTTTGAGTGTTAATTTCATACGTATAGTTCAACTTGGAGTATCGTGTGCTCCGAGGATTCAATGGATTGTACCATTCACACTGAAATAGTAAGCATCATTTTATAGGCTCCCTTGGGTACTCCACTTGCAGTACTTCCTCAAGAACTCCATAGTAATCGACCACGCTCCCATCTCCTGCCACAGTCCCTTTTACTACAACACCACATGAGTAGGTTTTCTTATTCATACTTGTTGTTCTAGTATGAAAATTTTTGCCATGCACTTTGTAACCTGTGAATGGTTGCACAATATCTATTGGTCTCTCATCCATTTGTTGTAACTATGACTGTCTTTCATCATTGAATATGTGTGAACGATAAACCTGTAGCATGTGCAAACTCCTAAGTAATTACGGTTGCATGACTGTTTTTACAATGTAGAAATCAATGACATTATTTTGAAGCATATGGTTAGGGTCAGTAAGCGCAAATATTTTGTTTAAACCAATATGGAAATTTCACTTCAATAATCTTATCATTGTCTTCAGGCGACATATTAATATGTCCCATTGTGATCCAATTACTGAAGTACCTACACAAACATTGTTGTTTTTATTTTCATTACAAGTTTAATAGTGTATGAAAGTGTGTCCTGTTAACTTACTGTAGATATGGTTGCACTTCATTACAATTAAGTAGTATGTGTAGACGAGCAGTGTTGTACTCAACTTGTGTGAGGTAACGTTTACAATATGGACCTGAGAGCCCTTCATTTGGAATGCTATAAACATTGTAGGGGGACCAAGCTGACACACTACTTCATGGATGGAAGAGTCAAAAATTGCACAGTAAATTTTTGATTGTCCATCCCGTCAAAACTCAGTACCTTCCGTCAAAATTTACTTCGAAATCTTTGGTCACCATATTCTTGTCAAAATAAATTCCACCTATATTAACCTTTATGTTGCTATATGCGCCACAAAATTTAAGAGGGGACATACACACTACATTGATATATGGCAAACCACTCTACAAACAATTAAATGGATTGGAACCTTCCAACCTTTTTCAGGGGAGGGTCTTTTCAAGGAAAATAAAAATTGCAACATCAACAAGGATGAAACTCAATAGTCTACTTGAAAATGGGTTCTTCGTTTGGATTAAGTTCGTATCAGTTGTTCAATGACATTTCACGTTGGTTTGGGTGGGTCGAGTTTGGGTCAATTGATACTTGACCTATTAACCTTGTCTTACAAAGAGAAACAATCTTGTAGGAAATGTGAGGTGAGCGTCAATTCAGGTAGGATCAATTCAAAGAAACAATACTTGGCCCAATAGGCCATTCGACACAGGTTTTTGTCTCATGTCAATTTGGCCAGCTCTACTGCGTCTACTCAAAAGTGAATATCTAAATGATACATCTCATCCTTAAGATACTTTCTTAATTTCCAACATCCATATCGTGTTCTTAATTAAAAGCAAATTAAACGCAACACCAAAACCAAAACCCCACCTGGAACGGGTCCGGCTTAAGATTTGTTTAATGAGTGGTCTCGCTGATTAACCCTATGATTTATAAGTGCAAAATTTAGCGTAGAAATCATAAAGGGTCGAGTGTTAGACTAACTCATATTTGATAATTGAATTCCACGTTAAATAAACGAGCTCTCTGCTTTAGTGGTATCCGTGTGCTTCGCGTTTCCTGACCTTTGGAATTCGAAGTGTGGAAGGCGCATGTTTTTCCTTCTATGGGAGTTCTTGCAAAGATGCAACTAGAGCGAGGCAAAGGTGGCTTGATACGATTCTCGATCCGAAATTGACACGATATTAGGTCGGTTTCGTTACAAATTTTCAACCCATTTAATTAAATGAGTAGGCACGTTCAACTCATTTAATTAAATGGGTTAGGTTCAAGTGGAGATTGCAGACAAAAAATACATATTTAACCCATTTAGTTAAATGGGTTACATAGGTGAACCCTTTTACCCGTTTATTGTTTTTTGTTATAATTAACAACATAAAAAAATTTAAAATAAATATGAAAATGTGAATTATGGGGAATTGGATAAGCTTCGGTCAATAATTGCACATTGTCGTATGCAAACTTATTTTTAATGTTATGCAATTACGTATTATTTGTAAAATTTTAATTGGTAAATGGATAATCAACTTATTTATCGTAAATGAGTTAAATGAAAGCGAGTCAACTCATTTAAAAATTAAATGGTTATAGGTCAATGTTTTCCAACTCGTTCAATAAAGGGGTTAAGTTCAGGTCGAAAGATTCTCAACACTTTTAAGTTCGACATGAATATAGGCCTTGCAAACGGTCATTCGGTTCGGGTATGGGTCGGTTAGGTTTGGGTCGCGTTATGCTTCCGCGCTGTAGGTATTTCAACTTAGTTCGGTTTAGCTTGGGTGAGCTTTGATTTAGGTTGACTCTGGGTCAACCGATTTTTGTTCTAATAAACTTGTCATGCAAATATAAGCAACTTTCAATTCAGGTATGGTTCCGTTCGGGTCAATTCGGGTTTCGGTCACTTTTGGTGAGCATATTTCGAATGCCAGGTTGGCCATGGGCTCGGGTCATTCGGTTCGGATTTCAGATCCGACCCACCAAAAGTGCTCTAGATGCTACATGCCTTTGAGTTCGGCCCACCAGAAGTGCTCCAACTCTATTAGGTTGCCTGAAATAGGGCCTATTAGAGTGGCCCAATTTACTTTTTTAGGAAAAAAATATTTAATGTCAAAAGTGTCATTGTCCTCCATATGAAAATATATACTCATGACCAAGTAACCTTGTTCTTTTCGTTAGGAAATTCCATGTGTGGAATGGGTTGGAGTAGGAAAGGGGGGCAAGGAGTGGTTCACTATATGTTGGTATGGGAAAGGGGAAAGGCCTGGGAAGAAGTGGGAATGAGTTGAATGAAGTACGAGAGTTGATGTAAGTTACGTATTTTCTTTTTTAACGTAATCTTTTATTTGTGATAACAATTACCGATGATAAAGATTTTCTTAGACTGAAAAAAATATTTTTTCTATGTTGACTCAAATACGAAATATTGTTCCGTGGCTGTTCTTGCCCCCCAAAAAAAATTAATTTTCATTCGTAAAACAAATTGCGGATGTACTTTTTTCATATATTATCTAAATATGAACAACGAAAAAATACATATATGTTCAGGCCCTATTTTTTTCATTGGTAAATCTAAATTTATTAACCTCAACCAACTTCAACCCACATTAATCCACTTCAACCTACTTCACGAACTTCAATAAAAAATATCAACTTCAACCCACTTCAACCAACTTCAATTTACTTCCCACTATTTAAACCAACCTTTACCTATCATACAAAAAAAAAAAAAATTTCAACCAACTTCAACCAATTTCATTAACTTCAATTAAAAATACCAACTTCAACCCATTTCAACCAACTTCAACCCACTGCAATCCAATTCAACCAACTTTAACCCACTTTCTACTATTTTAACCTCTACCCATCATACAAAAAAAATTCAACTCACTTCAACATACTTCAACCAACTTCAACCCACTCCGCGAACTTCAATAAAGAAAATACCAACTTCAGCCAACTTCAACCCATTTCAGCCAACTTTAACCCACTTCAAGTAACTCCAACCCACTTCCCACTATTTTAACTAGCTTCTACCCATTTTACCAAAAAATAAAAAATAAAAAAATCAACCCACTTCAATCGACTCCGCAAACTTCAATAAAAAGATACGAACTTTAACCCACTTCAACTAACATCAACCCACTTCAACTAACTTTAATCAATTTTAACCCACTTCCCATTATTTTAACTAACTTCTACCCATCATACAAAAAAACAAAAGTCAACCCACTTCATCCTACTTCAACTCATGTCAACCCACTTCAACAAAAAAATACCACTTTGACCTATTTTAACCTACTTCTACCATTCTCAACCAATTTCGCCCATTTACCAACCTATGTTTTCCGAGGAAAAAAAAGGCTCTCAGCACACGAAAAACAATCATCTGCAATTTGTATGAAGAACTTCTAATATTTTGTTACTAACGCATACGAAAAAAAAATATCTGCTCAAAATACACGTACAATGCATCTGCACTTCCTATCACGAATTACAAACATCGTCGAAAACATTTACACATACCTTCATTATGCAAGAAAAAACATCTGCGATTTCTATCACGAATTACGATAAACGAAAAATAAATCTGTTGCACACACATCAACAACCATCCACGCTTTAGTGACCTATAACAAATATTTTGTAACCAACGCAGAAAAAAATATTTAAGCATCTCTTCCATATATAGACTCAACCCCCAAATATCTACCAGTGAAAAATAACTAAAATTTGCTTAACGACGTAGAAAAAAAAATTATTATTTCTTCATATAACAAAAATTTCGTCATC
Source organism: Selenicereus undatus (assembly GCA_017589665.1). Taxonomy (NCBI): domain Eukaryota; kingdom Viridiplantae; phylum Streptophyta; class Magnoliopsida; order Caryophyllales; family Cactaceae; genus Selenicereus; species Selenicereus undatus. Next base: position 62,735,009 of record JACYFF010019584.1, read on the forward strand.
TATAATTTTTGGCAACTAACAAATATTTCCATAACATCCAAAAAATAAATAAACTTTTCATAATTATTATCAGATTATTCGTACATGCAATTATATAACTTATAAAAGTTTTCAAAATATGGAAAATATTAGAAATATGTATGAGTGGGAAGGAGTGATATTTTTTTTAAGTGTGGGAAGATGTGAGAAAGGGGGAAAGAAGTGGGTGAGAGTGGGAAGGAGTGGGATGGACCCATTAAACCATGAAAAGAACAGGACACACTTAATTATGAGGAACAATAATGAATACAAACGAAGCTAAAGTCTGAAGGCACTTAGGTTGCATTATATCCTTCTTTCTTGCATATTTTTCTTTGCCTTATTGCTCATGCTCAGTTTCCTCGTTTGACTGAGCGTTGCCAATCCATTTCCCGTGGTTCTTCCTTTTAGAATTGAACCATTCATTGAATTAGATGTTGACATGCGCACTTCTGCACTTGTCATTTCAGTGGCCTTTTGTCGCTCCTCCTCTAACTCAAGTTGTCGCCTAATGTCCTTGAAAGCAACGATATACTTAGTTTGAGACCGAACCATCTTAATATGACCCAGTAATTAGACAAGGAATGGATCATGACATGAACTTGTTGTTTATAAGTTAATTCACAGCCTATTTTAGCCAATGCATTAATCATGTTTGGCATATGTCTTATATGCTCCCTCGTGGAGAAATACGAGCTCTTGTTATAATTTTCAAACCTAATAGTGAGAAACCCAAGTTTGGCAACAGCGATAGCTGACGTGTTGCTTTGTCAAATATGAAAGTTTTATAATCAGCACAAAAGCACACATACGCCTAATATTTTAGCATACATACATCCATGCAACTTGGAAATAACTGGTAGAGTTAATATAGACAAACATAGACCCTAGATTGGAAAGTTCACATACAATTTCCAATCATCGTCATAGGAATGAATGTTTTAGTGCAATTAACTTCATCGTTTCATTCCAATTTACCAGAATACTTAACGCACATTAAAATATTCTAAAAGAAATTCTCAAATTTCTAATCAAAGAGGATATGCCAACCTCAAGCACATTTCAAGAAAGTTCAACATATATCCGTATGAAAATGAATTTAATCATTTTAGGCATAATTTGCATATTTAATGAAATTCCCAAAAAAATATTTTTTGGGGAGAAATTTCAATATCGTCTCACCTAACTTATTTAGGGAGGGTACGTATATAACTTTTATATGCAATTTAGCAGTTATAACACATGAAACAAATTCTCATAATATGTAACACAAAATTTAATGAATTTCAATCAACCATATATACTCATAATATATCACATCATCTTCACTTGAGAACATAAATGAACTAAACATCATAGAGATTTCATATAATATTTTCACATAAATTAATCTAATGACATCAAATCAACATGCTCATATTTCTCAAGAAATTTAATAGAAATGAAATATGCTAAAGTAAAAGATTCTCTAGAAATCACATGATATTTCATTCTCAAGAAAAGATATCAAGCATCATAAATATATACTCATAAAAAAATAATTTTGGAGAAATATCATAAAAAAATTCCAATCAAATTATATAGATTCATGTGGCAATACACTTTCTCAAAAAAATTTATGCCTAGTCAACCCTTGTGGTCAACTAGTCAATCCTTCTAGTCAACTATATGCCCAAATTTTGAAAGGGAAAAAAGTTTTTAAAAAAAATTAAGACCATGTAAAAAATAACTGAAGGGCAGTCATGTGCGAAGGGTGTGATGCTGCGGGGTGGGGGCAACAGGGCTTTCCTAACCCATGGTTGGGGTCACATGGCTCGGATAGCAAGGGAAGCAGGTCATCGCAATCAAAGCACAAATCGTGTTCAAAATCGCCAATTTGCACTGAAACTAATCCAAATCGCGTGTTGGGATTCATCCTAAACATATTTTAGGATTAATTGCAGTAAATATTTACAAAACATTGGGCAAGACAACCCCAAAATCGAGTCTTAATGCCTGAAAAATATGCAATACGTCGGTGCAATTTCACCAAGTTCTGATCAAAAATCGGTGAATGGTGGTAGAAATTAGATGGCTTTTACTTATAATGATGTTCTACACCTTTATCACAAATCAATTACTTGAATTAACATCCAAAATTGATGAAAATTGATAAAAAGGGTTCGCAAACATGAACCCTTACCCTCCAGTAATGCTGGCATTGTTTCGCTAAATTCCGACCAAATTTTCGATACACATTGTGAAATTATTTTAGGGATTTTTCTCAAAATCTCATGGGTAATACCACATGTCAACGTCAATTACGGAAATAATAACCACAATAGATTAAAAATCATGTTCAACTCAACAAACCCTAACCATAGGCACACCGAAACATTTTTTATAAATATTTGGCTATATTATGATGAAATTACATAGAAGTTTTTGAGGTATTTTGCAAAACAGCATAAGCCGAACATGAATCCAACATCAACGAAGGGACAAATGGACCGAATCGGACCCAACATCGAGTTCTACTACTCAACTAAATTGTAGAAATGCTTACAACAAATTTCGCCAAATTCAAGCAAATTTTGCCAAAATTCAAACAAATTTTCTATTAAATCGACCAACAAATTGAGGGGCTTGGGTCGAAACTAAATGGGTACGGTAGGCCATGAATCAATTTGAATGAAAATTGAATGAAATCAATGATTCAGAAATGGAATTTAGGGTTTCATATATGAAGAACCCTAGAATTTCCTTCCTTAATTATTCACAATATACTGAACGAAATCATGCTTACAATATATCAAACTCAAACTCTCTTCAAGCTCTAACAATTTTCAGAATTTCACAAAAGTTTGCAAAGAGATTGGACATGAAATAATATCATGAAGTTTCAATTTTAATCGCTAATAAACCGAAAAAGAAACCTTTATCATTGACGCAAATTTCAAGAACTTTATAAAAGTAGTCCAACCAAGAAACAAGCCAATTGGCTCCTATACCAATGAATGAATTAATATGTCGAATTAAGCGTAAATGAAGTTACCTTAATCCTGCAGCAAAAGACGATCAAAGCTTGGCTTTAAATCACTAGTCAAGGAAGGAACTCACAATTCAAAGAACCTTTTATGATCTCATAGCCTAAGAGCCGTAAGGTTTTGTGTAGAAAAATCTCTTTAGAGAGCCCTCATTGTTTTTTATGAGTTTGCCTCTTAGAATGGTCCCCTTTTTAGATTAAATAGACAGTCGAGCAACTAGAATTTCTAAGTATAATAGTCCGACCCTAAATTCTGTTTATTAATTTCATGTCATTAATCCATGTGATTGAGTTCATTTCATTCACATCATTTCTGTTTTTTATATTCCCATCTTTTTATTATTCTCATTTGGATATTTTTAACGGGGCCCTTACTTTGCAATTCGGGGATTTGTTCTAGTCAATTTTGGAAATTGAGTTAGGCCTTGATATTTGAGAATTTAATGTTTAAAATTCTTTTTCATGGCACCACAACCATTTATCTCAAACTTTAGAAAAAAATAAAAATAAAAATAAAAATAATAAAAAAATTCAAACGCATTCGGTTTCAATTTTTTCGCTATACCCGAGCCCGTTTAGGGTCGTTTGCAATGCAACAAGGCTTGATCCTTATTTACTTAGCTAAACCCTCTTAATTAAGCCTTAATCAAGCTTGAAATTTTTGACTTTTCTACCTTTAATTTGCAGCCAAGTAAATGGGTTATAAATTTTAAAAAATTTCACTTTATCTTCATTTCTCACCAAGCATTCAAGAGACCTTCTCTCTCTTCCCTCTCCTCTTTCTCTCTCTACTCGACAGCCACCCCCCCAGACACCATTTCACCACATTTCCACCACCAAAATCCCACAAAACAATCCCCACTCACCACCCCCAAACACCTCTTCACTTCAATAAGCATCAAGGACCATAACTAGCTCATTTGCAAGCTCAAAGTGAGTGTTATTTCACCCCTATGCTGATTTTTATTTTTTGATTCTTGATCTTGTTGGTTTTGTTACTTATTTTGGTTGTTTTAGTGATGACTTATGTTGTTTTTATGGTATTAAGAATATTTTTGTTGATGGATTATGGTGGAGTTGAGATTGGATGAGGCTAGGGTTAGGGTTTCATCTTAGGCATGCAAAGCTTCTTGCTTAAGTGATGTATATTGCATGTTTTATCCTTGTCCTTGCTTATCTTTTGATATATTGTAGTTGTTATGTTGTTTATGGTGTTTTGGAAAAGTTGGGAGTGAGTTCAAAGTGACCCAAAGCTAGGGTTTGTCCAAAATGCAAGATTTGGACCAACTAATATTAAATTTGAGGTGTGTGGGTTATGTGATTGGAAGAGGAGTTTTATTTGATATGAATATGAAGAGGAATTAGGTATGGTAATGTTGTATGAGGTTGGGATGTACCAAAGTGTGTTATACTCTCTTTAAAAAAAAGTTTGAGTTGAGGTTTGGTGTAAAAACAAGTGAAGGAACAACAAAACAGTGCTAATGGAATTTTTCAGGAAACAGGACAAACTTTGGAACAAAATGGGTAATAATCTGCGAGGCCAAAAATTCTGATTTTTGGTGAGTAGATAGGTCTGGATGTTATCTTTAAAATGACTCTCGAATCGCCTTAATCCGACGTCTGTGGAGGAAGTTATGGCTATTTTACTGAACCTGGGCATAATGGACAGAATGGTTGTTTTTAGCCCTAAAACCTGACATGTTGGTGTTCTAACCCCTTTTATGGAACCTGTCGTAGGAATCTCGTTATGTGTCCTTCGGGAAAGTTTTAGAGGACTTCCTAAGATATTTGTATTGGGGTCTTACGTCTCAATTGGAGGTCGGGAGTATAAGTTGTGGATTATTTATTCCGTACCCTCGTCATAAACCCTTACCCACTGAACTCGCTACCGTACCTTAAGTTAGCATTTCTATACTTTATTTAACTTTATCAGTTTAATCCATTAACTGTTCACACAAATTCTTTATAAACCTTTTTATTTAAGGATACCTATTGTGCTAATTTTATTTAAAGGTATTCATTATCAAAATAAGTTCATTTCTAACCTCATATGCCTATAATGATTTTGAACAGAATCAAGGCCTAAGCTCTCATTCTCTCCATTTTAGCACATCTATTTACTCTGTGAATTAGCTTTTAAAGACCCCAGGTACGTTCATTGACTATATCTTTAGAAATCGGCACGTATTTATCGAAATTATAATGTTTTGGTAAGTACATCAATGAACCAATTGAATCAGTGATGTATCACATAATTAGTGACCCCCCAGTTATCAGTTACAGGGTATTGCCCTCCAGTTACCCGCGCGGCTTCAGGTCAGGTCTTCCGGTCGGCTTGGCAGGTGTACACCTATGCATAGATCGTAACAGTTACTAAGGGGTGCATTATCAGATAATAAATGGCAACTTAGTTTCATATACATTACATCCCCTGTTTTAAAATCAAAATGAATTGCAAATAGGGCCCTCATAATTTCTTTGTCAATAAATCTTTATCAGTACAGGGCATGTACTGAGCTTTGGCTCACAGTTCAAAATATTTTTATGTTTTGTTTTAGTAAGGTGTTTGGTAAACAGGTCTCAAGCGGGCAGGGAAGCTGAAGGTGAGAAATAAGTCAGGACCGTCCATGTAATTGGTGGATAGAGGGGCTAAGATGCTTTTATGCCTTCTTGTGGTCCATTTTGGTATCCCAACTGTATATCTGAACTGCAATATGTATTTTGGTGTTATAACTGTATTACGAAACAGAGTTATGTATGTTGATGTAACCCTGGGAAGTTCGCATCTTTCCTGTATTTACCTAAATGGCTTGTATGGACGTGATTGCCCCTTTGAGGATAAACTTTGATTCTATGGCTAAAATTTCATATTCAAGCGTAGCCTTGTCGTTACGGACGGCGATAACGCCCGTTCATTGGGTTCTTGGGGTTAAGCTTAGGCAGGTAAATGCAGCTATGATTTATGTATTATTGGGGTGTTACACTAAGGTGGCTTAAGCAGTCGACATATTGTGCTTATTGCGCTCACATCCCCATATGGGTATATCACACCCTAAGCATAATACTTTGGCTATTGTGTTTCCTGGGGTGCTTTATCAAGTTTTATGATTATTATGATTTTTAGTAAAGTTGACAGAGTACTTAAAAATTTAGAACGGGGATTTTCTTGTGATAGCTGTTATTCACGAGAAAACACTTTGTTAATGTGAATGATTTTAAGGCTTTGCAGTATGGTCGGTTTTCAAAGAATTGAGTGGCCTATGGTCCAAGCATTTCAAGTTAATATTATCTGGAGGGAGTAAGGTAAATTTTAGACTTTAGTGTGTCCCGCGATTCTAAGTGCTTAGCGAGTATGCGTCTCACCTGTCTTGGGAAGGATCTTATGATCAACAACTCCCGAATGCCCTAAGAATAAGTTTTCATTCAATTAAGTGAATTGTGGTAGTTTTTTAAGGGTTTTAACCCCAAATAGTGTTCAAAAAGGGATTCAGTTTCATTAATCTAAAACTAAAAATGTGTTTTCGTATTATTTGCACGGGTCTTGCTAATAGGTGAGTGAAAATGCTTTAAATGGTACAAATGTGACACTTTTATGATGTTTTTATATAGTATCCAATGGAAAAAAGGTTTCAGTTTTATTCTGTTGAAAGTTTATATAAGCGATTTCTTATCCTATACTACTGGTTTAGAAATAGTATTTAAGTACTAATATGGAATTAATGGTGTGCAAATATTTTGGGTTTTATGGGTGATAGTTATTTACTAAGCGTATGGTTTTCTTGCCCGCTCTTTTCCTCTTTTTCTAGGTTCAGAGTAAGTTTCGTCTTCATGAAAGAACATTTCTTTTGTCTGTTGTTACATGTTAGGGGACGTTGATGTATTGCTTTATTTTGCTCAAATGCTCCTCCCTTAATTTAACTGGTGTGGGGCTTTATCTTTTGTACTTGTAATGTTGTAATACAATGTTAGTTTGGCTCTGTTGATCTCCTTTGGATCAACACCACGTCCCCCGTCCCCTAACATGTTGTAACATTCCCTTAGGTGTGATGTAAGTTGGTTTGATGCCTGGGTGTGTGACTCGTTGTAGTAGCCCCACCTTAAATCATATTTATTTATTTAATTATGCCATGTTATTAAATTTCCTGCATTTATTTATCGCATTTGATCATTCCGATTGGGAAAAATTTATTTTTGGCCATACTTTGCAATTCGAGTTTTAATTATCGTTCGGGTGAATTGATACCAGGCCCTAGTTAATATAATTAAGTGATAAATTATTTTCCATAACATAATCAAAATTTAGTTTTGAGCTACGCCAAATTTTATCACAATCGATTACTATTTTCTTAAGCCCTATTCATTTGAGCCCAATCAGCGGTCCAAAAAGATGGTGCAAGTGAATTAAGCTAATTACCATTATTTATGCCTAATTATAATTAGTAAAAAGCTATTTTTGTGATGATATTTGTCACCTAATTGATCTCCAAAAATCTTGCCAAAGCTAAAATCATTTTCACTTCTTCTTTCTCAATCCATGTCTCCCTCCTGCCCTATTGCTGCTACTGTGCTGCTGTCTCCGCCACCTCCAGCCAGTGCCAACCACCCTCCCCAGCTCCTGCCGTGTCCCCTTTGCTCCCAGCACCACCTCCCACTACCCACTCCTCTCTAGATCCAAGCCTAAAGTGAGGTAAAACCATAGCTCTTTTCTTATTTAACTTCGGATTTTTATGAACAATCTGATTATGGATCATGTTATATTGATAAACAATGTGTCTTAGTTTGTGTCTTATTATATGTGCGGGAGTTTGGAAGCATGTAAGAATTGGAATCATACGTGGTAATGCAAGCATGATGTTAAAAATGATCAACTTTGAGATTCTTTTACTTAATTTTGTGATCTTTGGTACAAAGAGTGCCTTCAGTGTTGTGGATGATGATTTTGGATGTAAATTTGAATTGGACATAACCTAGGGTTTCATGATCATGCACAAGCAAGGTGGATTTTTGAATCGATTGTGTTTATTTGGATTGAATTTTGCAGAATTTGAAGGTTCGATATGTTATGGGGTTGAAAAATGGCGTTGTGTGAATTTTTCCCAAAATTAGTGGGTTCTAAAAAATCCCATAAGTGACCAAAAGAGGTTGTTTAGACTAATAATGCAAGGAAGGAAGTTTATGGGAGCATTTTGAGTGGTTATGTGAAGAAAAGTAGTCAAAAATGTGTAAGGTTGATAGTGAAGTAACTTTTAGTGTTTTGGCTAAAATAAGGTAATGATAAGAATGATGCAAAGGTTAATGGGCCTTAAAGGGGCATTTAGCTTGATTTATGAGAGAATAAAATAACCGTGAAAATTAAGAGTATTATTAAGAGTTTTGGATGATTATTAACGTTGCTAAGTTAAACAACTTTGATTGTACTTAGAAACTTACTTGGGATGGAAAACTGAACTAAATGGACATGTGAATGAAATCAGAGGAGTGGGAAAAGAAATGACTGAAGAACAATATTTTTCCGGCTAGGCTAGTGTGATTAAAAATATCCTGAACCCAACTACACCGTTGTTGGCCTTAAACCCTTGTTATCCATCTCAGAAATATCAATACCCCCATTTCATTTGAATTATTTGAGTTAAACTATTTTAGAATCATCGTAGTGTAACTTATCTTATATTGAATTGTTTGAGTTGTGGATGCCATTTAGTTAATAACTTTTTCTTGAAATTAATATTTTTGCCTAAATTAATCTAATGATATCAAAACAATGTGCTCTTATTTCTCATGAAATTTAATAGAAATGAAATATTTAAAAATAAAAGATTGTCTAGAAATCACAGGATATTTCATTCTCAAAGAAAGATATCAGGCATCATAAATATATACTCATAAAAAAGAATATTTGAGAAATATCATAAAAAATTCCAATAAAATTATATAAATTCATATGGCCTCACACTTTCTCAAAACAATTTATGCTTAGTCATCCCTTGCGGTCAACTGGTCAATCACTCTAGTAAACTATATGCCCAAAATTTTCAAGGAAATTTTTTTTAAAAAAAATAAAATAAAACAACGTAAAAAATAATAGAAGGGTAGTCATGTGCGATAGGCGTGATGCCAGGGGGCGACAGGGCTTTTCTAACCCATGGTTGCGGTCACACGACTCGGATAGCAAAGGAAGCGGGTCATCACAATCAAAGCACAAATCGCCAATTTATGCTCAAATTAATCCAGATCGAATATTGGGATTCATCATAAACATATTTTAGGATTGATTGGAGGTAATATTTATGAAAAATTGGGCAAGACAACCCCAAAATCGAGTCTTAATGCCTGAACAATATGCAGTATGCTGGTGCAATTTCACCAAATTTTGGCCAAAAATCGGTGAGTTAGTGGTGGACATTACACGACTCTTACTTATAATGATGTTCTACACCTTTTCACAAATTAATCGCTTGAATTAATATCCAAAATTGATTAAAATTGATAAAAAGGAGTTCGCAAACATGAACACTTACCCTCCAACAATGCTGGCATTGTTTCATTACATTTCGGCAAATTTTCGATACGAATTGTGAAATTGTTTTAGGGACGTTTCTCAAAGTATCATGGGTAATGCCATGTGTGAACATCAATTAAGAAAATATTAACCACAATAGACTAAAAATCAGGTTCAACTCAACAAACCTTTGACCTAGGGGCACCGAAACGTTTTTTGCAAACATTTGACTATATTCTCATCAAATTACATAGAATTTTTGAGGTGTTTTGGAAAATAGCATGAGCTCACCATGAATCCAGCATCAATGAAGGAACAAATGGACTGAATCGGACCCAACATCGAGTTCTACTGCTCGACTAAATCCTAGAAACGCTGATAATAAATTTTGCCAAAATTCGAGCAAATTTTCTATTAAATCGACCAACAAATTGAGAGCTTTGGTCAAAACTGAATGGGTAAGGTAGGCCATGTATCAATTTGAATGAAAATTGAATGAAATCAACGATTGAGAAATGGAGTTTAGGGTTTCATATATGAAGAACCCTAGAATTTCATTCCTTAATTATTCATTATATACTGAACGAAATCATGCTTACAATATATCAAATTCAAACTCTCTTCAAGCTCTATCTGATTTTAGAATTTCACAAAAGTTTGTTAAGAGATTGGACATGAAATAATAGCATGAAGTTTCCATTTTAATTGCTAATAAGCCGAAAAACAAACCTTAATCATTGACACAAATTTCAAGAAATTTATATAAGTAGTCCAACCAGGAAACAAGTCGATTGGCTCTGATACCAATGAAGGAATTAATATATCGAATTAAGCTTAAATGAAGTTACCTTAATCCTGCAGTGGAAGACAATCGAACAATTGCTTTAAATCACTAGTCGAGGAAGGAACTCACAATTCAAAGAACCTTTTACGATCTCAGAGCCTAAGACCCATAAGGTTTTGTGTAGAAAAATCTCTTTAGAGAACCCTTGTTGTTTTTTTTTGTGTTTTCCTCTTTAAATGGTCACCTTTTTATGTTAAATAAATAGTCGAGCAACTACGGTTTCTAGGGCACCTTAAGCTGTCGGCATGTTATGCTTATTGTGCTCACACCCGTTATGGGCATATCACGCCCTAAGCCAAACACTATGGCTATTGTGTTGCTTGGGGTGCTTTATCAAGTTTTTCAAATTACTATGATTTTTAATGAAGCTGATAGAGTAGTTAGAAATTTAGAAAGGGGATTTTCATGCAAAAGTTGTTACTCATGGCAAAACACTTTGTTAATGTGAATGATTTTGAGGCCTTGCATTATGGTCGTTCCCCAAAGAATTGAGTGGCCTATGGTTCCAAGCCATGGAATTCCCGATACATTTTTGGATTTTACAAAATTAACCTATGCGCTTCAGGTTAATATTATCCTTAGGGAGTAAGGTAAATTAAACACTTTACTGTGTCCCGGGATCCTAAGTGTTTAGTGGGTATGCATCTCACCCGTCTTGGGAAGGAATTTATCACCAACAACTCCCAAATGCCCTAGGAATAGGTTTTAATTCAATTAAGTGAATTGTGGTAATTTTTTAAGGGTTTTAACCCCAAATAGTGTTCAAAAAGGGATTTTACTTCCATTAAGCTAAAACTGAAGATGTGTTGTTATATTATTTGCACGTGTCTTGCTAATAGGTGAGTGAAAATGCTTTAAATGGTGCAAATGTGACACTTTTATGAAGTTTTTATTTAACATCCAATGGAGCAGAGGTTTCAGTTTTACTTAGTTGAAAGTCTATAAATGTGATTTCTTATCCTATACTACTGGCTTGCAAATAGTATTTTAGTGCTAACATGGAACTAATGGTGTGCAAATATTTTGGGTTTCATGGGTGATAGTTATTTACTGAGTGTGTGGTTTTCTTATCCCTTTTTTTCTCTTTTTCTAGGTTCAGAGTAAGTTCCGTCTTCATTGAAGAACATTTCTTTTGTCTGTTATTACATGTTGGAGGACGTTGATGTATTGCTTTATTTTGCTCAAATGCTCCTTTTGTGATTTGATTGGTGTAGAGCTTTATCTTTTCGACTTGTAATGTTGCAATACAGTGTTAGTTTGGCTCCGTTGATCTCCTTAGGTTCAACGCCACCTCGCCCTGCCCCCGAACATGTTGTAGCATTCCCTTTGGTGTGACATAAGTTGGGTTGATGTAGGGTTGTGTGACTCGTTGTAATAGTCCCACCCTAAATCATGATTATTTGTTTAATTATGTCATGTTATTAATTTTCCCGCGTTTACCACATTTGATCATTCCAGTGGAAAAAAATTTATTTCGGACCCCACTTTGGAATTCAAGTTTTAATTATCGTAAAAATTTCGAGTGAATCGATAATGGCCCTAGTGAATCTAATTAAGTGGTAAATTATTTTCTATAACATAATAAAAATTTAATTTTGAGCAACGCAAAATTTTATCACAATGGAGTGCTATTTTTTCGGGCCCAATTCATTTGAGCCCAATTAGTGGTCCAAGAACTTGGTGCTGGTGAATTAAGCTAATCACCATTATTTGTGCCTGATTATAATTGGTAAAAAGCTACTTTTGCGAGGATATTTGTCACCTAATTCATCTCCAAAAATCTAGCCAAAGCCAAAATCATTTTCTCTTATTCTTCTTTCTCCATAACCCATGTCTCCCTCCTCCCCTGTTGCTGCCCTACTGCTGATGCGGTGTTGCTATCACCACCACCCCCAGCCAGTGCCAGTGACCCTCCCCAGCTCCTACCGCGACCCCTTTGCTCCCAGCACCACCTCCCACAACCCCCTCCTCTCTAAACTCAAGCCTAAAGTGAGGTAAAGCCCTAGCTCTTTTCCTATTTAACTTTTGGTTTTTATGAATGATTTGATTATGGATCATGTTATATTGATAAAAATGAGTCTTAGTTTGGTGTTTTATTATGTGCGCGGGAGTTTGGAACCATGTAAGAATTGGAATAATGCATGATCATGTGAGCTTGATGTTGAAATTGACAAACTTTGAGATTCTTTAAGTTAATTCTTTAAGTTAATTTCGTGATCTTTGCTATAAAGAGTGGCTTAAGTATTGTGGATGATGATTTTGGATGCAAATTTGAATTGGGTATAACCTAGGGTTTCATGATAGTGCATGAGTAGGGTGGATTTTTGAATCGATTATGTTTATTTGGATTGAATTAGACAGACTTTGAAGGTTGGATATGCTATGGGGTTGAAAAATGATGTTGTGTGAACTTTGCCAAAATTAGTGGTTTATGAAAAATCCCATAAGTGACCAAAAGAGGTTGTTTAGACCAAGAATGCGAGCGAGTTTATGGGAATATTTTGAGTGATTATGTGAAGAAAAGTATTGAAAAATATGTAAGGTTGATCGTGAAGTAACTTTTAGCATTTTGGCTAAAATAAGGCAATGATAAGAGTGAAGCAAAGGCTAATGGGCCTTAAAGGTCATCTAGCTTGATTTATGAGAGAATCAAATAATCATGAAAATTACAAGTATTATTAAGATTTTTGGATGATTATTAACGTTGCTAAGTTAAACAGCTTTGATTGTACTTAGAAACTTACTGGGGTTGGAAAATTGAACTAAATGCACATGTGAATGAAATCGAACGAGTGGGGAAACTAATAACTCAAGAACAATATTTGTCGGGCCAAGTTAGTGTGATGAAAACTATCCCAAACCCACCTACACCGCTCTTGGACTTAAACCCTTATTATCCATCTCAGGAATGTCAATACGCATATTACAACTGAATTGTTTGAGTTAAATTGGTTTAGAATCATTGTAGTGTAAATTATCTTATATTGAATTGTTTGAGTTGTGGATGCCATTTAGCTAATAAATTTTTGCTTAAATTAATATTTTCGCTTAAATTAATCTAATGATATCAAATCAATGTGCCCATATTTCTCATGAAATTTAAAAGGAATGAAATATGCTAAAATAAAAGATTCCCTACAAATCACATTATATTTCATTCTCAAAAAAAGATATCAAGCGTTATAAATATACACTAAAAAAAAGAATATTTGAGAAATATCATAAAAAAACTCCAATCAAATTATATAAATTCATGTGGCCACACACTTTCTGAAAAAAGTTTATGCTTCGTCAACCCCTATGGTCAACTAGTCAATCATTCTAGTCAACTATATGCCCAAAATTTTCAAGGAAAAAAAAGTTTTTTGAAAAAATTTAAGACCACATCAAAAATAACAGAAGGGCACTCATGTGCAATGGGCGTGATGCCGAGGGGGTGGCTGCGATAGGGCTTTCCTAACCTATGGCTGCGGTCACATGACTCGGATAGCAAGGGAACCGGGTCATCGCAACCAAAGCAATAATTGCGTCCTAAATCGCCAATTGGCACTCAAATTAATCCAAATCGCATATTGGGATTCATCCTAAACGTATTTCAGGATTATTTGGACCAAATATTTATGAAAAATTGAGCAAGACAACCCCAAAATCGAGTCTTAATGCCTGCAAAATATGCAATACGTCGGCGCAATTTCACTAAATTCTGGCAAAAAATCGGTGAATTGGTGATGGACATTAGGCAGCTTTTACTTATAATGATGTTCTACACAATTTTCACAAATCAATTGCTTGAATTAATATTCAAAATTGTTGGAAATTGATAAAGAAGGGTTCACAAACATGAACCCTTAGCCTCCACCAATGCTGGCATTACTTCGTTAAATTCCAGCCAAATTTCCAATACACATTGTGAAATTGTTTTAGAGATTTTTCCCAAAATCTCATGGGTAACGCCATGTGTGAAAATCAATTATGGAAATAATAGCCAAAATAGATAAAAAATCGGGTTCAACTCAACAAACCCTAACCCAAGGCGCGCCGAAACGTTTTTTTGCAAACATTCGGCTGCATTCATATCAAATTACATAGAATTTTTTTAGGTATTTTGCAAAACAGTATAAAGCCCAACATTTGTCCAGTGTCAATGAAGGGACAAATGGACCGAATCGGACCCAACATCAAGTTCTACTACTCAACTAAATCCTAGAAACGCTGAATATTCGAACAAATTTTCTATTAAATAGAGTGAGAAATTGACATGCTTTGGTCGAAACTGAAAGGGTAAGGTCGGCCATGCATCAATTTGAATGAAAATTCAACAAAATAAACGATTGAGAAATGGAATTTAGGGTTTCATATATGAAGAACCCTGAAATTTTATTCCTTAATTATTCACAATATACTTAAAAAAAAATCATGCTTACAATATATCAAAGTCAAACTCTCTTCAAGATCTATCAGATTTCAGAATTTCATAAAAGTCTATCAAGAGATTGGACATAAAATAATAGCATGAAGTTTCAATTTTAATCGCCAATAAATCGAAAAATAAACCTTAATCATTGACGAAAATTTCAAGAAATTTATATAAGTAGTCCAACCAGGAAACAAGCTGATTGGCTTTGATACCAATGAAGAAATTAATATATCGAATTAAGCAGAAATGAAGTTACCTTAATCCTACAATGGAAGACGGTCAAACCTTGGCTTTGAATCACTAGTCGAGAAAGGAACTCACAATTCAAAGAACCTTTTATGATCTCATAGCCCGAGAGTCGTAAGGATTTGTGTAGAAAATTCTCTTTAGAGAACCCTCGTTGTTTTCCATGTGTTTTTGTCTTAGAATGGTCTCCTTTTTACATTAAACAGACAGTCGAGGAACTAGGGTTTCTAATGTAGCTTAGACTATCGGCATATTGTGCTTATTGTGCTCACACCCCTTATGGGTATATAACGCCCTAAGCCAAACACTATGGCTATTGTGTTGCCTGGGGTGCTTTATCAAGTTTTTTAAATTATTATAATTTTTAATAAAGTCGATAGAGTAGTTGAAATTAAGAAAGGGGATTTTCTTGCGAAAGTTATCATTCACGGGAAAACACTTTGTTAATGTGAATGATTTTGAGGCTTTGCATTATGGTCGATTCCAAAGAATTGAGTGGCCTATGTTTCCAAGCCATGGAATTCACGATACATTTTTGGATTTCAAAAAGTTAACCTATGCATTTCAGGTTACTATTATTTAGACTTTAGTGTGTCTCGGGATCCTAAGTGTCTAGTAGGTATGCGCCCCACCCGTCTTAGGAAGGAACTCATGACCAACAACTCTCGAATGCCCAAGGAATAGGTTTTAATTCAATTAATTGTGGTGGTTTTTTAAGGGTTTTAGCCCCAAATAGTGTTCAAAAGGGGATTTCAATTCCATTAAGCTAAAACTGAAAATGTATTGTCATATTATTTGCATGCGTCTTGCTCATAGGTGAGTGAAAATGCTTTAAATGGTGCAAATGTGACACTTCTATGAAGTTTTTATTTAGCATCCAATGGAATAGAGGTTTCAGTTTTATTATGCTGAAAGTTTATAAAAGCGATTTCTTATCCTATACTACTGATTTGCAAGTAGTATTTCAGTGCTAATATAGAACGAATGGCATGCAAATATTTTGGGTTTTAGGGGTGAAAGTTATTTATTGACCGAGTGGTTTTCTTCCCCCTCTTTTCCTCTTTTTCTAGGTTCGGAGTAAGTTCCGTCGTCATTGAGGAACATTTCTTGTGTCTATTGTTACATGTTGGGGGATGTGGATGCATTGCTTTATTTCGCTCAAATGCTACTCTTGTAATTTGATTGATGTGGAGATTATCTTTTGTACTTGTAAAGTTGTAATCCAATGTTGGTTTGGCTTCGTTGATCTCCTTAGGGTCAACGCCACCTCCCCCCCCCCCCGGGGAACATGTTTTTAACATTCCCCTTAGTGTGACATAAGTTGGTTTGATGGCTGGGTGTGTGACTAGTTGTAATAGCCCCACCCTAAATCATGATTATTTATTTAATTATGTAATGCTTTAATTTTCCCACATTTGTTTATCACATTTGATCATTCTCGTTGGGAAGATTTTATTTTGGGCCCCACTTTGCAATTTGAGCTTTAATTATCGTAAAAATTTTGGATCAATCGATACTAGGCCCCAGTAAATATAATTAAGTGATAAATTATTTGCCATAATATGATGAAAATTTAATTTTGAGCTACGCAAAATTTATCGCAATGGATATCTATTTTTTCAAGCCTAATTCATTTGAGCCAATTAGTGGTCCAAAAAGTTGGTGTAAGTGAATTAAGCTAAGTAGCATTATTTGTGCATAATTATAATTAGCAAAAAGCTACTTTTACGAGGATATTTGGCACCTAATTGATCTCCAAAAATCTAGCCAAAGCCAAAATCATTTTCTCTTCTTCTTCTTTCTCCTTAACCCACATCTCCGTCCTCCCCTATTGCTGCCCAATTGCTGATGTCCTGCTGCTGTCACCGCCTCCTCCAGCCAATGCCAACCACCCTCCCCAGCTCCTGCCACATCCCCTTTGCTCCCATCACCACCTCCCACTAACCCTCCTCTCTAAATCCAAGCCTAAAGTGAGGTAAAACCATAACTCTTTTCTTTTTTAAATTTAGGTTTTTATGAATGATTTGATTATGGATGATGTTATATTGATAAAAATGAGTCTTATTTTGGTGTTTTGTTATGTGTGTGGAAGTTTGGAAGCATGCAAGAATTGCAATCATACATGATCATGCAAGCTTAATGTTGAAAATGATAAACGTTGAGATTCGTTGACTTAATTTTGTGATCTTTGCTTTAAAGAGTGGCTTAAGTATTGTGGGTGATGATTTTGGATGTAAATTTGAATTGGGCATAACCTAGGGTTTCATGATTGTGCATAAGTAAGGTAGATTTTTGAATCAATTATGTTTATTTGGATTGAGTTAGATAGAATTTGAAGGTTCGATGTATTATGGGGTTGAAAAATGATGTTGTGTGAATTTTGCCCAACTTAGTGGGTTATGACAAATCCCATAAGTGACCAAAAGAGGTTGTTTATACTAATAATGTAAACAAGTGAGTTTGTGGGAGCATTTTGAGTGATTATGTGCAGAAAAGTATTGAAAACTGTGTAAGGTTGATCGTGAAGTAACTTTTAGTGTTTTGGCTAAAATAAGGTAATGATAAGAATGAAGCAATGGTTAATGGACCTTAAAGGGGCATTTAGCTTGATTTATGAGAGAATAAAAGAATCGTGAAAATTAGGAATATTATTAAGAATCGTGGGCCCAGACCAACTTTTAGTGTTTTGGCTAACATAAGGTAATGATAAGAATGAAGCAACGGTTAATGGACCTTAAAGGGCATTTAGCTTAATTTATGAGAGAATAAAAGAATCGTGAAAATTAGGAGTATTATTAAGAGTTTTGGGCCCAGACCAAATTCCAGTGGAAGTTTGGAAGTTTATGGCGGAAGTGGGACTAGAGTGGCTCACGGAGCTTTTCAATGTTATTTTCAGGACCACCAAGATGCCCAGAGAGTGGATGGCCAGCACAGTCATCCCACTGTACAAAAACAAAGGGGATATCCAAGATTGTAATAACTTTAGGGGAATCAAGCTGCTCAGCCACACTATGAAGCTGTGGGAGAGGGTGATTGAGAGAAGGCTGCGAGAAGAAGTAGAGATTTCAGAAAACCAATTCGGTTTCATGCCAGGCAAGGCAACCATTGAGGCAATATACCTTCTCAGAGGGCTCATGGGCTTGTTCAGGGATAGAAAGGTGGATCTCCATATGGTGTTCATTGACCTGGAGAAAGCATATGATAGAGTGCTAACGGAGGTATTGTGGAGGTGTTTGGAAAAGAAAAGGGTGTCGCCCGCGTACATTCGTGTTATCAAGGATATGTACAAGGGAGGGCGGACGAGGGTTAGGACCCCGGGAGGGGTCTCCAATGACTTTGTTGTTAGTTTGGGCCTGCATCAGGGTTCAGCTTTAAGCCCGTTTCTTTTCACAGTAGTTTTGGACGAACTCACTAGAGGAATCCAGGACGAGGTGCCTTGGTGCATGCTATTTGCAGATGACATCGTCCTTATCGATGTGACCAGGCAGGGGGTGTATGACAGGTTGGAGAGTTGGAAGCATACACTTGAGGCTAAGGGCTTTCGGTTGAGTAGATCGAAAACGGAATACCTTCACTGTTGTTTCAGCGGAAGGATAGAAGAGGGGGGAGAAATCGTACTGGATGGGAGGGCAATACCGAAGGTTGCCAAATTCAAGTATCTAGGCTCGATCATCCATCAGAATGAGGATATTGACGAGGATATTAACCAGCGGATTAGAGTGGGCTGGCAAAAGTGGAAGGCAGCGTCAGGGGTGCTGTGTGACAAAATAGTGC
Source organism: Selenicereus undatus (assembly GCA_017589665.1). Classification (NCBI taxonomy): domain Eukaryota; kingdom Viridiplantae; phylum Streptophyta; class Magnoliopsida; order Caryophyllales; family Cactaceae; genus Selenicereus; species Selenicereus undatus. The sequence goes on from JACYFF010019584.1 coordinate 62,753,832, forward strand.
CCATGGGTTTGAAAGACAAAGTCTATCGGATGGTAGTTAGACCGGCTATTCTCTATGGATCGGAGTGTTGGCCTCTAAAAAAGGCGCAGGTACAAAGGTTGATGGTAGCCGAGATGAGGATGGTCAGGTGGATGTGTGGTTTTATGAGATTGGATAGGATCACAAATGGGGTAATTAGGGGCTTAGCTGGAGTGGCCCCCATAGAGGAGAAGATGAGGGAATCGAGGCTCAGATGGTTCGGCCACGTGAAGAGGAGAAGTGTGGCCGCCCCGGTGCGAAGGTGCGAGAGTATCAACCCCCTCGGTGGTAAGAGAGGGAGGGGGCAGGCCGAAGAAGAGCCTAGAAGAGGTAGTTAGAGAGGATCTCAGAGTGGTCGGTCTCACGGAGGACATGGCTCAGGATAGGAGTTTGTGGCGAGACAGGATTAAGATCCTTGATTGTAGGGGACCGTTTTCGTAGGTGGCAGCAGCTTAGGCGGTGTGGGGGGGGTCCTTGATTATTTTTTTTTTATTTTTATTTTGGTTTGCTTGTCTGCAGGTCGTGCTTTCCCGGGATGCCACGGCACCAAGTGCCCCTGGTTTGTTGAGGTATGTCTCCGCTCCCTATCTTTTCGCTTAGCCGGATCCTTTTCCCCCTCCCCCTTTCTCTTACGGCGGTCAATGGTTTTTGCAATCGTTTTCTCTTCAATCCTTTTTCTCAAAGCTGTTTTGTGGGTCTTATGGAATCAACCTCTCTATGGGTAGGAATACCGCTAGAGGTAAGGTTGCCTACAGCTGGATCTCCCCAGATCCCGCGAAAGCGGGACCCACATTGGGAGTTTGTTGTTGTTGTTGTTGTATTAAGAGTTTTGGATGATTATTAACATTGCTAAGTTAAACAGCTTTGATTGTACTTAGAAACTTACTTGGGTTGGAAAATTGAACTAAATGGACATGTGAATGAAATCAGAGGAGCAGGGAGAATAATGACTCAAGAACAATATTTGCTAGGTCAAGCTAGTGTAATTAAAATTGTCCTGAACCCAACTACACCCCTTTTGGCCTTAAAGCCTTATTATTCATCTCAGGAATATCAAAACCCCTATTCCATTTGAATTACTTGAGTTAAATTAGTTTAGAATCAGCATAGTGTAACTTATCTTATATTGAACTATTTGAGTTGTGGATGCCATTTACTTAATAAATTTTCACTTAAACTAACATTTTCGCTTAAATTAATCTAACGATGTCAAATCAATGTGCTCATATTTCTCATGAAATTTAGTAAAAATGAAATATGCTAAAATAAAAGATTCTCTAGAAATCACATGATATTTCATTCTCAAAAAAAGATATGAAGGATCATAAATATACACTCATTAAAACAAATATTTGAGAAATATCATAAAAAATTCGAATCAAATTATATAAATTCATGTGGCCACACACTTTGTCAAAAAAGTTTATGCTTTCAATCCCTGTGGTCAGCTAGTCAATCATTCTACTCAACTATATGCGCAAAATTTTCACGGAGAAAAAAGCTTTTTTAAAAAAGATCAAGACCACATAAAAAATAACAGAAGGGCATCCATGTGCGATGGGTGTGATAACGGGGGGTTGGGCAATAGGGCTTTCCTAACCCATGGCTGCGGTCACATGACTCGGATAGCATGGGAAGCGGATCATCGCAATCAAAGCACAAATTGCGTCCTAAATCGCCAATTCGCACTCAAATTAATCCAAACCACGTAGTAGGATTCATCCTAAACATATTTTAGGATTGATTGGAGAAAATATTTACGAAAAATTAGGTAAGACAACTGCAAAATCGAGTCTTACTGCCTAAAAAATTTGCATAATGCCAGTGCAATTTCATCAAATTCTGGCCAAAAATCGGTGAATTGGCGGTGGACATTAGATGGCTTTTGCTTATAATGATCTTCTGCACCTTTTTCACAAATCAATTGCTTGAATTAATGTCAAAAATTGATGAAAATTGAATAAAAGGGGTTCGCATACATGAACCCTTACACTCCAGCAATGCTAGCAGTGTTTCATTCAACTCCAGCCAAATTTTCGATACAACAACAACAAAAACAACAAACTCCCAATGTGGGTCCCGCTTTCGCGGGGTCTGGGGAGATCCAGCTGTAGGCAACCTTACCTCTACCGGTATTCCTACCCATAGAGAGGTTGATTCCAAAAGACCCACAAAATAGTTTTGTGAAAAAGGTTTGAAGGGAAAAACGATTGTTGAAACCATTTACTGAGTACGAGAGAGAGAGAGAGGATGAGAAAAGGTTCCGAGAGGCAAATAAAGAGAGACTTGAAACAAAGCAAATAATTAAGGAGCGGAGCGGAGACATACCTCAGCAAAACCAGGAGCGCTTGGTGCCGTCACATCCCCGAAAAGCACGACCTGCAGACAAGCAAACCGAAACCCTACCCACCCCACACCGCCTAAGCTACAGCCTGACCCCTACAATCAGAAACCCTAATCCTGTCACGCCACAACCCCCTATCCTGAGCCATGTCCTCCGTGAGTCCGACAACTCTCAGGTCCTCTCTAACCACTTATTCTAGACTCTTCTTAGGTCTACCCCTCCCTCTCTTACCACCGGGGGGGTTGATCGATACACATTGGGAAATTGTTTTGGGTATTTTTCTCAAAATCTCATGGGTAATGCCATGTGTGAACATCAATTATAGAAATAACAACCACAATAGATTAAAAATTAGGTTCAACTCGACAAACCGTAACCCCAGGCACACCAAAACGTTTTTTGCACACATTCGACTATATTCTGATCAAATTACGTTGAATTTTCGAGGTATTTTGCAAAACAACCTGAGCCAAACATGAATCTAGCATCAGTGAAGGGACAAATGGACCAAATCGGATCCAACATTGAGTTCTACTACTCAACTAAATCCTAGGAACACTGACAATAAATTTTGCCCAAATTCAAGCAAATTCTCTATTAAATCGACCAACAAATTGAGGGGCTTTGGTCGAAACTGAATGGGAAAGGTAGGCCATGGATCAATTTGAATGAAAATTGAACGAAATCAACGATTGAGAAATGGAATTTAGGGTTTCATATAAAAATCACCCTAGAATTTCATTCCTTAATTACTCATAATATACTGAACGAAATCATGCTTACAATTGCTGAGTTATAAATATACCGCAAGTGCACGACGTAGCTATAGTTAGCAACCGGCAAGTATGGGTCGTGTCCACGAGGAACTTGGTTTCAATTACCAGAACTGATTAAATTACTCAAGCTAGGCAATCACAGTTGTGGGTTGGAGACTAAACTAGGAGAAACGATAGCAACTAAAAAGTGTAATAAACAGCAGAATAGAAAACACCTAGGTTGGAATTAACAGCACGATTATGCTGGTGAATCAGTTACTAACCCAATCAAACATTCCCAACCGTGCATCACAAATGGATAGATTGTCAATTAAGCCCATCTCGTCCCTCTCTCAAGGGTCGAAGACTAATCGTGGAACTATAGTCGCCAAGGATTACAAGATTCACAATCTCAAATCCCAATTAGAATCTTAACT
>JACYFF010019584.1:62757395-62835096 GCA_017589665.1 Selenicereus undatus
CATTGAGTTTGATGGTATTGCACTTCGCAAGGAATTTGCGAAGGTGCGCGTTGGAGTTGTCCGAGGGATATCTGCCGAGCTTATCACGGTACACGAAACTGATGAGCCCTGGGTTGAGCACCAAATTATTAGCCTCGATCGCCAGGCTAACAATTGATGAGGTGATGCCAGATGCCTGCGACAGGGCATAGTCCCGCAACACCCTATTATCTTCCTGGGCCATCACCACTTCCTCTTTCTTCCTCCTTCTCGCTTCTCCACTACGTCGGCATGCGGCTGCTTCTATGTCGGGATCGAGGGGGATAAGATCTTGATCCCTCTTACTCCTCCTGCACATACACAAGCAATCAATACCCCGACGTAAACAGTTTCTAGCAAGAACAAGAAGAATGACAAACTAAAATAAAAGAAAAGAAAGAAATGCCTAGTCTAGAGTATTCGAATCGGTTCTAATATTGGAAGGCGCAAGTTCCCCGGCAACGGCGCCAAAAACTTGTTGAGTTATAAATATACCGCAAGTGCACGACGTAGCTGTAGCTAGCAACCGGCAAGTACGGGTCGTGTCCACGAGGAACTTGGTTTCAATTACCCGAACTGATTAAATTACTCAAGCTAAGCAATCACAGTTGTGGGTTGGAGGCTAAACTAGGAGAAACGATAGCAACTAAAAGGTGTAATAAACAGCAAAATAGAAAACACCTAGGTTGGAATTAACATCATGATTATGCTAGTGAATCAGTTACTAACCCAATCAAACATTCTCAAGCATGCATCACAAATGGATAGATTGTCAATTAAGCCCATCTCCTCCCTCTCTCAAGGCTCGAAGACTAATCCTGGAACTATAGTCGCCCATTCTCATGGCACTAAGGGTCGAAGGATTACAAGATTCACAATCTCAAATCCCAATTAGAATCTTAACTATTTTCATGTTAAAACCCTAATCGTCTACTAAGGCGCACTAGGTAAAGGTTTCGTCTCTCAACGCTCCCCTAAACCCCAATAAAAAGGATGAATGTTCTTTCGAGCATTTCATCGAGCATGTGGCGTGCATAGTAGAATTCATAATCGCAAAACAAAGGGGGAACAGGGATTGGGCTAGTACAAGATTCAACTACACATATTCGGCGTCAATCCCAACCTAAGTTGAACGATTTAGCCTACAATCATGTTTCTAACAACAACCATGAGATTCAATTCCATAACCATTGCAAATCTCAAAATAATCAAGAACAAGAGTAGAGAGAGAATTAAGAACCTTGAATTAATCGCATGAATTAACAGTACAACGAATTTCAATCCAATAACGAATTCAAAAGTATAGAAAATGAAACTATCTAATGAAACCTAAAAACTGCCTAAGAAAACGTCCATGGAAAGAAAACTGAATGAAAACTCAATCCCCTAAAAACGGCCCCGAAGGAAGATTTAAGTTGCGACGCGGAATGGGGGTGGCACGGTCGTGCCTCGAGGCACGGTGTGACCGTGCCAAAACTTTGACAAACACCAAGAAAGTCGATGAAGCGGAACCGGCCACACCATGTGGCACGGTCAGGCCGTGCCACTTCGCACCAGCTTGGCTTGGTCGGTTCTTCGTCATCTGGCTATGTCGCGTGTGTTCGATCCCCCGGGACTTCCATGCGACGCTTTTTCGCGGCTTTAACTTGCTTCCTTGGCTCTCCTTTCTGCCACAATTGTTCATCTTTCTGTTTCTTTGATACAATTCCTGAAAATATCGAAAGATGTTATATGAGTGAAAAGTGCGCTGAAGGAGGCCGATTTGACTCTTCCTTAACACGATCGAACGTGAAAACGCAGGAGAAAATGAGGCAAATAGGGGCTAAAAATGGGACAAATAGAGGTTCATCACGCCCCCATGCTTATCTCTTGCTTCTCCCCAAGCAAGACTACGCTATGAAGGATCAGGGAGAGCGGTAAACCTCTTAACACACCGTCCTCAGGCAAGAGATGAATAATCAATAATCTAAGTTAAACCATGCATTAAAGATAGCTAAGTCAAAATGTGAAACAATTCAAATATAGCTCGCATACTTCCTTCCATGGACCCCCATACCCAAATGCAATGCATCGAACGCCCCAATATCGAAGCACACAACAAGACAGGACTTTTCTTGATGAGTAGTGAGTAAGCAAGATTGGTAGAACCTCACTTTAGGATGAAGTGGAACACTCCTCTCAATGTGTTTAAAATATGTAACAAGGGTGCACTCAATACTCTACCCAATTAAGCCACTACCATAAGCTTGGTAGAGTTCTCCATTCTCACCCGCCTAATGCAAAGCACAATGTGTAAATCATGAGGACTTGTAAACGGATGAAATGGGGTCAGAGGTAAAGGGTGAGGAGTGGAATAAGTTTGGGAAGAGTGGAGCCAATAGTAAAAGACTAGGGAGCAAAAAACACTTCCATAACTAATATCGGAACAACTTCACACCACAAATGAAAATTTGAGCCACAAACCCCACAAAAACCTTAAGGGAGGAATTTAGCAATCTCATTGTCACACTCCCATGCCAAACACCTTATTCACAACTTTTCTATTTTTTTCTTTTTTTCTCTCTCTTTTTTTTTCTTTGCTTCCTCCTTTTTCATTCATTTCTATTTCTTTTCTTCGAAAAGAGAAAGGCCTGTGAATGGCATGGGGAACACAAACTTGAATCGCAAATCCCCTCAACAAACCACTAATAACGTACCCAAGGTGAACTAACCTTCAAAGCAAACCCAACTCAACATGGAAGTGTCGCTCCACTAGACCTTGAGAAGGATATGGAGAATATCGATAGGCCAAGTGTGTAGTGTGTAGGGGGCAACAACAAAGACAAGGGGAAAGGCAGAAAGGGCTAGCAAAGAGGGTAGTGCATATCAATGGCTGGCTTTTTGGCTCATGTGGCTAAATAGAACAAAAATTGCCTTAGTCATATCAACACATGCACATGCTAAATGCGATTTCAAAGAGAACAAGACCAAGTTCTAGAGATGCAATCATGGATGAGTCACACATGAAGGAAAGTATGAGACTATATGCAATGAATAGTCATTAGGCTCAAAGTCTCACAGGTAAGTCAACCACAATCCAACAACTTACTCAAAGGTATATCCCACTTATCAAGGTCAATTAAGCCAAGTCACATGAATCTCAAGGGTAATATGACGTACAACATGGGGTAGGGGAAACACAGATGGAAATGTCAGAGCGCAATTCACAAAAGTTCACACCATAACAGGCCACACTTCAACACACAACTCAACCAGATCAATCAATCATCACCCCTTGTGTTCTCTTCATAAGAGGGGTTTTCGCACAAATTTATTGAAAAGTAAAAAAAAAACTAAGGAAAGCAATAAAAGATATAAAGGATAGTGAGAAGAAGGGTAAGAAGTAGTACCTGGAAAGCTTAGGGACGCCCAACTCGATCACTTCTCCTTTTGAGATGCAACATGTATCTTATATGCTCTCACCTACATGCTCTATTAAAGGAAAGAAATGCAAAGATATCCTATGAAAACTATATGTCATCCTATCCATATGATGCAAATGCACATGATGTCATTCAACCAATACCCCCAAAATCCACCATTCCACCCAAAGAGCGATAAGCTCACCCCCCCCCCCCATGCTTGAGATTTTCATTGTCCGCAATGAAGACGACGCAGAAAAGGGCAAGGGAAAGGGGAAGGCAAGGAACAAAGAGGGGAAGGGGAAAGGGAAAGGGCGGGAGTGACATACGAATGTTTTTTTTTAAGCGATAAATGCCTTGGGTTGCCTCCCAAGAAGTGCTTGTTTAAGGTCCTTAGCTTGACCCTTACCTCCAAATAGTAGACGGTAATGATGCGGGAGGTGGCCTGGGGGAGGTGTATTAATATGAAGTAGGATCCTCTACCTCCCCAGTACAAGTAGCAGCGGTTTCGGAACGAGTTGGGACGGCCGCAGAAAAGGTGGAAGGGCCTTCAAACATCAGGTGGGGTCCCCCATTTCCATCAGATATGTCAACCCCGGGAACGACATCGAAGGGGGAGATGAGGATAGGCTCCTCAGAGGGTGGGGGAAGAACAGGCGCTGAAGGTGGAGCGGGAGGAGGGAAGCTGAAATCCACCCTCTCCCCACATATAGTGAATGATATGGTGCCTGTCTGCACATCGATCACCGCCCCCGCGGTAGCAAGGAATGGCCGAGCTAAGATGAGTGGGGCCGGGAAGTCCTCATCCATGTCAAGAACGACAAAATCACAGGGGATGAGGAACTTGCCCACCTGGATTTGAACATCCTCCAAAAGGTCGACAGGCTGCCTGATGGAGCAGTCTGCTAGGTGAATAGTCATGCTGGTGGCGCATGAGGTCCCGTAGTTATAGCTTCTTGCAGAGAGAGAGCGGCATGAGGCTCACACTGGCGCCCATATCGCAAAGGGCTCTCTCAATCTGCGTATCCGCTATGCAACATGGGATAGAGAAACTGCCAGGGTCCTGCAGTTTTGATGGTGAACGCCTCAGTAGAAGTGTGCGGTAGGATCCGCTAATAGGGACCACTGAAGCATCCCCAGGTTTTCCCTTCTTGGACAGGAGCTCTCTCAAAAATTTCAAATGAGCAGGTGCTCCCTTGAGAGCTTCCAGGAAGGAGCTATTGACAGAGATTCGGCGTAAGGTTTCCGGGAATCGCGCGAATCAAGGCTCAAGCTGATATAGCTTGGACCATGCCAGTCGTTGAGGGTAAGGCACTGGTGGCTAGTAGGTGCGAGCGGGAGGTGAATGGCTAGGCTCCCCAGCAAAGCTCAGATTCTCTTCTCGCTTCTTCCCCTCAGTTCCTGCAGAATCAAGAACTAGAACCACCTCCTGGAGAACCATCACTGGGCTCTCCTGTAACCCCTCTTCCATCGTGGAGATGGCATTTACGTGACCTCGGGGGTTAGTCTCAGGCTGGCCCGATAGATGCCCTTGAGGTCGGGACAGGAGGCTCACCTGTTGAGAAATCTGAGCAATCTGCATGTCCATCGTCTTCTGATGGGCGGCCATGGCATCTACCCTGGAGGTCAGCAGGTGGATTGACTCCTTAAGAGTCTCATTGGTCATGGTTTGGGTCGCTATGAAGCGCTCCATGAGACTCTCCAAGTGAGATGTAAGTTCAGGAGGTGGAGGAGGTGGAGTGTGGGGAGCTTGGTTGTGAAAACCAGGTGGCTGGATGGAGTTCTGAGGGTAAGGGTTGGCATTTTTGTAGAGGGGATTTGGATGACTCTTCCAACTCTGGCTACAGGTCGTGGGGTGGGGGTTATTTTGTGGTGGTGGGTTGTAATTGTGGAACGTCTTGACGTGTTCAATGCTAGGGGGAGTATTGTAGCACTCAATGGCGGTATGTCCCTGTACACCACAAGTCTCATAGTGTGCATAGGTCCCCATTGATGGCCCCGTATGAGTGACTGATGGCGTAGCCACCTTATTTAGTCGTTGTGCAAGGGCGTCCACCCTTCTTACTAGGAGTGTCACAGCGTCCACCTCATGTCTGCCACCACCTCTCTTGGGGGTGGCTTTGTCGCTCGACCAGTGATAATTGTTGGAAGCCATCGGTTCCAACAATGCCTTCGCCACTTCAATAAACTTGCCCATGAGAGCGCCCCTGCTGCGGCATCAACCGAGATCCTCACTGACCGCTTCAACCCATTGTAGAAGATTTGGATTAGGAGCCAGTCAGGAACTCCGTGGTAGGGGCACTATCGCTGGAGGTCTTTGAATCTCTCCCACGCCTCGTACAAGGACTCTCCATCCTCTTGAGTGAAGGAGGTGATGTCCGTCCTCAGCTTGGCAGTCTTGCCAGGTGGGAAGTATTTGCCGAGGAAGGCTTTGGAAAGAACCTCCCAGGGGGTGAACGAGTTGGGCTCCTTGTTCTGTAGCCAGTCACTGGCTCTATCCCTCAGTGAAAAAAGGAAGAGCCTTAGTCGAATCGCGTCGACGGACACCCCATTGAGTTTGATGGTATTGCACTTCGCAAGGAATTTACGAAGGTGCGCATTGGGGTTGTCCGAGGGATATCGGCCGAGCTGATCACACTCCACAAAACTGATGAGCCCTGGGTTGAGCTCCAAATTATTAGCCTCGATCGCCAGGCTAACAATTGATGAGGCGATGCCAGATGCATGTGGCAGGGCATAGTCCTGCAGCACCTTATTATCTTCCTGGGCCATCACCGCTGCTTCTTTCTTCCTCCTTCTCGCTTCTCCGCTACGTCGGCGTGCGACTGCTTCTATGTCGGGATCGAGGGGGATAAGATCTTGATCCCTCTTACTCCTCCTGCGCATACACAAGCAATCAATACCCCGACGTAAACAGTTTCTAGCAAGAAGAAGAAGAATGACAAACTAAAACAAAAGAAAAGAAAGAAATGCCTAGTCTAGAGTATTCGAATCGGTTCTAATATTGGAAGGCATAAGTTCGTCGGCAACGATGCCAAAAACTTGTTGAGTTATAAATATACCGCAAGTGCACGGTGTAGCTGTAACTAGCAACCGGCAAGTACGGGTTGTGTCCACGAGGAACTTGGTTTCAACTACCAGAACTGATTAAATTACTCAAGCTAAGCAATCACAGTTGTGGATTGGAGGCTAAACTAGGAGAAACGATAGCAACTAAAATGTGTAATAAACAGCAGAATAGAAAACACCTAGGTTGGAATTAACAGCACGATTATGCTAGTGAATCAGTTATTAACCCAATCAAACATTCCCAAGCATGCATCACAAATGGATAGATTGTCAATTAAGCCCATCTCCTCCCTCTCTCAAGGCTCGAAGACTAATCCTGGAACTATAGTCGCCCATTCTCATGGCACTAAGGGTCGAAGGACTACAAGATTCACAATCTCAAATCCCAATTAGAATCTTAACTATTTTTATGTTAAAACCCTAATCGTCTACTAAGGCGCACTAGGTAAAGGTTTCGTCTCTCAACGCTCCCCTAAACCCCAATAAAAAGGATGAATGTTCTTTTGAGCATTTCATCGAGCATGTGGCGTGCATAGTAGAATTCATAATCGCAAAACAAAGGGGGAGCAGGGATTGGGCCTGTACAAGATTCAACTACACATATTCGGCATCAATCCCAACCTAAGTTGAACGATTTAGCCTACAATCATTTTTCTAACAACAACCATGACATTCAATTCCATAACCATTGCAAACCTCAAAATAATCGAGAACAAGAGTAGAGAGAGAATTAAGAACCTTGAATTAATCGCATGAATTAACAGTACAACGAACTTTAATCCAATAGCGAATTCAAAAGTATGGAAAATAAAACTATCTAATGAAACCTAAAAACCGCCTAAGAAAACGTCTGTGGAAACAAAACTGAATGAAAACTCAATCCCCTAAAAACAGCCCCGAAGTAAGATTTAAGTTGCGACGCGAAACGGGGGTGGCACAGTCAAAACTCTGACAAACACCAAGAAAGTCGACCAAGTGGAACCGGCCACGCCACGTGGCACGGTCTGGCCGTGCCACTTGGCACCGGCTTGGCTTGGTCAGTTCTTTGTCATCTGGTTATGCCGCATGTGTTCGATCCCGCGGGAGTTCCATGCGATGCTTTTCCGCGGCTTTAACTTGCTTCCTTGGCTCTCCTTTCTGCCACAATTGTTCATCTTTCCGTTTCTTTGATACAATTCCTGAAAATATCGAAAGATGTTATATGAGTGAAAAGTGTGGTAAAGGAGGTCGATTTGACTCTTCCTTAACACGATCGAACGTGAAAACGCGGGAGAAAATGAGTCAAATAGGGGCTAAAAATGGGACAAATAGAGGTTCATCAACAATATATCAAATTCAAAATCTCTTCAGGCTCTATCAGATTTTAGAATTTCACAAAATTTTGTCAAGAGATTGTACATAAAATAATGGCATGAAGTCTCAATTTTAATCGCTAATAAACTGAAAAATAAACCTTCATCATTGACACAAATTTCAAGAAATTTATATAAGTAGTCGAACCAGGAAACAAGCTGATTGGCTCTGATACCATTGAAGGAATTAATATATCGAATTAAGCTTAAATTAAGTTACCTTAATCCTACAGCAGAAGACAATCGAACCTTGTCTTTGAATCACTAGTCTAGAAAGGAACCCACAATTCAAAGAACCTTTACGATCTCATAGCCTAAGAGCCGTAAAATTTTGTTTTGAAAAATCTCTTTAGAGAACCCTCGTTTTTTTCTATGTGTTGTCCTCTTAGAATGGTCCCCTTTTCATATTAAATAGACAATCGAGGAACTAAGCTTTCTAAGGTGGCTTAAGCTGTCGACATATTGTGCTTATTGCGCTGACACCCCTTATGGGTTTATCACTCCCTAAGCGAAACACTATGGCTATTGTGTTGCGTGGGGTTCTTTGTCAAGTTTTTAAAGCTATTGCGATTTTTAATAAAGTTCATAAAGTAGTTAAAAATTTAGAAAGGGGATTTTCTTATGAAAGTTATTATTCACAGAAAATACTTTATTAATGTGAATGATTTTAAGGCTTTGCATTATGGTCTGTTTCCAAAGAATTTAGTGGCCTATGGTTCCAAGCCATGGAATTCCCGATACATTTTTAGATTCGAAAAAATTGGCCTATGCGTTTCAGGTTAATATTATCCTAACGGAGTGAGGTAAATTATAGACTTTAGTGTGTCCTAGGATCCTAAGTGTCTAGCGGGTATGCATTTCACCTGTCTTGGGAAGGAGCTTATGATCAACAACTCCTGAATGCCTTAGGAATAAGTTTTAATTCAATTAAGTGAATTGTGGCAATTTTTTAAGGGTTTTATCCCCAAATAGTGCTCAAAAGGGCTTTCAGTTCCATTAATCTAAAACTAAAAATGTGTTTTCATATTTTTTGCAAGCGTCTTGCTTATAGGTGAGTGAAAATGCTTTAAATGGAGCAAATGTGACACTTTTATGAAGTTTTTTTTAGCATCCAATGGAACAGAGGTGTCAGTTTTATTCTATTGAAAGTTCATAAAAACAATTTCGTATCCTATACTACTGGTTTGCAAATAGTACTTTAGTGCTAATATGGAACGAACAGTGTGCAAATATTTTGGCTTTTATGGGTGATAGTGGTTTACTGAGCGTGTGGTTTTCTTGCACCCTTTTTTCCTCTTTTTCTAGGTTCGGAGGAAGTTCCATCGTCAAGGAAGAACATTTCTTTTGTCTGTTATTACAAGTTGGGGGATGTTGATGTATTCCTTTATTTTGCTCAAATGCTCCTCTTGTAAGTTGATTAGTGCGGAGCTTTATCTTTTGGACTTGTAACGTTGTAATACATTGTCAGTTTGGCTCTGTTGACCTCCTTAGCATCAATGCCGCCTCCTGCAATAACCCGACCCTAAATCATGTTTATTTATTCAATTAAGTCATGTTTTTAATTTTTCATGTATATTTATCCCATTTAATCATCCCGGTTGGGAGAATTCATTTTGGGCCCCACTTTGCAATTCAAGTTTCATTTACTGTAACAATTTCAGGTGAATCAGTATTAGGGCCCGGTAAAAATATTAGGCGATCAATTATTTTTCATAATGTCAAAAAAATTTAATTTTTAACAATGCAAAAAAACTTAGGCCCAAATTCATTAAGTTTGGCCCAATTCATTTGGGCCCGAATTGTGGTCAAATTCATTTTGGGCTCAAATTGTGACTAGAAAATTTTTGCGCAATTAAATTAAGTTGATTACCATCATTTGTACCTAATTTTAATTAGCAAAAAGATGCTTTTTGAAACTTAAAAACTCAACCAAGTGTTTTAGAATCATTTACCACCAAGTAAAAAGCCACAAAATATCAAACTTCTCTACCTCCTCTTTTCTCGCTCTAGCCACGACACCTCCTGGTTGCTCTCCCCTACTGCTGCCGCCACTAGCCCAGCTAGCCGGCCACCAGTCAACCACTGGCCAACCACCCTAGCCACCATCCATACTCCCACAAGCATCAAACCTTAGTTACACCCCTTCTTTCAAGCTCAAAATGAGTAAATCCTAACTCTATCTTGTTGATTTTCGGTTTTGATTCTTGTTTTGTGGGTTTTAATTGTTGATCATGTTATTTTGATAAGCCTAAGAACTCTTTTGATGTTTCAATTTGTTGGTTATGCTTAAAGGCATGCTAGGGTGGAGTTTATGCATGAGCATGCAAGCTTGAGTTTGAAACGATGGATTTGGATTTTGCTATTTGATTTTTATGATCTTTGGCATTAGTAATAGATATCATGATATTTATGTTGAGTTTGGATGAGTTTAAATGCAAGAATAAGTTGGTCATAAGTTAGGGTTTTGATGATCAAGCATTGGTTGATTTATTTCTAGCATGAAGTATATTATTTGTGTATAATTGGATAAAACAATGAATCTTGGATGTGTTGTTTACCTTGGGAAGTCACTTGACGTGATTTTGTGTAAAGGGGTGGATTATGAAAATTTTCCCAATTGATTATAAAAGGTCATTTTGCTCATTTATGCAAATAAGTGAGCTTATGGATGGGTTTTCAGTGATTTTGAAAAAGAAAAGAATTGGAAATTTTGATATAGATGATTATGGAGTCAATTTAAGTAATATGACCTTATAAGACAATAAGAAGGAACAAGGCTTTGTTAAATGATTTTAGGAGTGATTTTAGAGGGGAATTATGCAACAAAAAGATTGGAAAACATGGTCAATAAGGTTGTGAACAGACCAGAAATAGGGGTCTCTTTGCGATTAAACTGGTACTATTTGGCTAATTAAAAAATTGTGATTATTTGTAGGTAGATAGATTAGTGTGTTAGCTTTCAACTGCCATTTGAATCGCATCATTCTGAGTTATGTGGAAACAGTTATGGTCGTTTTTCTAAGACTGTGCAGGATAGACTGAAGCTCTGTATAGTTGTGTTCTACCTCAATTTTAGGAACCCTATTCTGGAAATTATGCTTTATACTGTGAATGAAACTGTTGTAAGACTTCTTAAGCTTTCATATTGGGGTTTTATAGCTCAATTGGAGATCGAGGGTGAAAGATATAGATTTTCTAAAGTAGACCTTCAAGTGGAAATATAATGGAAGAAAGAAATCGTGACATTTGATAATTTTAATAGGAATTTCTATATAATTATGGATATTGCAAAGAAATTACAAAGTTTAGAGAGTTCAAAAACTTTGATTATGTATAGAAGCTCACATGAGTTGGAAAACCGAGTTACATGGGCATGAGAATGGAATTTGAGAAGTGGGAAGAGTAATTACTCAAGATCAGTGTCTATCAAGCCAAACTAGGGTTATATGAGCTTTGATGAACCTCACAACACCCGTCTTGGCATTAAACCTTTTATTATTCATTTTAGAAACATCAAAAACCCATATTCCATTTATATCCATTAAAGTCCTTTCTTTATCAGCTCAATTATTTCATTTTGGTATATTTTTCTTCAATTTGTTTCACTTCGAGTTTATTGACCCTAACTTATTTATTTTTCAAAATCATTTTAGTATAACTTATCTTATATTAATTGTTTGCATTGTGGATGCTCTTTTTATTAATCAATTTTCATAAAGTTACAAATTGTGGGAGTGAAAATTGTTTACTAACTGCATTTACCTATAACTACATTTCTTAAGCATAAATAGGGTCTGGTCTATCGTTTCCCATTGTGCATAAGTATTATCAAGTCAGATTGCATTTTAAAGACTTCAGGTACGTTCATTACCTGTATCTTTATAAATCAGCACGTATTTATCAAAATTATAATGTTTTGATAAGTACATTAATGAATCAGTTTAATCAGTGATTTGTCACATAATTAACGACCCCATCAGTTATTAGTTATAGGGCATTGCCCTTCAGTTGCCCGTGCAGCTTAAGGCCAAGTCCTCTGATCACCTTGACAGATGTACACCTCTCCATAGATCGTAACAACATCTAGGGGGTTCACTATCAGATATTAACTAGCACTTGCATTTTACATTCATCTCATTCACTGTTTTAGCTTAAAACGAATTGCAAAGCGGGCGCCCAACCAAGTTGTGCGGAGGTCTTTTAACAACACAGGAATGCAAGTGCTGAGATTCGTCTCACAGTTCGAAATGTTTTTCATGTTTTGTTTTAGGCATATTTTCAACGAATCACCCTCATGCTAGCAAACCAGTTGAAGAAAATAAGCTGAGCAAGGGAATCTGGATTGATCAACAGTGATATGGTGCATGCATATTTTGAAGCTATATTTTGAAATCTTCAGTGGAAGGAGGTGTAGATTACATGTTGAATTGTTTTACTATGGTCTATGAACCTTATATTGGTTAACAGTTGACTGTACGTATCTGGTTTGATCTAGTATGAATGTGTATGGCTGAAGCTATGCCTAACTATGTTATTTCTAGTACACATGCTTCAAGCCTTATCCTTTTAGACGATGATAACGCCCTGATCATTGGGTTTATCAGTTATAATTGAGGGAATCAGAATAGTGGTTACAAAGAGTGAAATATGCTTAATTAGGGGGCGTTACAGTTTTGGTATCAGAGTCAGGTTTGATCTTCCTTGATGGAATATGGAGTATGGAGAGTGGAGTTTGGAGAGTGAGAAAGTTGGTTGGTGAGGGTTATTGTGATATGATTGGAGATTTATAAGATTAGAGACTTATGACAGTGGAAATGCTTGTTTATCTCTCCCATGTTCTTCACTTATGTTCCTCCT
This sequence comes from Selenicereus undatus, assembly GCA_017589665.1. Taxonomy (NCBI): domain Eukaryota; kingdom Viridiplantae; phylum Streptophyta; class Magnoliopsida; order Caryophyllales; family Cactaceae; genus Selenicereus; species Selenicereus undatus. The sequence goes on from JACYFF010019584.1 coordinate 62,770,093, forward strand.
TGTTAGATTGATCCAAATGCAGTAAATATGATGTCAAGTACTTTTGTGTCCATTTACTTCTCTTTACTATATGCTAGTATGGTAGCCCACGTGCAGACCTCATTTCTTAGTTTCATAGTGTTATGGTCTATACACGCAGGCTGTTGTGGACCTTATTTACAGTTGGCCCTTAGGTTGAGTTTAGGACTCGATATCATGACTTTATAATGACTCAAGCCTTGGGATGGGATGAACCTAGATTTTAGTTTTGTGAGGTTGAGGCCAACATTATCAACGAGCTGTTATTAAGGGAGGAGTTTGATCCGAGAGGGAATAACATGGACATTTTGCAGTATATATTATGATTACACTTTGCATCTCCCCCACCATCACCATCACCACCTGCACCGAGCACTCCTTATTCGCCTGACAACCCAAAGCCATCGGGACCTAGAGAGGGGATCACCGTATCTGTGGAGCAAATGAGGTCTACTTTCTTATAAATCTCCTTGATACACCATAGTTTAGCTCTAATGGTGACCTCATAGAAGACTCAGAAAAGGACCCAGAATTGGAGGAGCATCAGCTTAGTCATGATGATGAAAATGCAGAGATTGGTGCTTTAGACAATAGTTTTGACTCGGGCAGGGAGCCTGGATATGAGTATGACCTAGACTATGATCCATCTGGAGATCATTAGATTGATTTACATTATATGTTGACATCTCAGATAGATTACTTTTTGAGCCCACATGTATATAGTATAGCCAGTTGGATCGATAATTTTTGTGCAGGTTATGATATTACATATTGTTAGGCATGTTTTTTCGATTGTGTTGACTAGTCCCGCCTACTTCTTGGCATGTGGCGGACCTAGTCTATTAGGGCTAAGTAGTGTTTTAGTTAGGCGGTAGGTGTAAAGGTTGACCTTGCATGGTCGGTTGGATGTGATATTCTTTGTGGGACCATGTATATGTATGTACGCGAGCACTTATGGAAATGATGTAATGAAGCTTTGTGTTATGTTTTAACAATACTTGGGTCATGCTAGTTGTATTTTTTGTATATGTATATGTTATATGTTAGTTGTAGTCGGTTGACTGAATTACTCAGCTGAATGGATAGTTAGAATATTAGAATATGTGTAAAACAATACAGAAACCCAAATAGAAGAAAATTCAGATCATGGTCAAGGGTCAGGTGACCAGGTTTTGTGTAATGTGCCAATAACCCTTAGTGGAATGCCCTTAATTCCCCCTGAGTTCGTTAGCAATATGGGAACTCTTACCATTTATAGACCTTGGTGTCTGAGCTTATGAAACAAATAGCCCCAACACCTTTCGAAATCCCTTATAAAGTCAATAAATTAGCAGAGAGGGTGCGCGATGCAACCCTAAAGTATATGATAGAAAATATAGCCCAGGGAGCTAGAAGCATAGATTAGAGGGATAGAAAAGATTTTAACAACAGTGGAGGTTCCAGAGGATAAAAGGGTAAACAATGGAACATTATACCTGACCGAGGAAGTAGACTTTTAGTGGAACATTAAGGATAGGCTCTTAGGGCCTTACTTCACTTGGAGTAGATTTCTGGAAGAATTAAAAATGAGTGGTAGTATGACTGTGATGCAGTATGGTAGCAAATTTACAAAACTATCCAGGTTTGTTCCGGAGTTTGTATCACCTGAAAGACTGAAGATGAAGAGATTTGACGAGGGATTAGCTTTCTATATTCGCAACCAGCTAGCTGGTCAACCAATCCTTATCTATCAAGAGTTATATGAGCGAGCAGCTAAAGTGGAACGAGTGAAGGCTGAATTGAGGGTCTTGAACTTGATTAATCAGAAGAGGAGGTGGACCGAACAGGTAGCTCCGAGCGAGAGTGTAGACCAGAAGAAATCTGCTCCCGGTCCTCCCAAGACTTGCCCTGTAGGCTTAACAGAGCCTTGTGGGAAATGTGAACGAACTAACCACACTACTCCTAAATGTAGAGTGGGAACTAATAAATGCATATGGTGTGGTAGCGTGGAACACTCATTATTACCTACCCTATAAGACTGAAGGCTATAGACAAGGGCTCCCATCTCCAAGGCCCCAGTTGTAGGGAATATATGTTGACCAAAAAGGAAGCTGCCACCTCTGCTGTGGTAGTTACTGGAACTCTCTTATTAATTTCAAAGCCATTTTATGTATTGATTGATTCAATTGCCACTCATTCATTTATATCCACTCGATATGCCATGCAACTGAACATTGAAAATGAGGGGACAAAAACCAATTATAGATTCAAGTTACCCAATGACTCAAGAGTTTAGTGTCCTATCTCTTATAAACTTGTTCCAATTACTATTGGTGGTATAGTATTCCCTAGAGTTTTAATTCAATTCAACTCGTCAGACCTTGATATCAGTATGGGAATAAGCTAGTTGTGTACTTATAGGGTCAAGATAGATTGTGAGGACCCTAAGGCTATTTCAAGGGATGAACGGGGGAGAGAAATATGTTTTATGGGAAAATAGAGGAAATACCTTGTCCTTTTAATTCTATTATGAAAGCAAGTGAGCTCTTATGTCAAGGACATATTGGGTATTAGTGTTACGCTATTGACACTCAACCACAGGAAGACGAAGCAGAAGATATCCCTGTAGTTTGTGAATTTACAAATGTTTTCCTAAAGAGTTACTGAGACCTCCCCGCAAAGAAAAATTGATTTTGACATTGAATTAATCCCTAATGTCCTGCGTATCTCTAAAGCCCTATATCATATGGCCCTAATAGAGCTTAGAAACCTGAAGATTCAGTTAGATGAGCTATTACAAAAGGGATTTACCAGACCAAGTTTGTCACCAAGGGCTACCCCAATTCTATTTATAAAGAAGAAGGATGGAAACTTGAGGTTATGTGTCGATTATAGAGAGTTGAACAAGATTACCATCAAGAACAAATACCCATTGTCCCGAATAGATGGTTTATTTGATCGGATGTAAGAAGCAAGAGTATTTTCCAAGATTTAATTGAGATTAGGATACCATCAACTTATGGTTTACTTAAAGACATTCCCAAACTGCACATAGGACTTGGTTTGGTTACTATGAATTCACCGTGATGCGTTTTGGCCTGACCAATGCCCCCCACAGCCTTTATGGATCTTATTAATAGAGTTCTTAGACCCTATTTGGACAAGTCTATGGTGGTATTTATACATAATATCTTGATTTACTCCAAAGACTGAGACGAACACATTACCCATTTGGGAATTGGGTTTTAAAACCTTAAGGGAGCATTAATTACATAGCAAATACAAGAAGCAAAAGTTCTGGTTAGAAGAAGTGGAGTTTTTGGGACATGTGGTTTCAAAGGAAGGGATTAAGGTCTATTTGCAGAAGGGGAAATCAATTACAAAGTGCCCAAGGCTCACCAATGTTACTGAGACCAACAACGTTTTGGGCTTAACTAAGTATTATCGAGTTTTGTGAAGGATTTTTCAAAGATAACATTTTTCCTGACCAATTTGTTGAAGGAAGCTACAAAGTTAGCAAGAAGATAAAGTGATAGCTTATACCTCTCGACAGTTCAAGCCTTATAAGAGAAATCACCCTATCCATGACCCAGAACTTGCGCTTCTGGTTTTAGCACTAAAAATTTTAAAACATTACTTGTATGGAGTACCTTCTGATAACTATATTGATTATCCAAGCTTGAAGTACTTTTCAACTTAGAAGAAGCTCAATTCAAGACAAAGGCATTGGCTAGAGCTGCTTAAAGAATACGACTTGCAGATCTAATATCGCTTAGGAAAGGTAAATAATATGGCAAATGCCTAACAAGGAAGGCATAACATACCCTTAACACTGTAGTTATTACTCAGTTGAACCTCTTTACAGGGCTTGAGAACTTGGGTGTTTAATTAGTGTCACACGAGCAAGCTTCTAAAAATATCAATGGATCCAACTCTTTTAAGTTTGAGCATGTAGTACTTTGTGACCCAGGACCAATACTTGCATTTGAAGAAAGCATGGAACTCCCAGCGGTCGATGTTCTGAAAGTAATAGCAGAGAAATTTCAATGAAACATCAAGGCAAAATGACACATACATTGATGACAAAATCATCTTTCGGGTCATGAAGATCTTCTTCAGCATTTAATGAGGTGACATATATTTGAAGACTCTTGAAAATAGACTATTAGAATTGATAAAAAGCTATGCTAATAAAAAAAAGAATATCCCTTGAGTTTCAAGTAGATGATAAGGTTATTCAAAAAGTTTCGCCAACTAAGGGTGTAAGGTGGTTGACCTGTGGACTAAATTGAGGCCAAGATCTATTGGATTATACAAGTTTATTGAAATATTGAATTCCACAGCTTGTCGACTAGATCTGCGTATATAACTCAAACTCCTACATAACGTGTTCCTTACCTCACAACTCAGATAGTACATTTCAGATCCTGACCATGCTCTCTTAATCAAATCCATTGCGGTCATTGAGGGTCTAGCGTTTGAAGAGCACCAAGTCCAAATACTAGATCAGAGGATTAAGCAGTTAAGCATCAAGCAGATATCTTTAATCAAAGTACGCTGGGCAAAGTATACTTCCTCAGAAGCGACTTGGGAAACTGAGGAAGAAATGAAGTATCCATATTTATTTGAGATAATCTTGCATGTTTTGATAAAGTTCATAGGTTTTATGGACGAAACTCTTTAAGGGGGAAGGCTGTAATAGCTCGACCCTAAATCATGCTTATTTATTTAATTACTCCATGTCATTAATTTTTCATGTTTATATATCTCATTTAATCATCCTGGTTGAGAGAATTCAATTTGGGCCCAACTTTGCCATTAAAGTTTCATTTACCATGACAATTTCGGGTGAATCGGTATTAGGCCCCGGTAAAAATGATTAGGTGATAAATTATTTTTCATAATGTCACAAAAATTTAATTTTTAACCATAGAAAAAAATTTCGAACCAAATTCATTAAGTTCGGCCCAATTCATTTGGCTCGAATTGCGGTCCGATTCATTTTGGGCTCAAATTGTGGCCCGAAAATTTTGGTGCAATTAAATTAAGTTGATTACCATGATTTGTACCTAATTTTAATTAGCAAAAAGACACTTTTTGAAGCTTAAAAACTCAACCAGGTGTTTTAGAATCATTTACCACCAGGTAAAAAGCCCCAAAATATCAAGCTTCTCTACCTACTCTTTTCTCTCTCTAGCCACAACCCCCCTGGTTGCTCTCCCTTGCTGCTGCCACTACTAGCCCAGCTAGCCATCCACCAGTCAACCACCAGCCAACCACTCTAGCCACCATCCACACTCCCACAAGCATCAAACCTCACTAACACCCCTTATTTCAAGCTCAAAGTGAGTAAACCCTAACTCTATCTTGCTGAGTTTTGATTTTGATTCTTGTTTTTGTGGACTTTAATTGTTGATCATGTTATTTTGATAAGCATAAGAACTATTTTGATGTTTCAATTTGTTGGTTATGCTTAAAAGCATGCTAGGGTTGAGTTTATGCATGAGCATGCAAGCTTGAGTTTGAAATGATGGATTTGGATTTTGGTATTTGATTTTTATGATCTTTGGCATAGTAATGGATATCATGATATTTATGTTGAGTTTGGATGAGTTTAAATGCAAGAATAAGTTGGTCATAAGTTAAGGTTTTGATGATCAAGCATTGGTTGATTTATTTCTAGCATCTTGGATTAAAAAAAATGAATCTTGGATGTATTGTTTAACGTGGGAAGTCACTTTGAGGTGATTTTGTATAAAGGGGTGAATTATGGAAAATTTTCCAATTGATTATGAAAGGTCATTTTGCTCATTTATGCAAACAAGTAAGCTTATGGATGTGTTTTGAGTGATTTTGAAAAAGAGAAGAATTGAAAATTTTGATGTAGATGATTATGGAGTAAATTTGAGTAATATGGCCTTTTAAGATGATGAGAAGTAACAAGGCTTTGTTAAATTATTTTAAGGAGTGATTTTAAAGGGGAATTATGCAAAGAAAAGATTTAAAAACATGGACAATAAGGTTGTGAGCAGACCAGAAACATAGGTCCATTTGCGATTAAACTGATAATGTTTGCCCCATTGAAAACATGCGATTTTTTGTAGGTTGATAGATCAGTGCGTTATCTTCCAAATGCCTTTTGAATAACATCATTCCGAGTTGTGCGGAAAAAGTTATGGCCTTTTTTCTAAGCTGTGCATAGTTGTATTATAGCCTAATTTTAGGAACCCTATTGTGGTTATTATACTTTATACTGTGCATGAATGCATTACACGACTTCTTAAGCTTTTCATGTTGGGGTTTCATAGCTCAATTGGAGGTTGGGCGTGAAAGATATGGATTTTCTAAAGTAGACCTTCAAACGGTAATATGAGGGAAGAAAGAAATCGTGATATTTGTAAATATTATCAGGAATTTCTATATAATTATGGATATTGTAAAGAAATTACAAAGTTTATTGAGTTCAAAAACTTTGATTATGTATAAAAGCTCACATGGGTTAGAAAACCGAGTTGCATGGGTATGAGAATGGAATTTGAGAAGTGGGGAGAGTAATTACTCAAGATCGGTGTCTATCGGCCCAAACTACGGTTATATGAGCTTTTATGATCCTCACAACACCTATCTTGGCATTAAACCTTTTATTGTTTATTTCAGAAACATCAAAAACCCATATAGCATTTATATCCATTAAAGTCCTTTCGTTATCACCTCAATTATTTCATTTTGGTCTATTTTGCTTTAATTTGTTTTACTTCGAGTTCAATGACCCTAAGTTATTTATTTTTGAAAATCATTTTAGTATAACTTATCTTATATTGAATTGTTTGAATTGTGGATGCCCTTTTTATTTAATCAATTTCCATAAAGTTACAAATTATGGGAGTGAAAGTTATTTACTAACTACATTTACCTATAACTACATTTGTTAAGTAGAAACAGGCCTGGTCTATCGTTTCCCAATTTGCATAAGTATTATCTAGTGAGATTGAATTTCAAAGACTTCAGGCACGTTCATTGCCTATATCTTTAGAAATCAGCACGTGTTTATCAAAATTATACTATTTTGGTAAGTACATCAATGAATCAATTTAATCAGTGATTTGTCATATACTTAGTGACTCCATCAGTTATCACTTACAAGGCGTTGCCCTTCAGTTGCTCGTGCAGCTTCAGGACAGGTCCCCTGATCGGCTTGACAAGTGTACACCTATCCATAGATTGTAACAACATCAAGAGGGTTCATCATCAGATAATAGCTAGCAATTGCAGTTTACATTCATCTCATTCACTGTTTTAGATTAAAAAGAATTGCAAAGCGGGCGCCCAACCAATTTGTTCAGAAATCTTTTTATAATACAGGAATGCAGGTGCTTAGGTTTGGATCACAGATGAAATGTTTTTCATGTTTTGTTTTAGGCAAATTCTCAGTGAATCGCCCTCTTGCTAGCAAACCAATTAAAGAAAATAAGTTGAGCAAGGGAATCTTGATGGATCAACAGTGATATAGTACATGCATATTTCGAAACTGTACTTTGAAATCTTTTGTGGATGGAGGTGTAGATTACATGGTGAATTGTTTTACTATGGTGTATAAACCTTATGTTGGTTACAGTTGACTGTGTATGGTTTGATCATGTATGAATGTGTATGGTTGAAGATATGCCTCACTATGTTATTTATAGTACACATGCTTCAAGCATTGTCCTTTTGTACAGCGCTAATGCCCCGATCATTGGGTTTATCAGTTGTAATTGAGGGAATTAGAATAGTGATTGCAAATAGTGAAAATGTTTAATTAGGGGGCGTTACACCTCCCCTACCCTTGAATATGTTGTAACATTCCCATAGGTGTGACGTAAGTTGGTTTGATGCCTGGGTGTGTGACTCGTTGTAATAGGCCCAGGCTAAATCATGATTATTTATTTAATTTTTCCATGTTATTAATTTTCCCACATTTATTTATCGCATTTGATCATTCCGTTTGGGAAAAATTTATTTCGGGGCCCACTTTGCAATTCAAGTTTTAATTATCGTAAAAATTTCAAGTGAATAGATACTAGGCCCCAGCAAATAAAGTCAAGTGATAAATTATTTTCTATAACATAAAGAAAATTTAATTTTAAGTTATGAAAACTTTACCGCAATGGACTGGTATTTTTTCAAGGCCAATTCATTTGAGCCCAATCAGTGGTCCAAAAACTTGGTACAAGTGAATTGACATAGTTACCATTATTTGTGCCTAATTATAATTAGTGAAAAGCTACTTTTGCAAGGATATTTGTCACCTAATTGATCTCCAAAAAACTAGCCAAAGTCAAAATCATTTTCACTTCTTCATCTTTCTCCTTAACCCACGTCTGCCTCCCCCCTGTTGCTGCCCCACTACTGCTAGTAGGCTGCTGTCACCACCACCTCCAGCCAGTGCCAGCCACTGTCCCCAGCTCCTGTCATGTCCCCTTTGCTCCCAACACGACCTCCCACTACCCCCTCATCTCTAAATCCAAGCCTAAAGTGAGGTAAAGCCCTAGCTCTTTTCTTGTTTAACTTTGGGTTTTTATGAATGATTTGATTATGGATCATGTTATATTGAAGAAAATGAGTCTTAGTTTGGTGTGTTATTATGTGTGTTGGAGTTTGGAAGCATGTTAGAATTGGAATCATACATCATCATGTGAGCTCGATGTTGAAAATGATAAACTTTGAGATTCTTTGACTTAATTTTGTGATATTTGGTACAAAGAGTGGCTTAAGTATTGTGGATGATGATTTTGGATGTAAATTTGAATCGGGCATAACATAGGGCTTCATTATCGTGCATGAGCAAGGTATATTTTTGAATCGATTATGTTTATTTGGATTGAATTAGACAGAATTTGAAGGTTGGATATGTTATGGGGTTGAAAAATTATGTTGTGTGAATTTTGCCAAAATTAGTGGGTTATGAAAAATCCAATAAGTGACCCAAAGAGATTCTATAGACTAATAATGCTAGCAAGTGAGTTTATGGGAGCATGTTGTGTGATTATGTGAAGAAAAGTACTGAAAAATGTGTAAGGTTGAATGTGAAGTAATTTTTTGTGTTTTCGTTAAAATTAGGTAATGATAAGAATGAAGCAAAGGGTAGTGGGCCTTAAAGGGGCATGTAGCTTAATTTATGAGAGAATAAAATAACCGTGAAAATTAGGAGTATTATTAAAGGTTTTACATGATTATTAACGCTGCTAAGTTAAACAACTCCGATTGTAGTTAGAAACATACTTGGGTTGAAAAACTGAACTAAATGGACATGTGAATGAAATCGAAGGAGTGGGGAGAGTAATGACTCAAGAAAAATATTTGTTGGACCAAGCTCGTGTGATTAAAACTATCTCAGGAATATCAATACCCGTATTCCCTTTGAATTGTTTGAGTTAAATTGTTTTAGAATCATCGTAGTCTAACTTATGTTACATTGAGTTGTTTGAGTTGTGGATGCCGTTTAATTAATAAATTTTCGCTTAAATTATTATTTTTGCTTAAATTAATCAAATGATATCAAATCAACGTGCTCATATTTCTCATGAAATTTAATAGAAATGAAATATGCTAAAGTAAAAGATTCTCTAGAAATCACATGATATTTCATTCTCAAAAAAAGATATCAAGCATCAGAAATATATATTCATAAAAAAAAAATATTTCTCAAATATCAGAAAAAATTCCAATCAAATTATATAAATTCATGTGGCCACACACTTTCTCAAAACATTTTATGCTTAGTCAACCCCTATGGTCAACTAATCAATCATTCTAGTCAACTATATGCCCAAATATTTCAAGGAAAAAAACATTTTTTTTAAAAATTAAGACTACATAAAAAGTAACAGAAGGGCAAATGATGGGCATGATGCCAGGGGGTGGGGTAACAAGGCTTTCCTAACCCATGGCTGCGCTCACACGACTCGTACAGCATGGGAGGCGGGTCATCGCAATCAAAGCACAAATCGCATCCCAAATCGCCAATTTGGGCTCAAATCAATCAAAATCGCATAATAGGATTCATCCTAAACGTATTTTAGGATTGACTGGAGCAAAAATTTACAAAAAATTCGGCAAGACAACCCCAAAATTGAGTCTTAATGCCTGAAAAATATGCAGTACATCAACGCAATTTCACCAAATTCTGGCCGAAAATCGACAAATTGGGGGTGGACATTAGACGACTTTTACTTATAATGTTGTCCTACACCTTTTTCACAAATCAATTGCCTAAATTAATATCCAAAATTAATGAAAATTGATAAAAAGGTGTTTGCAAATATGAACCCTTACCCTCCAGCAATGTCGACAGTGTTTCGTTAAATTTCGGCCAAATTTTTGATACACATTGTGAAATTGTTTGAAATGTTTTTCTCAAAATCAAATAGGTAATGCCATGTGTGAACATCAACTACAGAAATAATAACCACAATAGATTAGAAATCATGTTCAACTCAACAAACCCTAACCTTAGGCACATCAAAACTTTTTTTGCAAACATTCGACTATATTCTGACCAAATTACAAAGAATTTTTGAGGTATTTTGCAAAACATCATAAGCCCAATGTGAATCCAGCATCAATGAAGGGACAAATGGACCAAATTGGAACCAACATCGAGTTCCACCGCTTGACTAAATCTTGAAAACGCTGACAATAAATTTTGCCAAAATTCGAGCAAATTTTCTATTAAATCGACCAACAAATTGAGGGGCTTTGGTCGAAACTGAATGGCTAAGGTAGGCCATGCATCAATTTGAATGAAAATTGAACGAAATCAACGATTGAGAAATGGAATTTAGGCTTTCATATATGAAGAACCTTATAATACCATTCCTTAATTATTCACAATATACTGAACGAAATCATGCCTACAATGTATCAAATTCAAGGTCTCTTCAAGCCCTGTCAGATTTTAGAATTTCACAAATGTTTGTCAAGAGATTGGACATGAAATAATAGCATGAAGTTTCAATTTTAATCGCCAACAAATCGAAAAAATAAACCTTAATCATTGACACAAATTTCAAGAAGTTTATATAAGCAGTCCAACCAGGAAACAGGCCGATTAGCTCTTATACTAATGAAGGAATTAATATATTGAATTAAGCGCAAACGAGGTTAGCTTTACGCTGCAGCGGAAGACGATCAAACATTGGCTTTGAATCACTCGTCAGTGGAGAACTCAGAATTCAAAGAACCTTGACGATCTCATAGCTTAAGAGTCGTAAGGTTTTGTGAGGAAAAATCTCTTTACAGAACCCTCATTATTTTTTTATGTGTTTTCCACTTACACTGGTCCCCTTTTTATATTAAATAGACCGTCGAGGAAGTAGGCTCTCTAACGTGGCTTAAGTTATCGACATATTGTGCTTATTGCGCTCACACCCCTTATGGGTATGTCACGCCCTACACCAAACACTATGGCTATCGTGTTGCTTGGGGTGCTTTATCAAGTTTCTGAAATTATTACGATTTTTAATAAAGTTAATAGAGTAGTTAAAAATTTAGAATGGAGATTTTCTTGCCAAAGTTGTTATTCACAAGAAAACAATTTGTTAATATGAATGATATAAAGGCTTTGCTTTATGGCAGTTTTCAAAGAATTGAGTGGCCTATGGTTCCAAGTCATGGAACTCCCGATACATTTTTGGATTTCAAAAAATTAACCTATGCATTTCAGGTTAATATTATATGGAGGGAGTAAGGTAAATTATAGACATTAGTGTGCCCCGGGATCCTAAGTGTCTAGCGGTATGCGTCTTACCAGTCTTGGGAAGGAACTTATGACCAACAACTCCCGAATGCCCTAGGAATAAGTTTTAATTCAATTAAGTGAATTGTGGTAATTTTTTAAGGGTTTTAACCCCAAATAGTGTTCAAAAAGGGATTTCAGTTCCATTAAGCTAAAACTGAAAATGTGTTTTCACATTATTTGCACGCGTCTTCGTATATATGAGTGAAAATGCTTTAAATGGTGCAAATGTGACACTTTTATGAAGTATTTATTAGCATCCAATGGGATAGAGGTTTCAGTTTTATTCTATTGAAAGTTTATAAAAGTGATTTCCTATCGTATACTACCGGTTTGCAAATAGTATTTTAGTGCTAATATGGAACGAATGGTGTGCGAGTATTTTGGGATTTATGGGTGACAGTTATTTATTGGGCATATGGTTTTCTTACCCCCTCTTTTCCTCTTTTTATAGGTTCGAGGGAAGTTCAGTCTTCATGGAGGAACATTTCTTTTGTCTGTTATTACATGTTGAGGGATGTTGATGTATTGCATTATTTTTCCCGAATGCCCCTCTTGTAATTTGATTGGTCTGGAGCTTTATCTTTTGGACTTGTAATGTTGTAATACAGTGTTAGTTTGGCTCCATTGATCTCCTTAGGATCAACGCCACCTCCCCTGCCCTCGAACATGTTGTAACATTCCCTTAGGTGTGGCATAAGTTGGTTTGATGCCTGGGTGTGTGACTCATTGTAATAGCCCCACCCTAAATCATCACTATTTATTTAATTATGCCATGTTATTAATTTTCCTGCATTTATATATCGCATTTGACCATTCCGGTTAGGAAAACTTTATTTCGGGCTCCACTTTGCAATTCGAGTTTTAATTATCGAAAAACATTCTGGCGAACCGATACTAGGTCCCAGTAAATATAATTAAATGATAGACTACTTTCAATAATATGATGAAAATTTAATTTTGACCTACAAAAAATGTTATCGCAATGGACAGCTATTTTTTAAGGCGCGATTCATTTGAGCCTAATCAGTGGTCAAAAAAATTAGTGTAAGTAAATTAAGCTAATCATCATTATTTGTGCCTAATTATAATTAGTAAAAAGCTAATTTCGTGAGGATGTTAATTTGTCACCTAATTGATCTCCCGAAATCTAGCCAAAGCCAACATCATTTTCTCCTCTTGTTCTTTCTCCTTCACCCACGTCTCTCTCCTCCCCTGTTGCTGCCCTACTGCTGCTACCGTACTGCTGTCGCTGCCACCTTCCCTAGCTCCTACCGCATCCTCTTTGCCCCCAGCACCACCTCCCATTACCTCCTCCTCTCTAAATCCAAGCCTAAAGTGAGGTAAAATCCTAGCTATTTTCTTGTTTAACTTTCGAATTTTATGAATGATTTGATTATGGATCATGTTATATTGATAAAAATGAGTCTTAGTTTGGTGTTTTATTATGTGTGTGGGAGTTTGGAAGCGTGTAAGAATTGGAATCATACATGATCATGCGAGCTTGATGTTGAAAATGATAAACTTTGAGATTCTTTGGCTCAATTATGTGATCTTCGGTATAAAGAGTTGCTTAAGTATTGTGGATGATGATTTGGATGTAAATTTGAATTGGGCATATCCTAGGGTTTCATGATCGTGCAAGAGGAAGATGAATTTCTGAATCGATTATGTTTATTTGGATTGAAGAATTTGAAAGTTAGATATGTTATGGGGTTGAAAAATGATGATGTGTGAATTTTGCCAAAATTAGTGGGTTATGAAAAATCCCATAAGAGACAAAAAGATGTTGTTTACACTAATAATGCAAACAAGTAAGTTTGTGGGAGCATTTTAAGTGATTATGTGAAGAAAAGTACTGAAAAATGTGTAAGGTTGATCGTGAAGCAACTTTTAGTGTTTTGGCTAAAGTAAGGTAATGAGAAGAATGAAGTAAAGGTTAATAGGCCTTAAAGGGGCATTTGGCTTGATTTATGAGAGAATAAAATAACCGTGAAAATTAGGAGTATTATTAAGAGTTTTAGCTGATTATTAACGTTGCTAAGTTAAACAACTTTGATTGTACTCAGAAACTTACTTAGGTTGGAAAACTGAACTAAATGGACATGTGAATGAAATCGAAGGAGTGGGAAGAGTAATGACTCAAGAACAACATTTCTCGGGTCGGGCTTGTGTGATTAAAGCTATCCTAAACCCAACTACACCCCTCTTGGCCTTAAATCCTGATTATCCATCATAGGAATATCACAACCTCTATTCCTGTTGAATTATTTGTGTTAAATTGTTTTGGAATCGTCATAGTATAACTTATCTTATATTGAATTGCTTGAGTTGTGGATGCCATTCAATTAATAAATTTTCGCTTTAACTAATATTTTTCGCTTAAATTAATCTAATGGTATCAAATCAACGTGCTCATATTTCTTATGAAATTTAATAGAAATGAAATATTCTAAAATAAAAGATTCTCTAGAAATCACATGACACTTCCTTCTCAAAAAAAGATATCAAGCATCATAAAGACATACTCATAAAAAAAGAATATTTCTCAAATATCATAAAAAATTCCAATCAAATTATATAAATTCATGTGGCCGCACACTTTCTAAAAACATTCTATGCTTATTCAACCCCTGTGCTCAACTAGTCAATCATTCTAGTCAACTATATGCCCAAATATTTCAAGGAAAAAAACATTTTTTTAAAAATTAAGACTACATAAAAAAAACAGAACAGCACATGATGGCCGTGATGTCGGGGAGTGGGGGCAACAAGGCTTTCGCAACCCATGGCTGCGCTCATAAGACCCATATAGCATGGGAAGCTGGTCACCGCAATCAAAGCACAAATCGCATCCCAAATCTCCAATTTGCCTTAAATTAATCCAAATCGCACAATAGGAGCAAAAACTTATGAAAAATTCGACAAGACAACCCAAAATTGAGCCTTAATGCCTAAAAAATATGCAGTACGTCAACACAATTTCACCAAATTCTAGCCAAAAATTGGCGAATTGGTGGTGGACATTAGACGGCTTTTACTTATAATAATGTTCTGCACCTTTTTCACAAATCAATTGGTTGAATTAATATCCAAAATTGATGAAAATTGATAACAGGCATTTGCAAACATGAACCCTTACCCTCCAGCAATGCTGGAAGTGTTTCGTTAAATTTTGGCCAAATTTTCAATACACATTGTGAAATTGTTTGAAGAATTTTTCTCAAAATCTCATAGGTAATGCCATGTGTGAACATCAACTACATAAATAATAACCACAATAGATTAAAAATCAGGTTTAACTCAACAAACCCTAACCTTAGGCACATCGAAACTTTTTTTGCAAACATTTGGCTATATTCTGATCAAATTACATAGAATTTTTGAGGTATTTTGCAAAATAGCATAAGCCCAACGTGAATCCAGCATCAATGAAGTGACAAATGGACCAAATTGCACCCAACATCGAGTTCCACTACTTGACTAAATCCTAGAAAGGCGGACAATAAATTTTGCCAAAATTCGAGCAAATTTTCTATTAAATCGACTAACAAATTGAGGGGCTTTGGTTGAAACTGAATGGGTAAGGTAGGCCACGCATCAATTTTAATGAAAGTTGAATGAAATCAACGATTGAGAAATGGAATTTAGGGTTTCATATATGAAGAACCCTAGAATACCATTCCTTAATTATTCACCATATATTGAACGAAATCATGCCTACAATGTATCAAATTTAAGCTCCCTTCAAGCCCTGTCAGATTTCAAAATTTCACAAAAGTTTCTCAACAGATTGGACATGAAATAATAGCATGAAGTTTCAATTTTGATCGCCAATAAACTGATAAAATAAATGTTAATCATGGACACAAATTTCAAGAAATTTTCATAAGCAGTCCAACCAAGAAACAAGCCGATTGGCTCTAATACCAGTGAAGGAATTAATATACCAAATTAAGCATAAATGAAGTTAGCTTTACCCTGCAACGGAAGATGATCGAGCATTGGCTTTGAATCAATCATCGGTCGAGAAACTCATAATTCAAAGAACCTTGACGAGCTCATAGCTTAAGAGTCGTAAGGTCTTGTGAGGAAAAATCTCTTTAAAGAACCCTCGTTATTTTTGAAGTGTTTTCCTCTTACATTGGTCCCCTTTTTATATTAAATAGACTGTCGAGGAAATAGGCTCTCTAAGGTGGCTTAAGCTATCGACATATTGTGCTTATTGCGCTCACACCCCTTATGGGTATGTCATGCCCTACACCAAACACTATGGCTATTGTGTTGCTTGCGGTGCTTTATCAAGTTTCTAAAATTATTATGATTTTTAATAAAGTTGATAGAGTAGTTAAAAATTTAGAATGGGGATTTTCTTGCAAAAGTCGTTATTCCCAGGAAAACACTTTGTTAATATGAATGATATAAAGGCTTTGCTCTATGGTCAGTTTCCAGAGAACTGAGTGGCCTATGGTTCCAAGTCATGGAATTCCCGATACATTTTTGGATTTCAAAAAATTAACCAATGCGTTTCAGGTTAATATTGTTCGGAGGGAGTAAGGTAAATTATAGACTTTAGTGTGCCCTGAGATCGTAAGTGTTTAGCGGTATGCATCTTACCCATCTTGGGAAGGGACTTATGACCAACAACAACTCCCGAATGCCCTAGGAATAAGTTTTAATTCAATTAAGTGAATTGTGGTAATTGTTTAAGGGTTTTAACCCCAAATAGTGTTCAAAAAGGGATTTCAGTTCCATTAAGCTAAAATTGAAAATGTGTTTTCACATTATTTGCACACGTCTAGCTATAGATGAGTGAAAATGCTTTAAATGGTGCAAATGTGACACTTTTACGAAGTATTTATTAGCATCCAATGGGATAGAGCTTTCAGTTTTATTCTATTGAAAGTTTATAAAAGCGATTTCCTATCCTATACTACCGGTTTGCAAGTAATATTTTAGCTCTAATATGGAACGAATGGTGTTCAAATATTTTGGGTTTTATGGGTGATAGTTATTTATTGTGCGTATGGTTTTCTTAGCGCCTCTTTTCCTCTTTTTCTAGGTTCGGGGGAAGTTCAGTCTTCATGGAAGAACATTTCTTTTGTCTGTTATTACATGTTGAGGAATATTGATGTATTGCGTTATTTTGCCCGAATGCCTCTCTTGTAATTTGATTGCTCTGGAGTTTTATCCTTTGGACTTGTAATGTTGTAATACAATGTTAGTTCGGCTCCGTTGATCTCCTTAGGATCAACGCCACCTCCCCGCCCTCGAACATGTTGTAACATTCCCTTAGGTGTGGCATAAGTTGGTTTGATGCCTGGGTGTGTAACTCATTGTAATAGCCCCACCCTAAATCTTGATTATTTATTTAATTATGCCATGTTATTAATTTTCACGCATTTTTTTATCTCATTTGATCATTCCGGTTGGGAAAACTTTATGTCGAGCTGCACTTTCCAATTCAAGTTTTAATCATCGAAAAAAATTCTGGTGAATCGATACTAGGTCCCAGTAAATATAATTAAGCGATAGATTACTTTTCATAACATAATCAAAATTTAATTTTGAGCTACGCAAAATTTTATAACAATGGACAGCTATTTTTTAAAGCCAAATTCATTTGAGCGCAATCAGTGGTCAAAAAAGTTGGTGCAAGTGACTTAAGCTAATCATCATTATTTGCGCCTGATTATAATTAGTAAAAAGCTAATTTTGCGAGGATGTTTGTCACCTAATTGATCTCCACAAATCTAGCCAAAGCCAACATCATTTTCTCCTCTTGTTCTTTCTCCTTCACCCACGTCTCCCTCCTCCCCTGTCGCTGCCCTACTACTGCTATCGTGCTGCTGTCGCTGGAACCACCACCCTCCCTAGCTCCTACCGCATCCCCTTTGCCCCCACCACCACCTCCCATTACCCCCTCCTCTCTAAATCCAAGCCTAAAGTGAGGTAAAACCCTAGCTCTTTCTTTATTTAACTTTCGCTTTTTATGAATGATTTGATTATGGATCATGTTATAATGATAAAAATAAGTCTTTTTAATTTGGTGTTTTATTATGTGTGTGGGAGTTTGGAAGCATGTAAGAATTGAAATCATGCATGATCATGCGAGCTCGATGTTGAAAATGATAAACTTTGAGATTCTTTGGCTTAATTTGTGATCTTCGGTATAAAGAGTTGCTTAGGTATTGTGGATGATGGTTTTGGATGTAAATTTGAATTGGGCATATCCTAGGGTTTCATGATCGTGCATGAGTAAGGTGGATTTTTGAATCGATTATGTTTATTTGGATTGAATTAGACAGAATTTAAAAGTTGCATATTTTATGAGGTTGAAAAATGATGTGTGAATTTTGCCAAAATTAGTGGGTTATGAAAATCCCATAAGTGACCAAAAGATGTTGTTTACACTAATAATGCAAGCAAGTGAGTTTATGGGAGCATTTTGAGTGATTATATGAAGAAAAGTACTGAAAAATGTGTAAGGTTGATCGTGAAGTAACTTTTAGTGTTATGGCTAAAGTAAGGTAATGAGAAGAATGAAGTAAAGGTTAATAGGCCTTAAAAAGGCATTTGGCTTGATTTGTGAGAGAATAAAATAACTGTGAAAATCAAGAGTATTATTAAGAGTTTTAGCTGATTATTAACGTTGCTAAGTTAAACAACTTTGATTGTACTTAGAAACTTACTTGGGTTGGAAAACTGAACTAAATGGACATGTGAATGAAATCAAAGGAGTGGGGTGAGGAATGACTGAAGAACAACATTTGTCGGGCCAAGCTTCTGTGATTAAAGCTATCCTGAACCCAACTACACCCCTCTTGGCCTTAAATCTTGATTATCCATCACAGGAATATCAAAACCCCTGTTCCAATTGAATTGTTTGAGTTAAATTGTTTTGGAATCATCGTAGTATAACTTATCTTATATTGAATTGTTTAAGTTGCAGATGCCATTAATTAATAAATTTTCGCTTAAACTAATATTTTCGCTTAAATTAATCTATGATATCAAATCAACGTGGTCATATTTCTCATGAAATTTAATAGATGTGAAATGCTCTAAAATAAAAGATTCCATAGAAATCACGTGATATTTCATTCTCAAAAAAAGATATCAAGCATCATAAATAAATACTGATCAAAAAAGAATATTTGAGAAATATCATAAAAAATTCCAATCAAATTATATAAATTCATGTGCCCACACACTTTCTCAAAAACTTTTATGCTTAGTCAACCCCTGTGCTCAACCAGTCTATCATTCTAGTTAGCTATGTGCTCAAAATTTTCAAGGCAAAATTTTTTTTTTCGAAAATATTAAGACCACATAAAAAATAACAGAAGGGCGGTCATGTGTGATGGGCGTGATGGCCGGGAGGTGCAGGGGCAACAGGGCTTTCCTAACCCATGGCTGCGGTCACATGACTCGGATAGCAAGGGAAGCGGGTCATCGCAATCAAAGCACAAATCGCATCCCAAATTGCCAATTTCCGCTGAAATTAATCCAAATCACACATTGGGATTCATCGTAAACATATTTTAGGATTGATTGGAGAAAAATTTACGATAAATTGAACAAGACAACCCCAAAATCGAGTCTTAATACCTGTAGCCTATGCAGTACGTCAGTGCAATATCACCAAATTCTGGGCAAAAATCGGTGAATTGGCGGTGGACATTAGACGACTTTTGCTTACAATGATGTTGTACACCTTTTTCACAAATCAATTGCTTGAATTAATATCCAAAATAGATAAAAATTGATAAAATGGGGTTCACAAACATGAACCCTTACCCTCCAGCAATGCTAGCAGTGTTTCGCTAAATTCCGACCAAATTTCCAATACACATTGTGAAATTGTTTTTGGGATTTTTCTCAAAATCTCATGGGTATTGCCATGTGTCAACATCGATCACGAAAATAATAACCACACTAGATTAAAAATACAGTTCAACTCAACAAACCCTAACCTTAGGCACACCGAAACTTTTTTTGCAAACAGTCGGCTATATTCTCATCAAATTACATGAAATTTTTGAGGTATTTTGCAAAACAACATGAGCCCAACATGAATCTAGGATCAATGAAGGGACAAATGGACCAAATTGGACCCAACATCAAGTTTCACTGCTCGACTAAATTCGAGAAACATTGACAATAAATTTTGCCAAAATTCAAGTAAATTTTGTATTAAATTGACCAACGAATTGAGGGGCTTTGGTCGAAACTGAATGGGTACGGTAGGCCATGCATCACTTTGAATGAAAATTGAACGAAATCAACGATTAAGAAATCAAGTTTAGCGTTTCATATATGAAGAACCCAAGAATTTCATTCCTTAATTATTCAAAATATAGTCAATGAAATCATGCTTACAATATATCAAATTCAAACTCTGTTTAAGATCTATCAAATTTCATAATTTCACAAGAGTTGGTCAAGAGATTGGACATGAAATAATAGCATGAAGTTTCAATTTTAATCGCTAATAAACCAAAAAATAAACCTTGATCATTGAAAGAAATTTTAAGAAATTTACATAAGTAGTCCAACCAGGAAACAAGCCGATAGGCTCTGGTACTAATGAAGGAATTAACATACCGAATTAAGTGCAAATGAAGTTACCTTAATCCTACAGCGGAAGAAGATCAAACATTGGCTTTGAATCACTAGTCGAGGAAGGAACTCACAACTCAAAGAACCTTTACGATCTCATAGCTTAAGAGCCTTAAGGTTTTGTGCAGAAAAATCTCTTTAGAGAACCCTCGTTTTTTTCATGTGTTTTCCTCTTAAATTGGCCCCCTTTTTATATAGACAGTCGAGGAACTATGCTTTCTATGGGGGCTTAAGTTGTTGTCATATTGTGCTTATTGCGCCCACACCCCTAATGGGTATGTCAAGCCCTTAGCCAAACACTATAACTATTGTGTTGCTTGGGATGCTTTATCAAGTTTTTAAAATTCATATGATTTTTAATAAAGTTGATAGAGTAGCTAAAAATTTAGAAAGGGGATTTTCTTATGAAAGTTGTTATTCAAGGGAAAACACTTTGTTAATATGAATGATTTTAAGGCTTTGCATTATGGTCGGTTTCCAACGAATTGAATGGCCTATGGTTCTAGGCCATGGAATTCCCGATACATTTTTGGGTTTGAAAAGATTAACCTACGCATTTTAGGCTAATGTTATCCTGAGGGAGTACGGTAAATTATAGACTTTAGTGTGTCCCAAGATCCTAAGTGTCTAGTGGGTATGTGTCTCACCCGTCTTGGGAAGGAGCTTATGACCAACAACTCCCAAATGCCCTAGGAATAAGTTTTAATTCAATTAAGTGAATTGTGGAAATTTTTTAAGGGTTTTAATCGCAAATAGTGTTCAAAAAGGGATTTAGGTTCCACTAAGCTAAAACTGAAAATGTGTTTTCATATTATTTCTACAAGTGTTGCTTATAGGTGAGTGAAAATGCATTAAATGGTGCAAATGTGACACTTTTATGAAGTTTTTATTTAGCATCCAGTGGAACAGAGGTTTTAGTTTTATTCTATCGAAAGTTTATTAAAGTGATTTCTTATCTTATACTACTGGTTTGCAAACAGTATTTTAGTGGTAATATGGAACGAATGGTGTGCAAATATTTTGGGTTTTATGGCTGATAGTTATTCACTAAGCATGCGGTTTCCTTACCCCCTCTTTTCCACTTTTTCGAGGTTCGGAGTAAGTTCCGTCCTCATGGAAGAACATTTCTTTTGTGTACTATTACATGTTGGGGGATGTTGTTGTGTTGCGTTATTTTGCTCGAATGCTCCTCTTGTAATTTGATTGGTGTGGAGCTTTATATTTTGGACTTGTAATGTTGTAATACAATGTTGCTTTGGTTCCATTGATCTCCTTAGGATCAACGTACCTGCCCCGCCCCCGAACATGTTATAACATTCCCTTAGGTGCAATATAAGTAGGTTTGATGCCTGGGTGTGTAACTCATTTTAATAGCCTCACCCTAAATCCTCATTATTTATTTAATTATGCCATGTTAATAATTTTCCCGCACTTATTTGTCGTATTTGATCATTCCGGTTGGGAAAATTTTATTTTGGGCCCCACTTCGCAATTCGAGTTTAATTATCGAAAACAATTTGGGTGAATCGATACTAGGCCTCAGTAAATATAATTAAGCGATAAATTACATTCAATAACATTCTGAAAATTTAATTTTGAGCTAAGCAAAATTTTGTTGCAATGGACTGCTATTTTCTCTAGCCCAATTCGTTTGAGCCCAATCAGGGGTTCAAAAAGTTGCTGCAAGTGAATTAAGCTAATTATCATTATTTGTGCCTAATTATAATTAGTAGAAGGCTACTTTTGTGAGGATATTTTTCACCTAATTGATCTCCACAAATCTAGCAAAAGCCAAAATCATTTTCTCTTCTTGTTCTTTCTCCTTAACCCATATCTCCCTCCTCCCCTGTTGCTGCGCTACTGCTGCTACCGTGCTGCTGTTGCTGGCACCTCCAGCCAGTGCCAGCCACCCTGCCCAACTCATGTTGTGTCCCCTTTGCTCCCAACAACACCTCCCATTACCCCCCTCTCTAAATCCAACCCTAAACTGAGGTAAAATCCTAGCTCTTTTCTTTTTTAACTTTGGGTTTTTATGAATAACTTGATTATGGATCATGTAATATTGAAGAAAATGAGTCTTAGTTTGGTGTTTTATTATGTGTGTGGAATTTTGGAAGCATGTAAGAATTGGAATCATACATGATCATGTGAGCTCGATGTTGAAAATGATAAACTTTGAGATTCTTTGACTTAATTTTGTGATCTTCTTAAGTATTTGGGATGATGATTTTGGATGTAAATTTGAATTGGGCATAACATAGGGTTTCATGATCGTGCATGAGTAAGGTGGATTTTTGAATCGATTGTGTTTATTTAGAGTGAATTAGACAGAATTTGAAGGTTGTATATGTCATGGGGTTGAAAAATGATGTGAGAATTTTGCCAAAATTAGTGGGTTATGAAAAATCCCATAAGTGACCAAAAGAGGTTGTTTAGAGTAATAATGGAAGCAAGTGAGATTATCAGAGCATTTTGAGTGATTACGTAAAGAAAAGTATTGAAAAATTTGTAAGGTTGATCGTGAAGTAAGTTTTAGTGTTTTGGTTTAAGTAAGGTAATTATAAGAATGAAGCAAAGGTTAATGGGTCTTAAAGGGGCGTTTATCTTGATTTATGGGAGAATAAAATAACCGTGAAAATTAGGAGTATTATTAGGAGTTTTGGATGATTATTAACGTTGCTAACTTAAACAACTTTGATTGTACTTATAAAGTTACTTGGGTTGGAAAACTTAACTAAGTGGACATGTGAATGAAATTGAAGGAGTGGCGAGAGTAATGACTCAAAAACAATATTTGTTGGGCCAACCTAGTGCGATTGAAGCTATCTCGAACCCAACTGGACCCCTCTCGGCCTTAAATGCTGATTATCCATCTTAGGAATATCAAAACCCCTATTCCATTTGAATTGTTTGAGTTAAATTGTTTAGAATCATCCGTAGTGTCACTTGTCTTATATTGAATTGTTCGAGTTGCGATGCCATTTAATTAATAAATTTTTGCTTAAGTAAATATTTTTGCTTAAGTTAATTTAATCATATCAAATCAATGTGCTCATATTTCTCATGAAATTTAATAGAAATGAAGTATGCTAAAATAAAAGATTCTCTAGAAATCACATGATATTTCATTCTCGAAAAAAGATATCAAGCACCATAAATATATACTCATAAAAAAGGAATGTTTGAGAAATATCATAAAAAACTCCAGTCAACTTATAAAAATTCATGTGGCCACACACTTTCTCAAAAACTTTTACACGTAGTCAACCCTTGTGGTCAAGTAGTTAATCATTCTGCAGGTCAACTATATGCCAAACATTTTTATGGAAAAAATTATTTTTTTTCAAAATTGAAGACCGCGTAAAAAATAAAAGAAGGGCAGTCATGTGCGATGGGGGTGATGCCGGGGGGGTGGGGGCGATAGGGCTTTCCTAACTCGTGGCTGAGGTCACATGACTCGGATAGCAAGGGAATTGGTCATTGCAATCAAAGCACAAATCGCATCCCAAATCGCCAATTTGCGCTCAAATTAATCCAAATTGCATATTTGGATTCATCCAAAACATATTTTAGGATTGATTGGAGAAAAAATTTAGGAAAAATTGGGCAAGACAACCCAAAATCGAGTCTCAAGGCCTGAAGAATATGCAGTATGTCGCCGCAATTTCACCAAATTCGGGCCAAAAATCGGTGAATTGGCGGTGGACATTAGATGATTTTTACTTATAATGATGTTCTACACCTTTTTCACAAATCAATTGCTTGAATTAATATGCAAAATTGATGAAAAATTGATGAAAATTGGTAAAAAGGGGTTCGCAAACATGAACCTTTACCCTCAAGCAACGCTGGCTGTGTTTCACTAAATTTTGGCCAAATTTTCGATACACATTGTGAAATGGTTTTAGGGATTTTTCTCAAAATCTCATGGGTAATGCCATGTGTGAACATCAAGTGCGGAAATAATAACCACAATAGACTAAAAATCAGGTTCAACTCGACAAACCCTAACATTAGGGACACCGAAACTTCTTTTTGCAAACATTCGACTATATTATGATGAAATTACATAGAATTTTTTTGGAATTTGCAAAACAACATAAGCCCAACATGAATCCAGCATCAATGAAGGGACAAATGGACCAAATCGGACCCGACATCGAGTTCTACTACTCGACTAAATCTCATAAATGTGAAAATAAATTTCACCAAAATTCGAGCAAATTTTCTATTAAATCGACTAACAAATTGAGGGGCTTTGGTCGAAACTGAATTGGTAAGGTAGGTCATACATCAATTTGAATGAAAATTGAACGAAATCAACGATTCAGAAATAGAATTTAGGGTTTCACATATGAAGAACCCTAGAATTTCAATCCTTAATTACTAACAATATACTAAACGAAATCATGCTTACAATATATCAAATTCAAACTCTCTTCCAGCCCTATCGGATTTCAGAATTTCACAAAAGTTTGTCAAGAAATTGGACATGAAATAATAGCATGAAGCTTCAATTCTAATCGCCAACAAACCTAAAAATAAACCTTAATCATTGAAACAAATTTAAAGAAGTTTGTATAAGTAGTCCAACCAGCAAACAAGCCGATTGGTTCTGACACCAATGATGCAATTAATATATCAAATTAAGCGTAAACGAAGTTACCCTAATCCTACAACGAAAGATGATCGAACCTTGACTTTGAATCAATAGTCGAGGAAGGAACTGACAACTCAAGGAACCTTTATGATCTCATAGCATAAGAGCCGCAAGGTTTTGTGAGGAAAAGTCTCTTTAGAGAACGCTCCTTGTTTTTTATGTGTTTTCCTTTTAGATTGGTCCCATTTTTATATTAAATAGACAGTCGAGGAACTAGGCTTTCTAAGGTGGCTTAAGCTATCGATGTATTATGCTCATTGCGCTCACATCCCTTATGGGTCCGTTACGCACTAAGCCAAACACTATGGCTATTGTGTTGCCTGGGGTGCTTTATCAAGTTTCTAAAATTATTACAATTTTTAATAAAGTTGATAGTGTAGTTAAAATTTTAGAAAGGGGATTTTCTTGCTAAAGTTGTCACTCATAGGAAAACACTTTGTGAATGTGAATGGTTTAAAGGCTTTGCATTATGGTCGGTTTCCAAAGAATTAAGTGGCATATGGTTCCAAGGCATAGAATTCCCGATACATTTAAAAAATTAATCTATGCGTTTCAGGTTAATATCATCCTAAGGGAGTAACGTAAATTATAGAATTTAGTGTGTCCCGGGATCATAAGCACCTACGGGGTATGCATCTCACCCATCTTGAGAAGGAACTCATGACCAACAACTCCCGAATGCCCGAGGAATAAGTTTTAATTCAATGAAGTGAACTGTTGTAATTTTTTAAAGGTTTTGACCCCAAATGGTGTTCGAAAAGGGATTTCAATTTCATTAAGCTAAAACAGAAAACTTGTTTTCATATTATTTGCACGCGTCTTGCTTATAGGTGAGTGAAAATGCTTTAAATGGTGCAAACGTGGCACTTTTATGAAGTTTTTATTTAGCATCCAATTGAACAGATGTTTCATTTTTATTCTGTTGAAAGTTTATAAAACCGATTTCCTTTGTCTGTTATTACATGTTGGGGGACGTTGATGTATTGCCTTATTTTGCTAGATGCCCCTCTTGTAATTTGATTGGAGTGGAGCTTTATCTTATATATTTGTAATGCTGTAATACATAGTTTGGCTCTGTTGATCTCCTTAGGATCAACGCCACCTGTCCCGCCCCCGAAAATGTTATAAAATTCCCTTAGGTGTGACATAAGTTGGTTTGATGCCTGCGTGTATGACTCATTGTAATGGTTGCACCCTCAATCATGATTATTTTTTTTAATTATGCCATGTTTTTAATTTTCCTGCATTTATTTATCGCATTTGATCATTCCGATTGGAAAAATTTTGTTTTTGGCTCCACTTTGCAATTCGAGTTTTAATTATCAAAAAAAATTTACGTTAATCGATACTAGGCCCCAGTAAATATAATTAAGCGATAAATTACTTTCCATAACATAATGAAAATTTAATTTTGAGCTAAGACTGCTATTTTTTCAAACCCAATTCATTTGAACACAATCAGTGGTCCAAAAAGTTGGTGTATGTCAATTAGGCCAATTGTCATTACTTGTGCCTAATTATAATTAGTAAAAAGCTACTTTTGCGAGGATATTTGTCACCTAATTGATCTCCAAAAATCTAGCCAAAGCCAAAATCATTTTGTCTGCTTGTTCTTTCTCTTTCACCAACGTCTCCCTCCTCCCATGTTAATGCCCTACTACTGCAATCGTGTTGCTGGGGCTGCCACCTCCAGCTAGTCCCAGCCATCCTCCCCAACTCATGTCGCATCCCTTTTGCCCCATCACCACCTTCCATTACCTCCTTCTCTCTAAATCCAAGCATAAAGTGAGGTAAAACCCTACCTCTTTTCTTATTTAACTGTGGGTTTTTATGAATGATTTGATTATGGATCATGTTATATTCATAAAAAATGAGTCTTAGTTTGATGTTTTATTATGTGTGTGGGAGCTTGGAAGTATGTAAGAATTGGAATCAAACATGATCATGCGAGCTCGATGTTGAAAATGATAAACTTTGAGATTCTTTGACTTAATTTTGTGATCTTCGGTATAAAGACTTGCTTAAGTATTGTGGATGTTGATTTTGGATGTAAAATTGAATTGGGCATAACCTAGGGTTTCATGATCGTGTGTGAGTAAGGTAGATTTTTGAATCGATTGTGTTTATTTGGATTGAATTAGACAGAATTTGAAGGTTGGATATGTTACGGGGTTGGAAAATGATGTTGTGTGAATTTTGCCAAAATTAGTGGGTTATGAAAAGTCCTATAAGTGACCAAAAGAGCTTTTTTAGACTAATAATGCAAGCAAGTGAGTTTATGGGAGCATGTTGAGTGATTATGTGAAGAAAAGTATTGAAAAATGTGTAGCGTTGATCGTGAAGTAACTTTTAGTGTTTTGGTTAAAATAAGGTAATGAGAAGAATGAAGCTTAATGGGCCTTAAAGGGGCATTTAGCTTGATTTATGAGAGAATAAAATAACCGTGAAATTAGGAGTATTATTAAGAGTTTTAAATGATTATTATGGTTGCTAAGTTAAACAAGTTTGATTGTACTTAAAAACTTACTTGGGTTGGAAAACTGAACTAAATGGACATGTGAATGAAATCGAAGGAGTGGACAGAGTAATGGCTCAAGAACAATATTTGCCGGGCTAATCTAGTGTGATTAAAGCTATCCCGAACCCAACTACACCACTCTCAGCCTTAAATCCTGATTATCCATCTCAGGAATATGAAAACCCCTATTCCATTTGAATAGGTTTTTTGTTTTAGAATCGGCGTAGTGTAACTTATCTTATATTGAATTTTTTGAGTTGTGGATGCCATTTAATTAATAAATTTTCACTTAAATTAATATTTTTGCTTAAATCAACGTGCCCATATTTCTCATGAAATTTAATAGAAATGAAATATGGTAAAATAAAAGATTCTCTAGAAATCACATGATATTTCATTCTTAAAAAGATATCAAGCATCATAAATATATACTCATAAAAAAACAATGTTTGAGCAATATCATAAAAAATTCGAACGAAATTATATAAATTTATGTGGCCACACACTTTCTCAAAACATTTTATGCTTAGTCAAACTAGTCTATCATTCTAGTCAACTGTGTGCCCAAAATTTTCAAGGTAGTCCTATGTGATGGGCGTGATGCCGGGCGGGTGGGGGCGACAGGGCTTTCCTAACCCTTGGCTACAGTCGGATTACTGGGATAACAAGGGAAGCGGGTCATCGCAATCAAAGCACAAATCGCATCCCAAATTGCCAATTTGCACTCAAATTAATACAAATTGCATATCGGGATTCTTCGTAAATATACTTTAGGATTGATTGGAGAAACAATTTATGAAAAATTGGGTTAGACAACCCCAAAATCGAGTCTTAATGCCTGAAAAATATGCAGTACGTCAACACAATTTCCCCAAATTCTGGCCAAAAATCAGTGAATTGGTGGTGGACATTAGACGACTTTTATTATAGTGATGTTCTACACGTTTTCAGTAATTAATTGCTTGAATTAATATCCAAAATTGATGAAAATTGATAAAAAGGGGTTCGCAAACATGAACCCTTGCCCTTCAGCAATGCTGGCAGTGTTTCGTTGAATTCTGGCCAAATTTTCGATACATATTGTGAAATTGTTTTAGGGATTTTTCTCAAATCTCATGGGTAATGCAATGTGTGAACATCAATTACAGAAATAATAACCACAATAGATTAAAAATCAGGTTCAACTCAACAAACGCTAACCCTAGGTACACCAAAACTGTTTTTACAAACATTCGGCTATATTCTAATCAAATTACATAGAATTGTTGAGGTATTTTGCAAAACAACACAAGATCGACATGAATCCAGAATCGATTAAGGGACAAATGGACCAAATCAGACCCAACATCGAGTTCTACTACTCGATTAAATCATACAAACGCTGACAATAAATTTCCCAAAATTCGAGCAAATTTTCTATTAAATCAACCAACAAATTGATGGGCTTTGGTCAAAACTGAATGGGTAAGGTAGTCCATGCATCAATTTGAATGGAAATTGAACGAAATCAACAATTGAGAATTGGAATTTAGGGTTTCGTATATGAGGAACCCTAGAATGTCATTCCTTAATTATTCACAATATACTAAACGAAATCATGCTTACAATATATCAAGTTCAAACTCTCTTCAAGCTCTATCAGATTTCAGAATTTCACAAAAGCTGGTCAAGAGATTGGACATGAAATAATAGCATGATGTTTCAATTTTAATCGTTAATAAACCAAAAAATAAACCTTGATCATTAACACAAATTACACAAAATTTATATAAGTTGTCCAACCAGGAATCAAGTTGATTGGCTCTAATACTAATGAAGGAGTTAGATATCGAATTAAGCATAAATGAAATAACCTTAATCCTGCAGCGGAAGACAATCGAACCTTGGCTTTGAATCACTAGTCGAGGAAGGAACTCACAACTCAAAGAACGTTTACAATCTCATAGCACAACAACCGTAAGGTTTTGTGTAGAAAAATCACTTTAGAGAACCGTTGTTGTTTTTTTATGTGTTTTCCTCTTAAATTGGTCCCCTTTTTATATTAAATAGACAATCAAGGAACTAGGCTTTCTAAGGTGGCTTAAGCTGTCAACCTATTGTGCTTATTGCACTCGCACACCTTATCGGTATATCAAGCCCTTAGACAAACACTATGGGTATTGTGTTGCCTGGAGTGCTTTATCGGGTTTTTAAAATTATTACAATTTTCAATAAAGTTTATAAAGTAGCTAAAAATTTAGAAAGGGGATTTTCTTGCGAAAGTTGTTATTCATCGGAAAACACTTTGTTAATGTGATTGATTTTAAGGCTTTGCATTATGGTCGGTTTCGAAAGAATTGAGTGTCCTACGGTTCCAGGCAAGGGAATTCCCGATACATCTTTTGATTTCAAAAAACTAACAAATGCATTTTAGGTTGATATCATACTGAGGGAGTAAGGTAAATTATAGACTTTAGTGTGTCCCGAGATCCTAAGTGTCTAGTGGGTATGCGTCTCACCCGTGTTGGGAAGGAACTTATGACCAACGACTCCCGAATGCCCTAGGAATAAGTTTTAATTCAATTAAGTTAATTGTGCTAATTTTTTAAGGGTTTTAACCGCAAATAGCGTTCAAAAGGGATTTCAGTTCTATTAAGCTAAAACTAAAAATGTGTTTTCATATTATTTGCACGCATCTTGCTTATGACTGAGTGAAAATGCTTTAAATGGTGCAAATGTGACACTTTTTTGAAGTTTTTACTTAGCATCCAATGGAACAGAGGTTTCAGTTTTATTCTGTCGAAAGTTTATAAAAGTGATTTCTTATGCTATACTACTGGTTTGCAAATAGTATTTTAGTGTTAATATGGAATAAATGGTGTGCAAATATTTTGGGTTTTATAGGTGATAGTTATTTACCGAGCGTATGGTTTTCTTACCCCCTCTTTTCCTCCTTTTCTAGGTTCGGAGTAAGTTCCGTCTTCATGGAAGAACATTTCTTTTGTCTGTTATTACATGTTGGGAGATGTTGATGTATTGCGTTATTTTGTGCGAATGCCCCTCTTGTAATTTGATAGGTGGGGGGCTTTATGTTTTGGACTTGTAATGTTGTAATACAATGTTAGTTTGGCTCCATTGATCTCTTTAGGATCAACGCCACCTCCCCCGCGCTTGAACATGTTTTAACATTCCCTTAGGTGTTACATAAGTTGGTTTGATGCCTGGGTGTGTGACTCATTGTAATAGCCCCTCCCTAAATCATGATTATTCATTTAATTATGTCAAGTCATTAATTTCTCCGCATTTATTTATCGCATTTGATCATTCCGGTTTGGAAAAATTTATTTTGGGGTCCACTTTGCAATTCAAGTTTTAATTATCGAAAAAAATTCCGCTGAATCGATACTAGGCTCCAGTAAATATAATTAAGCGATAAATTGCTTTCCATAACATCATGAAAATTTAATTTTGGGCTACGCAAAATTTTATCTCAATGGACTGCTAGTTTTCCAGCCCAATTCGTTTGAGCCAAATCAACGGTCCAAAAACTTCGTGCAAGTGAATTAAGCTAATTACAATTATTTGTAGCTAATTATAATTAGTAGAAAGCTACTTTTGTGAGGATATTTATCACCGAATTGATCTCCAAAAATCTAGCCAAAGCCAAAATCATTTTCTCTTCTTGTTCATTCTCTTTAACCCACGTCCAGCCAATGCCAGCCACCCCCCAGCTCCTGTTGTGTCCCCTTTGCTCCCAGCACCACCTCCCATTACCCCCTCCTCCCTAAATCCAAGCCTAAAGTGAGGTAAAACCCTAGCTCTTTTCTGGTTTAACTTTGGATTTCTATGAATGATTTGATTATGGATCATGTTATATTGATAAAAATAAGTCTCAGTTTGGTGTTTTATTATGTGTGCGGGAGTTTGGAAGCATGTAAGAATTGGAATCATACGTGATCATGCGAACTCGAAGTTGAAAATGATAAAATTTTAGATTCTTGGACTTAATTTTGTGATCCTTGGTATAAAGAGTGGCTTAAGTATTGTGGATGATAATTTTGGATGTAAATTTGAATTGGGCATAACCTAGGGTTTCGTGATCATGCATGAGTAAGGTGTATTTTTGAATAGATTATGTTTATTTGGATTGAATTAGAAAGAATTTGACGGTTGGATATATTATAAATTTGGAAAATGATGTTATGTGAATTTTGCCAAAATTAATGGGTTATGAAAAATCCCATAAGTGACCAAAAGAGGTTGTTTGGACTAATAATGTGAGCAAGTGAGTTTCTGGGAGCATTTTGAGTGATTACGTGAAGAAACGTATTGAAAAATGTGTAAGGTTGATCGTGAAGTAACTTTTAGTGTTCTTGCTAAAATAAGGTAATGAGAAGAATGATACAAAGGTTAATGGGCCTTAAAGGGGCATTTGGCTTGATTTATGAGAGAATAGAATAGCCATGAAAATTAGGAATATTATTAAGAGTTTTAGATGATTATTAGCGTTGCTAAGTTAAACAGCTTTGATTGTACTTAGAAACTTACTTGGGTTGGAAAATTGAACTAAACGGACATGTGAATGAAATCGAAGGAGTGAGGAGAGTAATGACTCAAGAACAATATTTGCGGGCCCAAGCTAGTCTGATTAAAGCTATCCTGAACCCAACTACACCCCTCTTGGCCTTAAATCGTGGTTATCCATCTCGGGAATATCAAAACCCCTATTCGATTTGAATTGTTTGAGTTAAATTGTTTTAGAATCGTCGTAGTTTAACTTATCTTATATTGAATTATTTGAGTTGTGGATGTCGTTCCATTAATCAATGTTCGCTTAAATTAATCTAGTGATATCAAATCAACGTGCTCACATCGCTCTTGAAATTTAATGGAAATGAAATATGCTAAAATAAAAGGTTCTCTAGAAATCACATGATATTTCATTCTCAAAAAAAGATATCAAGCATCATAAATATATACTCATAAAAAAAGAATATTTCGCAAATATAAAAAAAAATTCCAATCAAATTATATAAATTCAACACACTTTTTCAAAAAATTTACGCTTAGTCAACCCCTGTGGTCAACTAGTCAATCATTCTAGTCAACTACATGCCAAAAATTTTCAAGGAAAAAAAACGTTTTTTTGGAAAATTAACACCACAAGGAAAATAATAGAAGGGCAGTCATATGCGATGGGCGTGATGCCGGGGGGGAGGGGCGGGGTGATAAGGCTTTCCTAACCCATTGTTGCGGCCACACGACTCGTATAACAAGGGAAGCAACTCATTGCAATCAAAGCACAAATCGCATCCCAAACTGCCAATTTGCGCTCAAATTAATCCGAATCGCACATTGGGATTCATCCTAAACATAATTTTTGATTGATTGGAGCAAATATTTACAAAAAAACTTGAAAGACAACCCCAAAATCAAGTCCTAAAGCCTGAAAAATATACAGTACGTCGGCGCAATTTCACTAAATTCTGGCCAAAAATCGGTGAATTGGTTGTAGACATTAGACGACTTTTACTTATAATGATGTTCTACACCTTTTTCACAAATCAATTGCATGAATTAATGTCCAAAATTGATGAAAACTAATAAAAATGGGTTCCCAAACATGAACCCTTACCCTCCAGCAATGCTGGCAGTGTTTTGTTAAATTCCGGCCAAATTTCTGATACACATTGTAAAATTGTCTTGGGGATTTTTCTGAAAAATCTTATGAGTAATGCCATGTGTAAAAATCAATTACAGAAATAATAACCACAATAGATTAAAAATCAGGTTCAACTCAACAGACTCTAACCCTAGGCACGCGAAACTTTTTTTTGCAAACATTCAGCTATATTATGATCAAATTACATAGAAATTTTGATGTATTTGGCAAAATAGCATAAGCCCAACATGAGTCCAACATCAGTGAAGGGACAAATGGGCCAAATTGGACCCAACATCAAGTTATGCTACATGACTAAATCCTAGAAACGCTGGCAATAAATTTTGCCAAAATTCAAGAAAATGTTCTATTAAATCGACTAACATATTGAGGGGCTTTGGTTGAAACTGAATGGGTAAGGTAGACCATGAATCAATTCGAATGAAAATTGAACGAAATCAACGAATTAGGAAATGCAATTTACGGTTACCCTAGAATTTCATTCCTTAATTATTCACAATATACCATATGAAATCATGCTTACAATATCTCAAACTCAAACTCTCTTCAAGCTC
Organism: Selenicereus undatus; assembly: GCA_017589665.1. NCBI lineage: Eukaryota > Viridiplantae > Streptophyta > Magnoliopsida > Caryophyllales > Cactaceae > Selenicereus > Selenicereus undatus. The sequence goes on from JACYFF010019584.1 coordinate 62,803,882, forward strand.
TATCAGATTCTAGAATTTCAGAAAAGTTTGTCAGGAGATTGGACATGAAATAATAGCATGAAGTTTCAATTTTAATCGCTAATAAACTGAAAAATAAACCTTAGTCATTGACATGAATTTCAAGATATTTATATAAGTAGTATAGCTAAGAAACAAGCTAATTGGCTCTGATAGCAATGATGGAATTAATATATCAAATTAAACGTAAATGAAGTAACCTTAATCTTACAGTGAAAGACGATCAAACCTTGGCTTTGAATCACTAGTCGAGGAAGGAACTCTCAATTCAAAGAACCTTTATAATCTCATAGCCTAGAAGTCGTAAGGTTTTGTGCAGAAAAGTCTCTTTAGAACCCTCGTTGTTTTTTATGTGTTTTCCTCCTAGACTGGCCCTCTTTTTCTGTTAATTAGACAGTCAAGGAACTTGGCTTTTTAAGGTGGCCTAAGCTGTCGGCATATTATGCTTATTGCACTCACACCCCTTAAGGGTATACCACGCCCTAAGCCAAACATGATGGTTATTGTGTTGCCCGGGGTGCTTTATCAAGTTTTAAAATTATTGCAATTTTTAATAAAGTTGATAGAGTAGTTAAAATTAAGAAAGGGAATTTCATGCGAAAGTTATTATTCACGGCAAAACACTTTGTTAATGTGAATGATTTTAAGGCCTCGCATTATGGTCGGTTTCCAAAGAATTGAGTGGCAATGGTTCCAAACCAAGGAATTCATGAAACATTTTTGGATTTCTAAAAATTATTCTATACGTTTCAGGTTAATATTATCGTAAGGGAGTAAGATAAATTATAGAGTTTAGTGTGTCCTAAGATCCTAAGTGGTCTAGTGGGTATGCTTCTCACCCGTCTTCGGAAGGAACTTATGACCAACAGCTCCTAAATGCCCTAGGAATAAGTTTTAATTCAATTAAGTGAATTGTGGTAATTTTTGAAGGGCTTTAACCCCAAATAGTGTTCAAAAAGGGATTTCAGTTCCATTAGGCTAAAACTGAAAATGTGTTCTCATATTGTTTGTACACGTCTTGCTTATAGGTGAGTGAAAATGCATTAAATGGTGCAAATGTGACACTTTTATGAAGTTTTTATTTAGCATCCAATGGAACAGAGGTTTCAGTTTTATTTTGTCGAAAGTTCTTAAAAGCGATTTCTTATCCTATACTACTAGTTTGCAAATAGGATTTTAGCGCTAAGATGGAACGAATGTTGTGCAAATATTTTAGGTTTTATGGGTGATCGTTATTTACTAAGCGTGTGGTTTTCCTACCCCCTCTTTTCCTCTTTTTCTAGGTTCAAAGTAAGTTTTGTCTTCATGGAAGAACATTTCTTTTGTCTGTTATTATATATTGGGGGATGTTGGTGTATTGTGTTATTTTGCCCGAATGCTCCTCTTGTAATTTGATTGGTGTGGACATTTATCTTTTGGACTTGCAATGTTGTAATACAATGTTTGTTTGATTGTGTTGATGTCCTTAGGACCAATGCCACCCCCCCCCCCCCCCCCCAAACATGTTGTAACATTCCCTTAGACGTGACATAAGTTGGTTTGATGCCTGGGTGTGTGACTCATTGTAATAGCCCCACCCTAAATCATGATTATTTATTTAACTAGCCATGTTATTAGTTTCACCGCTTTTATTTATCGCATTTGATCATTTCGATTGGGAAAAATTTATTTCGAGCCCCACTTTCCAATTTGGGTTTTAATTATCGTAAAATATTCGAGTAAATATAATTAAGCGATAAATTACCTTCCATAACATAAAGAAAATTTAACTTTGAGCTAAGCAAAATTTTATCCAATGGACTGCTTTTTTTTCAAGCCCACTTCATTTGAGCCCACTTCTTCCTCCTCCCCTATTGCCGTTGTGCTGCTGCTAATGTGATGCTATCGCTGTGCCTCCAGCCAGTGCCAGCCACCCTCCCCAGCTCTTGCCACATCCCCTTTGCTCCCAACACCCCCTCCCATCACCCCCTCATCTCTAAATCCAAGCCTAAAGTGAGGTAAAACCCTAGCTCTTTTCTTGTTTATCTTTGGGTTCTTATGAATGAATTGATTATGGATCATGTTATATTGATAAAAATAAGTCTTAGTTTGGTGTTTTATTATGTGTCCGGGAATTTAGAAGCATATAAGAATTGGAATCATACATGATCATGCGAGCTCGATGTTGATATTGATAAACTTTGAGATTCTTTGACTTAATTTTGTGATCTTTGGTATGAAGAGTGCCTTACGTATTGTATATGAAGAACCCTAGAATTTCATTCCTTAATTATTCACAATATACTGAATGAAATCACGCTTATAATATATCAAACTCAAACTCTCTTCAAGATCTATCAAATTTCAGAATTTCACACAAGTTGGTTAAGAGATTGGACATGAAATAATAGCATAAAGTTTTAATTTTAATTACTAATAAACCGAAAAATAAACGTTGATCATTGCAATAAATTTTAAGAAATTTATATAAGTATTCCATCCAGGAAACAAGCTGATAGGCTCTGATACTAATGAAGGAATTAACATATCGAATTAAGTGTAAATAAAGTAACCTTAATCCTACAGCAGAAGAAGATCGAACTTTGGCTTTGAATCACTAGTCAATGAAGGAAACAAGCTGATAGGCTCTTATCATTGACACAAATTTCAAAAAATCTCTTTAGAGAACCCTCTTTTTTTACGTGTTTTCCTCTTAAATTGGCCCCCTTTTTATATTAAATAGATAGTCGAGGAACTAGGCTTTCTAAGGTGGCCTAAGTTATCGTCATACTGTGCTTATTGCACTCACACCCCTTATGGCTATGCCAAGCCCTTAGCCAAACACTATAGCTATTGTGTTGCTTGGGATGCTTTATCAAGTTTTTAAAATTATTACGATTTTTAATAAAGTTGATAGAGTAGCTAAAAATTTAGAAAAGGGATTTTCTTATGAAAGTTGTTATTCACGGGAAAACATTCTGTTAATATGAATGATTTTAAGGCTTTGCATTATGGTTGATTTCCAAAGAATTGAATGGCTTATGGTTCCAGGCCATGGCATTCCCGATACATTTTTGGATTTCAAAAAATTAACCTATGCTTTTTAGATTAATATTATCCTGAGAGACTAAGGTAAATTGTTGACTTTAGTGTGCCCTAAGATCCTAAGTGTCTAGCTGGTACACGTCTCACCCGTCTTGGGAAAGAACTTATGACGAACAACTCCCAAATGCCCTAGGAATAAGTTTTAATTCAATTAAGTGAATTGTGGTAATTTTTTAAGGGTTTTAACCCTAAATAGTGTTCAAAAAGGGATTTCAGTTCCATTAGGCTAAAACTGAAAATGTGTTTTCATATTATTTGCACACGTCTTTGCTTATAGGTGAGTGAAAATGCATAAAATGGTGCAAATGCGACACTTTTATGAAGTTTTTATTTATCATCCAATGGAATAGAGGTTTCTTTTTTATTCTATTGAAAGTTTAAAAAAGCGATTTCTTATCCTGTACTACTAGTGTGCAAATAGTATTTTAGTGCTAATATGGAACTAATGGTGTGCAAATATTTGGGTTTTATGGCTGATAAGTTATTCACTAAGTGCGTGGTTTTCTTACCCCCCCCCTTTCCTCTTTTTCTAGGTTCGGAGTAAGTTTTTTCTTCATGGAAGAACATGTCTTTTGTCTACTATTACATGTAGGGGGATGTTGTTGTATTGCGTTATTTTGTTCGAATGCTCCTCTTGTAATTTGATTTGTGTGGAGCTTTATATTTTGGACTTGTAATGTTGTAATACAATGTTACTTTGGCACTGTTGATCTCCTTAGGATCAATGCCACCTGCCCCGCCCCCGAACATGTTATAACGTTCCCCTAGGTGCGCAATAAGTTGGTTTGATGCCTGGGTGTGTGACTCATTTTAATAGCCTCATCCTAAAACCTGATTATTTATTTAATTATGCCATGTTATTAATTTTCCCACATTTATTTATTGCATTTTATCATTCCGGTTGGTAAAATTTTATTTTGGGTTCCACTTCGCAATTCGAGTTTTAATTATCGAAAAACAATTCAGGTGAATCGATACTAGGCCTTAGTAAATATAATTAAGCAATAAATTGCTTTCAATGACATAATTAAAATTTAATTTTGAGCTACTCAAAATTTTATCACAATGGACTGCTATTTTCTCGAGCCCAATTCGTTTGAGCCCAATCAGTGGTCCAAAAAGTTGGTGCAAGTAAATTAAGCTAATTACCATTATTTGTGCCTAATTATGATTAGTAGAAGGCTACTTTCGCAAGGATATTTGTCACCTAATTGATCTCCACAAATCTAGCCAAAGCCAATATCATTTTTTGTTCTTGTTCTTTCTCCTTAACCCATGTCTCCCTCCTCCCCTGTTGCTGCGCTACTACTGCTAGCATGGTGTTGTCGCTGACACCTCCAGCTAGTGCCGGCCACCATCCCCAACTTCTACCGTGTCCTATTTGCTCATAGAGCCACCTCCCATTACCCCCTCCTCTCTAAATCTAAGCCTAAAGTGAGGTAAAACCCTAGCTCTTTTCTTGTTTAACTTTGGGTTTTATGAATGATTTGATTATGGATCATGTTATATTGAAGAAAATGAGTCTTAGTTTGGTGTTTTATTATGTGTGTGGGACTTTGGAAGCATGTAAGAATTGAAATCATACATGACCATGGGAGCTCGTTGTTGAAAATGATAAACTTTGAGATTCTTTGACTTAATTTTGTGATCTTCGATATAAAGAGTGGCTTAAACATTTGGGATGATGATTTTGGATGTAAATTTGAATTGGGCATAACCTTGGGCTTCACGATCGTGCATGAGTAAGTTGGATTTTTTATCGATTGTGTTTATTTGGAGTGAATTAGACAGAATTTGAAGGTTGGATATGTTATGGGGTTGAAAAATGATGTTGTGTGAATTTTGCCAAAATTAGTGGGTTTTCAAAAATCCCATAAGTGACCAAAAGAGGTTTTTTAGACTAATAATGCAAGCAAGTGAGTTTATGACCGCATTTTGAGTGATTATGTAAAGAAAAGTATTGAAAAATTTGTAAGGTTGATCGCGAAGTAACTTTTAGTGTTTTGGCTTAAATAAGGTAATTATAAGAATGAAGTAACGGTTAATGGGTCTTAAAGGGGCATTTAGCTTGATTTATGAGAGAATAAAATAACCATGAAAATTAGGAGTATTCTTAGGAGTTTTGGATGATTATTAACATTGCTAAGTTAAACAACTTTGATTGTACTTAGAAAGTTACTTGGGTTGGAAAACTTAACTAAGTGGACATGTGAATGAAATCGAAGGAGTGGGGAGAGTGATGACTCGAAAACAATATTTTGTCAGGCCAACCTAGTGCGATTAAAGCTATCCCGAACCCAACTACACCCCTCTTGCCCTTAAATGCCTATTATCCATCTCAGGAATATCAAAACCCCTATTCCATTTGAATTGTTTGAGTTAAATTGGTTTAGAATCATCGTACTGGAACTTATCTTATATTGAATTGTTCGAGTTGCGATGCCATTTAATTAATAAACTTTTGCTTAAATTAATATTTTTGCTTAAGTTAATCTAATCATATCAAATCAACATGCTCATATTTCTAATGAAATTTATTAGAAATGAAATATGCTAAAATAAAGATTCTCTGGAAATCACATGATATTTCATTCTCAAAAAAAGATATCAAGCATCATAAATATATACTCTTAAAAAAGGAATGTTTGAGAAATATCAGAAAAAATTCTAGTCAAATTATATAAATTCATATGGCCACACAGTTTCTCAAAAAAATTTATGCTTAGTCAACCCCTGTGGTCAACTAGTTAATCATTCTGGTCAACTATATGCCAAGCATTTTGATTGGAAAAAACGTTTTATTAAAAAAATTAAGACCGCATAAAAAATAACAGAAGGGCAGTCATGTGCGATGGGAGTGATGCCGTGGGGTGGGGGTGACAGGGCTTTGCTAACCCATGGCTGCGGTCACACGACTCGGATAGCTAGGAAAGCGGGTCATCGAAATCAAAGCACAAATCGCGTCCCAAATCGCCAATTTTCACTCAAATTAATCCAAATCGCATATTGGGATTCATCCAAAACATATTTTAGGATTGATTGGAGGAAACATTTAGGAAAAATTGGGCAAGACAACCCAAAATCGAGTCTTAAGGCCTAAAGAATATGCAGTATGTCGCAACAATTTCACCAAATTCTGGCCAAAAATTGGTGAATTGGTGGTGGACATTAGACGTCTTTTACTTATAATGATGTTCTACACCTTTTTCACAAATCAATTGCATGAATTAATATCCAAAATTGATGAAAATTGGTAAAAAGCGGTCCTCAAACATGAACCCTTACCCTCCAGCAATGCCGGCTGTGTTTCATTAAATTTCGGCCAAATTTTCGATACACATTGTGAAATGGTTTTAGGGATTCTTCTCAAAATCTCATGGGTAATGCCATGTGTGAACATCAATTATCGAAACAGTGACCACAATAGATTAAAAATCAGGTTCAACTAAACAAACCCTAGCCCTAGGGACACCGAAACTTTTTTTGCAAACATTTGGCTATATTATGATGAAATTACATAGAATTTTTTAGGAATTTGCAAAACAACATAAGCCTAACATGAATCCAACATGAATGAAGGGACAAATGGACCAAATCGGACCCAACATCGAGTTATACTACTCAACTAAATCCTAGAAATGCTGACAATAAATTTTCCCAAAATTCGAGTAAATTTTCTATTAAATCGACCAGCAAATTGAGGGGCTTTGTTCAAAATTGAATGGGTAAGGTAGGCCATGCATCAATTTGAATGAAAATTGAACGAAATCAATGATTGAGGAATGGAATTTGGGGCTTCACATATGAAGAACCCTAGAATTTCAATCCTTAATTACTCGCAATATACTGAACGAAATCATGCTTACAATTTATCAAATTCGGACTCTCTTCAAGCTCTATCAGATTTCAGAATTTCACAAATGTTTGTCAAGTGATTGGACGTGAAATAACAACATGAATTTTCAATTCTAATCGCTAATAAACCTAAAAATAAACCTTAATCATTGACACAAATTTCAAGAAATTTATATAAGTAGTCTAACTAGGAAACGAGCCGATTGGCTCTGAACAAAATCATGCTTACAATATATCAAATTCAAACTCTCTTCAAGCTCTATCAGATTTCAAATTTTCACAAAAGTTTGTCAAGAGATTGGACATGAAATAATAGCATGAAGTTTCAATTCTAATCGCTAATATACCTAAAAATAAACCTTAATCATTGACACAAATTTCAGGAAATTTATGTAAGTAGTCCAACTAGGAAACAAGCCGATTGGCTCTGATACCACTACAGGAATTAATATATCGAATTAAGCGTAAACGAAGTTACCCTAATCCTATAGCGGAAGAAGATCGAACCTTGGCTTTGAATCAATAGTCGAGGAAGGAACTGACAACTCAAGGAACCTTTACGATCTCATAGCCTAAGAGCCGCAAGGTTTCGTGAGGAAAAGTCCCTTTAGAGAATGTTCCTTGTTTTTTATGTGTTTTCCCCTTAGATTGGTCCCGTTTTTATATTAAATAGACAGTCGAGGAACCAGGCTTTCTAAGGTGGCTTAAGCTGTCGACGTATTATGCTTATTGCGCTCACACCCCTTATCGGTCCGTCACGCACTAAGCCAAACACTATGGCTTTTGTGTTGCCTGGGGTGCTTTGTCAAGTTTCTAAAATTGTTATGATTTTTAATAAAGTTGATAGAGTAGTTAAAATTTTAGAAAGGGGATTTTCTTGCGAAAGTTGTTACTCACGGGAAAACACTTTGTGAATGTGAGTGGTTTGAAGACTTTGTATTATGGTCGGTTTCCAAAGAATTAAGTGGCCTATGGTTCCAAGCCATGGAATTCCCGATATATTTTTGGATTTCAAAAATTAATCTATGCGTTTTAGGTTAATATCTTCCTAAGGAAGTAACGTAAATCACAGACTTTAGTGTGTCCGGGGATCATAACTGGGTAGGGAGTATGCGTCTCACCCGTCTTGGGAAGGAGCTCATGACCAACAACTCCCGAATGCCCTAGGAATAAGTTTTAATTCAATTAAGTGAATTGTGGTAATTTTTTAAGGGTTTTAACCCCAAATAGTGTTCAGAAAGGGATTTCAATTTCATCAAGCTAAAACAGAAAATGTGTTTTCATATTATTTGCATGTGTCTTGCTTATAGGTGAGTGAAAATGCTTTAAATTGTGCAAATGTGGCACTTTTATGAAGTTTTTATTTATAATCTCGTTGAACAGAGGTTTCAATTTTATTCTGTTGAAAGTTTATAAATGCGATTTCTTTTGTTTGTTATTACATGTTGGGCGATGTTGATGTATGGCATTATTTTGCTTGGATGCCGCTCTTGTAATTTGATTGGAGTGGAGATTTATCTTTTGGATTTGTAGTGTTGTAATACGTAGTTTGGCTCCGTTGATCTCCTTAGGATCAACGCCACCTACCCGCCACCTACCCTGCCCTTTTGGTACCTAAGAATGATAGGACTTGGTATATGTGTGTTGACTCTGGGACCATAAACAACATCACCATCAAGTATGGGTTCCCCATTCCTGGATTAGATGACAAGCTTGATGAATTGCATGGGTGAAAAATCTTCTCCAAAATTGACCTTAGGAATAGCTATCCCCAAATTAGAATGAAAGAAGGTGATGAGAGCAAGATCACTTTCAAGACCAAGTATATGTTGTATAAGTGGATTGTTATGCCTTTTGGTTAATCTACTGCTCCTAGCACCCTCATGAGACTAATGAACAAGGTTCTAAGGCTTTCTATTGGGAACTTTGTTATGGTGTATTTTTATGATATCTTGGTTTGTAATTGTAATAAAACTTATCATGTTGAGCATCTATCCTAAATCTTTCAAGTCTAAAGTCAACAAAAATTGTATCATAAGCTTGAGAAATGTGACTTATTCTCACGTCAAGTTGTTTTTCTGGGTATGTTGTCTTGGGAAGGACATACAAATGGAAGAGTCCAAAGTTGAAGCCATCAAGAGCTAGCCTGTGCCTACCTCTATCAAAGAAGTGAGGAGCTTCTATGGCTTGGCATCCTTCTATCTTCGGCTCATCAAAGAATTTTAGCTCTTTCGTGGCTCCCTTGATCGAGTATATCAAAAAGAGAAGTTTGGAGTGGACAAAGCGCCTGACCAAAGGGCCTTCAAAATAATCAAAAGCAAGCTATGCTCGGCCCTTATCTCAGTCTTTCCAGCTTTGAGCTCCTTTTTGAAGTTGAATGTGATGCTAGTGGTGTTGGCATCAACGCAGTTCTCAACCAAACCAAATGACCCTTCACCTATTTTGGTGAGGCGTTAATTGACCCTAAACTTAACTACTCCACTTATCACAGGAGTTTTATGATATCATTCGGGCTCTTATCTATTGGAGTCACTACTTTCAAGCCTAATCCTTTGTGATACATTAAGATCATAAGGCCTTATCTTTTATTAATGGGCAAGCTAAGCTTAACTTAAGGCATGCCAAGTGGGTGGGATTTCTCCAATCATTTTCCTTCACTTGCAAGCACAAAGATGGCAAAGAAAATGTGATGGCTAATGTGTCTCAAGAAGATGCACTTACATCTTTACTCTCGAGGCCAAAATCTAAGGATCTTACCCTATCTCTACAAATTAAGAAGCTGAGGATTTTTAAGAAATCATTAGAAAACCTAAGGATCACAACACCTATATCTTGTAAGACGGGTTTCTCTTCAAGCACAACAAGACGTGTGTTCCTAGCGGCTCTATAAGAGAGTTACATGTGAGAGAGGCCCATGGTGGTACATTGGGAGGTCATTTTGGCATCAACAAAACAATTGAGATCTTAAAAGAGCACTTCTATTGGCCTAGGATGGCAAGTGATGTTCATAAAGTTGTCTCCAAGCGTGCTATATGTCATAGAGCAAAGAGCACCTTCCTCTAAGGGTTGCATACTCGTCTTCTAAAACCGAATGACCCTTAGGGAGATGTGAGTATGTATTTTATTTTGGTTTACCAAGAACCTAAAGGGGACATGACTCAATCATGGTTGTGGTTGACCGATTCTCTAAGATGGCCCACTTCATCTCATGCTACAAGAGTGATGATGCTTCACATTACTCATCTTTATTTGGAGGAGGTCATTAAGCTACATACAGTGCCAAGAAATATTGTCTCTAATTAGGATGCCAGATTCCTTTCCTATTTTAAGAGGTGCTTATGGAGATTATTGGGTATGAAGCTATTGTTTAGAACTACTTCCCACCCTTGAATGATGACAAAACTAAGGTTACCAACATACCACATCTACTCTCTTTAGAGGATTAATGAGCAAGAACCTCAAGGAACGGGATCTAAAGCTTCCTCATGTGAACTTTGCTTACGACAGGGCTTTCACATGTGCTACATGCCACTCTCCTTTCGAAGCTGGTTATGAAAACAATCCTTTCACCATTCCAATAAACCTTCATCCTCTTCCCATTGAGGATAGAGTTAGCTTTGAGGCCCAAGAAAGAGATAAGGAAATAAAGAAGCTTCAAGAGCAAATTCGAGCTTAAAAAGATAATGTCAACACCTCTTACATTGCTGGAGTAAACAAGCATTGAAATACCGTCATTTTTATCTCGAGAGATTTGGTATGGTCACACCTAAGGAAGGGGATATTCCTTTCTAGGAGGAAAAAAAACTCATGACTCAAGGAGAAGGCCTTTAAGGTGCTTGAACAGATTGGAGACAATGCGTACAATTTGAAGCTATTGGGAGACATGAATGTGAGATCCACCTTCAATGTTTGTAATTTAGCTCCTTATGTGGAGGATAACGTTCAGGATTTGGAGGGAAAATCCACCTCAAGAGGACGACTTTGATGCATGCAAGGCCCTAATCCAACTCTTGGCTACACGCTCATCCATACCAAAATCCTAACGGACCTGCCTTTGTTAAAAAGGTCATCGTTCCAGCACTACACCGAGATTTGACTTGGTTTCTCACTGTGGAAGGACGTTTAATTGGGTTGTTCCTTATTCTTTTGGGAAGATTATGGCATCTAATTTAGGATAATGCAATAAATTGCCATATTACGATGTACTTTATTTCCCTAAAGTATTGAAAACCACAACCCCTATAGTGCAGGTTTGTATCGGTAAACCTGCAAAAATTTGGTTAATGTTGGATCCTACCTACAAGGCCTAATTAATTCAAATTCAAGTGTTAATGATTCCCTAATATGTTCATTTTAGCTCCATTTGCTAAAATTTAGCATCGGATTTTCAAGTTTGTGAGAAATGGGCAAAATAAGTAGAGTGTGCACAAAAATCCTACTTTGGAGCAATTTGGATTCTTGCCTTATTCGATGTGGATGCCATTATAATCCTTAGGATTACTCAATATTGGTGAGTTAACACACATTAAAGAGGAGGCTTCAAGTGGCAGTAACCCCATTGGTGGATTAGAGCCTTCCAGAAGCTTCCTAGAATGTATGGAATGAATCTTAAAAAAATACAACTCACTATAGTTGTTATTATATTAACATTTTGATTTATTTTTCTACGATATTTTTTAAGCCCCTATTGATCCACTCCTCCCACTAATGTGTTAATTATGGGTATTTATAGACACATTCCCTTCATTGTATACTTAGCCCATATTGACTATGAAATGAAAGGCAAAAGGTCATCTTCTCTTTAAAATATCTCTACATTTTTATCTCTTAATAAAGAGTGGTGATTAGAGTCTTTCCTGTATAATTCTTCTTTTTTGGCTCTAAGCCTTTAGAAGAGGGATTTGGCGGAAAGTTCCAACCTATCATTAGGGTCTCATTATTTGGGCAAAATTCTCACAGTTTCTTTGATTGTTTGAGATTGATCACAAGACGAGCATCCCTTTGGTTATGGTTTTCTTTTGAAAGTTGATATGAGGAGCATTGAAGAACCATCCTCATCAATATTTACTAACCTATACTCAACCTTAATAACTTACGAATGCTGGATCAAAGAAGTACACATTCAAGCATGAAAAACCCTACTAGAAACGCGCACAACCTTGGTTGGCTATAAATCTGCATCAAAGTTTCTTAAGATTGCATCAACAACTATCATAAGAGACATATGTAATTCGACCCTCACCTCAATCAGGTTGAGTTAAGGTGGGGGCTCTATCCTTCAAGTTGGATTTACACAAGCATCATCACCCATATATTAAATGGCCAATTCACCCACATCCTTAAAGAAAGAAGATCAACCCAACTTTAGGTTTTTAGCTAACTAAGTTCAACAAGAACTAGCCATAGAGGACACCTTATACTCTTCATATTGGCAAAAAGGACACCTCAATGTCTAGGAGATTTTACCATTTAATAATCTCCCATTAGAAGGTCATTACATTAACACCCTAAGGGGCAAAAAGTCAAACTTGAAGATTTGATATCTCAACATCTCACCGGTGACAAGATAATATCTAGATACAGATCTTCAAGTTCTCTTGCCACAAGGCCCTCAATAATCTGGTTACAGGACTTTAGGCTTTCATACCACGAAGTTCAGAAGGATATGCCCATAGGACTTGAAGCTCTCACTCTACCAACTGCTAAATCAGCAAAAGGTCCGCTAAATTGGCGAAAGGTTGAAAATTTAAAAACCCTAGACTGTAAAAGGTCAAATTACAAAATCGTTGGATGAAGGGTTTGCTATACTTGCAAAAGGTAAAATTCAAATCCGTTAGACCGGCGAAAATTCTGGTAGACTAGTAAAATGTCAAAATCAAGATTTTGTAGGTCGATAAAAGCTTAAAATCAAGATTAGCTAGACCACCAAAAGGCCAAAATTAAGATGTACTCTACTAACAAGGTGTCCACTAGATCGGTGAAATGTCAAGTTAAGATCCGCCAAACCAGCAAAAGATCTGCTAGAATGCCAAAAGGTCAAAATTAGGCGCAAGACCAGTGAAAGATTCGCTAAACTGGCGGTAGGTCTACCAAACCAATGAACGGCCAAATCCTAATCCTTTAGAATGACGAAAGGTCAAAATCATGATATGTTAGATTGAAAAAAGGTCAAATTTAGATACACCAGATTGGTAAAAAATTTACTAGAAGGGCGAAAAATCAAAATCAAGATTTGCTAGACTAACGAACAATCAAAATCCAAATTTGTTGGACCAGCGAAAGGTCAATCAGGGTCCATTAGAACCTGAAAGGTCCATTAGAGCAACAAAAGGTCCGCTAAACCAGCTAAAGGTATGTTAGATCGACAAAAGGTCTGCTGGACCTGCAAAAGGTCAAATCCAAATCCACTAGATCAGTGAAGGTCCACTAGACCAGAGAATGGTCAAAATCACGATCCATAAGAAGGGACTGATAGACTAGCAAAACGTCAAAATCTTGAACCTTTTGACTGACAAAAGGTCAAAATTCAAAATCCTTGCTCGAACATAATGGGACATTTTAGCAACAAGTTAGTTCCCTTCACAGCGGGACATTGCTGGTTCCAGATACAATGGGGGGTTTCGACAATAGGCTTTCTCCTAGCACAATGGGACACAACTGGCTCCTAACAAAATAAGACATTTTAACAACAGGTTTGCACCCAACACAATGTAACATCGATGGCTCTGGGCACACTGGTACACTTCTGGCTCCCGGTATAATGGGACCTTTTAATAATAGGCTAGCCACAGGCATAATGGGACACTGTTGACTCTAGACACAATGGGACACTGTTGGCTCCCAACAGTATGGGACGTTTCACTATCGGCCTCCATCATAACAAAAGTGGGTGGGCATCGACCTTCAAGACCCTCAGCGACTAAGTTTAGGCATCACATAGTTAAAATCCACCATGAAGAAAGTGGTTGGGAACTAGGGTTCAAGTCTTCCAGCGACCAAGTCTTGGCATCATGACTTTCAAGCACAAGTAGAGTTCGTAAATTTGGCATTCTCCTTACTCTGAATCAGTCAAAGTAGGGGCTAATTGCAGACACCAAAATAGTGTGCTCTTATTATGAAATGCCTGATAATGATATACCAATTGAATAAGACTTGAGGAACCCTAAATATTGAAATAGAGAGCCTTAAAATGTTCCAACATCACTTAAACCACACCTTCAAACCCAAGGATGCCCGCAAAAGGCTAACCAAGCCAAAAAAAATAAATAAAGAAGCCTAAATTGATGGTGTTCGACATCCAGTTGAGATTCATTCGACATTTGTGACCCCACTCTAGGGTGAACAAAATTATTGTGTTTAGGTATTAATATTATTCATGAATAAGTTTTGTAATAGCATTGTTAAGCCAAAAATCATGCATCATTTTTATAATTATTTTGATTATATTATATATATTATTTCGTCTAATTTGTTTTATTTTATATATTTTCAGGGTTAGTATTAATTTAATAAAGAGGAGAAGAAAGGATGTCGAAGCTCAGGTTTTACACGCTTAGCTATAAAGACGGTCTAAAAATAATAATTATGGAGAATATTATTTCCATAATTATTTAATTGGGCTAGGGTTTCAAGAGTTGGTGAAAAGCTAGAAGTCTTAAGGGAGAAGAAGTATGAGGAAGAGAGGAAGGAAACCCTAATATACTAAACCTAACCTCCCTCACTCCCTATATATAAACCCATGGCTCTCACCTCCACGATAGCATCCACGCCTAAGGGGGAATCACCATCTACCACGGCTGGCTTCATCACACAGCTGCCATCCCCTAAACACAGCTCCTCCTTTTGACTCATCAGCCCCATCTTCATCATCTATCATAACAGCCCATGCCAACTTCTCCCTCCTCCTCATCTCACATCACCATCTTCCTTCAGCTTCTTCCATCTTCACCATAATCATCTCCTTCACGCCTCCCTTCTTCATCCTCACGCTCACAACCTGATGGAGGTCCATCCACTAGGCCCACTAATGTTCAAATGATCCAAAATAATCACGAAATCAAGTCCAAGTGCACGTCCATGGATTGTTTAATGAAGAACATTCAAGATGATGCACATGGTTATTTATCCGGATTATTACCCGGTTTTTGCTACTTGATTTCCCAAGCTTAATCCAAGTTTAAGCTTTCATTTTTTGGTGTTCTTACAAGTTTAAGGTCTTAGCTTTCAATTCCAAGTGGAATTATCAGGTTTGGAGTTCATGTGGTTAGGGAACGAAGCTGATTTTCAGTCATGTCCTGTTTTGAACCCGGTTATGCACAGTTTGGGCATTCTACCTTTTTCAAGGGCCAAATGATGTCCAAATGCTTTGATTCCAAATGGAGCATATTCTAGACATCTTAAGGTTTCCATCCATGCAAGGAAATCCTAGAATACTCAACATTTGAGGTGTTGAAACAGAAGGGAAAAAGTGGGCAGAAACCGGCACCTAGGTACATGGTTGCTTAGCTAGGAGGTTTTCCTTCCTAAATGGGTTTGCTAAAAGTGAGTGCTTGTCCACCTGGTTATTTTGAGCTGCTTGGAGAGCTGCCACACAAGAGCAAGACACGTGGGAGCAAGGAAAAGCCTCCATTTTGCAAGCATTAAACCAGCCACCCAAGCACCACATGGCAGCCGTGTATTCTTCAGCCTTTTGAGGTGGTGACCATGAGGAGGAAATTGAGTCACCAAGGTTCCTTAATGCATAGGAAAGGTTTATGTTAGTATAAACTTGTATTTTATGCCTTAAACTTTCGGCTTAGGCTGGATTACTTTCTAACCGTGTACTAATTAGCTTTAGGAGTTTAATGAATTTCCTAGCTTAGAAGGAAAGCTCATTTCGTGTGTTTTAGAAGGACATATAAAAGCCTTAGTTGTTCATTTTGTAATATATACTTTTGATTTTGAAAGAGAAGAAAATACTTTGTGTCATGAGTTCCTTAAACACTTTCCTTGCTTATCTTAGTTCTTGGCCGAGCTAAGTGGTAATCAAAGAGAGTCTTAATCCTTTGTTAGGTGGTGTATCTTATCCTAATCCAAGATTAAGGGCCCTAAACTAGTGATTAGTGGTGTATCTTATCTAATAATCTAGTTTAGTACCATCTAAACTCACTTGAAAACACTTGAATTTCCTTAAGCTAGCTTCGGGTTCCTCTTGAAACCGTGAAGCTTCCTTACGTTCTAGCCTGTGTTCTTTGTCCTACCTTGCTTTTCCTTGCACACTTCCATCAATTTTGGTATCAAAGCCAGGTTCATCCTTGCTGGAACCTACCACACGCCTTTCCCAGCTCATCTCTGAATCCAAAACTCAAACACAAACCATTCCATTCACAGTTCCAAAATGAGTTCCAACATGACAGTGGAAGAAAAGCTATAAGTCGTGACCAAGCAAATGCAAGAGATGCAATTGCTCATCAAGAACTCAGAGCTCAGAACGAGTACTTGAGAAAATAGCTTGGAGATCACATGAAACAAAAACAAAAGCTTTATGAAGTTGGTCAACGAAGTGGAACGAAGTATAGAGGTGAAGAAGAAGCTAGCAATGCATCATCTTTCTCTGATGATGAAGTACCTTTTGAGAGGAAAAGAAGAAAAGCACAACCTACTTTCAACTTAAGTGATTTCAAAGTTGAAATTCCTGAGTTTGAAGGTAAGCTAGACCCAAATGAATTCCTTGAATGGCTACAAACTATTGAACGGATTTTTGAATACAAGGAGATTCCTAATGAACGAAAGGTGAAACCGGTTGCTCTCAAATTCAGGAAATATGCCTCCATATGGTGGACTAACCTCAATACTAAGAGAACTACAGAAAGAAAGAGCAAAATCAACACTTGGGACAAGATGAAATCCAAGATGAAGGCACGATTTTTACCATCTACATACGTCCAAGATAACTATATGCTCTTTCACCATCTTACTCAAGGCAAAATGAATGTGGAAGAATACACACGTGAGTTTGAGAAGCTCATGATCAAATGTGACATTCATGAGCCAGAAGAACAAACCATGGTTCGTTACCTAGGTGCGCTTGATCCTAGGATAGCTAACGTGGTTGAATTGCAAGCTTACACCACCTTTGATGAAATATGTGTCCCAGCACATAAGGTGGAACAACAAAGGAAATCTAGGATGTTTGTTCGTGATTCCTTCAAGCCATATTCAGCACCAAACCGTGGGCAACCCTTAAACAAGGGGAGTACCACACCTCAACCTAAACCATCTACCCCTTTCCCAATTAATCCACAAAAGAACCAAGCTCCTCAAAGGACACAACCGAATCCCCAACGTCCAAACCTATATCCCATAAACCAAAGAAGGTGTTATAAGTGTTAAGGCTTAGGACATATTGCTTCTAATTGTCCAAGTCGAAAGGTGGTTACTTTAGCTGAATGGGAAGCCACAGAGGGAGAATTTGCCAAGGAGAAAGAGGAGGAAAAGGAGGAAGATGTTGAAGAAGATCCTGAAGAAACTCAAGTGGAGTTTACTGAAAATGCAGATGAGGGTGAGATGTTAGTAATTCGAAGGGTAATGAGTACTCAACGAGTTGCTAAGGATGAACAACGTGAAAACATCTTTCATTCATGGTGTACAGTCCAAGGCAAAGTTTGTTCTCTAATCATCGATGGAGGAAGCTGTGTCAACGTGGTTTCATTGAGTATGATTGAAAAATTGAACCTCCAAGCCACGGCACACCCACACTCATACAATATTCAATGGCTAAATCAAGGCAAGGGATTGCAAGTTAACTCTCATTGCTTGATTTCATTCTCTCTAGGTAAGAATTACCAAGATGAACGTTGGTGCGACATTATCCCCATGGATGCTTGTCATATTCTGTTAGTGAGACCATGGATGTATGATAGGAGAGTCATGCATAATGGTTACCTAAATACCTATTCTTTTACTAAAAATGGCAAGAAAATTACCCTTAACCCTATGTCACCATCCGAACTCCACAAAATAAAACCACAAAAAGGCCAAACCTAATCTGACTTGCTCTTGACGTGTGGAGAACCACTTTTAAAGGCTTCTCAGCACGAGTTTGAGGCTTTAAAAGAGTGGATATTGCAAGTGCAAGATGAACCAGAAACACCACTTCCATCCCATCCCATAGCCAAGGTCATATTGAATCAGTTCAATCACTTGTTCCCAGAAGAAATACCCTCAGGATTACCCCTAAAACGTGACATTCAACATCATATTGATCTTATCCCTGTATCCATTTTACCAAATAAGCCAGCCTACAGGACAAATCCAAAAGAAGCCCAGGAGAGTCAACGTTAAGTTGAGGAGTTGATATCCAAGGGGTTAGTACGTGAGTCCTTCAGTCCATGTACTGTACCAACTTTATTAGATCCCAAGAAGGATGGTAGTATGAGGATGTGTGTTGACAGTAGGGCTATAAACAAAATTACAATCAACTATAGGTATCCTATACCTAGGCTTGAAGATATGTTGGTTGAATTACATGGCTCTAAGGTGTTTAGCAAGATTGATTTGAGGAGTGGTTATTATCAAATTCGTATTAGGGAGGGTGATGAGTGGAAAACTGCTTTTAAGACCAAAGGAGGATTGTATGAATGGTTGGTTATGCCATTTGGTCTTTCCAATGCCCCTATTATGTTTATGAGATTGATGAATCAAGTATTTCAGCCATACTTGGGCAAATTTGTGGTCGTTTACTTTGATGATATCTTGGTGTTTAGCAAGAATGAGCAAGAGCATCAAGATCACTTAACTCAGGTGATGCTCGTTCTTGAAAAGGAGAAATTGTTTGGTAATCTCAAGAAGTGTACCTTCTTTACCCATGAAGTTACCTTCTTAGGTTATATTGTTTCTAAAGATGGCATTAAGGTGGATGAAAGCAAGATTGAGGCTATTCGGACTTGGCCTATTCCCAAAAGTATACATGATGTTCGAAGCTTTCATGGTTTAGCTTCTTTCTACAGGAGATTCATACGCAATTTCAGCACCATCTTATCTCCTATGACTGAAGTTCTCAAGGGTTCCTCATTCACTTGGAATCCTAAAGCCTAAGCTGCCTTTGAAGAAGTGAAAGAAAGGCTAACTCAAGCATCGGTCCTAGCTCTACCATGCTTTGAGAAAGTCTTTGAAGTTGAGTGTGATGCTTCTGGAGTTAGAATTGGTGGTATTCTTACTCAGGAAGGACGTCCCTTAGCCTTCTTTAGTGAGAAACTATGTGATACCAGAAAGAGATATTCAACTTATGACAAAGAGTTCTATACAATTGTTCGTTGCTGAGAACATTGGAGCCACTATTTGATTGCCAGTGAGTTTATTCTTCATTTAGATCATGAGGCTTTGAAGTATATCCAAGGCCAACACAAATTGAACTCACGCCATGCCAAGTGGGTTGAATTTCTCCAGTCCTTTCACTTCACAATCAAACATAAGTCCGGTAAGCTAAATCAAAGAGCTGATGCACTCTCACGGCGTTATCTATTATTATTCCAATTAGATGCTTGTATCCTTGGATTTGAGCATCTAAAGGCACTTTATCAAGATGATGAAGACTTTGGGATGTTATATTCTGAGTGTACAAAACATCCTAAAGGGGATTTCTTAATTCAAGATGGCTTTCTCTTCAAGGGTGCGCGATTATGTGTTCCTAAATGCAGCACTCGTGAGTTACGGGTTCGAGAAGTCCATGCTGGTTCATTGGCTAGTCATTTTGGTGAAGAAAAGACCCTAATCATGCTTAGGGAACATTATTATTGGCCAGGCATGGAAAAGAATGTTCAAGACATCATTAGAAGATGCAGTACATGTCATATTGCAAAAAGCCATTCACTTCCCCAAGGGTTGTACACACCACTACCTATTCCCACCATGCCTTGGGTAGACGTAAGTATGGACTTCATACTTGGTTTACCAAAGACACAAAGGAATAAGGACTCTATCTTCATGGTGGTGGATCGATTCTCGAAGATGGCTCACTTTATTCCCTGCAACAAAACTAATGATGCTTTACTCATGTTGCTGAACTATATTTCAAAGAGATTATGAGACTACATGGAATTCTCAGTTCCATAGTTTCAGATCGAGACACCAAGCTCTTAAGTCAGTTCTGGATTACTTTATAGAAGAAACTTGGTACTAAACTCAAGTATAGTACCACCTATCATGCACAAACAGATGGGCAGAAAGAAGTTACTAATCGAACCCTTGGTACTCTTTTAAGGGTTTTGATTAAAAATCAAGCAAAGGCTTGGGATCTGTTACTTCCACATGCTGAGTTTGCCTACAACAAGACTCCAAGTAAGGCTACTGGTCTTTCACCCTTCAAAGTGGTCTGTGGGATTGATCCCCTAAACCTACCTGATCTTATTCCACGACCATTAGACCAAAAGCCTAGTGCAGATGCTGCAGCTAGAGTGGAAGAAATCCCGAAGTTACATGAGTTAGTGAAGGCCAAGATTGAGAAAACTATACTATCTTATACGGCCCAAGCTAACAAGCATAAGAGAGAGAAGCTTTTCAAGCCAGGTGATCTAGTCTGGATACATCTTCGCAAAGAACGTTTTCCTTCCAAAAGGAAAACCAAGCTGATGCCAAGAGCAGATGGTCCATTTGAGATTTTGGAAAAGATTAATGATAATGCTTATAAGGTGTATTTACCAGGAGATTATGGAGTATCAGCTACATTCAACATTGCTGATTTAAGTCCTTATGAAGCAGATGATTATCTTTCAGATTTGAGGATCAAATCTTCCCAACAAGGGGAGAATGATGGAGGTCTATCCACAAGGCCCACTAATGTTCAAATGATCCAAAATAATCACGAAATCAAGTCCAAGTGCACAGCCATGGATTGTTTAATGAAGAACATTCAAGATGATGCACACGATTATTTATCTGGATTATTACCCGGTTTTTGCTACTTGATTTCCCAAGCTTAATCCAAGTTTAAGCTTTCATTTTTTGGTGTTATTACAAGTTTAAGGTCTTAGCTTTCAAGTCCAAGTGGAATTATCAGGTTTGGAGTCTGTTTGGTTAGGGAACGAAGCTGATTTTCAGCCATGTGCTGTTTTGAACCCGATTATGCACGGTTTGGGCATTCTACCTTTTTCAAGGGCCAAATGATGTCCAAATTCTTTGATTCCAAATGGAGTGTATTATATACATCTTAAGGTTTCCATCCATGTAAGGAAAACCCAGAATACTCAGCATTTGAGGTGTCGAAACAGCAGGGCCAAAGCGGGCAGAAACCGGCACCTAGGTACCCGGTTGCTTAGCTAGGAGGTTTTCCTTCCTAAATGGGTTTGCTAAAAGTGAGTGCTTGTCCAACTGGTTATTTTGAGCTGCTTGGCAAGCTTCCACCAGCCACACAAGAGCAAGACACGTGGGAGCAAGGAAAAGCCTCCATTTTGCAAGCATTGAACCGGCCACCCTAGCACCACATGGAAGCCGTGTATTCTTCAGCCTTTTGAGGTGGTGACCGTGAGGAGAATACCTCCCTAGGGAGGAAATTGAGTCACCAAGGTTCCTTAATGCATAGGAAAGGTTTATGTTAGTATAAACTTGTATTTTATGCCTTAAACTTTCGGCTTAAGCTAGATTACTTTCTAACCGTATACTAATTAGCTTTAGGAGTTTAATGACTTTCCTAGCTTAGAAGGAAAGCTCATTTCGTGTGTTTTAGAAGGCCATATAAAAGCCTTAGTTGTCCATTTTGTAATATATACTTTTGATTTTGAAAGAAAAGAAAAGACTTTGTGTCTTAAGTTCCTTAAACACTTTGCTTGCTTATCTTAGTTCTTGGCCGAGCTAAGTGGTGATCAAAGAGAGTCTTAATCCTTGGTTAGGTGGTGTATATTATCCTAATCCAAGATTAAGGGCCCTAAACTAGTGATTAGTGGTGTATCTTATCTAATCATCTAGTTTAGCACTATCTAAACTCACTTGAAAACACTAGAATTTCCTTAAGCTAGCATCGGGTTCCTCTTGAAACCGTGAAGCTTCCTTAAGTTCTAGCTTGCGTTCTTCGTCCTACCTTGCTTTTCCTTGCACACTTCCATCACAACCTCACGGCTCCCCCTCCACCTCCAGCCGATCATTCCTCACCCATACACTCCACGTCTGCCTTCTTCAATCTCCTCACACCCATGCATCATCTCCTTCCCATCATCATCATTTTCTTAAACCCGTCATCCCGTGGCTGAAGCCTTTTCTCCATCATCATAATCATCACCGTGATTATTTTATCTCCCCATCACCACCATATCACACCCCACGACACCAAGTAGCCCCTTTCTTTCTTTTTCTTTTTTTTCTTTTTCCTTTGTGCTGTTACTATTTTAGATGTTTAGTTTATTGTTACACATGAACCCTTTGGTTAATTGTGATTTTATTTTTAATATGAGTGAATAATTTTTTTATGCTTAGTATAATCTTCTTGAAGCCATGCTAAATTTACTATTTTGAAACAAGTCTTATGCTTTATTGCCTAGTTGATTTATATTCATGATTCTATGGCGATTAGCGTTTATCGTTTATGATATTCGTGTTAAATTAATTAGAATGTATGCTAGTTAGTTTAATACGATTTCGATTGATAGTTTAGAAGACTATAATACATAAAAGTTATAGTCTTTTATGCTTAGGTATCACCCTAATTAATCATGGATGGCTCAAACCCGTCTCTTTTAATTATGTAGTCGCTTTAGATCTTTGTTAAATCGATTTGCTGGTAAATTGGTTACAAAGCGTTAGATGATATTTTTCTAATACTTAATGCTCTAGTTTGATTAAATTCTTGTGTTGGTGTAAGGATATCAAAACTAGTAGGGTTTATATTAGGGCTGGACCTAATTAAACTAGAATCTAAGCAAAAACGGGGAAGAACCGCTGGTGGATGTCTTCTACAGTTTAACTCATGAATGAAATTAACTTCTGTGTTAATGATAAATATTAATTTGCATGGTGGATTGAGATTATAGTAAGTATCCTTCATAAATTTGACAACTTTTGATTATTATTTGTTGCTTTTAGTTAATTTGTTTAGTTTGTTAATGTTTATTCTATAATTATTAGCTTCGATATAATTTCAATCGACCCCCCCCCCAAAAATTATAATCTTTTAGGAGTGTCTAGGTGATTTTCAATAGTTTAGATTTTGATTGTTAGAGTGGTTATAATTTTAGATTGATTTATATTCAGTTTTAGTATTTAATTACCGGTCTGTTAGAAATTAGACTAAAAATAGTTATTTTTGTTCTTTTTCAACTTTTATCAGTTCCTAGCGTTTACATAGTGTCCTAGTCTTCCCATATTTAATTTCGTAATTTTTGGAAGTTATTTGATAATTTTTCAGAATTATTTTACGAAATTGATATGTGCAGGTTTTTAGGTTATTAATTCTGAAAATGTCGATTTTAATTGTTAATTCACAATTATTAGGTATTTTTAAGTCCAAAAAATTGTGTCCTGGAATTAGGGTAATTTTCTTGATTATTTTCGTATTTATATTTATGCAGATTATTTTATTTTTAATTTCAGATTTAATTTTCTTCTTGATTATTCTGCAGTAAGTTTCTGATTTAATTTTCCTAAAATTAATCAGACATTATTCTGGAGTTATAAGCTTGTCAAGTTTAAGTTTATTAGTTTAGGTTACTGCTTTTGATTTTTAATATTAATTTTCTGTTTAATAATTTCTGTTTTGATTTTTAGTTGAAGATTGAATTATTATTCTGTTTTTATTTTTTTAGATTATTTAGGATAGCTAATTACTGTTTTATTTCCAGAATATACTCCAAAATATTTAGGAGCATCATTGGGTATTTTTCCAGATTTTTATTCATTAGATTTTAATTATTTTAGAATTACTAAGATTAGATTTAATAAATTGGATTAGTAAAATCATTCAGGATTAAACTAGCATTTTTAAAACAATCTTTCCTCGTGGATCGATCCCTACTTCCCTATGCTATAAAAATAATTTAATAACCAAAGTAGTGGTTAAATTTGTAACTCTCGACAAGCTTTACAAGCATATTATTAGCCAAAATTCGATAAGCAACGAAAAATATATAAGTTGATTATGAAGACATATGCTGAAAATAACACCTGTTTACAACTTTACTTTTGTCCTTTTTCACACTCGTCCAAAAATTATGAAATCAATCTTAGTAGAAACTAGACTCAATAAGATTTTGGGGATAAAAAGAATCACTTAAAATAGAGGTCAGATGTGAACATTATGACGAAAATAAGTTGTGTTGGCTAAAGTCCTACCTAGGAACCCAACCGGGTGGCTTCCACAAAGAACCCTACCCGACTTCTTTTTTTTCAGTTCTATCTTCCAGAAACCTTAAATTCTAACTTATGTAGAGGAAAACCCCAGCCCATATAGTATCAACACCTAAAAAACCCTAGAAAACCCTCATTTTCTACAGCTGAAAATTCAGTCTTTCACCTAGCCTTCAAACACACAACCAAAACCTCATAAAACTTTGAGATAATACTGAGAGGTTAAGAAAACCTAACAAAATCCTTCTCAAAATAGCCTTGAAACCCTTGAAGCCACAAGTTGAGCATCGATCTTCTCAATCCTAGGGTTCTTTGAGTCACTTAGCCAAGTAACCTGAGGGCGTCAATCTTTCAAACCTACCTTTCTCTTTTTCCTTTTTCATCTTTCTATTGTTTTACTTTATTTAATCTCAAAGATGTAATCTTTGGTAATTTAGTTCCGCCTACTATAAATATTTAATTTTTCGCTTCCTTTTATTCATTGATTATTCAATTTTTCATTATTATATTCAATATGTTGTATTCTTGGTATTTAAAGTGTTAATTAACTTTAATCTTTTGTTTTGATTACAGAGGTCATTTGTGATGACAACAGATGTTGTGATATATTCCATCACGACATCATGCCTTTGCTCCCAAATCTAGATCCTTGATTCAAGTCTATGAAGTTACATGGTCCCCACTACAAGGATTATTTTGGCGGCCTTTAAAAAAAACTCTTTAACATGAACCTATTATCCCTTTCAGTGTCCGTTAAGGTTCATGGCTCAATTGAGAGAGTGAACTTGGTTTTGCAAGTTTACTAGAAAAACACCTCAATGGCAAGTTTACTCTTTTTAACAAACTTGATTTTATTTATTTATTTTATTTATTTCCACATTGAATATTTCAGTTAGGAAAGCAAGGGTGGATTCTAGAATGTGGGCAAGCTCCCTGACTGAAACAACCTGTGACTGTTTGGGCCAGGGAGCCCAACTGTGGTCCAACCCAGAATCCTGGCTAGAATCCACCTAGGATGCCGGCTGGGATCGATGGGTGAGGCACTGTCTCAATTTATGGGCCAAAGTGTGATTACTGATTGGCCCAGGATTTGGGATCTAAACCTAAGTCGCCTTAAATCAAACTATTTGGCTACAAAGATAAATTAAATAAAGAATGAAATCACACGATCACTCCTAGCAGGTCCAAGCATTCATTCGGGACTTGACCCCATGGTTCTTGGTCAAGGTCCTTATAATTGCCAACATAAACAAGGTAAGACTAAGGCAAAACAGTCAGGTAATGAGGATAACAAATGGGATATATGGTGTCACCTATGGGGCTAAGTCTTTTATTGTGGATTCGAATATAAGAGCCTATAGTTGCAAGGAATGGAAGCTTAGTGGGATACGTGTTTATCATGATTTGGCAATCATAATGAATAAAAGATTTAATCCATTAAAATTTGTTTATGACTATTACATCACAGAGTAATTGAGGCTAACTTATTCTTGCACCTTGCTATCAGTCAATAGGGATGATACGTTGGCTATAAGTCCTAGTAAGCCACTAACTTTTCCATATTTACCACCAAAGAAAAAAGTTGTTATGGAATTCAAGTAACAAGGGGATACCAAAGAGAGAAAGTTTGGAAAGATTAGTAAACTTGGAAGGAAAATGCATTATAACAAATTTGTGAAGAAGGCCACAACATGAAGACATGCACAACAAGGGTTAACAGGTTGAAGGAGAGTAAAATACTTTTATTTCTATATTTAATATGATATTTTCAAAGTATAACTTAAAGGTGCTCTATAAAGTGTTTGAATTTTTTTTCAATTGAATAAATTTAAAAGAAGGGTCATCATCAGCTAATGCTTCAACTTCAGTTGCTAGCCAAGACCTCAATCCCAGCCTCAAACAACAACTACAACTGTCACAACAAGTTCCTCAACAATGGTAACTACTTTGGATTCCCCTTGTTAGGTAGACATACACTTTAATACAGATTTGGTTTTTTTTATCAAGCTCCCTCCTAGTCGAACACTCACAAGGTACATACATCTACTCTGTCCCATGTTCTCCCCAAGCAAACATGACTAATATATTTGATATGTGTGCTTTTTCATCTTTTTTCCTAATTTGCCCGTAATATTTCAATGATACTCTTTTAGGGCTCCTAACATCAAAGTCAAGATTAAGGCCCTGTTACTCCATGTGATAGATCAAATGATAAATAGAAGGCCTCTCTTACAGCCTTATAATTAGGATAGAGTAAGCAATCTAAGATAGTGTCATTCCCTAGCCTAAGCAACTTCAAGGTCAAGGTAAGATTGCTCATGCTAACTGCATCAAGACCACCATGTTCAAAACCTTAGCTGCCCTAACCACATCATAGATCCTCGTCTTCATAACCACAACTCCAAGCAGGTCCTGGATCCTTATCTTCAAACCCTCAATGAGCAGTTAGGAGGAATAGGACAATGAGGAAATTTCTTTTCCCTAAGAAGACATATGTCGTGTTAAATCAATGAGCACTTGTGGTTATTGGTTTTTATTTGTTTGTGATTATTTTTGTGGGATATTTTATGTTCACAACATGATAATGGGGAGATATGTACTTTTGTTCTTTATATTTGAATTTAGGTATTCATTTTGGGGTTTATGTATATGAATATACGTGTTAGCCGAACCAAGTGTTCATTTTTAGGGATATGTACATGGATGTACAAGACATCATTTTAAGTCAAGTGAACACTATTCTTTTTGGAGTGTAGCATACAAACCAAATCCTATAATGTCAACATATGTATGTAACTACGTTATTAATATCAAAAAACAACTTGGCAAATGTTGTCTCATTTCATTCAAATAGTCTCAGTCACACAACTACTATGTTATTCATTTGCATTACATTACAATTGCTTATAAGTAATTCCCCTTCCCAAAAAATACTAGAAACTGCAAACCCTTTCATCCCCTCTGATCATCGCTAAACCACCCCCAATATGTTAACTACCCAACCTACAACCCGTTAAAGGAAGAAACTCACTTTCATTTCCCTCCAGCCTCATTTGCCATTGTAATGATAGCTAGAAATAGCAACAACACCCACATGAGAAGCCTCTCCCTCATTTCATCACTACGTGCTTCAATGTTGAATTAAACATTCTACTCCTTCAGCCTCTTCAACTGTTATTTATTAACACCCCTTTATTTTTTGACCTTCTACAGTAATTTTACCAAGCAATGACTCATTCTTCCCCAATAGTGCCATAACTATTGATCTCACGTTGTCACAAAGTAAGTCATCAATCCACTCAAAATGCTCACATCCACTACACATTTCAAATCTACTTGCGTCTCACAAACCTTCTCAATGAATATTTTTTCATTGCACTTATCAGATTCTGACACCATTTGTCCTATTCACAATATCTTGCACAACACGAGAAACATAGGCATGACTTGCAAGTGTGGGAGGGGCTTCACGCAACAGAACGGTACATTTTGGGATTTGTTTTGGTCGAAAATGGATGATGAACAAAATGCACAAAACAATTTTGCAATTTGATACACAAATGATGTTGAATTTCAATTATAGCATTTGATTTAAACCTTATTTGTTATTGGAAGGCAAGGAAGAAGGCTAGAAGGGTTGGAATTAATCTCCCGTCCTCCACCCATTCCCTTTTTACCATTTCAATTATTTTCTTTGATTTTTTGCTTTTCCTCTAAACTAATTTATCAAAAAAGTAAAGTAGAAATAAATTAAAACTAGTAGTCATCAATTACTTTTTAGACAAGTGGCATAATTAGCACTAATAATCTAATTTAGTGGCAGCGGCAGGTGCCGAAAAATTTAAAGGGCATTTTTTACACTTTTAAAAATTTTGTCGTGTTTTTGGCCAAGAGCTCTATCTAGATTATTCCATCACTTGAATTTTAAGCTCCATGTTATGTTTTCTTGATCGACAGTAGGATTCTATTTGCAATTATGGCATTTCATCTCGCCAGTTGTGTCATCCCAACAACTTGTGTTGTGACTCCTACTCCTACAAGGCCACCCTTGTTCCTCTTGTCCCTGTTTCTAGTCTTGATGGTTAGGTCTAGTTGGTAGTGTGTTGTTTGAAGGAGTGCTAGTAAGCTAGTATTGTTACTTAGCAGGACAATTAGGTCGAAATTTAGTGGTAACACAGTCTTATTTATGTGCTCATTGGCAGCTCAGTTTTCTGTGGATGCAGAAATTTTTCAAATTTTTAATGAAGGGATAAAATGATTACATTTCTAGAGTTTATAATGTATGGAAGAGCAGTAGGATGAAACTTCTATCAAAGTAGTTAACATTTAGATACCTTAAAGTAGATGTATTAATTGTTTGGATCCTACTCTTATTACTTGACTTAATGTTATTTTATAAAGAGAAAAAGTTTTAGAAGTTCTATGTGAGACCCAAGAAGGAAATCAAACAAAAAAATTGTTGTGAGATTCCTTATAACTTGTGGAAACTATTTCTAAGGAACAAAGTTTAGATAATACAAATACACAAAATGTTTTAATGAATAAACTAAGGGGTATTGTCCGATGAATAAAGTGCGGTTCCGACAGAATATAGGTGGAAATTGCATTTCACGATTTTTCCCTGATTGAACCCCAATGTTCACAAACTAGCCCCTTACTCACTCTCTCTTCCCCGCTTTCTACTGAACAATATTTCCTTTCACCCTTTTGTCGCTCCTTCTTCTCCTTCATTGCTCAGCCAAACCGAAACCTGAACATCCATGCCTTTAATTTTCTCTCTCTTCATTCACTATTATTATTCCCTTGCTCCTTAATCCCTTCATAGATTCCTCCTCCTCATCATTATCAGTTTTCTTCTTCTCACTCACCAATTGCTTATGTAAAGACTCTGTTCAAGTGTTCATTAGTAGCTACAAGATTTAAGGGGATGATTGATTATAGCTAGGGTTCGACTTTCGCTTTAAAGGAGCAAACAAGTGGATGGGAGTAAGACAAAGATAGAAGCAGATTAGAGTACTTTGTTTGCTTTTGTTTGTGTTTTCATTTTTTTCACTTTCAAATCTAGTTCTAATCCCCTAACTAGCGTAATTGGATTTCAGATTTAGATATTGTATAAAGATTTCAACTTTTAGATTTTGAATTTGCAAGCATTTTGTTTGAATTCAATTTCTACTCCTTACCCTATTTTGGTAAATTTTTGAATGTTTTGCTCCATTCGATTCTAATTTGTTACAATGTCTAGTCCCTACTCTTCAATCTTCTGCTGGTAATATCTTGACAACTTGTCCTAAGTCAATTGAGTGTTTTCCTAATGAATCTTCATTATGTTTGATTTGAATTGCCTATCCCGGCTTCTAGTTCTCGGTTTACCATTGCTCATCTATTTCACTTTTTTGTGATCATGTGAATGGTGATTTGGGTTTTCGATTTAAATATTGCTAGTATACTTAGTTCAAATCTTCTTCTTTTTTTGATTTAGTAAGTGACATGGTTAGGGGTAATAAGGATATTTTATGTTTTGCCTGCATCTCATCAAAATTAACATTTTCTTATCAAAAATTACCCCTTACTTGTTTCATTAGAACATTGTGCACCTAGAAATTTATTTTCAAACCATAGTCCCCTAAAAAATGGTTTCCACAGATTATGGGGTACCTCAGAGCAATTTTTTTAAAGTAGAGCTTAAGGTTCATTTTCCTTAGAACATTAGAGATATAGAGAAAAAACACATATATAGAGGGGTAAACTTCGAAGATGATCATCAATAAGAGCGATTTGGAGAACCCAAGGACAATGTCACCATCTTGAAGGCCGTGAATACAACAATTGTTTAAAGCTATGTTACCTGGATACGGGTACAAACTATTGTCCGATATGAATACACGTCCAAGTGTTATACGACATGGGTACAAGATACTATCCGATATGAATTCATGTCCAAGTGTTGTTCATTGCTATTTTCAAGAAAATTGACAGATTTTCACTGTCAACAATCTGGCATGGGTTGTAGGGTAAAATGAAGTGTCAGAGTAATGAAGATTTGGAGGTATATGATGCCAAACCTACTTGAAATTGTGTTTGTTCATTTTCATTATCGTAAATTTTTTTGGGTTTGGAAAGGTGAAATTTAGAAAAGCCTTGATTTTGTAACTTATAGCCAAAAACTAAGGGAAAAAGGCCTTTGAAAATGGAAAAAAGCGAAAGAGGAATTAGGGTTAATTGTGTTTCAAAAAAAACTGTAACATGAACTACAATTAGAATGCTAATTTTGATGTGAAATATTCAGTTAATATTTAAAAAGAATGATGAAGATTTTATATGTGAATTATGAAGGAAAGGACCTAGAGTTGGGTTGATTGAACCTGATTAAATTTTGGCACTACAATTATATGCAAAGGTCATAATATGCATGCAAAAGAAAGGTTTGCAAACCCTAACTATCCAGTATTTCATTGGTATCCTTCTAGGAAGCAGAAGAAAAAAATATTACACAAAATTAATGATGACATGATGAAGGCACTCAATTCAAGGAAGATGATCGTAAAATAACCTTTTACATGACTTCAAACAAGACCCCAAGGTTGTTGTGCACTTTAGCTGATAAGTTGGATGATGACAATGTTGATAACGAGTAAGAAAAGGTTGATGAATGCTAACTGAGCACCCCTATGACACGAAAGAATGTTTCTGATGACGCAATTGAGGTCTGCCCACTAAGAAATCAGTCTAATGTACAACAATTGGATGGCGTTCAAGTACAAGTTGTCTGGCTGAGCTTGTTTTTGGATTCATAATTATGCACTTTAACCAAATAGTGCTACCAAAGATATTATTAGTATTATTGTTAAACGTGAACACTAGTAGTAGAAGTAGTAGTAGAAGTAGTAGTAGTAGTAGTAGCAATAATAATAATAATAATAATAATAATAATAATAATAATAATAATAA
>JACYFF010019584.1:62838196-62892177 GCA_017589665.1 Selenicereus undatus
ATTATTATTATTATTATTATTATTATTATTATTATTATTATTATTATATCTTCATTATTATGTTGTTATCATTGTTGTTGTTGTCGTAGTAGTAGTAGTAGTAGCAGCAGCAGCATTTGCAAGGTGGGAGCATAGTTTGGTATACTTAAATTACAAAAAAGTACCCATCTAGCTTAATAGATTTAATAAGCCACATGTTCTGGAGCATGGGTAGATGATTAAGTGGTGATAAAATTGGACTAAGCAATTAATAAGGTTTTGGTAAAGCAATAATCATCATCTTTTCTATTAGTAATTATACCGTCCACCCGATTGTACAATTACATTTGTACAACCGGGCCCACCAACTGCCTAATTGGAGCCCCAACCATGCAAAAAGTGAATAACCCGCTGCCTAAAAAAAAAAAACAAAGCACGGTAACTGCTGCAACTTCAAAACACCATGACCCAAAAACCTCCCTCACTTTCTCTCTCCCAAAACCCACTCAACTTCGTGCTTCAATTGGAGAAATTCTACTACATTTGCTCACTGATTTTCTCAAAAACTCTTTGCAAAATCACCACTGAAGTTTCAAGCAAACAAAATCGATGTAAGTTTTAGCAAATTCAAAATTTATTGGCGTGATCTAAAGAAAACGATGAATTCTTTTGGCATTCTAGGTTTTAACAAAATCGCACACTCATTATTGTGTTTTTCAAATGTTTGCAGATGGAAGCTCAACAATCATTAGTATCGAAGAAGAGATCTGCTACTGATGCATCAAACACTCCTCAGAAGAGGTTTGCTGATAACCTGAAAACTTCTTAAACCTAAAGTTAGTGAGCAAACGTGCATAACTAGTGAGCATTATGTGCTTGTTCTTCATTTTGTCTGCAAATTTATAATGAACACGTTTACTTTGATGTTCACTAACACATCCAAGACACTTTTACCTCAACTATTAGGCTTCTGTTTAATAGTGAGTTGTACCTTGTATTGTGGTGAGCCATATCTTCATTTTAGTGAGCCGTGAATTATGTGGTTGTTCCTGTACACATATGTCTGCTACAGTGAGTTGTGTGTTATAATGTAGTGAGCTAAGGCTTGTATGTAATGAGCGATAACAAAAATTTGGTGAGCTATGGATTATGTGCTAGTGCCTGCAAACATATGCATGCTTAAGTGAGTTGTGCAATATATTTTAGCAAGCCATGACAAAACTGTAGTGAGTTATGAATAATATGCTAGTTCCTGTCAACATATGCTTCCTATACTAACATCTATCTTATAATATAGTCACCTTTCCTTTACACCTTAGTGTGTCATGCTTAGTGAGCCAATGCTTGTATATAGTGAGCCATGACAAACATCTAGTGAGCTGTATATTA
The DNA here is from genome assembly GCA_017589665.1 of Selenicereus undatus. Classification (NCBI taxonomy): domain Eukaryota; kingdom Viridiplantae; phylum Streptophyta; class Magnoliopsida; order Caryophyllales; family Cactaceae; genus Selenicereus; species Selenicereus undatus. The sequence continues at coordinate 62,839,565 of JACYFF010019584.1, forward strand.
TGTGCTAATGCCTGTCAACATATGCTTGCTCAAGTGAGTTGTGCCATATATTTTAGTGAGCTATGGCTTGAATATAGTGAACCATGACAACATATGCATCCTATTGTGACTTCTCTCTTATAATGTAGTGAGCTTTACTTTACATCCTAGTGTTACCTTCCTTAAATTGTTAGTGAGAGTACCTTTTATTCTAGTGTGCTACCACATTTCCTGTAATATTAACATAATAGTCAATAATATTTCATAACATAGGTCAAAGACAGAAGGGTCTATCACAAGCCCTGAAGACATCATCATGAACATTGTCAGAGACATCTCAAGTGAGCAAGTGAACGTTAGGTAATTACCATTTCAAATACATGAAAAACAAACACAATGCAGTCCACTGCACTAACATTTTCTTTTCCTTTCTTATTACAGCCCAAATGATCAAAACAAAAGAAATCAAGCAAGTCAAGATGATATTCCTCACAAGTCAGGCCAAGGTATGTATACATTATATTCTATGTTAATACCTGTCAAATAGTGAGCCCTGACATATGGGCTTGTGAGCCAACACAAATGTCTAGTGAGATGATAAGCAAATGCAGTGAGCAAACAACTATATTCAGTGAGCTGACCTGCAATTGTACTGAGCAGACACCAATGTTCAGTGAGCTGACATATAATTATACTCAGTAGACAACTATGTTTAGTGAGCTCACACATAATTCTTTTGAGCAAACAACTATGTTTAGTGAGCTGACCTATAATATTGGTGACCATACCTTTTATTTTAGTGAGCTGAAATATATATATTGAGGCACACATTACATTAAACATTACACATTTATTTACTTATACATCTGGTTTACTTATACAATATACCATGTACAGCTGTAGCAGAGGCAACCAACGCAGCTCAACCAAAGCATCAACAAACCCTATCCACCGCAATAGAGACAACCTCTGCTGGGAAAACAAGTTCAACATGTACTACTACAACCAAGAGAAGGCTGAAACAAGAAGCGAGGAAAAACAGAAATATTTGTACTCCACCTACTTCAAAAGATGAACAGCCAGAAGCTCCCACAGTCGAGGAGAAACAAAAACACCAGGAAGAGGGAGGACAACAGCAGCAGAGACCAGCAAACCCACCTCAACCAGGCACTACAGCATCAGGGAAGAGACTAAAGTTCGTGCTGAAAAAACGGAAAACATTATTTCATAAGAAAGCTCTAAAAAAACAATTACTGATAGTCATCAACAACCTTCTGAGGAAACAGATGACACGGTGGAGGACACCACTTACAAAATGCCTCCCCCTGGACATGTTGATGCATCAGACTCTGATGATGAAGTATTGGTGAAGAGAATAACGAAGATAAAAGAAGGAACAAAGTCCAGGCCAAAGAAAATACAACTAAGGGTAAAAAAGTGTGTTAAGTCACAACCTGTGAAGAAGGACGATGTGAAAAAGAGTCCTAAACCTCCTATAAGGAGTGCAAAGCTCTCAGTTACAAAGCATAAAAAGGGACATAAATCCCTGAAGAAGAAGCAGCATGTCCAAAAAAGTGTCGTTGTACCTGTTGAAGGCCCCAAGTCCGTGCAATCAGTGCCAAAGCCTATAGAGAGGGACACAAAGCACAAGAAGATCTTTCAATCAAGAACATCACCATCAGCGTTTGTTGGCATGATTGCTCATTTCAATGAGGCATAGATAAAGGCAATACAAGATATGGGGTTTGGAGGATTCCTCCACTTACAGGTCACAGAACTGCCAGGGGATTTATGCAAATGGCTAGTGGACATATTTGATCCACACTCATTCACCTTGTACATATCACAAGACAAAAGGATTGAGATTACACCAATGGATATGCATATCACATTGGCACTCCCCATTGGTGGAAAGAAAGCTAAGGAGCATTATGGGAAAAAGGTCAAAGAGGCCACATACAATCAAGTCCTTGATACATGGAGAAAAGACTAGAATCTACAAGATAGGACCCCTAAACTGAGCCAAATGCCATAATACATTCTCAGCCAGACCGATGCAGGGGAGAGTTTCAAAAAAAACTTTGTAATGTACATGGTATCATGCTTCTTCAATGGTTCAAAGAACGTACATTGCTCACCCTACTTTGCTAAGAATGTGGCTCATGTTGAGGACATAACATCAATTGATTGGTGTCTGTTGGGTAAAGTTAGAGTGATAACCTAAAAGGAAGCCGCAAGCATACGACTGACGTCGTAGTACTTGAGGGTCGAGTCCTTAGGGACGACGGGAGAGTTTTAGGTCATAAAAAGTGAGGATTAACTAATTAGCTACACTAAACTAAATGAAATTATTTAAAGCAATCCAACCTCCTAATTCAACTAAATGATCATCCAAACTCTCAATTGAGTCAAAGCAAGCAACTTAGATTAATGAATCATGGAGCTAACAATCACCATTATCATCAACATTATCATCATCAACAACTGCAAAGCCATTTAAACCAACTAAATCACAAAGGGAAGGGGAGAAAAATAGGGCAACTAAATTCATAAGCTCTAAACACCAGAAAAACCCAATTCAATCATCAGAACATAACCAACAAAAATCAACTCAATCATCCAAGCTGCTAAGATGGACCAAATCAACTAAACAGCTTAAATAAAATAATCCAACTCAAGCATTGAAATCAGAATCGAATCAAACTTCTAAACTTGCTCATTATGGCAGCTTCAACATCATCAGTTTCTAATTAACAAACAAGGAAACAAACGAGCAGGGCAGATTAAAGAAGGGGGGTATATTGCAAACCTAGCTTCACTCAACGTTGATAGCCACCAAGGAGGTCACCAGGACCACAGTTCACAGCCCAGACACGGTGAGGAATGGCAGAGAAGAACACGAACGGAACAAAAATCAAGGGAAGGAGATTCGAATGAAATTTGACAACTAACATCCGATTTTTGTAAAATCAAACCCAAATCGTGAATTACAACTAAGAAATAAGATATTAACGGCTAATTGCATCGAAACCTAGCAAAAATGCATGAAACCCTAACTCTGAAATTCGAGAAAAACTGATGAAATTCAAGGTTAAATTTCGAAAATTAAAGCTAACCTAAAGATTTCCAAACCTAACCCTAAAAATTACCTAATATCCCATCAATGGCATCTTCGAGCTTCATTTATACATGAACCACCGCGATTCTTCACCGTCGATTCGGGGGTATCGTGGATGGTTATGATGGTGAACAGCTGGGGTGTGTGCTGGCATGGTGTGCGTGAATTGCCGGTGGTGGTGCGGTGCGTCGAAGAGAGGGAGAGATGAGATGAGGATGGAGCAGGGGATGATGGTGAGGATGAGGGTTGGTTTCGAGTTTCAGGGGATGGGGCTTCGGGTTGTTTCAGAAGAAGAGAAACGAAGAAGGGGAGGGGGGTACTAAAGTCATGTCATGTGAGGCACGCGGGAGGGCGCATGTGAGTGTTTGGCCAGTCCGATTTTTTCTCACTTTTTTAGACTGGTTTATTTGCATTCTTGGGCCGGTTCATGTCAATTCGACCCATTTTTCAATTTCCGCCATTTTCCAGTATTTCTCTTCGCATTTTCCGCCCTTTTTCCAAAATTATTCAAAACCTACAAAACAAAATAAAATCAGTTAAAACCTTTAAAAATATGATTATAACGAGCATAAAATAGGTGTAAAAATACCCCAAAAATAGCTCATTTTTGGTACGAACAAATACCCTCACACCAAGATTTTGCTTGTCCTCGAGTAAAACAAACTAAGCTAACTAAAAGAAAATAGAAAACAAGAAAAAGAAAATTCTAACTCACTGTTGGAGGAATCACGGTTGCATTTAGCGTATGCAACAAGCCCTTTAAACCCCTTGGGCTCCCAAGTCAACGAGTGAGGTCTCGTGAGGGCTTCCAAGTGAAATACCCACAAAATTATTACAAAATTAAAGAAATTTTTTTTTGGGTTTTTCTCAAAACTAATATGTACAAAATTTGGAAAACATATGCACACATTCTAATCAGCTAAATCACCTATGTACTCAATTATTGACCTGCATATGTAGAGAATGTACTTCAAAGCCCTTTACCTCCTAAATGACATCAGAGCACTAATTTTTCACCCCATTGAACATTAAGATTTTGAATCCATCCCGGTGTTCGTGTGCAAGTGTATCATCATCCCAGGGCTTAAATTTATCAGAATTAGACTCAATCCCACTTGGTTGACACAAATACATTATTATCATACTGACTTTGGAAGCAAGCTTTCCTAGTAGCAATATTGCCTCAAAGGGTAACACCCAGTAGCACGTGCCTCAAAGGGTAACGCCCAGTAGTGCATGCCTCAAAGGAATACTTGTCATTCCAAATTTTATTTCATTTCATTTTCCTTCTTTCCTCATCTTTATTCATAATACACTTTTTTTCTTTAATTTTTTCAAAGTAATCATGTCACAAGCTAGTGGGAGAATCATTCATGAAAATCTAAGACCTAAAGATAATGATGAATGAATAAATAAGGACTGAATTACACAACCTATAATGAACAACTGGAGTTAGAATTAGGGCTTAGAATATCACATTTGTGGTTGGAGACTTATCATGCACATCCTACTTATATACAAGCCAATAAATAAATCATAGGGGATTCAAGCTAATGAGAAAAACGTACAAACGTCTCCAAAAACAACAAAAAATCATCAAAAATTTTCAAAAATGGGCACCTTGCCCCCACACCGAAACTTCACAATGTCCTCATTGTGGGAACTAAGGCGCTAAAAAGCAAGCACATCAGCTGTACAACCGTAAAACCATATATATACAACTAGAACGCCACCAAAAATCAAAAACAAAACTAGAAACCCAAACAAAACCACACACACATATATTTACAAAAGCCAAGAAAAACGAAATCACAAAAGAAAGCCAAAATCGACACTGAAACCAAAGCAAACACACATATTCACAAACACAAAACCGAAATCAAGGACCTACTAAATCCCAAAATAAACCAAAAGAAACCCAACACACGACAAAAGGCAAACGACAAGAAAAACAAAAGGAAAGACGAAAACAAAGTCACTAAAACATCAAAAAGAGAACTTAAAGAAACTATTAGACAAAAACTAAAACTTGCTAAACTAAACAAAACACAAAACGAAGGAAAGAAAACACAAAATCAAGGAAACCAAACAGATGAACTAAAACATACACAAAAACAATCCTAAATATTTACAACTACTCACAATCCTCGATATTAGCAACTAACAAATATTTACAGAATCATAACACAACCAAAGGTGATCATAGCCCACACGGCTTAACATATCCCAAATATCTCCATAAGATTAATCACCCGTATATTCACAGTCCTAATTATTTACAACTAAGTACAAAAAGGAAACAAAAAAAATGGAAAAGAAAATAAGGTTGGAACGATCATACTAGGTTGAATACAGGTTGTACCCAAACTATGCCTCACCAAGATGACGCAACATGAAGCTGATGGAGCATCAGCCACTCCATCACAACTTACAAGCAGCTACTCATTTCAAAACCAACCAAAGCTCGCAATAGTTTATCAAATGATCAGGCACAATCCTCACAAAAATGAACATAATTAGAAACATGAAGAAGGGCCCAAATAAAGTGCATAAAAGCAATGCAACTCAATGTTCTTTTGAGCTTATCAAAGCTCACAGCCCAATCAGAAGAGAGATGTGTATATGAAAAATCAGATGCACTAGTCAGTGCTTCAATGAAGATATGACTATATAAATGCATAAACCATCTAAAGTGATCTAAATGATCTAAATGGAATCTCACATCTCTAAAAGGAAAAGAGAGATGACCAAAACAAGGCCAATCAAAGAAAGTATGAAAATCAGAGCTCAAATGACGGCCTAAAGTCAGGTCCTGCATTTCAAAGTGATCCTTGAGTCTATCTGTGTCTTTATCATCACGAGTCTGATCTAAACAAGGAGTATCAAGCACAAAAGTCTCAGACTCGACAAAAGTAGACTCAGGAGGGCCTAAAGAAGAAAGAAGAGGGGGAAAGGGAGAACTGCAATATTCAAGAAGGAGGTCAATTTGGACAGGATCAACATAAAATTATTCATATTCAGCACAGAGATCCTCATTCAAACTCATATTAACATCAAACCCACAAAAAGATTCATATTCTATATGCAGAATATTATCGTCTAATTTAAATAGAAGCTCAGGAATGACGGGATCAAAAGAGAATGATTCATATTCAACACAAAAATTAACATCAAGACCTTCAGCAACATCAAGCACATATGAAAAAGATTCATATTCTTGTAAGACCCGCCTTCGTTATTTTTATGTTAAGTTGCCCATATTACCTTTTTACGCTATAAAGTCGTATTTTTAGTAACTGTATGAGTTACTTGATTATCGATGTGCTTTTGAGAACTATAATTTTATAAAAAGGGATTTTTATCGCTATTATTGATTTCAAAGTTAATTCGTGCCGTTTATGTCTTTAAACTATATTGATAGCTTAATTTAGTCGTTAAGCGATTAATTTTATTAAAAAGAACGCCTATTTGATTTACGTTATTATTGATGTTATTTATTTATAAAACTATTGAATCGATGCTAACTGGAGTTTTTAAAATCGTCTTTCGATTTATTTAGTCGATTCCCGAAGTTTGATTAAGGGTGTTAATTATAGGATGTTTCGACTCGAGTTTAGACTCATTAGTAAGTTTGGGGTTGGAACCTGGCTGAAGCATGTTATTAAGCCAAATAAAAATAAGGGACCGAAGCCCCAAACCCTTCTCAACCAAAAGACAAGGCCCGACCCCCCCTCTCTCTCTACCCGATGCCCTCTCTCACTCTCGCGACCCTCTCTCTCCTCTGCCTTCCCACTTCTTCTTCCTCCCCCTCACGCAAGCATGGAGCCACCGTCTCCCTCACCGCCCCACCTCACACACACCATGCTTGCCAATTTCAGGCCTCAATCCGCCCCTCATGGCTGCCGGCGACCAACCTGTGCCGAGGCCGAGCGCAAATCGGCCGTGGCTGGGCCGATTCTGGCGCAAGGACAGCCGGACACTCGGCCGGAATTGTGTATGCACGGTGAGCTTCGAACTCCTCTATTCCCTTAAGTTGAATCCCCACCTTGAGTCCTCCTTAATCATGCTTAAACTCCTCAGAAATTGCGAACTAGGGTTTTGGGTTGGGCTAGGTCGATTCACACGCATCAAGTAGACGAGTATCCAGGAGTTGGTGTTCGGTTTTTGGCCTCAATTCAAGCTAATTGCGTGTCTCTAGCATGGAATCGAGGTGGGTGTTCCTTGCCTCCTAAATTAGTATTAGTTTCGAAAATGTTTTCAGCATATTGATGTTGCATGTCAAGTTAGGACTAGTTAGATTTGTTGGAAATGCCAAGTAATGGGCTATATATGTTTAGGTTTGAACCATTTGATTGATTGTGGCCTGAAATTATAAGTCGATGCAAGTTTTATGCATGTAATTGGGTTTATGCGTGAATTGGACGTGAGTGGGAATTATATGTAAACCGTTAATTTTGAGGTTATAAAGGTGTAATTAGTTAGAATATGACTAAAGCAAGCTATGGTTTTAAAAGAATCAAAAACGAAGTTGTTTTGATATATTTAGCATTGATTCGAGTAATTAGCGATTCCTGAAAATGGATTAATTTTGAGGTTATGAAGGCGTAATTAGTTTGAATACGACTAAAGTGAGCTATGGTTTTAAAAGAATCGAAAACGAAGTTGTTTTGATATATTTAGCCTTGATTCGAGTAATTAGCGATTCCTGAAAATGGATTAAGTTTGAGGTTATGAAGGCGTAATTAGTTTGAATATGACTAAAGTAAGCTATGGTTTTAAAAGAATCGAAAACGAAGTTGTTTTGATATACTTAGCCTTGATTCGAGTAATTAGCGATTCCTGAAAATGGATTCATTTTGAGATTATAAAGACATAGTTAATTTGGAAACAACCTAAGAATGTTTTAAATCGATATATGTTTAGTTGATTGGTTATATTTTGAAGATGACATGAAGATGACATGTTTAGTTGATCTATTATGCCTTGATTAGTTTAAATTGGTTCGTTAAGCGTTATTTCAAGTTAAGGCAACAAGGATGTATATGTATATGTGGCTAAAAGGTGTTGTATGCACAGGTAAGAGCCTAACCCTCCCCCTTTTAATGAGTCCTTGTGATAACTTGTTATGCGAAAGAAATTGATGAAATGAGCTAGTAGTTGGTTGGTTCGAGGATAACATCATGAGCGTTTGAGGTCTTGTGTGTATGGTGAAAGTGAGGAGGGAGACTGGGTTGTGAATTACCGCAATCGTGTGGATTGCGAGGCCATGTGTGGCTTATTGTGTTGAACTGATGTGATTGATATGAAGTGCTTAAATGTGAAATAAGTGATGTATGTGCTTAAATGCTTAAATTGCTTTATGTGCATAAGAGTGAGTTTTTCCAAGAAAGATTTCATGTTTTGAAATGATAGCGGCCATAACTATTAATGCATGATGGCCTATTTTAATTAAATGAAAACAGTTTTGGGAGTGAACTCGCTTGAACGGGGGAATCCCTAAAGAGTTTTATAAAGGTGTGAGTTATACGTTGAATGATTTCATGGTTTGAAACGCAAAGTTATTAGCCGTTATGGCCGATACGCTTTAAGTGGCTAAGATAATGTGCTGCGGACAATATGAAATGATATGAATGATGTTACCTAGGGGATAAGTCCGGATAAACCCTAGAGGCCCTGATGAGGGTTGATGTAAAGGTCCGATATGTTATATGTAGCCATCCCGAGAATAAGAGCTTAAGCGTGAGCGTTAGGTCTCACTATGAGGTCGAGAATAGTTCTCACCTAATCAGCACCCTGTAATGATCTTATGCCAGAAGTACTTTTTATAAAGATAAGAAAAGCAATTGGCTTTTGCCATTTTATATGTTTTAAGGTTTTAAGGAAAAAGAATGTTTTACGGGCCCAAAGAGGCCAGTTGAATGAAATGTGAAAAGTTTATAAGGGTCAATATGCGACCGACATGAAAGAATATGAGCCGCAAGGGGCTAAGAGAAGGGTTTTCATGGGCCTCAAGAGGCTAAATGAAATGTTTTCAAAGAAAGGAAAGAAAGTTTTCTTTGTATGTTCTATGCTTTTCTTATAAATGATAATGGAATGCTAAGTAAGATGCGATTACAAAAAAGAAGGCCTTATGAGCATGTTTTATGCATAACCTATGAATGAGACTTGGCATCTGTGTATGTCTTAAGCATATCGTATGAATACGAAATGAAATCTCTTTTAAAAAGGGCAAGAGCCTCAGGAGGTTAAGGAAATGTTTCCAATAAAAGAAAGAACGTACTGAATGAATGCTTTATGAAGTGATTCCTAAGCATGTTGAAAGTGAAGCTATGTTTAGTAATGTCTTCATAGGAATTCTATGAATGCCTAATATGATATTAAAGTATGAATACGTGATATGTGACTAGTAAAGATATTATTTGCCTGCAACGGTTTTGGTTTTAAGGGGGTTGGGGGACACTCACTGAGCGTGTGGTTGCTCATCCCACTACTCTTTCCCCTTTTCCCCCAGGTTTTCTTTATGACAGGAAGAAGTGGAGTCAGCTGGAATCGATTATTGCTTGCAAGATGTCATTTGTGCCAACTTATGTGTTTAATGAAGTCATGTAAAGTATTTTTAGTTTGTAAACGCTTGTAAACAGTATTCAAGGTTCATGTAATGCATTTTGGTTATGAGTCGCTCTGTATGGCTATATGAGCCAACCATCCAGTCAGTTAGATGTCTTTTGATTGAAGTTGGTTATGTTTGGGATGTAAACCCCATACTCCGGTTGTGTGAACCGTTGAGTTGTATTTCTTACTGTTTCTGTATTAATGAACTATTCTGTTTGGTATACTCCGAGCGGGTGGCTCGTCAAGTTATGAACTCCGGCGTGTGGCCGTTGAGTCAGGTTTTAAATGTTTACGCTTCCGTTGATTTACAGGGAATTTTGTAAGGCGTTTAGCCTGGGAACGTTCAGTTTTCAGGGGAAATGCTGTCCGTTTCGTCCCAAAATTTAAGTAAGAAGTTAGGAAAACGTAACGCTTTCGGCCCTAGGGGCTGGGGGTGTTACAATTCTGCATAAAGAATATCATCATCAAAGTTCAACATAGTGAGTTCAGGTATCTCATCATGTAACTCATATGAAATATCTTTTAAATAATCTAAATCATGAGGCTCAACTTCAGGGGTGATGCTTATATCTAGCTCACTAATAGTATCAAATTGTTCATCAGTGATGATGCCCTTAGGTGAGCTAGTGAAGGGTGCAAAGTCAGGTGATAAAGATGTAGGGAGGTCACTCTGTTGAGCTAGACTAGGCAAATGCATGTTTTCATTCAAATCAGGCCTAGCAAAATAAGAAAGTTCAAAATCATCATAGAGACTAATGTCTGGTTTAGGAGATCCTAAACTAGAATCAATCTCACTAGAAGTGTCCCTATTTTGGTCAAAACATTGAGAATATTAAGCAATTCTCAATTTCATAGTCTCTATCATTTGATCAGTCATATCATTAATTTTCTATTCAAAACTTGCACAGGTAGCATCAATGTAATCACGATAAGGACAAGTATAAGCAACATGATCAGGAGATTCACAATAGTCACACAACACAAGAGGAGGCATACAATAGTGAAATGAGTCATTAGAATTCATAAAATGCCTTGGAGGGTAAGAATCAGCCTGAAAGTCATACTCTCCATGAGTTGGGTATCTAAAAGTCTTGTTAGCTTGTTCAAACACATAGGTTTCCCAAGCTAATTTTTCAAAAAAATCCCAAACTTCATTTTGAGTTTTAGATAATAATACTATTAAACCTCCAGGACAAATTAACTTAATATAACTCCTTGACTCAACATTTAGACCCTCAAGAATAACCTCACAAATTTCTCATTTTTGAAAATTATGATTCAGTTGAGCACGATAATCATTAAGCCTTGAAAAAGAATTCCAAAAATATTCGTGCTCATATTGTGGGAAATTGAAAACTGGCATTTGAAGTTTTTAAAGTTTTTAAAATTGTTCAATTTTTAGGGGTTTTCAATTTTTCAATTTTTTTTGAATTTTCAAATTTTTTTTTGTGGTTTTCAAGTTTTTCAATTTTTTTGGATTTCAAGCTTTTCCAATTTTTTTTGGGTTATTTTTGAAGTTTTTCAAAAAAAAATTTGGTTTTTTGAATATTTTCACAAAATGACTAAACTATCTAAAACGATACCAAGATAAAGAAAGTAAGAATCGATACCAAGATAAAGTTACGAAATGACCAGACACATCCTTTAAACAAATCACAACTAATAAACCAAGTCACAACTAATAACGAAATAAACAAATCAAAGCACCAGATAAGAAAGTAGCTACGAAAATGAAAATATGATCTAATCTCATGTCGTCGTCCCCGGCAACGGTGCCAAAAATTTGTTGGGTAAATTTAGAGTGATGAACTAAAAGGAAGCCGCAAGCGTAGTAGTACTTGAGGGTCGAGTCCTCAAGGACGATGGGAGAGTTTTACGTCATAAAAAGTGAGGATTACTAATTAGCTACACTAAACTAAATGAAATTATTTAAAGCAATCCAACCTCCTAATTCAACTAAACCATCATCCAAACTCTCAATTGAGTCAAAGCAAGCAACTTAGATTAATGAATCATGGAGCTAACAATCACCATTATCATCAACATTATCATCATCAATAACTGCAAAGCCATTTAAACCAACTAAATCACAAAGGGAAGGGGAGAAAAACAGGGCAGCAATTCAGCTAAATTCATAAGCTCTAAACACCAAAAAAACCCAATTCAATCATCAGAACATAACCAACAAAAATCAACTCAATCATCCAAGCTGCTAAGATAGACCAAATCAACTAAACAGCTTAAATAAACTAATCCAACTCAAGCATTGAAATCAGAATCAAATCAAACTTCTAAACTTGCTCATTATGGCAGCTTCAACGTCATCAGTTTCTAATTAACAAACAGAGAAACAAACGAGCAGGGCAGATTCAGGAAGGGGGGTATATTGCAAACCTAGCTTCACTCAATGTTAATAGCCACCAAGGAGGTCACCAGGACCACCGTTCACAGCCCAGACACGGTGAGGAATGGCAAGGAAGAACACGAATAGAACAAAAATCAGGGGAAGGAGATTCGAATGAAATTTGACAACTAACATCCGATTTTTGTAAAATCAAACCCATATCGTGAATTACAACTAGGAAATAAGAGATTAACGTCTAATTACATCTAAACCTAGCAAAAATGCATGAAACCCTAACTCTAAAATTCGAGAAACAAGGATGAAATTCAAGGCTAAATTTCGAAAATTAAATCTTACCTAAAGATTTCCTAACCTAACCCTAAAAATTACCTAATATCCCATCAATGGCGTCTTCGAGCTTCATTTATACCCGAACCACTGCGATTCTTCAGCGCCGATTCGTGGGTATCGTGGACGGTTCTGATGGTTAACAGCTGGGGTGTGTGCTGACCTGGTGTGCATGAATTGCAGGTGGTGGTCTGGTGCGTCGAATAAAGGGAGAGAGGAGATGAGATGAGATGAGGATGGAGCAAGGGATGATGGTGAGTATGAGGGTTGGTTTCGGGTTTCAGGGGATGGGGCTTCGAGTTGCTTCAGAAGAAGATGAACGAAGAAGGGGAGGGGGTACTAAAGTCGTGTCATGTGAGGCACGCGTGAGGGCGCATGTGAGGGTTGGGCCAGTCCGATTTTTTCTATCTTTTCTAGACCGATTTATTTGCATTCTTGGGCCGGTTCATGTCAATTCGACCCATTTTTCCATTTCCGCTATTTTCCACTACTTCTCTTCGCATTTTCCGCCATTTTTCCAAAATTATTCAAAACCTACAAAACAAAATAAAATCAGTTAAAAAGGTTAAAAATATGATTATAACAAGCATAAAATAGGTGTAAAAATACCCCCAAAAATAACTTATTTTTTGTACGAATATTGTCAGTACACCATTGACAGATTATGTGATTCTGTCAAAAAGAGGGCTTCAAACTTCGATGGCTCTATTCTATTCTTGATGGTAAGTTCTTTATACTATATCAGAATATCATGGTTTTAGTGAGCAGAATGTCATATTTAGTGAGCTACACACATATAATTAGTGAGCTAAACATATGTCATTTTGAGCAGGTCATGTACTTCAGCCAGAGCAACATACATCATAGTGAGCAGTCCAAAACTTTTGGTGAGCTTAGCATATGTCATGGTGAGCATGGCATATACTTTAGTGAGCGCCACATACATTGTAGTGAGCAAACGATGTATTTTAGTGAGCAGTCCAAAACTTTTGGTGAGCTAAACATATGTCATTTTGAACATGTCATATACTTCAGTGAGGGCAACATAAATTATAGTGAGCAGAACATGCATTTTAGTAAGCAGTCCAAAACTTTTAGTGAGCTTAACATATGTCATGGTGAGCATGGCATACATTTTAGTGAGCGCAACATACATTATAGTGAGCAGATGGTGTATTTTAGTGAGCATATGAAAACTTTTGGTGAGCTATACAGACTGATTACAAAGAACATTTCTCTCATAGATGCTATATCTTGACAGGGTTCTCTTGACAAGAAGGACTATTCAGAGGCAATTCCCAACAATCAAGGGCTGGACAACAAAAAAGCTAAGGGAAAGAGTCAGACAAGAGAGAAAAGCCAATCAACCTGCTAGAACAGAAGCGCCAAAGGGCTTTAGAAAGGGAAGAGTGGAGCCTCCAATACAAATACCCGAGGAAATGCATGCTGACCCACCTCTAACAAAGAAACCTCAGCCACAAAAAGAAGAACATCAAAAGATCTTCCCAGAAAATGATGAACCATCAGAGTTAGAGGTAACATGTATTTCTTTGTTTCATTTATAATAATCAAGCACAATGAAATATTTTCACCAAATATGTATCTAATATCTTACAATACTTGAATGTTGTACACATTGCAGAAAGATATGGAAGAAATGGCTGAAGTAACAAAGGCTTTAGCAAGTGCATTCAAGAGGTACAGGACATTCACGGGCTACTTGTCAAAAAGGTACCAAAATAATGAAGCACTCAAGAAGATAATAGATAAGGCCATAAGCGTGTTCACTTCCTACTGTGAGGTTTAAATCTCCAAATCCCCACCAATGACCCAAACAGAAAAGCACGATGAAACTATTAAGATACCATCATTCAGTCAAGATGATGAATGGTGGAATAGAGCTTCTGTACATGAGGCCATAATTGAATTGGAGAATGCATTTGTAAGGTAACAACAGACCAGCAGCACCAACAGCAAAGCTTCTGCATCAAGGCAATGTGCCAATAACATGCCAAGTTTTAAGCTCATTGATGATAGCGAAAGCCTAACTACTGCAACACCAACAGCACTAGCATCACTTCACACACCACCTTTCTCCCCCCGTGCAAAAGTAGATCAAGCACCACCACCCTCCCCCACATCAGAGACACATCAGGCACCACCAACTTCCCCTCATCCACATACACTTCAGTCACCACCACCTTCCCCTCCTCTACAAATACATCAGACACCGCCACCTTCCCCTCCTCCAAAGGAACATCAGACACCACCACCTTCCCCTTCCCCAAAGGTACATCAATCACCTGCACCTTCCCCTCCTCCACCAACACATCATACACCACCACCTTCCCCTCCTCAACAGGTACATCAAACACTACCACCCTCCCACCAAAAACAACCTTCACAAACCCTTGAGACACAACCACCACATGAATCATCTCAAACACCACCACCACCACCAATTCTAAAGACACAAATAGATGAGGAAGAAAAGTAGAAAAAAACTAAAGGCGAGCAGAAATGTCAAGGCAGAGAAGAAGGAAAGAAGAAAAAGGAAAAAAAAAATGGTAAGGATTTGCATTGACCATGCTTTCACATTCAGTCAGCATACCGTATAACTTGGTGAGCACAAGATATATGTTTGTGAGATGGTGAGCATAACACATATATTAGTGAGCATAACCAATAATGTGGTGAGCAGAAAACATGAGTTAGTGAGCAGAAGTTCAAATTTAGTGAGCATAAAGTATAACTTGGTCAGCAGAACACATATGTTAGTGAGCAGAAGTTATATTGTAGTGAGCGTAGTGTATAGCTTGGTGAGCAGAACACATATATTAGTGAGCACAAGTTATATTTTAGTGAGCAGAAAGTACAACTTGGTGAGCAGAACACATGTGTTATTGAGCAGAACATATATGATAGTGAGCACAACAAGTATTTCAGTGAGCTCAACAACTATTTTGGTGAGCACTTACTCATATTATGTATGCAGGAGAAGAGCACAGCAAGAAGCCCAGACATCAACCGAGGAGAGACAAAGTCCCAATGACAGAGCCCCTCTGCTCTCCTTATGTGGAGAGAATAACCAAGATTACAGGGGATTTGTTAGCCCAGGAAAGGATGGTAGCTGAATATGTATTCCATCCGTCACAGGACCTTCATTCAAAGTCAGCACATAACTCTGACGCATACCACACTTAAAAACACTTAAAATAAAATGAATCTAAACTTACATTGTTTTTTTTAGTTTTCTTACTGAACCAGTGAAGAAATCTTCGATAGCGAAATACATGTTGCATATCGTTATCACATGTCTACCATGCATCCACGAGAATACATTGATGCCCAGGTGATTAATGTTTGGGCTACTACCCTCAACAATTTGGAGAGAAAGAGAAGTGAAGGATCTCTAAGAAGATTGTTTGCACCAGTGGATGCAATGGTAAGTACATACTTATTTTACATTTACACAAATGCACATAATCAAGCAACTAATTGTACTACTGCAAACGTTCAGTCAAGCACAGCAAAATCAGTGGAGGCAAGGTACATTGATTTTGAAACAATTCTTCAAAAAAGAATTCCAGAGATGTGACAAATGGATCTCAGGAAAACTATTGCATCTGGTAAGCAATAATATAATACATTTTATTTGTATATGAAAACATCACATTGTATAATACTAATCATTCTCCAATTTCAAGGTGTTCTTCCTCATATGTCACAAGAAGCACTTCTTCGTCTTCTGCTTTGATTTGAAGGAGGATAGGCTTGATATCATCGACCACATGCACATCATTGCTCCATACAAAACCATATATGGAGAAACCCATCTATTAGTGGTATGTTCAAATGCTCACTGAATCATTTACTCTATAATACATCAACACAAAAAACTAGTGAGCTTACAAATGTGACGAGCTATCACATATTATTGCTGAGCTAACACATAATATTGGTGAGCTATCTCACATATGTGGTGAGCCAATATGTATGTCTAGTGAGCTAACACATAATATTGGTGTGCTAACACACGTAGTTGGTGAGCTCATATGTATATGTAGTGAGCTAACGCTCATATTTGGTGAGCCAACACACATTCGTGGTGAGCCAACGCACATTTGTGGTGAGGTAATACCCATTTCCAGTGAGCTGAACAAAATTATTTATTCTACACAGAAAACATCTTTTGGAAGATTTCATCAAGAGAGTGTTGCCCACCCGAAACATGAAATTATGAAGAACATGAAACCAATGCCAATGAGAATGCAGTGGAGGACAACAGATAATGTCACAAACTGTGGAATTTTTTGCATGAGGCACATGGAGACTTATTTTGGACAACGATATAAATGGGATTGTGGCTTCAAGAAAAATGAAGTAAGTTTACCAAACATTTGTTCTCTACAAAAATATGTTCAACATAAATACAACACTAATTAATGGTTCATTTTTATTTATTTTTTTGGGTTTTATTTGCAGGAGAAAAATCTGCTTGATGTAATGCGAGCAAGGTACTGTTATGAAATCGTCAACAATCAAGACAACATATATAAAAATAGGGTGAAGAGGCTCGCCAAAGAGTTCCATGATAAACAACAAGCAGAACTGAATGCAAAATCAGCCCAACCTCAAGTGCAAACATCATGACTAATTTTAGAATAATTGTAGAAACTTATGTTTACAGTCTAATTTTTAGCTAGACTAATTTTAACTTAGACTGTTACTATTCGTACCTTTAATTATGGTGAACTACTAGTAAACAGCATTCACTATTTGATATCTTTAATCGATTACTATATCAAATTCCAGTGAGCTATAATACAAATGGAGTGAGCTTGTACCAAAGTCCAGTGAGCTATAACTTTTACTATGCTAAATTCTATAAATACATACAGAATCAAAATACAATGATATTTTCTTTGTAATGTTAACTCAAATATTAAAGTGTTCAACATGTCATTGTCGTGCAATGCTTTTCTTTTACAATGTAAAGTCATCAAAAACATTACATTACTTTTGTGGAAAGTAGTGAGCTAACACATAAAACTAGTGAGCTATCAATCTTCACCAATGAACAACAAATTATAAGTGTCAAAAGTATTCACCCTACTATAACCTTCAAAATTATTCAGCATCATTTACTTAAAACTTCAAAGTAAAACACACCATGATGATAAAGAATACACATTCAACCACTATTAATCAAGAAGCAGATTTACATTAAAAATATTTGTTCAAGTCGTACTGTTGATTCAACTGATTGCTAGGAATCGTATCCCCATTTGTTTGCCTTAACCTTTCATCAAAAATCAAGCCAAAAACCCTATACATTTAATTAAAATCTACCACTGGATTAGATGCAACTGGGGCATTAGATGAACCTGCAGCAACAACCTAAACCACCACAGCAAAAATGTGTTAGTAATGAGCATATATATGCATATAGTACGCCAACAAATAAATAGAGTGAGTCCAATGTGTAAGAGTAACAATGTGAGAACTAAAAACGTAGTGAGTCAATCCAAACATTTAGTAAGCAGAGCCCATATAGTAGTGAGCGTAGTAAAACAATTAGTGAGCAAAATAAACATATTAATTGAACTGCTATTAGCAGCAGAATCAGCAAACTCCAAAACAATATTAATATAAGAAATATACATTATTAAATCAGCTTATCAATAGAATTTTACATGATCTTGAGTCACAACTCCTCCATCTCTTGAACAAAATCCTGCCTTCCTTAATCTAACAATGTTTGCTATCTTCTCCATCGTACTCTTCCTCCTTACATTCCTTCACCTTTCTTCCTCGAACCTTTAGGGTTACCAATGATTTTGTTACCACCACTGGACTGTTGATCATTTTCAGTCTTAGAAATATAAACAAAACCAACAACAACACCAACATCACCCTTCAGCTTGGCAAAGGCTTCTTCACATAGCTTTCTTGCTTGACTATTTGATTCACTTGCAATAAGCAAAGCCTCAAACTGCCTATGCATCTGAACCCTCCATATAGAACCGGGAACACTAGATGCATTACTACTGCTTACAGCTTCTCCTACAGCCCGTGGGGGTCTTGCTAGCCTAGTCCATCGTTTCAAAATATATTGATCAAGGACTTTAGCCACACAATGAACATTAAAAATACGGAAGCAGTGGCAGTAGAGAATACCATTTTCACTGTACTTTTTACAATCGCAAACAATGTTATGGTCTGGTAGATTAAACCTAACCACAAACCCAAACTTCCTCGAAAGGCGATTCTCATACACAACATATGTATGCTCTGTACCGTATAGTGTTTGACTTGAGCTAAGAAAATCTTGACAGCACCCTTCTCCTTTAATGTACTCATTCTCAAACACTTTGCACAAGTTGTTCGTATAGATCTTTGAAGCATGCTGCAAAATGCTAGCATGTGGCAAGTACATTTCGGGAAATCCATCCTTATTTTTCACATTCTCGTCATTCTCCTTAATCCTCCACTCAGTAATAACGTCACAGAATATATTGTAAAAATCAAACAACCCACAAGTGGCATTGACTCTCTTTGACATAGAAGCATTTGTCGACTCACTTCATTGTGATGATAAAATGCCACCCGAGAAAAAATCCTTACAATAGGCTGGACACCATTTTTCCTTCAACCAAAATAGTCTAACCAACCAGGCATTTTCAGCACAACTATACTCTTCAACCAGCCTAACACACAAAACCAATTACCAAAAAAATAATAAATTAGTGAGCAGAAAATGTAACCCTGGTGAGCAGAAGGCATAGTCCAGTGAGCAAAACATATAGCCTTGGTGAGAAGACACTAAAAATTAGTGAGCATAAAGCAATAACTTGGTGAGCACAATAAAAACCAGCAAGCACAAATAGGGCTTACCTCTGCCAACAAAAGTTAAACTCTGCTTCTATATCACATCTCATCAAAACATGGTCAAACTTATTAACAAATCCACCCAATACTCTAAGATGACCAATATTCTTTTTGGAATTCTCTAAGATGTGCCAAGTACACTGTAACACCCCCGACCTCACCGGGTCGTGTTACACGCCACAGTCTTCCCTGGGGAAGACTGTTAAGGCAACTTACTTAAACTTATTTGAAACATAACATAAAAGAGACTGAATATTTAAAACTTAAGCCACTATAACATAATTGAGTCTTGAGTTTAATCCTCGGGTTAGGAATGCTAGGATTTTCTTAATTTTCTGGGGCAAAACGGGCAAAGTTTCACCTAAAAACTTACCGTTTCCCAGGCTTACAGTCTTACATTATATCCCTGCAATACATAAGGTAGTCAACAACACCAACAACTCAATGGTTACACGCCGGAATCCACAACTCTACAAGCCACACGCCCTGATTATACAGAGCTTTCTATTTTTCATAAAATTTGCAAGGAAAATGATTAATTACATAACCTTACAATCACAATCAACATTACATAACAATATCATAAACACAGCAACACAGTCCAAGCAAGTCCACTCTCGGCGCTCCATGCATCAGTCACATACCTGTGGATCTGGGAAAAAGGGGAAAAGTAATGGGAATGAGCAACCATCGCTCAATGAGTAAACTTTCTCTCCCAAAACATACTTAAAATACATATTAACTTACAAAAGCCTTTCGTAATTCATTTTAGTTGAAGAGCTTACACATAATACATCATATTCAAACCATAAACTAAGTGAAGGAGTAGTCATACCAAAAAGCTTAACTTTAGTAGAAACCATACTGCTAATAAAGTTACGTAAGCCCAGAAACATAGCATAAAAGGTGTTTTAAGTTTCACTTGCTGAAAACATACATAGTAACTTATTCACGTAAATGAGGAGACTAGACTCTTAGAGGTACTTTGTTACTACCATCCCAAGTCGGCCAAACTCGAGTGGCAACATACGCCTATCCGGACAGACATCATACCATGCTGAGACATAATTTTCATACTTAGACTTCAGGCGGGAATCAAACCACCATCCCTGAATCTATCATAACGTAACATATGTGATACCAGGCGGGAACTAAGCCACCATCCCTGGGTCTCAGACTTAAGCTTAAAGTTTCTAGAGTAGCTCCTCCACGTATACAGAGACATAAACATAACCATTCGTACACATACATACTTATACTTATTCATATATATATCTTAGGAACTTATAACATTCATACACATACATACTTAGTAGACAACATGCTTATACTTATTCATATATAAGTTTTAACTTAAAACGTGAAAACATAATTTTCTTACAACTTTAGCTTTAGGCAAACAACAAGAAAGTTCTCTTAAAACCATGGTGAGTATACTAACTCACGATTCAAACCTTGGGTAGTTACTAGCATGCACTTCAAAGCTAGGTTTCACAACACACAACTCCAATTGCCCTTTTTCATATCGTTTCAATCTTTTAAACGTAAAAGAAGGAATTTGATACAAACCAAGTTCACTAACTCATAAATCGATTTCGTGAATAGTTTAAAAGCTTTTCATAATCGAAATAAATTTGCTAACGTGTAAACTAACTTCGTAAAATACGTTTACGAATTCATAAAACGACTTCGTTTCTAACTTAAAAGCTTCGTAAAAACGTAATTAGTTTGCTAAATCGTAAAACGATTTCGTTTTCAACTTAAAAGCTTCTTAATACGTAATACGTTTGTTAGTTTGTAAAACATCTTCGTTTTAAACTTACAAGCTTCTTAGAAACAAAATAAGATTTGTTAGTACGTAAATCAGCTTCATACTTAACTTAAAGACTTCTTATAACGTAAATTGTTTACTAAATCGTAAAACGACATAGTTTTTAACTTAAATGCTTCGTGCAAATGTAAAACGACCGCTAAATCATAAAACGACTTCACTTTTTAGCTAAAAGCTTCTTTTAAATGTAATATGTCTGCTAAATCGTAAATCGAAACTCGTTTGAAACATAACGTGTTTAGTTAATGCTTAATTCAAACTGAGTTCAAAGCTTAAAAGCTTCTCATAAACGTTATATGTTTATTAACACATAAATCAACTTCCTTTGAAACTTCAAAGCTTCTTAAAAATGTAATAAGCTTGTTAAGTCGTAAAACGATTTCGTCACGAACTTAAAAGCTTCGTATAAACGTAATACGGCTACTAACTCGCAAAGTGACTTCGTTTTTAACTTAAGAAACTTCTTATAGACGTAAAACGTTTGCTAGTTTGCAAGACGATTTTATTTCTAGCTTAAAAGTTCCGTATAAACGTAATACGTTTATTAACTTGTAAAACGACTTCCTTTTAAACTTAAAAGCTTCTTATAAAGGCAATAAGTTGGTTAATATTTAAAACGATTTCACTTTAAACCAAACGTAACATGTTTACTAAATTGTAAAATGACTTAGTTTCCAACTTAAATGCTTCGTATAAATATAATAAGTTTGTTAAATCGTAAAACGATTTTACTTCTAACTTAAAAGCTTCGTATAAACGTAATAAGTTTGC
This sequence comes from Selenicereus undatus, assembly GCA_017589665.1. Lineage (NCBI taxonomy): Eukaryota > Viridiplantae > Streptophyta > Magnoliopsida > Caryophyllales > Cactaceae > Selenicereus > Selenicereus undatus. The sequence continues at coordinate 62,861,459 of JACYFF010019584.1, forward strand.
TAAATCGTAAAACGACTTCGTGTATAACTTAGAAAGCTTCTCTTAAACATAATATGTCTATTAATTCGTAAAACAACTTCATTTCTAACTTAAAAGCTTCTTAAGAACCTAAAACGATCGCTAGTTCGTAAAACGATTCCATTTTAGCTTAAAGGCTTCTTGATAACATAATACGTTTACTAATTCGAGGAACAACTTCGATTTTAACTAAAAGCTTATTATAAACGTAATGAGCTTGGTAAATCGTAAATCGAAACCCATTTGAAACTTAGATACTTAGTTAGCAATAAATGCAAGCTAGATTCGTTTGAAAATTCCATTTTAACTCAAGATGGGTGTGAGGATAAACTAACGGCTTAAAATGTTCGTAAACTTGCTACCATTCAAAAACATCAGCACTTGTCTTGAAACTTCATAAAGACTAACTTCATAAAGACTCAAAAATCTATCTTGAGGCCAACTTATGAAGTACTCATTTGTTTGTCCACACATACAATCGAATTCATACAACAACAATCCAATCTACCAATTCAATAAACTGATTCATAAACTAATTATTCAAAATCGTTAAAACAGGAGGGATTAAAGGTTTACCCACCTCGAATCCAAGCTATATGCATGCAAATTGGCTAGTATTGAAGCTAAATTCGAACTCCACACACCCAGAAATCCAGCTGCCTTTGTGTGAGGTTCGAACAGCACCAAACCCAAAACCCTAACTCACAATTTCTGAAGGATTTAGGCAAAATTAACACGAATTGAAGGGAATTTAAGCAAGGATTCAGTTTATAGAGGTAAGGTTGCTTGAATTCTCACCTGCATGCGCGAAGTCCACCGGTGTTCGGTCGGTTCTGCGCTGAAATGGGTCCGGCCACACGCAGGGGAAGACGCCGGCGCCTGGTGGGCGTCGCCTGGGGTCCGGTCAGGCCTGAGACGCGGCATGACAGCGAGGAACAGAGAAGAGAAGGCAGTGGAGCTTGAGGTCTGCGAATGGTGGAGGAAGCAAAAGAAAGGGTAGAGAGAAGGAGGGTGTCAGGCACACGTAAAGGAGGAAGAACAAGCAGGCTGGGGGGTTCACGCGTGTGATAATTTTAATCCCCTTCTCCCCCCCCCCCCTTTTTCTTTTTGATTCAATACTACCACAAAACTTCAACCTATTGTATTAATAATTGAATACCCGGGCCTCTAATCATAAACTGAAATCCTAAATATAATCTTTGGTCAGCTTACTGGCCCTTGATTATATTAAGGATCGATTTAGTAAATTACAGAACTATCACCAAGGTTCAATAATCTGAACGTATTTGGGAATCGCTTTTGTTGAAGTTTCAAGGAATCGAAGACTTGTCTTGTTACACAACTTTAGGAAATCTATTTTTGGGATCTAAAGTTGAATAGATCAAGAACTTGGGAGATATGGCAGTTGTAGGTTGGCGGATATTAAAATAAAATTTTCCAACCCAACAGGCATAATGTACATTAAGCAAGTACGACAAAACTCTGGGTTTCACATACACAACCTATGCTTTGCCAATGGGAACACCTTTTCAGGAGCATTTGCCATGGAAAATGCTTGGTGCGTCATTATAGTTTTCGGTTGAACATTACCCATAGCTTCCAAGAATGTTTCAAATAACGACACAAAACTCTCAATCTTCTCATTCATCAAAAACCCACATCCCAGCATAATATTCTTTGCATGGTGATTCACACAAACAAAAAGTGCACAAATCATCTCATAACGATTGGTCGTATATGTTGTGTCAAATACAATGAGATCACCAAACAACATGTAATCACATTTCATTTGTGTATCTCTCCAAAAGAAGCACATCCAACAATCGTCCGCGTCCAATTTCAACTTATAAAAAAAATCTTGTTCATTACCACACCTATCTTCTAAAACACACATCAAATGGTTGGCATCGCCCCCATCTAAGGTCCTCTTGACTTCATTTGCAACACTATTATACACATCCCTCTGGCTAAAACCAAGTGATGGTGAACCCCCGGCCTCATTTCTCAAAAGTCGATACGCATGCGAAATTTTCATACCATTTCTCCTCATCTTTTGGAAATAGTCCACATGAGCCTTCTCAACTTTTTTATGTGACCTCAACTTATGCACCTCAACTTCCAAAAGCAGTTCATGATTATGAACCACGTCATGCTTCTTACAAACTCATTCCCCATTTGGTTTAATGTAAAATATAACCCTAGCTTTACGATTACACCTCCAGCTCCGTTTGGTAAATGTCTTGTCTTGTTTCCCTGGACACCTTTTAACACCTTATTTGCTGCAGCAAAACTCCCTTGAACGAACCTCTTGTGAACCCTCTCTCCTCTCAACTTGTCACACCTAATGGAAAAACCCTTACGGAAAGCATACTCGTTGTATACCTCGAATGCAGCATCTAGAGAACTGACCCTTTTACGAATTAGCTCTGATTCTTCACATTCCTTTACTTCAACAACACATTCATCACCATCTACACATTTCTCCTTATCAATCACAACATAGTTAGATACACCACCAGCACCATTGCAATCATTAGAAGCCACCCCTTTTCCCTGTGAACCACCAATACGGTTACACAAAATCCTAACATAATCATCAACATCAACTGCCTCGGTAACACAACGATCTAATGTAGATGTGTAAAATGAAGTATCATCTACATAAACAAAAAGTTTTTGTGGTGAGCTATAATGTAACATTGGTGAGCACAGGCTTCAGTACAGTGAGCCAAAAACTTATCTTAGTGCGCACAGAATGTTATGTAGCGTGGTCGAAGGTAACAGTTTCTGTTCCATGATAGGGACAAAATTGAATATATGAATTACATTTCGTGAGCACTGAAACTAATAAATGATTCATGCATACATGGATTCATGCATACAATGTGAACCTCAGTGAGCTGAAGATATTTTTATTACTAAGCCAACGACTATATGTAGTGAGCACAGAACGCATATTGGTGAGTTGTTGTTTCTCATATGTAAGTAAAAATATCATATAGAAAAGCAACCATAACATTTGAGGTGAGCTATAATGCAAACTCGGTGAGCCCACACTTCAATCCTGGTGAGCTAAACGTTACTTTTAGGGAGCAAAAAACTGCTATGGAGTACAACGTAACATATTATGTTTAGTGAGCGAAATATATACCACCAGTGAGTCAACGACTAGATTTAGTGAGCCAAAAACTCATAACAATAAGCAATCGCTTCTCATATGTCAGCAGCCAAAACTCACCTAATAGTCAACAATTAAACCAAAAACCATTGTAAACTTCTATATTAACCGAAATTAACACAAAACACAACTAACACCACCAATCAAACATTCTGCCAAAATGCAGAATAGCAAATCTCAAAATAACCCACTCAATAACAATTGCATTATAATATCAGATCACGACACTAGAACAATGAATGCATACCAGTTCAAACAACTCAAAACTAACTAATGAAAAATCCACGCATACAACTTCAAAATATGAGCACAAAAATAGAAATCCAAAAACGATATCAAATCTGACGACGACATCGTGTTTGATGAAGATTCAACATCAATAGCAACGTTCAGATCAAATTCAACCATTTAGTGAAGAACTGGCAGAATACTAAAGTAATTGCAACAACGATCACTGAGTGCGAGAATGAGAGAGAATGAAAATGGCAAACGGCAAGTTCAAAAATTGAGAAGAATGAATTTTATTTTTTTTTAGTGGAAGTTCAAATAGGCAATGCATATAACCGTTGGGAGGTGGGACCAGTTGGACAAATGATTTCTCCAACCGGTTGTACGTAATAATTTACACTTTTCTATCACTAACGAAGTAATCCATGAATTATCATCATCTTTTATCACATGAAAGCCTTTATCCCAATCAAAACTAATTAGTTTAGCTTTCACACCAACATACTTGAATGTCAATTATGTCCAATAGGAGAGTCCCTTCTATCGAAATCACTCTTAGACCCTCCTAGATATCCACGATGGACTGGCAACCCATTGTAGCGGTGGGGTTTGGAACTCCATGTCTAGGAGGTCAAGTGTAACCATTGTATAAGCTTTCTTGAGTCATAAACTTGCTTTGGTAAACTTCTATGGTGTCGAATATAGTTCTTCCTTTATTTTCACTGCTCCTATGCCCACTTTATGCTAAGTAGGTTTATATTTATATTGTTACGAGGTCTATCAATAGCTCCTAATAAGTTTCATCGGTTGACTATTACCTTATCAAACCCAAGTTTGACTTGGTGAAGCTTGTGTGGTATACTTTATTGCTAGCTTACTTCATTCAAATATTCTTTATTATTAGGTATAATCACAAATTCACCAAATAAGTTCAAACATCTAAAAATTAATTGCCCCATAAGGACATTAGCTGACAACATCATACTCAATTTCACCTATCAGTTAATTGAACACAAATAAGAAGATCAAATCCAAAGCAAAGTGAAGATCAATGGAACCCCAGATGAAGCAAAGACATGTGAGAAGAGGGAAATAAAGCACCATTATTGTATGATAATCTTAGTTCCAGAAATTGCAGTCCACTTGAACTCCTTCCCTGTTAGCAATGGCGAAGATCTTCAAACTTGCGTGAACAGTGGCGATCTACATAGAGAAGGATGGGGAAGGGGGAAGGGGGGAGAGGTGACTGAGATGGCCTAGGTTTTGGGGCTTTCTTCATTCGTGAGGCTCCGTCTGGTGCGCTTCATTCTCAAACTTCGAAAAATTAGGGATATTTAGTAATTTCACAATTCAGATGAACCCGTAGATTGAAAAAGCATTGTTTATAGTTTCACCAACATTAAAGGGATTTCAAAATCCTGTCAAATTAGGGGGCCCTAAAATTTGTTTCCATAAATAGGCGCTACACATTTATAATTTTTACTTTTCCAACTAGCTTAATAGATTTAATGAGCCACGTGTTCTGGCACATGGGTAGGTGATTAAGTGGTGATAAAATTGGACTAAGCAATTAACAAAATTTGGATAAAGCAATGGATATGCTCTTTTCTATCTCTAAGGAAGTAATCCATGTATTATCATCATTGTTTATCACACTAAAGCCTTTATCTTATCGAAATTAATTCCTTCAGCTTTCCCACCAACATACTTGAGTGTCAATTCTGTCTAATACGAGAGCCCCTTCTATCCAAATCACTTTTAGACCCTCCTATAAATATCTATGATGGAATGGTGCTTCTCATCACTTCATAGCATCACCTCCTCCCTCTATAGAAGTATCTTAAGGGATCTAGGCAACTTGGGGTGCCATTCGGGTTTGGAACTCAAACTCTAGGAGGTCAAGCATAACCACTGCATATGTTTTCTGGAGTGATAAGCTCCCTTCTGTAAACTACTATGGTCTCTAATATGGTTCTTCTTCTTCTTCTTGCTCCTCCTATCCCCATTTATGCAAAGTATATTTATATGTATGTCATTATGAGGTTTATCAACAGCTGCTAATTTTCGAGATCAACTGTTACCTTCTCCAAACGGTGTTCGACTTAGTGAAGCTTATGTGGTCTCTCATTGTTCAGCTAAACCAAAATATGAACTTCCATCCATCTGGTTTCTCTTTCTTTACAAAATATTCTCTTCCCCTCACTATTTTTAATCTCTTCATCTTCATCTTCATCTTCATCTGTTCCATTCTTCTCACTCAGTCAATGGTTGAATAAAGACTCTATTCAAGTGTTCATGAGTAGTTGTACGCTATAATGGTGGAACAATCAATTGCGGCTAGGGTTCGAGTTTGGCTATAAAGGAGCAAGCAAGTCGATGAGAGTGAGAAGTAGTTAGAAGTAGATTAGGGTTTTTTGCTTGCCTTTATTTTTGTTTTCATTTTTTCAGTTTCAGATTTAGCTCTAATTCCCAAATTAATGTAATTAGATTGGGGTTTAATATTGAGCGAAGATTTCAACGAGGATTTTGGATTTGCAAACAGTTTTTTTGAATTCAAGTTCTACTTCTTCCCAGGTTTTCTTAAAATTTTGCCTATTCTATTCCATTCAATTCTAGTTGCAATTTCTCATTCCTGATCCCTTACTGCTTTCAAATGTAGTTGAATGTTGGTAATCTCTTAAAACATTTCTTGGTTCAATTGAGTGTTTGGCGAATGAATTTTTATGATGTTTGATCTAACCCCTCTCATCGAATTATAGTTTTCGGTTTAGCACTGCTGCTCAGTTTGTTGTCGTGATTACGTGAATGATGATTTTGGTTTTGAAGGTATATATTGCTAGTCTACTTCATTCAATTCTTTTTTGATTCAATTTTCACATGGCTAGTGGTAGTAAAGGTATTTTTGTCTTTTGCCTAAATCTCATTGAAATTAACTTTTTTTCCTTAGAAAGTGCCCCCTTAATTGTTTCATTTAAACATTGTCTACCAAGAAATGTATTCTCAAAAGATTGTCCCCTAAAAAGCAGTTTCCCCATATTAAAGAGCAACTCAGAGCAATTTTTGGGAAAAAGAGCTTGGACTTCATCTTCATTAGAACATTAGAGATGGAGAAAGAAAACACACATAAGGAGGGGAAAACCCAGAAGATGATCATCAATAAGGTTAAAATCTACATGTAAAAAACGAAAAAAGTGATTTGGAGAACCCAGGGACAACCATCAACATCGCAAAAGTCGTGAGTACAACAATTGCTTAGTTTAAATCATAACCCAAAAGCTTCAAGTTTTGGTGAATTGTTAGAGCTACATTACTTGTACTCAAGTACAAGCATCCGACATGGATTCATGTCTAGGTGTCGAACTTTGCCATTTAAAAAAAAATTACCGATATCCATTGTAGTTTGAACTGTCAAGTGTCATGCCCTTCTCCAAGTGTTGACGGTCTGGCATAGGTACAGTAGGGTATAATGAAGAGTCGGAGTAACATAGGTTTGGAGGCATGTGGTATCAAACCTACTTGAAATCATCTCCATTCAGGGATATTGTCAAAAAATTTCTTCAGTTTCGAAGAGGTTAATTGTAGAAAAGTCTTGATTTTGTAACTAAGGGTTAGAAAATAAGCAAAACAGGCCTTTAAAAATTGAAGAAATAAAAGAAGAATTTGGGTTAATTGTGTTTCACAAAAAAAGTTGTAACATAAACTTCAATTACAATTCTAATTTTGAGATAAAATATTGATTTAATACTCAGGAAGCAAGATGAAGATTTTATTTGCGAGTTATGAAGGAAAGGACTAGGAAATTGTGTTTATTGAACATTATGGTTTATCGACACTAAAATTATATGTTTGAATGCAAAAGAAAAAGGTTCACGACCCCCTAAGTATCTAGTATTTGACTGGTATCCTCCTAGCAAAGATAAGAAATAATATTATACAGAAATTGATGATGACTAGATGGAGTCATTTAGTTGAACTGTGCCAATCACGTATGACACAACAGAGAGTTTCTGATGATGATGATGCTGCTGCAGCAATTGGCAGTCTCTCCACTGAGAAATGAGTCAAATGTACAACAATTAGATGATGTATGAGTGTAAGTTCCCTTACTGACTGATGAGAAGTTGATGTATGTAATGCCTTCGAAATTATTGTCTACATTTTAAAATAAATGTGTGATTGTCATTTTTTGTGCCTATCAAAAAAATTTAATGGAGGCCCCTAAGCCTAAAGGATAAGAAATGGTGATTTGAGCTTATTTCTGCATTCACAATTGTGGGCTTTGATCAAATAGTTCTATTGGAGATATTTATATTATGGAATTAACGATTAATGACTTTATCAATGTCAATTGTCAGTCTCATCGCTAAACGAGAGTACTAATAGTAGTAACAACAATAATAATAATAGTAATACTAATACTAATACTAATACTATTATTATTATTATTATTATTATTATTATTATTATTATTATTATTATTATTATTATTATTATTATTATTATTATGATTATTATTATGATTATTATTATTATTCTTATTATAAAATAAAGTTGTCATAATTATGATTATTATCGTTTTATTTTTTTTATTATCAGTAATAGTAATAGTAGTAGCAACAGTAGCCTCAAGGTGGGAGCGTATTTTGGTATATTTATATAACCAAAAATTATCCCGCTAGGTTAATAGATTTAATGAGCCGCATGTTGTGGAAAATGGATAGGTGATTAACTAGTGATAAAATTAGCCTAGGCACTTAACGGAGTTTAGATAATGCAATAATTATCATCTTTTCTATCTCTAAGGAAGTAATCCATGGATTATCACCATCGTTTCTCACATCAATGCTCTTATCCTGATTAAAATTAATTAAATCCTTCATCTTTCGCGACAACATATACTTAAGTGTCAATTCTATCTAATAAGAGAGTCCTTTCTATCCAAATCACTCTTCGATCCCCCTATAAGTACCATGATGGCATGGCCCTTCTCATCAGTTCATAACATCTCATCCTCCGTCTCTAAGTGTATCTCGAATCATTTGGGCAAGATACAGGGCCTTGGGGTTCGAAACTCCAATTCTAGGATGTTGAGTTTAACCATTGCATATGCTTTCTTGAGTGGTAATTTCATAAATCGATTGTTACCTTCTCAAACCCGTGTTTGATTGTTGATGCTTTTGTTACCCTTCATTGCTCGGCCAAGCATAAACCCGAATTGTCATCCATCTAATTTTTTCTTCCTTCCATTAGTATTCTCCCTCCCTGTCTTTTTTTAATCCCTTCGTCAATTCTTCTTCTTCATGATCATCTATTTCCTACTTCTCACCTATCAAATGGTCAAGTAAATACTCTACTCAAGTGTTCATCAGCAATTAAAAGCTTTAATGGGATGATCGATTGCGGCTAGGGTTTGAATTTGCATTGAAGATTGCAGGCAAGCCGATGGGAGTGAGAAGAAGTGGAGCAGGGTTGTATTTTCGTTTTCAGTTTTCAATTTAAAATATAGTTCTAGTTCTGAAATTAGTGTAATTTGATTTTGGGTTTACTAATGAGTGATGATTTTACCTGAAGATTTCGAATTTGGAAGCATTTTGCCTGACTTCAAGCTCTACTCCTTCCCCTATTTTATTAAATTTTTCCCTTTTCTATTCCTTTCATTTCTAACTAGTTGTAATTTCTCATCCCTGCTGTGAAATCCTTTACTACTTTTGAATATACTCTAATGTTGGCAATCTCTTCAAGCATTCTCTTGAATCAATTGACTATTTGGCCGATGAATTTTCGTGACTACTCTAAATGAAATTATGTACACTGCTATGTTCCTCAAAGCCCATTAAACATGCAGTTAAATCCACCCCATGTGGATTGTACACTCACAATATCCACACATCATCCTCAATTTACAGGGCTAATCACAACCAAATTTCTCCTCATGGCCATCACAATTAATAACATACCAGCAATTTAGCAAGGGGAGAAAGGATATGTACATATGTGACCACCTAAGCTAAATGAGACACCCTCCCCCGAAAATATCAATATTCAATGACCCCCCTCAAGATATAATACGCAATGAAGAGTAAGGGAGGGTAAGGGATATAACTTATAGTCACTAAGCCCCATCGAGCACAGGTGCTGGCAATAAATGCAGTGAAAATGGTGTGAACGTCGACGAGCTCCATTGATCACCCGGGAAAGGATGGAATCATTGCTCTAGCTATCGGATGGCCTTAGATTGTTGCCATAGAAGCTTTTCATCCATCCCCTCTCTTCATACTCTCGGGCCTCTACTTTGGCTCGCTCCTCCTCTGGTCAGATTCGCCTCATCTCCCTTTCCTCTTGGTGCTTTACAAACCCTCTAAAATACATCTCCCCCTCCTCAATAGAATCTATGCATCTAGTCATCTGATAAATATCTTGACGCACCTTATTATAACCTTCACGAAGACCGACTACCTCCACTTGAAGGTTGGAGAAAGATTGGAGGAATGCGGAGTTAAATGGCATTTGTGGTGTGGAAGATGACCCTCTCATCTCAAAGAAAGGTTGTTGGGGTTATGATTGAGGTTGTGGTTATTGCATTGGGTCATTCTTAGCTTGCGTGCCCCCGTGTTGTTGGGCCTCCTACCTCTCTTGTTTACCCTCACCCTCATCATCTCCACTGCTCTCCTCATTTACCCCATCCCTATCTCATGGCAACACCATTTTTCTTACATTGACTCTATCACAATTCCAATTTCTTTTTTTGGAAATGGTGGTTCGGGCCACATAGTGGACGGTGAATAAAACTTGTTTGTGATGGGGGTATTTGTTAATGCCTCCCTTTGTGTCTACTATGGTCCTGTGAGCTATGGTGGAAATGTCGAGGTTCCCACCGAAAAAAGTGAGGCTCAAGAGTTCCAAATTCCCCCCCTTTGCCCAAGGCTTGGGCAATTGTAGTGATGGTTCCTACCACACCAATCAAATTTTTATGAGTGGTCTTGGCCATGATGAATGCCCCAGTATCTGTAATAGAGCCCGTCAAGGCACACTAAATGACAAACAACTATGCTTTTTCTACACACGTTTTGGCTATCCTTATCACCAAATATTATATTAGCCATTAAGCATTATAGATAGCGGACATTAACGTTGCATATGCCGGTGGTCTTGGCTTGTCTACGGTCATATACTAGAGGTCGCCCAAACCTACCGGTGTACGATTTACAATTGGAGCAAGTGATACACAACCAAACAGAATCAAGGCGCCACCTACTTGGAACATTCCTAAATGAATCTGGATAAACCAGAAAGTGAAGAAACCCGTTCAACTCTCTCGAACTCATTTTATGGTTAGTATTGAACATTCGAAACGAAATAATGACCTCTTGACCCCTATATGACCCGACCCAACCAATGTTTAAAGAGCTCAAAAATTCAAGTATTAACTGGTCATATGACACACAACTCATTTCCTCATACTCCATCTAATCCAAATTGCTAAATAAAGCAACAACATCATCAAGAATGCCCAATTCCCTTAAACAATCAACATGCTAAAATTTTTGTTCACTAGTTTTCCTAGCACTCAAAGTCTTATATTTCAACCTTTTTTTTTCATGCACAAATATCAAACCCCTATTGCTAGGATGAAGAATCAAGGGATAAGCATCTTTGGCACCTTCAGTTCTTGAAGGTCCGAAGATGAGGAAGCCTTCAAAGATTTCTTACGCAGGGAAGGAGTTTGGGAGGATTCACCAATTCTTTTCTAGCCCATTTGTTCAAATTGAGTGAAAAATCAAGCTTCTCTAGTACAAAAATGAAGTCAAGAGCCAATCTTTCTTTCTCTATAACTTTCAACCTCAACAATGGAGGTTAGGCTTTTAGAAAGTGAAAGTGAGTGGGTGGGAGATGAAAGAGGGTAAATCTGAGAGAGATTGTGGTGGAAAAGGGAAGATTATGCATGAAAGTTATGAAATTTGTGAAAAATTTGAAGGATTTGGAAAGGATTTGAGTGGGAAATGAAAGGGGAAGCAAGAGTTAGAGAGAGAGAGAGAGTCATATAGAGAGAGAAATTGGAGAGGAAGTAGAAGAAGAAATGAAGAAAAGAGGATAAAACAACCAGGTTAAAACTGCCAGGAGGTGGCATGGTCGTGCCCCTTGGTATGGGGGCCTGTGTCAATTCTCTATTTAGCAATTTGAAAGTTATGATCTAGCACGTGCGTGCCCCTTGGTAAGGGTGTACCATGCAAAATCTTTGTCCATTCCTCATGCCTTCTTTGGTGTGCTTATTCTTTTCTTACTTTCAACTCTTCTCATTTCACCCATTGTTCTCTTGGACCTTCTTTCTCTCTTTTCCTCTCTCACTCAATTTATTCTCTTTTCTTCTTTATTTTTTTCTTTTTTTAAATTTTTTTCTCCAAAATGTTTCTTCACATTTTCTCTTTTTTTTATTTCACATATCATACCTATATACACTATGCACAATCATACCAAGACTCGAGATGATGACTACTCAGATGAAAGAGGTTGATGGAGGAGGACACACTTCACATCCTCCCCACTCGGTAGTTCTATCAAGGGCTTCAATCCACACCCGTTTACTTTGAATATCTTATCCTTGGTGGGGTCCCTGATTTCAACCCCCCGTGAGGGAATGCTTTTACATAGGGGCCAATCCACGTATACTTGAATTTCCTAGGGAAAAGATGAAGGTGGGAGTCATATAGGAGAACCTTTTAGCCGAGAGAGAATTGTTTCCCATGGTTGAGTTTATCATGGAAGATTTTCGCTCGCTCTTTGCTTAAACGGGTGTTATCATACACATCTCGCCTAATTTCTTCCAACTCATTCAAACTCAATTTCCTTTCCCCACCAACGGCTATTAAGTCAAAGTTGAGGGACTGAATCACCCTCCAAGCCCAATGCTCAAGCTCTATAGGAAGGTGGCACAGAAGTTCGCAAACCATCATACTGGGTGACATGCCTAGGGGAATTTTGAAGGCCGTTCGAAGAGCTACAATGCATCTATCAACTTATCTGCCTAATCCTTCCTATTCTTGTTGACAGTCCTTTCAAGGATTTGTTTGATTTCTATACTAAACGCCTCTACTTGACCATTCATTTGGAGATGGTAAGGGGTTGCAAGCCGGTAAAGGATGGAATACCCCTTATGTAGTGCATCAAAGGACCTATTATTGAAATGAGTTCCTTGATCACTAATGATTGCTTTAGGCATCCCACACTTGGCAAAAATGTTCTTTCTTAAGAATCTTACAACCACCTTGGACTTGTTTGTCCTTATAGGGATGGCCTCCACCCATTTGGACAGGTAGTCCACACACAAAAGGATATACTCATTCCCAAATGAATTTGGGAACGGACTCATAAAATCTATGCCTCACACATCAAATATGTCAGCAACAATGATCGATGTAAGTGGTATCATGTCCTTTCTACCTATCTTTCCCAACTGTTGGCAACGTAAGCATCTATTGCAATAGTCATGGGCATCTCTAAGTAGGGTACGCCAATACAACCCACTGTAAAGAATTTCCGTGGCGTCGCTCTCCCGCTAAAATGTCCCCCATAAGATTGATCATGGCAAAAGGAGATGACACTATGGATTTGATCATCAGGGATGCACCTTCTAATGATTTGTTCTGGACAATATTTAAATAAGTAAGGGTCATCCTGCATAAAGAAGCAAACCATGGAAACAAAATAGGCCCTAGCATCCTTCTTCCGACCCCTAAGCATTTCCCCGGTTAGCAAATAATTGACTATGTTGGCAAACCATGGCTCGACTTTAGCCCTAAATAGTCGCTCATCATAGAAACAATCACAAATAGGGGACTCACTCACATCACTACTCACTATCCTAGAGAGATGGTCTACTACCTAGTTCTTAGAACCCTTCCTATCCTTAATTTCACAATCGAATTCTTGGAGGAGCATAATCCATCTTATTAAACTAGGCTTTGCATCTTTCTTTTCAACAAGATGTTTTAAGAAGGCATGGTCGGTGAAAACAATGACATGAGACCCTATGAGGTAAGGTTTAAACTTTTCAAATCCAAAAACTACCGCTCAGAACTCTTTTCCAGTCACGATGTAATTCACTTGCGTCTCATTCAAGGTATGACTCGCATAGCAAATTACATGGGGTTTCTTATCAATTCTTTATCCTAGAACTACCCTAATTGCATAGTCCCATGCATCATACATAAGTTAAAAAGACTATCCCCAAATGGGAGGATGCAAGAAAGGGTCATGATCAATGCCTCCTTAATAAATCTTCGGCAGAAACTGGCATGCTTAAGAAAAGCTCTTATGTCCTTCACACAAGTGGGAGGGGGAGGTTTTCAATCAAATCCACTTTTGCCTTATCTACATCTATACCCCACTGGAGATAATATGGCCCAAGATTATCTCTCTCTTGACCATGAAATGACACTTCTCCTAATCAAAAGTCAAATGATTATCCCGATATCTTCTTAAAACTTTTCCCAAGTTAGTCAAGCAATCCTCAAAAGAGTCTTCATATACGGAGAAACCATCCATGAAAATCTCAAGGCATTGCTCGAGTAAATAAAAAAACATGTTGATCATACACTTTTGAAAGGTGGCTAGCACGTTATAAAGACCAAAAGGCATCTTCCTAATACATAAGGGACAAAAAAACACGTAAATGTAGTCGTTTCTTAGTCTTCAAAGGCAATACGAATTTGGGTATACCCCCCCGGAGTACCCATTAAGAAAGCAATAAAAAGCCCATCCGGCTAACCTCTCCTACATTTGGTCCAAGAAGGGTTAGGGAAAGTGATCCTTTCTAGTGGCGAAGTTCGACTTTCTATAGTTAATGCATACCCTCGACCCAGATTGGACTCTCATGGGAATGAGGTCATCTATCTCGTTCTTGACCGCAGTGATACCAGTTCTTTTAGGAACAACTTGGATGGGACTTACCCATTCACTATCTGAGAACAGGTAAATAATATCATTATCCAACCACTTTTGAATTTCTCTCTTTACCACTTCTTGAAGGGTCGGGTTCAACCTTGTTTGTCCATCCCGATAGGGCTTGGCATTGTCCTCAAGGTGTGTTTGATGTTATACTATGGTAAGACTAATGCCTCGAATATCTCCTAAGGTCCACCTTAGAACTTCTTGGTTTTCGCATAGCAAGTCCAAGACTTGAGTCTTTTGATCTGAATTCAAATTATGAGCAATTATCACAAGAAATTTTTCATTCGAATCGAAGAATACATATTTGAGCATGTCAGGAAGGGGTTTCAATTCAAGAGAAGAGGATGAAGGCACACCAGGAGGCGCCTCATGAGCTGGAGAAGGCATAGAATAGTGGGATACAAGAATTGATACATGCAATAAGTCATCACAATATTCCTTAAATGCAATGTATTAGATGAGTTCATACGCCAAACAAAATAACTCATAGACACATGATATTAACACCTCCTCGTAATCAAACTCTACTCCCCCCAATGAAGAGTCATCCACCCAATTAAGGGTATGGAGCTTAACATCATCAAACCCCATTAGTTGCTTTTGGAGGTTAAATACATTCAATTCCATTATCATATTTTCCATCGTCAACTACATTTTTCGATCCCTACAATTAATGCGAGTATTAGAAGTAGCTAGGAATGGCCGATCAAGGATGATCGGTATTTCATTTTCAGGACTTATCACAATGTCAGTCTCTAAAACTGCAAACTCAACCAGAAATATCAATTCCCCCCTTTAATCAACATATCCTCAACCATCCCTCTAGGGAGCCTAGTGGAACGGTCAGCCAATTGAAGGACCATATTTATAGGTTTTAGCTTCCTTAAACTGAACTTCTCATACACCATGAAGTGTAGAAGGTTAACACTAGCACCCAAGTCAAGAAAGCGAATATTGTGATTGCCAATCGCCAGACACTCACACTTAAGATGAACTTGGTTTGAAATAATTGAGCTCACATTAGAAGCCAAAATGCCCTTTTGGGGACATTGGTGGCTCTCTTAGTGGTGCACAAGTCTTTAAGAAAACACGCATAGGGGGCATGTGTTGTATCGCCTTGAGTGGAGGGATGTTGATTTTGAATTGGGAAAAATTCTCCCTAATCATATCAACATAAGATTGCACCTTCTTCCCCTTCAATCAGTTAGGGAAAGAAGGAGACGGCTTAGAAACACTACAGGAAGGAGTAGGAGCATCCCCAGGAGAGGTAGAATCATCAATTGACTCACTGTCATTGGGTAAATCTACCTATTTAGATAGAATTGAAGCAATTGGGGAGGGAAGTACATCACCACTTTAAGGGGAAGGGAGAGAAGATGATGGAGGTAGGGGAATCATTCTTATTTTGCTCTAGCCACATGGGTGTGAACCTTTTTGCCCGACTATACAGAAATTACGGCATTAACGTTTCAAACATCATTGGGGTCAACTAAAGAGGAGGATCCTCCTCTTGGGTTTACCTTCGGTTGACTAAGAAAACTCCTTTCTCCCCATCAGACATTGCTAGTTGTGTAAATTGCTCACTCATTGTCTTCGTCATTCTCTCATTCGACTCTCAGAGTTCTCTAATCATCCTCTTCATGTCATGGACATTCTTGTGCACTTTATCCAATTCATTATAACTGGGAGGGAGATATGATTGAGCCATATGTGGTTGAGGAGGAGGTCCCCTAGGAGCATTATATGTTCCTTGGACGGGTAGCTTTTGATATGCCGAAGATGAGGAGTTTTCTTGAAAACTACCAACTTGATTGTTGGGCATCAAAGCATTATGCCCAATCCATGACAAATTAGGGTGTTTGGTCCACCGCGGGTTTAAAGTAGAAGATTAGAGATCAAACTTTATCCTTTGGAAGGTTGCATTCACTTGACATTACTCTTTGCTTGTAGCTAACTATTGAGCAAATAGGTGGCAAGCACTTAGGGAGTGATCAGTGGATTGACACTGAGAACATGAAACCATTTGGGGAGGGGGAAAGTTGGTTAATGCTTCAGATAACATAAAACCCTTTAATATATTTTCAAGGGCGATAAATCTAGTGTCAATGTATGTGGTATCTGCCACAGCATAAACCCCTCCCTTTTGGATATTAATCCTAGAACCTAAACTCTCATCCCTAGTGGTTTCCCATTATAAGGTCTTTTCCCCTAACTCTTCTAAGAAATCCCAAGCCCCAGTCTCACTTTTATTCAAGAACCCATCGAGGTACATAGACTCAACCATGGTTCTAGTGGCTTGGTCAAGTCCCTCATAAATTATTTGGCATAAACACCAATGTTCTAGACCATGGTGTGGACATTGAGTAAGCAAAAGCTTAAACCTTTTAAAACACTTCCAAAAGGACTCTTTCTCAAGTTAGACAAAGTTGTTGATTGCATTCCTTAATTCCACAGCTTTACCATTGATGAAATACTTTCTCCAGAAAACCCTCACAAACCCATCCCATGTGGAAATGGAGTTTGCTGGGAGACTATGCATCTACTTTTTCACCAAGTCTTTTAATGCCAAAGCAATGAAACACAACCTAAAAATGTCTTAGGGCAGATTAGGGGATTGCATCATCGAGCATTCTTCCTCAAATTCACTTAGGAATAGGTAAGCATTACCATCTACATAGAATTCGGGAAGCTTGGACATCCCCACCAACTTGTGGAATTTAAAAACCAGAGGGATTAGTGGCTAAAAGATTTCAATAAGGCTCATTGGAGTCGGAAGGGGAGGAAAGGGAGCCCTTGAGCTTGTTCCTCCAACCTTTCCTCGGAATCAAGTGCTACAGTTAGGGTTACCAAGTTGTGGGGGTGTATGAACTTTCAACATGAATTAATCTTCCACAACTAAGCGACCGTGTCTAAGCACTCATTCATTCATTTTTTTCCCTTTTCATCATTTTCTTTCTTTTTTCAAAACTTTTTGTATTTTTCAAAATGACTAAAACTAAACTATGTACGACAAGTAATTCTAAGTCAAATGCAATCGAACGCCATTATCCCCGACAATGGTGCCAACTTGTTAGTAGTATTTTTAGTTGGTTAGAAAGAGTTCAAAGTTGTCCTTAGGGTTGATTTGTGATGAGCTTAAGATTGACTTAATTGGGATTACGGTTCAATTTAACTACACTAACTATTCTAACATGCAAATGTGATCTATTTTTTCTAGTAATGAGGTTCCAAAGCAAATAATAACAATGAACACCAAACTAACCTTGCTATCGATCACTAAGCACATTTGAAAACACATAGCACATAGAAACAGGGTGATCGGGGCTCGACATAGCCCATGGCACGACATGGCCACCAACATAACAATGACATTCCTCAAAAGATCACCCCAAAAAGAAAGAACCTAAACTAAGCTACTACTAACCCTAACTAGTGCAACAAAAAGGTTTAAGAGAGAAGATTACCCATATTTTTGGATCCATTAATGATCAAGGTCAAGCACTAAAAGCCATCACCAAGTCTTGATTAGCTCCTCTAGCAATGATTCTTTAAGTTTGCAAGACCTTAGTCTAACCTAATGGTGTTGCTGATCAAAATAGAAGAAGGGAATTCAAAAGAAGGGATGTTTGAGTTTTGATAAGTTGATTTAGGTTTCAAACCCTTTGGGATTAAAACCTAAATCTTTCCACAACCCCCACTACACCAAACCCATATTTAGGGTAGATTTAGAGTGCTTAAAAGTAGAATTTTTGGAGGGATTTAGGAGAGAGAAGATGAGATTATGCAATAATGAAAGTAAGAAACAAGAAATTTACAATAAATTCAATCAAAGGCTTAAACTTTCTAGGTTTTCATTAATGGAGGTGAGAGAATTTACAAGACTAAGCTAAAGAGAGAAAATAGCTACTAAAATCTAACCTAACCTTAAAGAGCCCAAAAACCCCCCTTTAAAGCCCTTACATCATCACTTTAACAAAATGGCAGAGCAAAGGGTGCACGATCGTGCCATGTGGCACGGTGCCCTTGTGCCAATTCTTTTTCCATGCTTCTTCTTCTCTGCCCTATTTTGTGGCATGCCCTGCTGAATTTGGCACTCCCTTTTAGCTAGGCTTCAAGATGGGTTGGGGTTTGCTCTAAGTTGAACTTTTTCTCTCATTTATATCTACAAAACATGAAACACTGCCACTTAGCTAATTTAGAGGTTATTTCTAAGCCAAAATCTAATGTAATAAAGGTCAAAACTTTGGCCAATTGAGAACTAAACAGCTGATAAGTTAGACATTGATAACGTTGTTAAGGTGCAAGAAAAGGGTGATGAAATTGAACTAAGCCAATCACCTATGACACAAGATGATGTTTCTCAAGATGATGATGATGCAATTGGGGTTCTCTCCCTCGATAAATCACTCAACTGTGCAACCATTGGATGATGTATGAGTATGAGTTCCTTTGCTAACTTATGATGAGCAGATGATGTTTATGATGCCTACGAAAATATTGTCTGAATTCTAAAATAAATATGTAATTGTCATTTTCAGCTTCCTATAAAAATTTTGATGAAGGCTCCCTGGGCCTATAAGTAATGGTGACCCGAGCTTGTTTTTGGGTTGACAATCATAGGCTTTAACCAAATCGCGTTACTAGAGATAATGATATTGTGGTATTAATGGGTTAATGACTGTATCATCCAATCTTATTGCTAAATGTGAGGAGGATGAGGAGGCGTGGTAGTGGTAGTGGTAGTAGTAGTAGTAGTAGTAGTAGCAGTAGTAGTGATAAAAGGGCAGCTCGGTGCACAAGCATCCCACATTCATACAGGGTCCGGGGAAGGGCCGCACCCCAAGGGGTGAATTGTAGGCAGCCTAGCCTGACTTTATCAGTAACTGATTCCACAGCTCGAACCTGTGATACACAGAGACAACCTTACTATTGCTCCAAGGCTCCCCTTCAGTAGTAGTAGTGATAATAACGTAAAAACAACATCAATAATAATAATACAACAACACCTCCCATCGTGACACCCACTTTCGCAAGGTCTGAGGAGATCCTGATGTAGGCAACCTTTCCTCTACAATTATCCCTACCCATGGAAAGGTTGATTCAAAGATATCAACGAAAAAGGATTTTGGAAAAACATTTTACAGAAAAAACTAAAGATAAGTAACAGGGGATGAACTAAGAAATACTGATAATACATGTGACAGTAGCTATTTAAAACAAAAGTACAACATAGCAAAGGAAAGTATTATACCTTAACAAATATAGGTAGGCTAACAATATCTCTTCCAAAATAAATGTACTATCTCCATACAAAAGCGACATATGGAAAATAAGAAAAAAATATCCAGAAACACCCCATGACAAAACCTACCCTATCGCAACGGAATGACATCTATGAGGCTATCTCAGTATGATCCAACAACTTAATCATATCCCACCGTAATCTCCTATCATGAACCATGTCTCCCGTCAATCCTATAACTTCCAAGTCCTATCTAATAACCTCGTACAAGCTCTTCTTTGGTCATCTCGTACCTCCTCTACCGTTAGATTTGTTAATCCTCTCACATCTCCTCACAGGAAGATCAACACTCCTCTTCACATGATCAAACCATCTCAATTTAGTTTCCTTCATCTTATACTCGATGTGAGCCACTTTAACTATGTCTCTAATTGCTTCATTCCTAATTCTATCTACCCTTATATATCTACATATTCATCTAATCATCATCACCTCTACTAGTATCAACCTTTGAACCTGTGCCTTTTTTATAAGCTAACACTCCAATTCATACAACATAATAGGTCTACCTACCATATGACAAACTTTGCATTTTAATTCTATTAGCATCTTCTTATCACACAGCACACCTGAAGCATATACATTTTCAAACCCACTTTTACGAGCTGGCTAATGTCTTCATCAATATCCCTTTTCTTTTGAATGATCGAGCCTAGATATTTAAAGTTCTCGACCTTGGGTATTGTCATCCTATCAATGGTGACTTCTCCCCCCCCCCCTCCTCTTCTCTTCGACTGAAACCACAATGTAGGTATTCGATTTTTGATCTACTTAATCTAAAAGCTCTGTATTCTAGAATATGTCTTCATTGCTCCAACTGTTCACTAATTCTTTCTCTGGTCTCATCGATAAGAACAATGTCATATGTAAATAACATACACTATGCTAACTTATCTTGAATCTCTTTTGTAAGTTAATCCATAACCAAAGTGAAAAGGAAATGGCTTAAAGCGGAACCCTTATAAAGGCCCATACCAACGTAAACGTCATTGGTAACCCCTCTTAGCGCCCTAACATTCATCCTACCTTCCTTATACATATCCTTAATAGCTCGAATATACACAAGCGATATTTCTGTCTTTTCCAAGCAACTCCATAACACATCACGTGGAACTCTATCATATGCTTTTTCCAGGTCTATAAACACCATATGAAGATCTACCTTTCTAACTCTATACAATCCTAGGAGCCTTCCAAGAAGGTAAATCGCCTATATGGTCAACCTACCAGGCATAAAACCAAATTTATTCTTTGATATCAAAATATCTTTCTACAACCTTCTCTCAATCACCCTTTCCCATAACTTCATAGTATAGCTGTGCAGGGTTCTACCTCTATAATTACTACAATCTTGAATATTATCCTTGTTCTTCTGCAATGGGATAACCGTACTAAACCTCTATTCTCTTGGCATCTTATTCATCCTAAAAATAACTTTAAAAAGCTTTGTTAGCCACTTTAATCCCTCTTCACCCAAGCACTTCAACACTTCCCCTGGTATTTGGTCTAGTCCCTCTGTCTTTCCACTTGACATCTTGTTTAGCGTCTCTTTAATCTCATCCTTATTGATAGGTTCATAGAATCAAGAATCAAGTTGCCTCTCACTACTCTCTCGCTCCATCCTTTGAAAATCTTCCAACACTTCACCATTGAGGAGCTTGGATTTCTACCTCCTTAGCCAGCACCTTACAATCTTCATCTTTGATGAACCTCACATCACCCAAATCCCTAGTTCTTATTTTCTTAGCCCTAGTCAGCTTAAAGACCTCGTTATCCCCTTCCTCAATCTCCAATTTTTTATATAACCTATCATATGCCATGCTCTTAGCCACAATGACAACTATCTTAGCTACCTTTTTTGCTACCTTATATCTAACTTTACTAAACTCCTCATCCTCATCCATTCTGTTGTTAATGAAAGCATTGTATGCCTCTTTTTTCTCCTTGATTTTCTTCTTTACCTCCTCATTCCACCACCAGGCTTCCTTTATTTCACTATCACCTCTCTTAGATATACCTAAGGTTTCCTTAACCAACCATCGAATACATTCTGCCATTGCTTCCCACATTATATCTGCATCCTCTACCTACTTCCAATTTCCTTGGTAATCCTCTTTGATAACTTCCTAGCATTCTCCTTAGTAACATTCTACCACTGAACTCTAGGGTCCCCAAAACTACTCTTCTTCTACTTGAGACATTAGAACTCTACATTCAACACGAGTGATGTAATCCCCCTAAATTAAACATGTTTCACTGTTTGCATTCTTCTTAATAAATCCCTGAATTAGGACTAATAATTTCGATGATAAAGGTGATAAGCCCAATGATCGAGGCGTTACTGCCATCCCAAAAAGGATAACGCTTAAAGCAAATACCCTAAAGAGGACATATTTGAGCATAAATCAAACTCATATACATTTAACATCATAACTAACATGAGCTTTATACTTCACAACTAAGCAATTACCATAGAGTTTACGTCTCCATCAACTAAAGATCTTAAGCTCCAAACTATACATGTATGACATTACTGTTGATCCATCCAGATCCCTTGCTCAACTTATTTCTCCAACTGGTTTGTTATCATGAAGGCGTTTCACTAGTCATTTGCCTAAAACAAAACATGAAAAACATTTCGAACTATGAGTTGAAGCTCAGTACATGCATTCCCGTGCGGTGAAATTATCATTGCATGAATTGGCTGGGCGCCCTCTTCGCAATTCATTTTAAGCTAAAACAGTGAATGAGATGAATGTAAACTGCAATTACTAGTTATTATTTGATAATGAACCCCCTTGATGTTGTTATGATCTATGGATAGGTGTACACCTGCAAAGCCGATCGAGGGACCTGGCCTAAAGCCACGTGGATAACTGAAGGGCAATTCCCGATAACTAATAACTGATGGGGTCACTTATTAATTATGTAACAAATCACTGTGTAAACTGATTCATTGATGTACTTACCAAAACATGATAACTTTGATAAATACGTGCTGATTTCTAAAGATACAGGCAATGAACGTACCTGAAGTTTTTAAAATGCAATCTCACTTGATAATACTTATGCACAATGGGAAACGATAGACCAGGCCCCATTTCTACTTAAGAAATGTAGTTATAGGTAAATGCAGTTAGTAAACAACTTTCACTCCCATAATTTGTAACTTTATGAAAATTGAATAATAAAAGGGGCATCCATAATTGAAACAATTCCATATAAGATAATTTATACTAAAATGATTTTGAAAAATAAATAAGTTAGGGTGATTGAGCTCGAAGTAAAACAAATTGAAGCAAAATAGATCAAAATGAAATAATTGAGGTGATAACGAAAGGACTTTAATGGATATAAATGGAATGTAGGTTTTTGATGTTTCTGAAATGAATAATAAAAGGTTTAATATCAAGATGGGTGTTGTGAGGTTAATGAAAGCTCACATAACCCTAGTTTGGCCCGATAAACACCGATCTCAAGTAATTACTCTCCCTACTTCTCAAATTTCATTCTCATGTCCATGTAACTCAGTTTTTCAACCCATGTGAGCTTCTATACATACTCAAAGTTGTTGAACTAACTAAACTTTTTAATTTCTTTGCAATATCTATAATTATGTAGAAACTCCTGATAATATTTCCAAATGTCATGATTTCTTTCTTCCATCATATTAGCGTTTGAAGGTCTACTTTAGAAAATCCATATCTTTCACCCCCAACCTCCAATTGAGCTATAAAATCCCAATATGAAAAGCTTAAAAAGTCCCTCAAAACTTTCATTCATAGTGTAAAACATAATTACCACAATAGGGTTCTTAAAATTGGGTTAGAACACAACTGTGCACAGCTTGGGTCCTTCCCATGCAGTCTTGGAAAAACGGTCATAACTTTTTTGACAAAATTCAGAATGAAGCGATTCAAAAGGCATTTGAAATATAACTCATGGATCTATCTACCCACCAAAAATTATAACTTTTGGATGTCTCGATCATTACTAGTTTATTGGCAAAGTGACCCGTATTTTCTGCCAGTTCACAGCCACATTGCTTTTGCTTTCTCACTTCTTTTCACATAAATCCCCATGTAAAACCATTCCTTAAAACCATTTGACAAAGCCTTGTTCCTTGTCATCACCTTAAACGGCCATATTACTCAAAATCACTACATGATCATATTTACAGGTTTTACAATCATTCTTTCCACAAAAACACTTAGAAAGCTTCCATAACCTCACTTATTTGCATTAATAATTCAAACAAGGCCTTTTGGCCACTTATGGAATTTTCCATAATCCAATAATTTTGACAAAACTCACATAACATCATCCTTTTAAGTCAATAACACATCCAACCTTTAAATTACATCTAATTCAATCTAAATAACATACTTGATTCCAAAAAAAATCAAGTTAAACCATGTATAATCATGAAACTCCAGGTCACACCACATTCAAGTTTCCATCCAAATCACCATAAATGAGTAAAATAAGATCACCAACCATCTTCAAACTTATTCTCCATGCTAGATCACAACAATTAAACAAACAAACACAAATCCAAACTCTCTTGATTCATACTTGCTTGATCAAGCTCAAGCTCAACTCCTCCATCTGCGACATCCCCAAAAATAATAAAATTTGCATAATAACATTTATTTTGATCACAAGAGCATAAATCTTAAGTAGAACAATCATAGAAACCAAAAATACAATAAGATCAAAATAGGATTTTACCTCACTTTATGCTTGGATTTAAAGAGGAAGGGGTAGTGGGAGGTGGTGTTTGATGTTGGAGGAGGTGTGGCTGGTGGCAGCAAGGGTAGTCGGCTAGTGGCTAGAGTGGCGGCAAGAGGACTGAAAACAACAGCAACTTCTGCAAGGGGGGGCTGCCATAGGGGTGCGGAGGAGGGAGGAAGAAGAAGACTAGGATTTTTACTTGGTGGAAAGTAATGGGTTGTTATTATCTTGATGCTTGCCTAATATTTATCCACTCAAAAAGTCAGTTTTTGCTAATGATAATTATGATAATCAGGTTAATTTAATTACACCAAAATTTTTGAGCCACAATTTGAACCCAAAATGAATCAGACCGCAAATCTTGCCCAAATGAATTTGGGCCCAAAT
Organism: Selenicereus undatus; assembly: GCA_017589665.1. NCBI lineage: Eukaryota > Viridiplantae > Streptophyta > Magnoliopsida > Caryophyllales > Cactaceae > Selenicereus > Selenicereus undatus. Next base: position 62,886,253 of record JACYFF010019584.1, read on the forward strand.
TTTTGCATGGTTAAAAATTAAAATTTTGTGACATTATGAAAAATAATTTATCACATATTTATATTTATCGGGGCCTAATATCAATTCACCCGAAATTATTACAATAAATGGAACTCGAATTGCAAAGTAGAGCCCAAAATGAATTCTCCCAATCGGGATGATTAAATGAAATAAATAAATGTGAAAAATTAATAACACGAATTAATTAAATAAATAAACATGATTTAGGGTCCGGTAATTACAAGTGACCTATGTCGAGTTCCTAAATACTTACTTGGTATCACTTTACAATCCTTATACAACCTCCCATTATTCACCCTAGTCAGGAAGTAATCACTTTAAGTCTTTGTGATGCCACTCTTAAAGGCCACTAAGTGGTCCTCCTTCTTCTCACAATAGGAGTTTACAACCAGCAATTCATAGGCAAATGAAAAGTCCATAATAGAAACTCCTGCGTTGTTTATCTCCCCATAAGCGAAACCTCCACGAGTCGTATCATACTCGTCTGCTTTCACACCAATATGGCGATTAAAGTCTCCACCTATGAAAAGTTTCTTGCTCTGAGGTACATCCTGAATGACTAAATCTAAATCCGTCCAAAGTTGCATCGTAATATCCTCTGCTTAACTTATTTGAGGTGCATAAACACTAACCACATTTAGAATTTCTGATTCCACCACTATATTAATAGCCATAATGCAATCACTATTACGTGTCATTTCAACAACTAAGTCAACCAACTCCTTATCAACCAAAATACCAACTCTATTCCTAGCTCTGTTTCACCCCGAATACCATAGCTTATACTCATCAATTTCTCTAACTTTAACCCCCACCCACTTAGTCTCTTGGACACTAGTTATGTTAACCTTACGTCTATACAAAGATTTAACTAATATTGACCTATCAGTAACCCAATATTCCAAGATGTCAGGTGCAACTTCCGAAGCCCTATACCCCTCCTAACCGCATTTCCCCTCACATGACCAATTAGAACTAATACATTGCTCACCACTAGCTTAAGCTAACAACACCCACTCCTGAGCAATAACACACAATAACCACACCAATACAATAATAACAGTAATATACTACTAACAATACTAATAAAAAATAACACTAATAGTATTAAATTTAGAAAAAAATCGTAGAGGTAATAGTAAACACGAACTAAGTAAATAAAAGAGATAATAAAATAACACTAAATTTCGAAAAAATTGTAGAGGCAACAATAAACACAAACTAATTAAATAAAACAGATAATAAAATAACACTAGCTCTAAATTAGCAAGCAACAACTGATGCCGTAAATACAACATGAATGAATAAAATAAGCCGCAACCAAAAAGTGTTAAAGAGATATTACAAGAACTTCAAAGTAAATAAAAGTCAAAGGAAGGCTACGGAAGGATTAAGAGCATTCCCAGCCAGCGGAACTCATTTCAGAACTCTGGCATGCCACGTCAGCAGAAGTTCCACAGTTTTGGAACTTGCATTCTTTCATTCTGCCAGCCAGCGGAACTCATTTCAGGACAAATGATATAATATTTGTTGATGGAGCCCACAACTAAACATACTTTATTTGCTTTATGTAATAAAATTTGTTGTTGCATAATTAATTTTGTGTAAGTTAAAAATAATTTACATTTTTCGAATGGGGAAATATGTTTTTATCTTCCCGAAAAATCGACTAATTTATTTTAAAGTCTCCTAATTGTGTAAGTTAAAAATGACGATTTGTTTTATGTAATAAAATTTGTTCTTGCATAATTAATATTGTGTAAGTTAGAAATAATTGACATTTTTCGAACGGAAAAATGTGGTTTTATCTCCCCGAAAAATCGACTAATTTATTTTGAAGTCTCCTAATTGTGTAAGTTAAAAATGACGATTTGTTTTATGTAATAAAATTTGTTGTTGCGTAATTAATTTTGTGTAAGTTAAAAATAATTTACAATTTCGGAACGGAAAAATATGTTTTTCTCTTCCGGAAAAATGGACTAATTTATTTTAAAGTCTCCTAATTGTGTAAGTTAAAAATGATGACTTAATTTATATTGGTTGAACGAATACGAAGCATATGGAATATGATGTAGAATTGAATTGATACAAGCGCAAATAATTTCTCCTACATTGAAGACAATTACAACTCGAGTGTTCAAAATTTAAAACACTAATTCATAATACAACAACGGCGAATGACGGATAACCCTTCACACCTATGGTTGTGAGCTTTGCCGCGCCCTATGGCGATTCCAGATTTCCTCGATAAGGTCTGATTGGAGACGTGCATGTAGTGCGGGGTCATGAATTTGTGCTACTCTACGGAGGTAGGCAGCATAGCACGGATGATGGGCCTGTTGGACATTTGGTTGCGGGGTGTTGTCGTCGACATCATCGTAGTCGAAAGCAAGATCATACGAATCTCGTTCATCCTCGACGATCATGTTGTGGAGTATAACGCATGCCTTCATTATCATACCCAGCTCACCTTTGTCCATGTTTCGAGCTGGACCGCGAATGATAGCGAACCGGGCTTGTAGAACCCCAAATGCTCTTTCCACGTCCTTTCTAACAGACTCCTGACGTTCGGCGAACAATCTTGCCTTAGGTCCTTGGGGAAGAGAAATAGTTTTCACGAATGTTGCCCACCTTGGATAAATACCATCCGACAGAAAGTACCCAATATTGTACTCGCGATTGTTCACGACGTATTCACATTTTGGAGCCCGACCCTCATACACCTCTTGGAAAACATCTGATCGGTGAAGAACATTTAAGTCGTTCAGGCTACCCGGGCACCCAAAGAAGGCGTGCCATATCCAAAGGTCATATGATGCAACGGCTTCAAGAATCAAGGTGGGGACTCTGTAAATCCCTTTTGCAAACATCCATTTCCAAGCCGATGGACAATTCTTCCATTCCCAATGCATACAATCTATACTGCCTAACATGCCGGGAAAATCACGTGCCTCGGCAACTTGCAACAGTCGGTCGACATCAGCTTGTGTTGGTTTTCTCAAGTACTCGGCCCCAAACACTTGAATGACAGCAGCAACAAAGTTTTTCATACATTCCATAGCCGTGCTTCCTCCAATTTTTAAGTACTCATCTACACAATCTGCTGAAACCCCATAAGCCAGCATACGCATTGCTGCGGTGCACTTGGTGAGCGGCGACAACCCACGCCTACCAAGACCATCGTGCCTCAACTGGAAGTACTCAAAGCGACTACTGAGGGCGTCCACAATGCGGATGAACAGGTGTTTTCGCATCCGAAATCTACGCCGAAAGTGGGTTTCATTGTACATAGAGTTCTCTGCAAAGTAGTCTCTGTGGAGGCGATCGTGTGCATCTTCCCGATCCCTCCGAATGAATCTTTTCTTCTTTCTTGGTCGTTGGGATGATGAAGCTCGTTCCCCTTGTCCATGTTTCACAGCTAACTGAAACGACTCCACGTGAGATTGATTGTTGAGTATGGTCTCAAGAATGGATGAGTCATCACTAGAAGATGATGACTCCAATACAAATCTGAGATGATCTATTAACTCCGTGGATGAGTCATCACTAGAAGAAGATGGGTCACTCATTTTGTTGCACCTGTGACAGAAGTTTGCAAATGTTAGGGAAATGCTCGTGACATTAACAAAGCAAATTAAGAGAGCATTGCAGTGAAAAGTGAACTATAAAAATGTAACTAAATAAAATGAAATTAAAATGGAACTCATTGAAAGACATTACACATTTCATTCCACAACGTGAAGGAGTTCAATTACAACAAACTATTGGCAAAAGAAAGAACAAAAAAAGCACAACGTAAAAAACATATTATTCCTAATACATGGGTGTCAATCTAAAGAAGGGCTGGCGTTGGACGAAGACGATGTTTGGCGGTACCAGCTCCGAATTTCTTCCTGAAGTGGACCATATCGCGCTTGATCCTCTGGACACATCTTAGCAATGTCCATTCTCAATATCTTGTCCTCATACTTCATCCGTTGGAAGTGCTGATGGGAGTCTATTAGTTCAACAGCTCTCTTAGCTGCTTCGGCCTTAACCTTAGCGGCCTCCGCCTTCTTCTCTTGGGCGATGACATATCTTTCGAACATGGTGCTGTTCTTCATATTTGTTGTCCCCATGGTGGATAGCTCCTTGGTGACAACATCAAGCACCGAGGCATGCGCTCTCTCTTTCGCCTTTCTTTTGGCGGCCTTTCTTCCAATGGGGCGGATCAGTCCACCCACTTCCTCTGTTGGTGTGTCATCACTAGCAGGAGTTGTTGGTGTGTCGGGGGTGCTGGGTGAGCCAGATGTGTCACTCTCTGAGTAACCGCCCACCTCATTGATCCGCAAGCGTTTAGTCGCCACATCTGCAGATTGATCGCAATTGACCTCCCACTTCGGTTGGTCTTTGAGTAGCACCCACCAATGCATCAAGTCGAACGGTTTGCCCACCATATCAGCGTATAGATCTTGGGCCTTCTGCATAATATCATCATCATTCGCCCCACTTGGGTTAGCCCTATAAGCCTGGCCAACACAAGCGGTCCACTTTGACACAAGTGGAGCTGCTCGGTTCCAACGGGCATTGCAAACTTTCGCTCCTCGCTTCGTTGCTCCGTCGGGAGCGTGCTGGTTGTAGGCATTTGCGATCTTCGTCCAGAACCCCGTTTTCTTTTGGTCAGCCCCAATCATGGGGTTGGTGCTGACGTTGATCCACGATGTCACCAAGCGGCGATCTTCTTCCAATGTCCATTTGGAAGTCACGCTGCCAGTCTCATTATGGATAGGGTTGGGTGCAGGGCGGGGTGTTGATGTGGTCATACTAGTAGGTGCTGGTAGCTGATAAGGAGGATGCATTGAACCGTACGTGAAATTTGGAATTGGGGGTCCATGCTGGCCTTGGAGGGGAAAGTTTGGTGGTGCTTGAGGATATTGCATATGTGGGTATTGTTGAGGGTATTGTGGATGGTATTGCCAATTAGGAGGGTTTGGGACAATATTCATGTTGTTTGCGGCATCCCGTTGTGAATTATCCCCAGTTAGTAAGTTGATGAAAGATTGAGGGTGATTGGGATCCATTTTAAAGTGCACACCTACCAATGTATGAAAAAAAAAAACATAGAAACACTTAATTTCTCACATAATTTACAAACAACATAAACAATTCTAATTTCGACTTTGTAAACAATTGAATTGTAATTTCTAAACATAGTAACGTTTACACATTTTTTTCAATTCTAATTTCTCAAATATTTCAATTCTTACCCTGCCAATATTTTACCCCAACAAAACATACACAATTTAGAAACTAATTTTCTATCACGCATGTTCTAAAACAAGAGCACAAATTATTAAATATAGTAATCATGTACACAATAAAACTAACACATATTTAAATTCTAATTTGCAAGCATACCAACTACATGTACATATTTCTTACCCTACCTTTTTTTGTTTCGTTATACAATAAAACATTCACAGATTCAATTCATCACACTTCGTAAACAATCACGTAATTAATTTATACAATCAACCATTTAATAACGCATTCCATTTCTATGATCATATAATGAACAACAAAATTAATTTCCAACATCAAGCATTTCATAACGTGGACGTAACATTTTTTTGTAACAACTTATGAAATTCACTTACTATCATGCATTCAAATTCCTCAAACAACACCATTTACAAACTCACATTATACATCATGTGGTCAACAAGAACCAAAAATATAAAATTTGGTAATCATGCATCTAACTTCTAACTAACACATACTCCAATTTTTTTTCCTCATCAAGTCATCATATATTTCTAACCATTTCATAAATTGTAAGTAACTTATATTTCAATTGCGACACTACAAATATTTTTTACCATGTTGTAAAGAAGTTTGCGTAATTATTATATTCTTACCCTACCA
>JACYFF010019584.1:62901324-62925026 GCA_017589665.1 Selenicereus undatus
TATCCTCGGTGATACGGTTTGTGTACATATCCTCCCCTTCACCGAGAAATAGGTTTGGTTGTAACTCATACAACTGTAAGTCCTGTTTGACTTCACCAATAGTCGGGAACTCATCCTCAAGAAAGTCGACATTTCGGGAATCAATTTCCCTCATGCCGCCACTAGGATGTTCTCCGTACATCACATAACCTTTTGAATGTTCAGGGTATCTAATAAAGACCATTTACACCAATCTTGGTACGCAACCAAGCTGGTTTTATACTCATCAGTATGAGTAATATCCGTGTCGTCCTTGTCTCTAGTCAGGGGTGCTGACATTGTGGTTGTGAGGTGTTCTAACACCTCACACTCTTCCAGAAGAAACTGAATCTTCCGGCGCCACATGTCATAGTTGGATCCATCCAACCTTTCATTGGTGGTCAACTCACCAATCATAGAAGTCTTAGAAGCCATATCTAAAGTGCGGAAACGAACTGATCTCTTGACGCCTTTTTGCTCTACGATCTGAACCCGGCGGCTACTAGAGTCCCGACAATGTGACCACGACCCAAACCCGAACAAGTGACACACACTCACGTTTTTGAGAAAATGGGAATTAGCAGTTTGCAGAGAGTCTTAATCAATTGCTTAATACCCTCTTATTTTTGTCAAATGGGTGGGATTTTATATGCCACTTAGACATGGCTATTTACTAAAAATAGCTACCTAAAATCCCTCATTCTTTCCTGATTTCCTGCTTAGTGGACGTTGCCACTAACAATATGAATGATGATTTGGGCTTTGGAGTTGAATATTGCCAATTTACTTGATTCAAATATTCTTTTTTGATTTAGTAATTCATATGGATAGTGGTAATAAGTTTAGTTTCGTCTTTCTCCTAAATCTCGTCGGAATTAACTTTTTGTTTACCAAAAAATACCCCCTTAATTGTTTCATTAAAACATTGGGTACCTTAAAACGTGTTCTCAAAAGAATGTGTCCTAAAAACAATTTGCCTAGATTACGGGTACCTCAGAGTAAATTTTTTGCAAATGAGAGCTTAGACTGTATCTTCCTTCGAATGTTAGAGATGGAGAAAGCAAACACACATAATGAGGGACAAGCCCATAAGACAATCATCAATAAGGTTAAAATCTGCATGCAGAAATTGAAAACAATGATTTGGAGAACCCAAGGACAACCATCAATATCGCAAATTTCATGTGTACAACAATTGTTTGGTATAAATCATCAGCTCAACGCTTCAAGTTTTGGTGAATTGTTTGGAGCTATATTACGTGGACTCAGGTACAAGCATCTCACATAGGTTCATGTCCAAGTGTCCAACTTTGCCATTTTCACGAAAATTTGCAGATAATGCTTTGTAGTTTGAATTGTCAAGTGTCATACCCTTGTCTAAGTGTCGATAGTCAGGCATGGATACGATAGGGTAAAATAAAGTATTGGAGAAAGATGGCTTTGGATGTATGTGGTATCAAACCTACTTGAAATAATCTCTGTTCATTTTCATTGTTGAAACTTTCTTAGGCTTTAAAGAGTTTAAAAGCAGAAAAGTCTTGATTTTGCAATAGAGAGCCGAAAAAAAAGAAAAATAGGCCTTTGAAAATCGAAGAAACGAAATAAGAGATAGGGTTAATTGTGTTTCAAAAAAGGGAAACACGAACTACAATTAGAATTCTAATTATTTTGTAAACTATTGATTTAATATCTAGGGAGCAAGATCAGACTTTATATGTGATTTATGAAGGAAATGACCTGGACATTCGGTTGATTGTACCTGATGAATTATCGACACTAAAATCATGTGCAAAGCTTAGAATTTGCATGCAAAAGAAAGGCCAACAACCCCCTAAGTATCTAATATTTCAATTTTTACCCTCCTCGGATGCAAAGAAAAGAATATGATACAGAAATTGATGATGACTTGTTAGTTCATGGAAAGATGGCCGAAGATAACCTTTCTCATGACCTCAACCAGGAGCCCAAGTTTGTTGTGCAGATTAGCTGAGAAGTTAGATGCTGACATTGTTGTTAATGAGTAAGAAAAGGCTGATGAACATGAACTAAGAGAACCAGCTATGATATAGAATAATGTTTCGGATGTTGATGACGATGCATTTGAGGTCTTGTAATGCCCCACATTCTCTAATCACCTAATTATCTTAATCTGATTTTTTTTAGTGTAATTGCAACGAAGGCCTCGTTGATGGGCACGTTACCAATGTCTAGTATTGGGCTAGGCTATGTAAAAACTACACATCTGTAGCTGGGATACCCTTTTATCCACAAGACCAAACAAACTTAAGAGTATTCAAGCTAACTTTACATCATCATTTAACTTTACATAACTAAAATACAACTTAATCAAGTATTTCCTAAACTCTTATAGCAAGCAAGCATGCCTATCAACAAAAAGGGAATACATTCGACAGGTTTAACTACATTCTTCATGTCTTTATGCTAGCCAAAAGTCACTATGAACAGCTATGGCCATCCATCAGCAAAAGGGTATAGAGGCATCCTTCTATGTCTTGTTGCTATCAGGCATGCTAGGAGGAGGACTATTCACTTATCCCTTACCTAAAATAGAAAACAAAGAAAATATATCAAAAAATAAGTCGAAGCCTAGTACGCTTATCCTGTTACTTTAAATAAACTTTTGAAACAATTTAATTGAGTGTGCACATTTCAATTCATTTTAGTTCAAAATAGGAGAGGGAGAGACTACAAGTAAAACTACTTTGACCTTTACCATCTAGAAGTGGACCCCTACTGACATTTGAGGTGATTATTAAGATAGGTGTGCACCTCCGAAGCCAATCGGCAAGCCTAAGCTGAAGATGTGCTGGTGAATTGAATTGGTGTAAGTCCTGATACTTGTTAGTTGATGGGACAACTTGATTAAGTGACAAAACATTACTTCAAACCGATTCATATCGTGAATATTCCATGAAATTTATATAATTTTGATAAATAAGTGAATTTTCAAAGAGAACAGGCAATAAACGTATCCAGTCTTTTCAAATTTCTAAAATATTTGTTTTTGTCTTGACAACAACATATATGGTCTCCTATCTGCTCCAAAATATTTATTTTGATGGTCAGTAGAGTTCCAATTATTGATTTTATATAAATTACAACCTTAGTAAGTAACTCATAGTTTTCATTATGACTTTTCTTAATTATGAATGCAATCAAGATTATTTACCTGAGCGCACAAATCAATTTTGGTTTCCCTATTTATATCATGCCCTGTTTTTACTATTATCGCTATCATTATCCTTAAAGGCATTAACACTATTATGGTCATTAGAGGCATGAGCATTGGAATTTTAATACTATTAATAATATAGCTATTAGTAATGTTATTATTAAGGTTGTTATTATCATTGTTGTTATTTTTAATATTAGGAGGAGTATCATTATTAACATCAGTAAAGAAATTTTGGATTAGCCGAGTTCAAGTCGCAGTTCTAAGTTTATTCTCAATGTCAAGAACATGCTTTTTGCCCAGATCAGAGAGTATTCACTTTGAACGCCTCAAATAGACTTTGATTCTTAATTATTTGTTTTTTGTTATAAGAAAATAAGTGAAGTCTTTAACTCAAGTGCATATAACTCAACCTCTGGTCACTCCCTTGGGTAATTTTACATTTAAAGCCACTCTTAACAATAACTAGAATCCATCATCATCAATACTTTGATTAAACTCCTAGCTCCCTATTGCCTTCAAATCACTAAGTCCACTCAATTTTCAAACTAAAAACACCTTAACTACCCTTGTTTAGTCGTTATTTGGTTTGAGTTGTGAAACTAATGGGTATGCATCACTTTCAATCCATTTAAGCATGAATCACTCAACTACCCTTGGTTGGTCGTTATTTGGTTTACATTAACAATTAATTATTCAATAATATTAATTTTAATCCATTAGCCCTACTCGAACTATGCTGTAGGAACAAATCTTTACCATGGCTTCTAATCACTATTTCCACTCAACTTATACACTAAACTCAAATCCAATTCTTTAAGTTACTCCCTCCAAAATTTATTATACTCAAAGGCTCACTTCCCTCCTTTTTCCATTCCTGACACCAAGTTAAACCTCACTTTTTCTCTCTTCTATAGTTAACATCCAATGCACACATACTCACATAACCCATCTACCTCTAACTCATTCAAAACACAATCAAAAATACCAAAAATTCAATATAAACAAATTACAAAAACACTACACGACTCACGCTTAATCTCTAGTTCCACCATGAATACCTATAACCCCCACTTTCTCCAATCCATAGAATTACAATAATGATTTCAAATTTACACAAATTACATTCATCCACAATAAGAAAAACTCACTAATAAATCAAATTAAAGAGTAAAATAAATGAAAACAAATGAGCAGAAGATTAGGGCTCACCTTCCAACAATTAAAGACACAAGTTAAGGAAAGATGATAGGGAGGTGGTGGCAGTGATGCCTGGCAGCAAGAATGGCAGTTATGGCTACTTGCTCGGCGTCGTCTGGCTGGGCGTTTAGCGTGAGTAAAAGGTGGAGCATCCTATGACACGGGGGGAAATAGCGAAGCAACAGAATGGGGGGTCGGGCAGAGAACAAAAAAGGGGTGGTTACGTGGTGTTCTTACTAAAAAATTTTATTTACCTATTATGTTTTTAATCTATCTCCTACCCTAAAATTCTAGATATCTTTTGTTTTTCCTTCCTTCTTTGGTAAGACTAATATTTGGGCTAATTTATTTATTTATTAATTACAAATGATTTTACATGGAGCATGAATGATTAATTTTATTTCCAGGGCACTTCGTCGTTTTAACTTGGAATCGCATAAATATTTGGAATGCTAAATTGGAGTGCGACACTCAACTTAATTAAATTAAATTGACATTAATCAAAGTAATTAGTTGTGATTACGTTGGGGATGTTACAACCTTTTCTCCTAAATATAAGTTTCGTCATCCAAACTTGTTAATGTGAAAGAAATATATAGGTACTTACACATGCTCTTTTGTCTCCCATGTAACTTCAAATAAGGTATAGTTAGCACACAAAACTTTGACTAGAGGAATGTTCTTACTACGAAGTTGTTTAACTTTGTGATCTAGTTTTTGCATAGGATGCTTCTCACAGACTAAGTTCTCAATAACCTCTATAGGCTCTGTCACAATAGCATGATATGGGTCTGGAATATATTTATGAGCTGTGAAGTATGAACAACATTGTGCACATACTCAAGTTCTACAAGTAAATCCAAAATTTGAACCACTTGGTTTAACTTTTCAATGATTTCAAAAGGCCTAATATACCTAGTACTCAACTATTCCCTGACATTAAATCTCCTCACATCCTTGATTGGTGATACCTCCAAGATAGCCACTTAGGAATACTTGATCTCCCATTCCAAATACTAATGATCGCCTTCTTCTATCGACATAACTCTTTTCTCAACTTTGAGAAGCCTTGATGTGTTCTTGAATCTTCTTACCTTCTCAATAGTCTCTTGGATTAACTCAGACCCTATAATCAATGTTTCATGTAATTCACTCCAACATAATGTTGTTATCCCATATAACGCCTCAAACAAAGCCGTTTTAATTGTGGACTGATAATTGTTGTTGTAGGAAAACTCCAACAAAGCCAAATCATCTCTCTATTTCCCTTGAAAATCAAGCACAAATGCCCTCAACATATCCCTTAAGATTTGATTCACCCTCTCAATATGTCCATTAGGGTTACGGTGATAGGAGTTGCTGAAATTTAACTTTGTTCAAAAGCTTTCTATAAAGCTTACCAAAAACAATTTGAAACCTTTTATCCTTATAAGATACAATATAAACCTTTTATCCTTATAAGATACAATATCATTTGCTATTCTATACAACCTAACAACTTCTTTAACATATGATTGTGCCAGCCTCTCCACACCTCAAGTGCTATGAATTTGTATGAAACGGGTAGATTTAGTGAATCTATCAACAACAACCCAAATGGAATTCATTTTTTAGGCTCAAAGGCATAATCATATAACAAAATCCATTGAGATTGATTCCCATTTTTCATATGAGAATTTTCAATAGCCTCAATTCACCTATTGCATGTTGATGCTTAACTTTCACTTTCTGGCAATTTAGACACTTATCCACACATTCAGTAATTTTCTTTATTCTATAATTTTGTTTTTCATATTACCCCACGAAAAGTATTGCTTCAAATCCCTACACATTTGCTCCTACTAGATGCGCTGATTAATGGGTATTATGAGCTTCCTCTAAAATCTTCCTTTTTAACTCCTCCTTATTTGGCACACATAGCCGATTCTAAATCCTCTAGGTTTCATCCTCATTTATCACAAGTTAGGTGATTTTCTTTTTGTAATATTCTTCCTAATCCTTTTTAATTTGGCATCATCCTTCTGCCCTTAATCTCTTTCATTATGGAATGTCGTATTTGTAAAGCTTACAATAACCATTTTATTTGTGCATGTAACACATGCTCAATACCCATATTTTCTAAGTCTCTCAAGACACCGGGTCGGGTAATCATTATAATATTCAAATTGTCCTGGGTCTTCCTACACAAAGCATCCACTACCACATTCCCCTATCTTGGGTGATACTGAATTTGTAAATCATAATCCTTATGTAATTCCAACCACCATCGCTGCCTCAAGTTAATCTCTTTCTAAGTGAAAACATATTTTAAACTATTATGATTAGTAAAAATCTCACATGGTACATCATATAGTACAAATCGCACTACAAGAAATTATGGTTTTTGTAGCAACAAAGTTTGCCACAATATGTTGATATTTCGGTACAAAAAGTCTATTGTGGCAACTTAAAAAACTGCTACAAGGTTGTCACAGATAGTCCATTACAAAAAGCTTTTGTGGCAAATTTAGTTTTGCTACGAATTATGTAGCTTTTGCGGCAAATTTTAACTTGCCACAACTTGGAATTGGCCACAATAGCATATTATTTGTAGCAAGTTCCATTTGCCACTAAATCCATATTTGCTACAAGAAGGTTTTATTTGTAGCAAAATACAATTGCCACAAACTATATTTTGTCGTCTATTTGGATATATTTTGTGGCAATTTACCTTTGCCGCTAAACTTATCTTAGAAACTGGTAAACTTTGATTACATTTGTTTTTTTTTATTATTATTATATGTTGCAAGACTGTTTACCGTTTGCAAATAATAATTTTGTAACGACATTCTCATGAATACATACACAAAATAAATCAAAGCGAAATGCAATCGCATATACTCAAAATGAAATTGCATTAAATATATAATCATCATATGATGTGTGCAGCCATGGTAGCTACTACAATTTTGACAACTGTATATGCTTAGTTCATAATTCTAAAATAATAATTAAAAAAAACTCCAACTCATCCATATAAGTGTTCAACTTCTTTTTTGGGGGGAGGGGGTTATTCTAGGGACAAAAGTATAATGTGCTATGTTCTTGATTAAGTTAGTTTTCTTCACTTGAAATCTTTAATAAAGAATCTTTGCCATTAAGCGAAACTTGCAATAAAAAAATAAACACTTAATGAGCATTTAGTGTTCACATTTCAAGATAAATAAGAAACAACTTATAATTCACAACATATATAGGATAATACAATTATACAAACTCAAAATGACATTCTATTTTTTTCGACACTTGACCCCTAATCTGAGTCATATAGATCACTATCCTGAATTTACAAGCCTTCTAGTTCAACAAATAGGGGCACATGCTTTAACCACTTATAAGACTAATGAATCACCTCCCCTCTTCCAAATAAAATCCTCAACAAATACAAGTAATTAAGACCTATCCAGGACCAGGCTATGTATCTAAAAAGCAACGTGCATTTTTATGATAGTACCAACACTAGAACATACAACACTTATATCATATGATAAATAATTTACAACATGCCATATTTTGAAAATCTGCACTCCCATTAAGGGTGCCCATCAACTCCATAGCTGGAAACACATATGCTCAGATAACATAGCACCAACACTAAGTACAAAGGGTAAAAACAGGACAAGGTTATTCTGATGAATGATGGCTGATATGCGCATCCATGAGGAAACAAATGAGTGTACAAAGTACAGAAAATTTTAACAGAAGAGCGAAGAATTTTTTCTCTCTTAGAATGCAATTGTTCTAGTGGCCTGCAAGCAAAGAAGAAATAGAATCAATGTTCTGTGCTGGGACATGCATGTTCTGTGCTATAACTGTCATCAAAATTCATTAAATATTTAGTGTCTTTGATGCATAAATCTGACTTGGTAAATTACAGGTAATAATCAATGAATGAAGAAACAGAATTATATTTTAATACTGGATCACTCAAAGTTAATCATTGTCTTGGAATTCTCATAAAGTGCAACTGAAGAGTCATTAAAAAACACCCTGAGCTGCATGCATATAAATGCACAGATAGAGCACAACATATGAGCATTTGTAGCCAATTTGTTGGGATCTTCCAATGGGGCTCCTAAAGCATAGCTATAAGAATATAGTTTGCTCGAGTTGATTCATAGTCTGGAAATACAGCTTTAATTGAATATTTTGCAGCAAAATAGTCAACTAAAATTGTTTAATTAAGACAACCCCAAAACAAAAACAGAGAAGAAAAAAAATAGCAGTCATTAATTTTTACTCTTCAGTGGTGGGCTTAAATGTGTTTTTCTAGCCATTAACCACCATAAAAATCAACCCAAAATTTCTCTACTCTTCACTTTAATTTTTAATAAGACATCTAATCTCCCACATCGAAGGCCAATCACAACCAACAATCAAAACTAGCAATTCCCGAAAGATAGGCCTTCAACCACTAATACTCAAGATATAGTCGTTTTTCAGGGATATATTACACCCCTCAGCTTAAAAATGTCATTGTAAGCCTCTACACAAATGGCCATCAGAGCCAACAAACAATAACAAATAATCAAATTGCTGACCTTGTTCACAAGTTGCAGCAACTTATTCCTGAAATGATGATCACGGTCGAGGCAATGTCTCAAGGATAAATGATGATTAAATTGCCGACCTTGTTCACAAGTTTAATTCCTAAAAAGCACAACAGGAGAGGCTCTGACAAGGTATACATAAACCTATGTATACATTCAATTACCATTCTTTCATTCACTCATACGTGCCATGACTAGCCTTTCTCTCATGGCATTAACAATCTTATACCATGCAGCATGATGAACTGAAATATTATAATGTGATGAGTAGCACAAACACATAATGGATTGTAGCACAAAAACATCATTTAATTAAGCAAAAAGTACAGAGAATCAAATGAGTTTCACAAATCAAATTTGCTAATTAACCAAAAAGTATAGAGAAGTGGAGGGGGATATCCAGGCATCATCATAAAAAAGTATAAAGAAAAATACCGAAAGCCTCTATATTTGGAGGAAACTTGAGCCCTCCCTCATAAAGAAGATACATTGTAGGAGCTCAAACTTAACTGAAAATTGCAATAGTTTAAAGCGTTTTGTTAACCAGAATATGGGGAATTATTTTATGAGACTGAATAAGTTGGGGCAGATGGAATATACCTGGATGGAGCGTAGGGATTGATCTAGTCCTCGTCACTTGTCTTACAGGTGCATCTAATTAGGCATGCATTCTTTCATCTGATACGCATAATCAAATACTATGAAAATAGTTTATTTAAATTAAAATATCATGGAATAAGAAACAGATGATAAGTAACAAACTCAGCAAATAAACCCAAGTTACAACAACAGCAAATTATGAGGTTTTTTGGGGGCTCCAACAGAATTAGTGAAGCATTTCACTAAACAAAATTTCTATCAAGGAAGGGAAACATAATAGAGGCTACTGCTTTCTGACCAGTGGATGATTTTCTCAAAGTCGCCTATCTTTCCAATGTAGGTCTATGCATAGTGAAGTTTTCATTGTCATATGCCACATCCTCCAATTCAGCATCCACTCTTTCATCTTCATTTGGTATATAGTCCTCCTCTTCTTCCATAATTAATCCTCTTTGCCTTGTACGTTCGTTGCTTTTTGTAAAAGGTAATCCAAGTTCTTGAACTACCCTATTGTTTTTTTTTAATATTTCTATCACGTCATTTTTCATATTCTATCATGCTCTGACAAACAATATGATTCAAATGATTTGGATTCCTTTTTACCCTAGCCATATTTTTTAGACTATCCAGCGTGATATAAATGGTGGACCTACAATCGGGAAAAAAAACATAAGTTAGAGTGTATACAAAGAAATAAAGGTTCTAAATATATTTCATAGAAAGTGCAAACAAGTAAGAGCACTTACCAAGGTTTTTTGCATTACAAAATATGTGAAATATCTTAATCTCAAGAAGCATATAAGTAAAGACGTACCAAAAAGTTGAATCAAACATCCAAATCACTAAGACACATGTTTTGCCTTTTTGGTAAAAAGGAATCAAATAGGAGAAAACGACATAATTTTAGCAAATGACAACTTTAATACTAATTGTCAATTTCATATGCAAACAACGGTATGTCCTCTTCTCCACTTGACCCAGGTTCACTGCTATCATCAACTACTTGCATTTTCCCTTTCTTTTTATAACGTTACAACTGTTGTGCCACAAGATCAACATCCACCACATCTAGTTCGACATCATTCCTAACCAAAGACATTGCACCGTGAGCAGACATAGGGATATATGCTTCTTTATTAGCCTCATCGTCACTAACTGGAAACAATTTTGCTCCCTCATCTTCATCATCAGAAGGTATACCATAGAAATTATGAGGATTTGTTTTCAGCACCACTTGCCAATTTTGATGTAAATGATCCTTCACATAGTACACTTGTTCAACTTGAGATGCTAAGACATATGGCTCATTTGTTTTCACGTTCACTGTAGTTATGCCATATGTTTCTCTTTTTATTCCCACATTTTCAGAGAACACATCATACCATTCACAGTCAAACAGAATAACTTTATGGATGCTACCATAATCTAGTTCTATAATCTCCTTTAGAGGACCAAAGCATTCTTTTTCTCCACTGTGCACAGCACCTTTCACCAGAACGCCACAATTATGTGTGTTGAGATTTTTAACCTGTGCTTTTGTTTGGAATGTATAACCATTTACAACATATCCATCAAAGTAAGTCACTCTCTTGATAGGGCATTGTGCCAAATTTAGGAGCTCACGACTTGCTTTCTCATCACGTTCATTCCATAATTGGGTAACCTAGACCAGCAAATAAGATGCATCAGTACCCATGTAGCATTGATTGCTCCAACGAGGCAAGTAACATGACTATGTATCTTTATTACAAACCGGGCAAGCAAGACGTCTTTTTACACTCCATCTAGACAAATTTCCACATGTAGGAAAATCATTAATTGTGCACATCAAAGCAGCAAGCAAGTTAAAATATTCAGCTTTAAATGCATCATATGTATTTACACCATTCCACAAAGTCTTCAGTTCATCAATTAATGGTTGTAAATATACATCAACATCAGTTCTAGGAGCAGTCTTACTAGGGATGATCATGTTCAAAAATGTATATGGCTATTTCATACACATTCAAGGTGGTAAATTGTAAGGAACCAAAAAAACATATCAAATGTTGTAGGTTGAATTTATGTTTGCGTAAACCCATCGTTATATAAACCGAAACTCACATTACGCGGATCTTTTGCAAAATCAAAATAGGATGTATCATATGACTTCCAAGCGTGTGCAAATGCCTTGACATGCCCTCTCATGGCTTGTGGTTTCCTGATCATTGATTTTTTTATTTTTTTTTTGGTCTCCCCTATAGAGGAAATATAATTTTTGTCAAAGCCTCCTAGAGATCCTTTATGTTCATAGTAGCTAACATCTTAACCTTATCCTCTAAGTTGGCAACATGTGGTTCAAGAGTGTCATTGACCCTGATTAGTCTGCTAACTTAAATTTTCATTTTCATAGATATAATAGAAAATCATGAGATGTCATGTTAGAGGAAAAGCTATTAGGGTATCAGTAGATTCAATTCCAGGAGGAATCCTAATTCTGAAGACTTTCCCATAGAGCTGGATCCCTTCACCTTATCTCCTAGATTGTCTAGACGAACATACTAGCTATTAACCTACTCACAATTTAAGTTTCTTATAGGAGACTAATTAACGACATTCATAGGGTCTCTAACATATTCTTCTTTAGTTAGAGGCACGTTAAAGTGTTTGAAGATGAGACTGCAAAGATTTGTGTAAGGCAAAGTTGATGGCCTTTTACTGGTGTTTGTAGTTGTGCTTGTCGTGCAGGAAACTATTATTATAAACACAAATTGTCATAGGGTTCATATATTAGGTTGAAGAGGGATAGGATATGATCATGTGGGTTCTCTGTTAAAAACATATTGGTAGTAGGGTTCTCACAATAATGTAAATGTTGGTATTAGAAGGTCCTCTTTTCTCCTCATTAACTCTAACGGAACTCTGTCACTGGAAGCTAACAGAGATTTGATTGCTTCTGCCTATTCATCCTGAATAATTCCCTAAGTTCATCAATTGTAGTCTTGATTTCACTCCTTTTACCAATGATAAATGATATATCGAATGTTTAGTCTGTTCCTTCTTTAAATTTACATAGAATAGTGTTACAAAATCTAGGTATGCTTCATTCTCATGTTGAAATAAAGTATCACAACCAAAAGATTCTAATTTCTTAAAAGTTAAAGCCACCATTCTTTAAACATTCAATGCAATGTTCTCATGGGGTACATAGAGAACTCAACACAACGTTACATTCATCAACTGAAAGTTCTATGGCAAAAATAAGCTACCTATAGATAGAATACAAACATAACGACAAAAAATGGTGTGAAAACATTGGACTTTTCGGATATAAATGGTGGGAGCTTTTACAACATAAGTACCTTAAAATATGGATGTTCCTTGAACCAAAGAGACTCCCCATCCTTTCAAATAGTTACAGCAATTGAGCTGAGTTTTCAAAAATGAAAACAACATCACAGTTTATATGTATTATGAAGAACCCACCAAAGGAAGGAAATATAGAGAATGATGGAGTAATAAATTATATGTTATTTAAGAAGGAAACACAATTACACACACACTACGGGTACACAATAATGACAATAAAACTCTATTATCACCAGAATTCGAAGATCAAAACAAACCATTATTCATAAGCAAGAAACAAAACCCAAAGTGACAATGGCAGAGATGATTTTGTTGGCATCACTGTGCACTCTATCATTTTCCTAGGTGTTCATATCAAAGATCTATTATGGGGTTAGATATTTATTTTTCATGCAAGGGGTTGATGGGTTGGAATGGGCATAATTAATGTGAGCAGGACATTAGAAAAGTTGGAATCTTTTTAATCCAAATGGATTTTGTTTGTCTATATGAAAGCTGAGAAATAGAATCATTTGCAATTAAAGCAAAACTACAAATCAAGAACCTAATTTAGTTTGTCAAAATTAAATAAATAAATAAACTAACGCATACATGAAAGCCCACTCTGAATAGTCTAACATAGGCAATGACCAACCTAGATTGAATCAACCTCAAAATTTCCTGATTAATATTGCTTGGATTTTCATGACAAAATTGTTGGACCAACTGACATTAGGAATTAGTACCAAACATAACCTAAACCTCCCTGTCTGGAATAGAAGAATTCTAGTCTAAATTACTCCGCTGACCTCAACCATTACTTTACAGTTTTCTCAAACACCATTACTCAACCAAGAAAAGAAGTCATTTGAACATATTGACAACATTATTATCTTTTCCTGAACATCACTTAAAAATTTGCTCATAAACCAAATCCAAAAGCAAAGAAACCGAACCCACACTGCTTTAAATAGTTCTGTTTTTTGTGTGACTTATTTGCAGTCTTTTCCTGAACCAAGAAAATCCAACCAAATTATGAACCAATCTAAAACCCATCAATCCAAACATGAACTTGCCCGCAACCAAATTAACAACTTGAGCAATTTAACAAAATTTCAACACATGAGAGTAATGAGAGAGCAATTTAACAACTTGAGTCAATTTAACCTAAAAATCCAAACCCTTACTGTGTCAAATAAGCAAAGCCACGCAGTCTTAGCCGCTGGAGACCAAAAATTGCTGGAGATGCTATTCCTAGCTTCTGATGGTGACCAGAAGTAAAACCATAAGTTTCAGAGACAGCGGGGAGAACAACGAAAACTGAAAGGAAGAAAGACAGCGAAACCAAAAGTGATGGAATGGATGAATTTCACTTTCACAGAACTAAGTAGTAGAATGGAAAAATGTAACGTCCCACATCGGTGGTTGAGGAAAACGAACCACCCTTTATAAAGGTGGGGATACCTCAACACATCGAGGCGCCTTTTGGTGAAAGGCTTAAACGCTTGTTAGCCGAAGGACAAAACCGTGCAAGGGCACCCTTCTACTCCTCAAAGCGGACAATACCTCGGTGTCGGGACTCCTAGGTTGTTACAGTTAGTATCAGAGCCGGTTCCCGGGTCAATGTGCCAGCGGGGACGATGGGCTCCCCAAGGGGGGAAGGATGTAACGTCCCACATCGGTGGTTGAGGAGAACGAACCACCCTTTATAAAAGTGGGGATACCTCAACACATCGATGCGCCTTTTGGTGAAAGGCTTAAACGCTCGTTAGCCGAAGGACAAAACCGTGCAGGGGCACCGTTACAAAGAAACACAAATTTGTTGCAACCAACTTCACACCAACACATATTACTTGGGCAAACAAGACTCCAGAAACCAGTAAGATGCCCGAAACAAACTGAAAATTGGTTTAATGCTGCAATTAGGGCTTATTATGCGAATTTGAGGAAGAGATATAAAAGGGTATACCTGCTATCACAATTATAGGACCAATTTGACCCTTTAATCTACTAATCAATCTCGCGTCGCTCTAAGAAGGACGAAGGATAGATAAATCCCACGCTCAATTTCAAAACAGTTGAAGAAACGACCGAGCTCTAGATCGAATGCTCAATTGGAAGAAAGGACAGAAGAATCCAAGCTTCAATTAATCTCGCCTTGCTCTAAGAAGAAGGAAGAACAACAGAAGATCGCACGCTCAACTGGAAGCTGAGAAGAATTGAAGTAGGAAGAGATGATCGAATGTCTAGAGACACGTAGGGATGAATTGAAAAAGGAGAGATGGTCGAATGTCTAGAGAATGAATGCCTGATATACGCGTGACTCAACAATTAGACTAGGAAAAAAGAAACAAAAAATTTAAACTAAAATCAGAAAAAATAAAGGAGGGATTCAGCAAACCCCTCCCCTCAAAAAAAGTCCCGCCAATTAAACAAAAGAAATTACATGTTTTTTATGGCAGCCACATAAAATTGCCACTATTGTCTTGTATTTTGTGGCAATATTTATTTTGTAACAAATTTTTTTGTAATTTTTATATTATTGTAGCAATTTAAAATTTCCCACAAAAAATTGCTACAAAAAACTACTTTTCTTGTAGAATGCAAAAACCATAGCAACTAATTCCAACTCATGAGTTGTGTAATTCTTTTCATAAAGGATTGAGTTGTTGAGAAGCATAAGCTGTTACTTTATCATCTTGCATTGGCACACAACCTAACCCACTTTTAGAGGCATCACAATAAATGGTGTGCTCTTTGCCCTCTACTAACAAGGTAAGGATAGGAGCAGTGGTTAGCCACCTTTTATTTTAATTCCTGAAATGCCACCTTACATTTGTCTAACCACTCAAACTTGGTCATCCTTTTCGATGGATTAGTTAATCATGACGTTATTTTTGAAAATGTTTTTCAAATCTTCTATAGGGCCCTGCAAACCCCAGTAAACATCTCACTTCTATAACATTCGTTGGCCAAGGTAACTAACCTCGTTTATTTTCTAAAGATCAACTTCAATCCTTTCCTTGGAAACAATTTGCCTAAAAAATGTCGCTTCATTCAACCAAAACTCACACTTCTTTAGTTTAGCAAATAGATGGTTTTATCTCAATATTTGAAACACAATTCTTAAGTGCGCGCCATGCTCTTCCTTGTCCTTAAAATATATCAAAATCTCATCTATAAATACCACCACGAATTTATGAGATATGTTAATGCAGCAGGGGCATTGGTCAGGCCAAAGGATATCACAATGAGTTCATAGTGAGCATATCTAGTCCTAAAGGATGTTTTGAGGATATCCTTTGTTTTCATTCTGAGTTGATGGTAACTAGACCTCAAATTAATTTTTGAGAACACGCCAACTCCTTGTAATTGATTATATAGATCATCCACTCGAGGAAAAGGGTAGTTATTCTGGATGGTAATTTTGTTTAGCTCCGGGCAATCTATGCAGAGTTTTAGGGTTCCATCTTTTTTCTTAATGAACTAGACCAAACCTCCCCAAAGTGAAACATGCGACGTAATAAACCGATTTTGTAATAACTCATCCAGTTGGGTTTTAAAACTCTTTAAGCTCTGTTGGCATGATTCAATATAGGGATTTTGAAATAGGTCGGGCACCTAGAATTAGCTCAATTTCAATATTAATTTTCGTCTGAGAGGGTAACTCAGGTAATTCCTAAGGGAAAACATCTAGACATTCATGCACCATAAGAATGTCTATTGCCTTTGGCTCATATTCTTTAACCTCAGTATATAACACAAGTATCATGTACAACCTTGCCTTAATATCCTCCTCGCTGTCATGGTTGAGATCAGAGGGTACTGTTTTCCATCTCTTTCACCGTAAAAACATACTTCTTGACCCTTTTGATTCTTTAGGATAACCTTGAGTTCTTTACAACAAATATTTCCTCTATGAGTGGTTAACCAATCCATTCTAAATATTACATCAAATTCAAGCAAATCAAACTAAATTAAATTCATAGGGAATGTATTCTCACCAATCACAATGGGGACGTGCTTATAAAGGATGGGACATTCCCCCACTTGCCCATTTGAAAAGCTAATTCTATAGTCGGCCCACACTTTATCGTTTTCTAAGTTCAATTACAATGTAGTTCGAGTATATCTAAATGAATAGGCATGGTGGCACCAAATCAAACAAAACACAAATGACTTTAAATTTAAGAAGAGAGTTTCAGTTACTATCATACTAGAGGTTGTTTCGTTTTGCTCATCAAGTAGGCTCACCCTACTTCTATAGGTTTAGGTAGCACAGGTTCCTAACGTGCAGCACCAATAGCTTTGCTTATTCTTTCTCTAGACTTCAGTCTTCTTGGGCAAGCTGTAATCAAACGAATAGGGTTACCACACCACATGCACTTGTTGGTACCTACTTGACACTCTTCTATGGATGGTTTGTTTGACCACATTTGCCACAAGATTTAGATGAAACTTATGCACCACTTTTAACAGTACCTCCAGTGGGCTTCGTGTATGCTACACTTTTACTTGAATGCCCTTGATCATTGGTACTTTCTTTCTTGATTCCTTGGGTTCAAAGCACTCAGTTCATTCTTTACTTGCTGCACTTCAGCAACTTATTCTTACAACTCTTGATAGGCTTGAATTGGTTGATCTGCTAGCTAGTTTCAAATGTAAAAGGCCAAACCTTCCTTAAATCTCTTCATCTTTATCCTTTCAGAAACTACAAAATCTGAAACAAGTCTCAACAACTTAGTGAACTTGCTAGCATACTTCATCACTAACATATTACTGCTCATGCTTAATTCCATGAGTTCTTTCTCTTTTTGGCATTAAACGTGATTAAATAAAACTTTGCCCCAAGTTCTTCAAGAAATTTAGCCCAAGTAAGTTGAGGTCCTTGTAGTTTATTTTTCATTGTACTCCACCACTTCACCCTTCCATTAGAGGTAGCAAAATACACTAAGAGGAAGAAATATAAAAAAGAAGAAATCATCCAGTAAGAATAAAGTAAGTAGCTATACTCCTATGCAAATGAATTTAGTGGTTTTAAGAGCTCAAAATCTTAACATTGATTTCTTCTTTGTTATGTGTGCGTCGAACTCAACTATAACCTACTAGTTCTAAGAGAAATGGTAATAGAACTCAACAAGAGAATGCATTCAAAACTTAGATTAAAGAAGAGAAACAATTGGATTAGTTTAGTAGTTCGGTTAAAGCACTACGCAAGCAAGTAAGGAATGGTAGAATCTAATGGAATAATGTAGTCACTTTTAGAGGTTTCTTTTTTACAATATAATATTGGTATGAAAATCTACCTATACGTAATTTTCAAATGTAAATTATAAGGCCGCAAGTGTAAAACTTTTGTTATAGCACTTGAAGGTCGTCTCCTTAGGGATGAGGACGAAATTAGGCCACAATCACCTAAATTATCCTCCAAAGAATTAAACTATCCTAAATACATTTCACCCCTTGGAGTGCGGCCCTTCCCCGAACCCTGCGTGAACACAGGATGCTTGTGCATCGGGCTGCCCTAAATACTGAAATAGGAAAAATTTAACTATTAATCTAAACATAAGTCATGAATGAATCTCATAAAGCTACACATGACTAAACTTAAGAAATGGGCTAGATCATACCAAAAAAACTAAAGCAAATAAAAAGTAAAACACCAAGGGAAATAAATATATACAACAAACAATCAAAGAACTAAGATAGAATCAAAACCAAAAAATAAAAGACCTAAACTTGCTACTTGAAAAAATTTAACCAACTAGAAAACTAAAAGTAAAACATGGAATTAAAATCAAGCATGAAAAGATATGAAGAATCAAAAGAACAGGCTCCATACACGTTTGACTATCTACAACCTTATTTAGACAACCATCATCTAATCATCAAGAAACAGAACAATTAGTGAACCAAAGTTAAAAATTTTCAAACCCAGAAGTCAGATCAGCCACATTGGATCGTGACACAACCCAAAGCCGGAACAACTCTACCCCAGAACAAGAGATTAACAGGGGGAAGGGGGAACTACAAAATAGCCCAGACTTGCAAATAAAGCAAGGATCAAACCCAACTTTTGCAAACAAGGGACACATCTACCAATTTAACCCAAACATGAAACAAAACTTGCAGAATCAAACTAAAATTTGAAGCAAAACAAAGCAAAAAGAAGACAGATGACAGGGGAAGGGGAAGGTGAACATTCAACCAGCGTTGACCAAATTCAAAGCAGATAATTACAAAGTTCGACTCATCACTAATGAATTGAACCCAGAAATTGCTAACATTGACTCAAAAACTAAAGAGTTAAACATTCAAATACTTAAAATTGCAAGCTATAGATAAATCTAAAATTTGAAGAACACAAGAATGAAATCAAAAGCTCAACTCTAATTTAAAACCCTAATAATCTAGCAAGAGATTGAAATTAAATCAGAACAATAAAGCCCAAAAAAAGGGTCAAATTCGAACCCTAAAACTGATCTAAAGTTCTGAAATTGAATCTGGAAAAACAAAAACTAAACTGTAGAAATCAAGCTCTAAATTATTGAAAACTCAAATTAAAACTAATTAAAACCCTAAAATTAAACCCTAGATACCTTGCTTGCGCCGAAGCCCCTTGCTTTTATACATGCTCGTGTCGGTTTTTCTCCTTTGCCTTCGACCATTGATTTGAGGGTGATGCGGATAGTGGATGCTGATGACGATGGAGATGGAGATGAGTTGGCGGTTCGTGTGATACTGGTCGTGGTGTGGAGTTAAGGATGGAGATGATGGTAGATGATGGTGTCGGTGTGGTGTTCTAAGAGAGAGAGAGAGTGAGAGCTAAGATAGAGATCGAGAAATGGGTTGTTGTCTTCAGGTCTGGCCGAGAGAGGAGAGAGAAACAAATGGAGAAAAGGGGTGCAGGCATGTAAGCGGCACGAGGTAGGGCTGGTATTCTTTTGTTTTTGCTTTCCCTTTATTTTATCATTATGCTTGCTTCTCATTTGGGCCAGTTGGAACAATGGGCTTGACTGATCGTGGACCAAGTCAAGTGGAAGTTGAGCCCAAATTTCTCAATTCAATATTTTCATCTTATTTTTACCATTTCTGTGATTTTTCATCAATTACAAAAAAAAAGCAAATAAAAATTCTATTTTTATATTTATTTTGAGCATAAATTAAGTACAAGGGTATAATAAAAATATCATATTTTGAGTGTAAACACTACCATATAGAACCTATTGTGTATATGGGTGAGTTTATACATTGCATTGATCGAGTTGATATTAAGTCTCAAGTTAAGCATTAGCAATCAACAATAGTTTGTTTTGTTGTGGATGCAAATCCTTCCTTCTCCATTATAAAGGGGTTTGCTAAAAGGTAGTGGAGTAGAAAGGGTCTTCATAAGGTTTATAGTTTATGTGATAGTATTTTTTTTTTAAGACTCCATTTTTTTCTTAAGAGGGATAATGTTTTGAAGCAAAGAGTTGTTTATTTTGACAACAACAAAAAAAAAACAACAATTTTGAAACATTGGATTGTAAGATAGACTGTGAATAAAGATGACATAGCTTCTATTCCTCTGTGGGTGAAACATGGCTTAGATCTTAAATTTTGGAGTCCATAAGGATTATCTAAAATTGATAGTTTGTTAGGGTGCCCTTGACTATTGATAGAATGATGGAATAACCTAAGGGAAATCCATGCTGAAATATGTTGGGATTTTGGTAGATATAAAATTGAAT
This sequence comes from Selenicereus undatus, assembly GCA_017589665.1. Taxonomy (NCBI): domain Eukaryota; kingdom Viridiplantae; phylum Streptophyta; class Magnoliopsida; order Caryophyllales; family Cactaceae; genus Selenicereus; species Selenicereus undatus. The sequence goes on from JACYFF010019584.1 coordinate 62,921,982, forward strand.
GGTGCTTTTCATGGATTAATCACCTTTTTGGATTAGTGATTGAACAGTTTGAGCTTAGATGGGAGCCAAATGAAGTGTGTATAATGTAAAATATTTAGATATTTAGTGTGTTGCCGTAGAAATGATGAGATAAGAAGTGAATAAAGGAGGAAGTAACAACTGCACCACCTATTATAAAGGTTCATATGAAAACAATGTTGAAGAGGTTGAAAACACTACAACACCTAATTTAGAGTCAACTTGCTGCAAACTAACAATTGGTTAGCTTGTATTGACATAACTGGATAGGCTAGGATGGTCTTATTGACCATGCATAGAATCGTAATTTGGAATGTTAGGGCCATCAAGGTCCCAATAAACAAGTCTTTTCTCCATAAATAGGAGCTCCATTGTAGGATTGGTGAAGATCAAAACAACTCTAGCTAGAAAGTGATAGCATCAGAAAAGCATGTGTCATGGTTAGAATATAGCACATAATACCACTATAACTAAGAAAATAAAAATATGGGTTTTATGGGATCCCAACTACTTGGATGTACAAATTTTATGAGTGACGAAGCAATTTGTATGCTATAAAATGTACATAGCTAGCAAGCTAGTGTATCTAATTATTATCTATAGTTCAAATGATATTAAAGAAAAGAGAATATTGTAAAGAGATTTATGTGAAGTTGTTAAAGATATGGTTAGTCCTAAGTTACTTTAACGGTTCCTAGATTTTGATGAAAAATGGGAGGAATCTAATTCGTGTGGATGAAATAATAGAATTTCAAGAGTGCATTGATGCTAGCTCATTGTAGGAAGTCAAATATGTTGGATGCAAATATGCCTGTAGTAATGGTAGGACTTATTAAAAAATAGATAGCATCCTAGTTAATGGTGAATACATATCCGTGTAACCTAATTTCCTCTACTAAGTTCTCCTACATGGGGTATTCAATTGCTTCCCTCTTTTATAACACATAGCTCAAATAGGAATAATGCTAGAGGTCCCAAAATTTGGATTCCATAATATGTGTGCGAGTGCAAGTGATTTAAACAAATAGAGGCTGACAAAGGTCGTTAGGTCACAGGCTCCCTAATGTTTTAAGATGTTAACGAACTCAAGGCACGAAAAAAGCCTCTAAGATAGCTCAATGCTTAGAAGTGTTGTGAGGATTTACGAAGAAGCACAACTTGCTAATCAACAGCTACTTCAAGTGTGTAGAGGGGATTCACTTAGATATATTTAATCGAGATCCACATAGATAAGAAGAAGCAGGAATGTCAAAGTATAAGAAGTGGTCTAAGGCTTCTATTAAGCTATTACAGCAGAAGATAAAGGAGACTTGGTTAAAATAAATATACAAGAACTCAACTTTTTTTCATGCAAAGCTTAAAAGGAGACATATGAATAAGATTGTTGCTCTTTAAGAGAATCAGGGGCATCACTTGACTGATATGAGTGAGATAAGGCAGCACATTGTAAAGCATTTTCAAAATTCTTTTCTGCACATATAAAGGGGCATGGAGAAATTTGAGAGTTCAAAATGTAGGGTTTGTGGATAATAGAAGTCTAAAAACACTTGACTGATATGAGTGAGATAAGGTAAGAGAAGCCACTTTTTTCCTTAACAGGCACAACAGCCCTGGACCTGATAGATTTGAGAGTCATTTTCCTAAAAATGTGTGGGATATTATTGCTCATGATGTGATAAAGGTTCATGCCACCTTAATAACCCTGGTGCTTGAGGCGCCCAACCCCGCAGTCACAAGTGATCTATAACTTATAAAATGTTATAATGTCCTTTACATGGCTATTACAAAGATGATGTGTAAACAATGACTGGTTTAGCTTTCCCTTGTGGATATGAACTAGAGTGCGTTTATTTCTTATATATCCATTATGCATAATATCATGATTAGTAAGGATCTTGTAAGACGTTACAATAGGTGCGGTATTTCATTCAACTGTATTATGCAAACTGACTTGAAAAAAAAAAACATATGACATAGTGTGCTAGAGCTATTCGAGATTAATGATGATTGCCTTGAGGTTCCCAAATTGTTTTGTGGATAGAATTATGACTTGTGTCACCTCTTCAAGATTTAATGTTGCTTTAAAGAGGGAGGAGGTTGAGGTAGAGTGACTTAATCTCCTAGTTAATATTTTTTTGGATTATGGAATACTTTAGTAGAGTAATAAAGGTGACAACACAAAAACTCAAATTTTCAACTTCATCCACTTTGTAAAAGGGCATAATAAGCTCATTTGTGCTTTGTAGATGAATTATTACTTTTTTATGAAGAGGTTTTTTTTTACTTAGTGCCTTTCATGTTTTAGATATTATATTTTCAACACTATCATTTTCAAAGTAATCTTACCACACGTTAAGTTATTAGTAGTATATTATTTAAATCTTATTCCAACCAGAGTATGACAAAAACATATTGGGATAATTGTTTTACCTCTATTTAATGCACTTGCCCAAGCAATTGCTTTTTTGTCTCTTTTGGCTTAATGAAATGATGTGATTAAACCCTTCCTTTACTCTCTCACGAAAAAACTCATCTCAGTAAAACACTGCTCTCTCACCAGCCTCCTCTTTCTGCCATTTAGAAAACACAAATTCGAATGCAACCTTGCTGCGATTGTAAAAATTCAAAGACCAGAATTTCAAAAAACCAACTTGTTACAGGCTTTGTTGTAGTGACAAAGGGAGAATTTTCCAGACTTCCTACGACTATAAAGAGGTTGAAGTTATGATTGAAGATTAAAGTTAAGGACCCCAAAGAATATCTGTTCTGGCAATTTTGCTTAACTTATCCTCGTAATTTTTAATGTAAAACAGTAGCCAGAGGGAAAGTTAAGGCGACTAAATGTTCTTTGCTTGTGACACAACCCCACACACGCGCGCATGTGTCTGTATATAAATTTATAAATGCATGTGTGTGTGTGTATGTATGCGTGTGTACATATATGTTAAGACACACACACAAAAACACACACATAAATACATATATATGGATATATATATATATATATATATATATATATATATATAT
>JACYFF010019584.1:62975026-63017972 GCA_017589665.1 Selenicereus undatus
GGTAATTCACCTTGAGGTCCAAGCATCCATTTTTATCCATTGGAAATGGTATATATGCCGTTGGCTTTAGGCATCCATTTCCCTTGCATGTAACCATTTTTAATTTTCTCGCTTACTTGAATGATTTTTCTCTAATACCATGAAGTATTAATATAAATCTTGATGTCCCAAAAGTGAATACCTTTTAGATAGATACCATGAACCACTTTACCCATAGGCAATTTTTATCTGCTGTCATGAATCAAACATGCAATAGCTACTAAGTTCCAGAGATGAAAATTTTTGATATTAAGCACTCTCATTGCCTTAGATATGCAAATAGACTCCCATGCTACAAGGGGGTACTTTGATACTCAGCTTTTTGGTGCCAGAGGAAGTTTCTATAGACGCCATCAATTTGGTTGATCACCTTTTTGGGCAGGATAACTAGTGAAGTCCAATACTTATGTAATGAGAATAGGACTGAATTAATCAGCTGAAGTCTGCCAGCATAGGATAAATTCCTAGTAGTGCAGCATTTGATTCTCTTAGTAATCTTTTCGACCAATGCATGACAATTAACAGTGCTACATTTTCTAGGTGATAATGAAACACGACGGTATTTGACGGGGAAATAGCCACAATTGAAGCCTGTAAACTTTAGTATGTTATTTTTTGGTTTAGAGTTTAAACCTGTAAAATATGCTTAAGACTTATGTGAATTTACACGAAGGCCTATTATACTAGAGAAATGTTGAACAACTTCCATTATGAGTTGTACATTTGGCAAGTGGCCTTTATAGGAGATCATCAGATGATCTGCAAAACATAAATTCACTAGCTCCATACCCTTGTACAGTGGAGGAAATCTAAAAGTGGTTATGTGTTGCAGTGAATACCAAGACTCCTGTAAAATAGGCCATCACTAAGGTAAATATCAAAGGGGATACAACATCACCCTGTCGTAAACCTTTTCTCCCTCTGCAAACCCCATAAGTATGTCCATTAATACTCAACTTTAAACTGGTTGTGGACAGCATAGCTAGTAACCAATGGAAAAACATAAGAGGAAATATGAGCTTTAAAAGTAGTTTTTCAATGAAAACCTACGAAATGAAATCAGAAGCCTTCTTTAAATCAATTTTGAATAGACAACTTGGTGACACAATCTTTCTACTATACAATATAATAAGATCTTAGCATATCATAATGTTGTGTCCAATGAGCCTGCCCTCTATGAATGCTAATTGGTTAGAGACTTAGAATGCATCACTGGAGGCATGAATTCTTTCAATATAGTACACAGTAGATTGGAGAGGCATTTATCCAATGTGTTACAATAGGATATGGGCCTACGCTTAGCTGCAGAAGATAGATTTAGATTTTTTGGGATAAGAGTTATAGTAGTGCTGTTCTAGTCATCAACTAACTTTCCAATTGCTAAAAATTCTCAAACAACCTCACAAATATCATATCTAACTATATGCCAACAAGCCTTGAAGAAAACATTTGGGTATCCATGGGGCTAGGGATTTTGTGTTTCGGTATGGAAAAAAGAGCAACTTTAATCTCTTCCCTTGTGAAAGGCTTTAAGAGACTGAGTTGTTGATGGTTGCTTAGGCAGAGCCTTATAGCTATAATATCCTCATTTATAGGATCTTTTCTAGTGGTGAAAGGCATTAAAAAGCTATAAAATAATTAGTAAAGTTTTATATTACCTGATCATACTACTAAGTTCATCTTCCATCCTCTAGCATAACAGAGGATATGCTGTTATAATGGTGATGCTGCTTCAGGTTGTAAAAAAATACTTGTCATTTGTGTCTCTCAAGTTCAGCAAATCCTCCTTTTGTCTTCTAAATGAGAAAACTTTCTAGCCTGCTATGCCATAGTTGGTACTCTATCATCTGTTCCTTCTCAATTTCATAAAGAGCTTAGTTAAATGGACTAGATTGCAACAACATTTGTATTTAATTCCCCTTTGCCTTTGCATACTACATCTGGGCCTCCCTAAACTGTTCCTTTTTTTGATTTCCCTAATGGTTCTTGAAGGCATCTTAATTTCCTTGAAATTTGATTCATATTGGACCCTTGTGTTTTCCTGCATCAAATAGTTTTCATAATATTTCAATATCAAATGACCTATCTTGGGTACTCCACATGTCAAAAAATTTAAAGGGCTTGGGCCCTAGGTGTTGCAATATGAAGAAGACAATTAACCCAGGGGTTTGATATAAGGCATCCTCTGTCATAAAGTGTGCTATAGAATTAGGGTATAAATCAAGCCAACATTTATTCACAAGCACCTTTCAATCTTGGAAAACATCCTTAATCCATTATCTTCTTTGTTGGTCCATGTGAACGTCCATTCGTTCTATGCTAAGTCTTGCACATCTAATGCATATATGCAGTCTTGAAAGTCTCTTATGTCATATTGTGTAACTGCAATTCCCCTTCCCCCTCTATCCTCAAGGAATAAGAGAAGATTGAAATCTACTATCAGAATCCAAGGCTATATGATATTAGCCCCTTCCATAGCCAAGAATTCCCATAATTTCTTTCTCTCCATTTCAACATTATCTCCATACACTACTGTAAGCCAAAAAGACTAAAAATAAAACATGTGTGACCTAGCAATGTATTGCTTGCTGGGCTAATTTCACTATATGTGCTTGGAATTCAGTTGGTAACCATAACATCCAAATCCTAGCCTGATCATGATCATTATCTTAAGCAAGATGTAGCCATCCAGGGAAGTTATTTGCAACCTTAAAAAAATTACAAGCCCTTACTTTAGTCACATCTAACCCAATATACCCAGCTTATTCTTCCAGCAAAAAGATAAAAATGCCTTTACTTGCTGCGGCCATTAAGACCCCTAACGTTCCAGCATGACGTGTTATCTGTGAGGGGTTATATTCTATTCTTCAAAATGATCATGAACCTCTACTTCTCACAAAGCTTCAAATGTGTTGCTTACATGAGTGATAGGAGTGCTTTGAGAGTTCCTGCTCTTGAGGCAGTGCCTGATGAGGTTGAGTTCTTTTAGGCCTCCACTCCCATACTTCTTTCTTGTTCTTACAGTGATTAGAATCATGCCCATACTTCTTACATCTTTCACAAATAATAGGCTCCTACTCAAATAGGACCTCTTACTACTGGATAATGCCATTTTCATCCTCAAAATGTGTATACTTAGGGAGCTTCTTCATAATGGGAACTTTAATAAGCACTTCTACATAGTTGATCATGTTCTTATCCATAGTACAGTTGTCAGCTATGACAGGGATGCCAAGTAAACTAGGAAGCTTACTGAGAGATGCCTAGCTCCAGTATTTGAGGTCCAATTTGATCTAGGAATTGAACCTAAATTAGGACTTGTTCAATGTTCTCTTTGTGAAATTCCTCATGCTAAGGCTTAGTTATGAAGTTTTTTTTTTAATCAAAATGATAAAACCCCCTTTATATAGTATGGCATCTCTAGTCTCAACAAAATCAAATCTCACAAAAAAATTATCCGTTTTCTCATTATCATGATTTTCTCAATATACACATTAGCCCATACACAACGTATAAATGCATGCAATACACCAAATGGGGGAGACGCAAACAATACATAGCATCCTCCTGCTGTTTTCCAGAAGTCAATCTCAGATTTAATGCCATCAAAATTAATTTTAGTGTAGGGCATCTCATTAGCAACCCCATGTTTAACATAGCTTAATTTTTTCCCTGGGTTTTTTAATTTAGAAATGTCAAAGTTTACCCATACTGAGATATTAGCGTCACCTTGTATGTTTATAGCTGAGGGATTTAGCTAATTCTCAGTTTGCTCATTCATCATATGCAGAATATTGCTACTATAGCTGCGACATGGGCCGGTTCAACTCGTAATAACCTTGGATCGACCCGTTTCATAACTGGCCAGGCCCATGGTCAATGAGTTACTGGTTAACCCGACTCATACCTGTGTGTCACACAAGGTGGTGTGGCTTGTAGAGTGGATGAGCCAATTGAACCATTTGGATCAACCCAACTAACCGACCCCGTATCTGACCCATGAACCAACCCATACCTAGCCCGCAAACTCGCTCGTACCCGGCCTGCATACCTAGCCGAACTCGGCTAGCATAACTCGCCCAGCGTGACCCGTTCTGATTTATCAAATGGTTCTGATTGAAATTCAAATTGTTCTGCACAACACATGCCCATTCTGAGTTTCTAGCATGCCCATCACTTCACAATCGCATCCATAATCTTTTACTTTGCACTTGTATGCCTTATATGCCTTATTGTTCTACCCTTGCATGCACAACACATGTTTCAGGAGTTTGAGAATAAACATGCAAAACCTTTAAAATTTTGTACAATCATCTGAAAATTTGATTGAAAGGATAACACATGCATGGCCAATTGCTTCTATTTGGCAGCTTATCCTTTGATATTTGATTTGTAAGTAGTCAAATTAAATATACTTTATTTTATGTTCTTGGTAAACTAAGATTTAATAATATAATAATATTTATTTTATACGCTTATTGTTTACCGTTTAGAATTTAGAGATTACGAAAAAGGTAATAGTATTCTAAATTGTACGATGAACCAATGTTAATTATTTTAAAATCTCCATGAAAAAATACAAAATGCATAGAAAAAATATAACTATAAATTTTATAAATAATATAATAATTACATTATTTTAAAAATATTAATTCAAATTTTAATTCTATATAATTTCAATGGCCACAAAAATTTTCTTTAGTATATTTTAATGGTAAGCATATAGAGGAGAAAATAAACTCTGGCAAGTGACAAGTAATATAATGCTAATAGTGATAGTCTGAAATAACAAAAGGAGGAATATTCATAAGATGTAAAATGCATATTAAAATGACAACAGGAGAGATCGAGTAAAGCTGGGATTCTACATTTGGACAATACATCTGTAGGCATGGGCGGAGCTATATTAGGGCAAGGGGGTCAATTGAACCCCTAGCTTTTTGGGAAAAAAATAATTAAATATGGGATATTTTTGTGGATAAACAAAATAGATATATATTAATTAGTTCACATACATTTTGCAAACGTGTGCTTAGTAGGATGGTCGGTTGCTCTTTACTTGTTTTAGGGGGTCACGGGTTCGACTCTCATCACTCTCTTTTTGCGGTGCTTTGGATGTTTTTTTTTTTTTGAGTTTTGCCCATTCATTTTCCCTAATTCTGCCTCTCGACTCTCTAGTCTTGCTTTGCTTTCCTCCTCCGACGCACTCTCTCTCTCTACCCAGCCCACCGCCCACGCACTCTCTCTTACTCTCTGCAGTTTGCGCAACCTAGTCCCCGATCGGCCTGCGCCGTCGACCACCAGGCCTGCCACTAGTGCTGGCAGCCGCCTCCACTCCTCCTCAGCTCTCCTCCTAACTCCTAAGTCCCAAATCCCAATTTGAGGTAACTCCCAAAAATTCTCAATTTTAGTTTTTAATTTTGTTATTTTGTAAATAATTATATTTATTTTACTGATTTTTCTTAGATTTATGTTAAATAATTGATTAACTTAGTGAATTACTCATGATTCATGAATTGAAAAATGAGGATTTTAACCTAATTGTCTTCTTGGTTGTTCTTAGTTGAAGATTTAAAGTTGGGCTAATTTTGTTTGTAATTGCTTCCTTGTTTATGCTTAGTTTACTAATTTTTATTGAATTTGTGTTGAATAAGTGGTTAATTTAGAGATTTAAGTATCAATTAAAAAATTAGGTTTTGCCTTTCTTGATTGAGAATTTAGAAATTAGAATTGGGGTAATTTGTTGGTTGTTGTTTGTTTACTTGTGTTAAATTTGTTGACTTTAGGCAAATTTGTGTATTATTAATCTCGGCCCCTTGCTTTAAATTCTGGTTCCACCCTGTCTGTAATGGCATTGAAATTGATAGAAAAGGAGTGGAGGGGAAGCTTGACTGTAATGGTTAAGAGCATAAGAATAATTGCACTTTCTTGTTGGAAAAAAACAATTGTGCTTTATTTTGTTGTAATTTGAAGTTTTCTCGGTGCTGTAATTCACAATTCGTGCAACAAGCTTACAAGTTCTCTTACTATCTCTATCTACTTCACATATCTTCTCACTCTCTCAATATCTCTAAGTCTGTAAAGTTTTCTTTAATTATATTATAAACTCAAGTCTAAATTGTTATTGTAATAAAATACAAACTTTGTGCTAAAAATAGTCAGACAAAATTCAAATTTAATATCTGCCAAAAAAAATGGCAAGTGGATCAAGATCAAAGAAGGGAAAGGAGAAGATTGTTATAGGCACTGAAACTCAAGATCAATTTAGAAGGTAATATTTGTTTTGGTTAGTTGTTGTTTGTTAGTATGGTATAATTATTTCTTTTGTTATTAATTCGTTAGTATGGTATAATTATTTCTTTTGTTATTAATTCCTACAGAAGTTGATGCGTTTCTTTCTAATATGTTCTCTTGTTATAATTATGACAAGTCGAAAATTGCTAGTTTATTTGTATGTGTTAATCATAAATTTTGGATTTAATTTTACATGCATCTATTTTATTTTAATAAGACAAGATAGATAGTTTATTAGTTTTAATTCATTTGATGTTTACAGCATACATAATTCGTTCTAATTCCTTAAAAAAAGACTAGATGGATATTTGAAGTGAATGCCATGCCTATTCAAGTCCAAGAGGACTCACAACTCCTCCTTAATGCTCATAAGCTCCATCAAAGGGGACTTGGCCCTTGTGCAGATTTGGAGCTCCAATTTTAACATCATCCTAAACCTTTGAGATGCGTTCCGCTTCTATTTTGGCAAGGTCACGGGGCCTTCTAAAGGATTTAGCCCATCAAAATGAAGTTAAACCCTCGAAGATAATAAAGAAGCCCTAAAACAGCAAGTTGCATGCTAATGGCAAAATTACCCTGTTTTGTGGGCTTAATTAACCAAGCTTAGAATGGGTTTAATTTGCTGCAATCCCACTTTTTGGGAACCTTATTATGTCATATAAAAGGGCATAAAAATATTTCTAGGCCAAGGCAATAGGTCATAGGTCAAGTGAAGACTTTTTCTACATGCAGCAGAATCTGCCCCAGCCTGCATATGCTACACATTTTGCCTCATATCTTCCAAACAGATGCTCCAAATTGCCTGCACAAGGAGACCCCTGAAAGAGGACTTCTAGAGATTTCCAACAAGTCCTTTTTCAACTCATTTGGCCAACAAACCTAGGAGATATAACCTTTTAAAGTTGACCTATGTAAACTGAAAAGTGCTGACATAAAGTAAAAAGCACTTTTCAGCTTTTGTTTGTTGTTTTTTGGTTCCCTCCTTTGCTTTATGGTCGACCAAGGCCTTGTTTTGCTGCATTTTGAAGCCTTGTGAAGCTCTCCTATATAAGGGGAAGCCTTAGGATGTAGAAAGGGTGGTTGACTATTTATGCAAAGAAGCTTATGCTTTCATTTTCTCTCAAAAATCTTGAGTTCTCTTTATCCTTTCTTCAAAGGTGGTGGGTCTTAAGTGGAATCCTTTATAGAGTTGTGGATGGCATTGCCTTTAAGCAATTCTTGGTGGATCCTTAGGCTTGATTGGTGGCCTAGCCTTTACATCAAGTCATATCTTGCATCAAAGTGAAAATTTGCAACTAAACTCAAGCAATCTACTTCCGGCCCATTAGTACATGCTCTAGTTGGTATAAGAGCTAATCCAGGTTGGTGTTCTTGAGTTTATATCACATTTCCTTGGATTGGGTTTCATCCTTGTCAAGTTTTCCATCACCCTTGTTATGAAAACCATAATGAATCTACACCTCTCTCTAGCTTGAACTTCTCAAAACAAACTTGACCAAACACTTTGCTAAGCCACAAACCATAGCTTACACTTGATTTTTTCCCACAAAAATCCCTCTCTTACTCCTCAAAGAACCCAAAAAAAAAACAACCCAAACACTATCCCCAACAAAAACCCCTCCAAAGCTTTCCATTCCCCAACTCTCTCCCCAACCGGCAAGAGTACCAAGAGGAATGAGCTTAGAACAAGCTCATATGATGAGACAAGATAATGCCATCCAAGGCCTACAATAAAGTGTGAGACAAATTAGTAGGCAACTTGAGCAAATGTCCAACCAATTTGTGGCCCTCCAAGGAGGCCAAAGAGCTCAAGAGCCATGTGATCATGAGCAAGGCTTCTCTAGTGACTCAAGCATGAGAAGCAATCCAAGAAGGGGAGGTAGGAGACCTCCTATAGACTACTTTAGAGACATCAAGGTAGAACCTCTGGACTTCAACCCGATGAGTTCCTTGAATGGGCTCAAGCCATGGATCGAATCTTTGAAGCCAAGGGCTATGATGATGAAAAGAGCTTCAAGGTTGCTAGCCTTAAACTCACAAGGTATGCCTCGTTGTGGTTTGAAAGCATCAAGAAGCAAAGGGCTAGAGAAGGCAAGAGAAAGATCAACTCATGGGAGAAACTTAAGTCTCTCATGAACAAGAGGTTCCTTCCCGAAAGCTACAAGCAAGACATCTACAACCGACTCTTCTCACTCAAGCAAAACAATATGAGTGTGGGTGAGTACATGAGGGAATTTGAGCAACTCCTTTTGAGGGGAGGCATCCATGAACCCCAAGAGCAAATCGTGGCTAGGTTTCCCAATGGGTTAGACCCCCTTATTATAAGAAAGGTGGAACTTCAAACCCATTTCACCTTGGATGATGTCTTCAAGCTAGCTCTCAAAGTTGAGAAGAGAAAGAAGGAAAAGAAGATCTTTACCAAGCCATTTCCAAGGGAGCAAGTAAGTTCACTGCCTCCATTCAAGCCTTTCTTTCCTCCTAAACTCGAAGGTACTTCTTGGGTTGACAAGGGTAAGGCCGTGGCTCTTCCTTCTCCAAAAGAATTGCCTAAGAAACTTGAAGGCAAGAAGTGCTTTAAATGCCAAGGTTATGGTCATTTCCAATTCGATTGCCAAAATAAAAGGGTCATGACCTTACAAGAAGTTGAAGAAGTTGATGCCATGGTGATGGAAGTGCAAGAAGAAGCTAATGGGGTAGAATCGGACCCCATGGAACATGAAAATCATCTTGATGCCGATGAAGGTGATCTACTTGTCTTAAGGAGGGTTTTACATACCCAAGACACTCCTTATGACAAGGCTCAAAGAGAAATGCTCTTCCTCTCCCGGTGTACCATCCAAGACAAGGTGTGCAACTTGATCATCGATGGAGGAAGTTGCACCAATTTGGCCTCCACTATTCTTATTGAGAAGCTTGGCATTCCTACTATTCCTCATCCCAAGCCTTATTCTTTGAAGTGGCTCAATGATGGAGGCAACATTAAGGTATCCAAACAAGCCCTTATCTCCTTTTCAATTGGGAAGAAGTATAGGGATAATGTCCTTTGTGATGTGGTACCTATGAGTGCTTGTCATGTTCTTTTGGGTCGGCCTTGGCAATTTGATAGACATGTCTTGCATGATGGGTTCAAGAACACTTACTCCTTGATCATTGATAAGGAGAGGATTGTCTTAAACCCATTACCTCCAAACCAATTTCCTAAATCAAAACCCGGGTTGGGAAGTGAGAAAAAGAGAGACCTTCTCATGTTGAGTGAAATACGGGTTGAGAGAGCTTTAAGCAAAGACAAGCAAGTCCTAGCCTTGTTGGTGCTTGAAAGCAAAAAGAGTGAGGAAGTGAGTCCCTTACACCCCAAAATCGGCCCCCTCATATCACCATACCAAGATGTTTTCCCAGAAGATCAACACCCTATTGCTTACTTTAGTGGAAAATATAATGGCTCAAGGAAGAACAAGCTCATGCCAAGGAGTGAAGGTCCTTTTAAGGCCCTTGAAATGGTCAATGATATTTCTTACTAACATATATCCTCTACATTCAATGTGGGTGATCTCACACCCTATCTTGAGGATGAAGAAGAAGGTAATGATTTGAGGGAAAATCACATTCAAGAAGGGTAGGATGAAGCAAATTCCACCCCTATTCAAGTCCAAGAGGACTCACAACTCCTCCTTAATGCTCACAAGCTCCGTTAAAGGGGACTTGGCCCTTGTGCTGATTTGGAGCTCTAATTTCAACATCATTCTAAACCTTTGGGATGCGTTCCGCTTCTATTTTGGGAAGGTCACGGGGCCTTCTAAAGGGTTCAGTCCATCAAAATGAATTTAAACCCTTGGACATAATAAAGAAGCCCTAAAACAGCAAGTTGCATGCTAAAGGCAAAATTACCCGGTTTTTACCCGATTTTGTGGGCTTAATTAACCAAGCTTAGAATGGGTTTAATTTGCTAAAATCCCACTTTTTGGGAAACTTCTTATGTCAGATAAAAGGGCATAAAAAGAGTTCTAGGCCAAGGCAATAGGTCATAGGTCAAGTGAAGACTTTTTCTACATGCAGCAGAATCTGACCCAGCCTGCATATGCTGCACATTTTGCCTCATATCTCCCAAACAGATGTTCCAAATTGCCTGCACAAGGAGACCCCTAAAAGCTGACTTCTAGAGCTTTCCAACAAGTACTTTTGCAGCTCATTTGGCAAACAAACCTAGGACATATAACCTTTTAAAGTTGACCTATGTAAACTGAAAAGTGCTGACATAAAGTAAAAAGCACTTTTCAGCTTTTGTTTGTTGCTTTTTGGTTCCCTCCTTTGCTTTATGCTCGACCAAGGCCTTGTTTTGCTGCATTTTGAAGCCTTGTGAAGCTCTCCTATATAAGGGGAAGCCTTAGGATGTAGAAAGGGTGTTTGAATATTTATACAAAGAAGCTTATGCTTTCATTTTCTCTCAAAAATCTTGAGTTCTCTTTATCCTTTCTTCAAAGGTGGTGAGTCTTAAGTGGAATCCTTTATAGAGTTGTGGGTGGCATTGCCTTTAAGCAATTCTTGGTGGATCCTTAGGCTTGATTGGTGGCCTAGCCTTTAAATCAAGTCATATCTTGCATCAAAGTGGAAATTTGCAACTAAACTCAAGCAATCTACTTCCGGCCCATTAGCACACGCTCTAATATTTTATTAGTAAAGTTAAGGCCATTAGTTTATTGTGTCCTAACTTTTAATTGTGATCAAATCCGCCAACCTTCTCTACTTTCCAGAAAGCTCGGCCTCAAATCAGGAGAATTATTTTATTTTATTTTAATAAGACAAGATGGATATTTTATTAGTAAACCACATACAAGAAACCTACTATATGTTTCTTTGTCACTTTTTTAAGTTGCAATTCCAATTCCGTTCATAATGTACTCGGATGCCTCCTCTATCTAACTAATCTAATTTGTGGATTTCATAGTTTGTTTTCATCTATTATGTAAGTTTCATATTTATAATTTTTATATATATTTTTGTTTATCTTGAAGATAAAAAAATAATTTGTAATTTTTATATTTTTGTCTTTTTCACACGTACCGCAAGTACGCGGGTATTGTAGTTTGGATAAAATATCGTCCTTAGCGATCAATCCAATCTATTGAGTTTTGTCCCTCCAAAATGACAAGCAAAATAAGTTTCAAAGGGCGGTCCGACTCATGCTAAATGATTACTTTACAACAAAATTTGGAATTCAATCTAGGAAAAGCATCTACGGATTTGTTTGGCCTACAATGAGTCAGATCCAATGAATTAAGCATGTGCTTGCCTCTAGTTTGGATGAACCAAAGGATGACAATCATACATACTTCAATGTTTCTTTCGAAATAAATTGACTTACTTTAACTAATCTAATTATAGTTCGTTCAAACATTCCTCCTATATTAGTCTAGGTTAAAGATCAAGATTATCAATTTTTCCTCTCAACGTGCAATTCTTTCTTTAGAACCACCAAGTTAAGTCGAATCTTATTGATCTCATAGTGCATTTCTCCCTTCAAGTTCTTCACTTTACTATCTAATTATAAGCAAGCAATTTGGCCTAAATCACTCACAATCATTCCTTAGATTAAATCAACCAAACTACATTAAGTAGAAGGTTTGATAAATTAGAAATCCAACAACATGGTGCAACTTGCAAATCCCTAGACATAAAGAACTACTCACTCATTATTGAAACAAAGAAAACAAAAAGGTTTAATCAAAACATGAATCTAACTAGAACAAATTGAAATGGAGTTCAAGAAGTAAAAGGAGGGAAAAATGCTTAGCACAACGGAGGTTCTTCAATGACCTTTTAATCTTTAAGCATCTACTTGCTAATTCCTTCCTTTCAATCCTCTTTTTGCTCCAAAATGGTTAGAAAACTATAAAATAAGAAAGGGCATTAATGATAGGATGAATGGGGATGTCATTACTTTTAGCTGAGGATGCCTTCAAGTAGAAGAACTCGAGCATTCTCAACCACAAATTAAGGGAAAAATGAAGAGATTGTAGTTTTCATCCCACTACAAATTGTGGTGATCACCATGGGCTGTCCATGGTAAGCACTAGCTTTGGGTTTCTCTTTTCCTTTTGGCCTCATAGGTACATGGGACGGTGGTACCTCCATGGTGAGTCAAATTGCATTCACTTGAGGGTCATTGCTGGGTCCAAAGGTCTTAAAACTTGCAAAATACATCAAAGAAGTATGCCCAAGCGTAAAAAATAAAAAGGGTGCAAATCAACCATAAAATCACACAATACCCTAGGAAATACTGTCAAATAGCCCTAAAATTATGTATGTTTTCACCACTTGTCAAATTCCACATACTTAAAGCATTGTTTGTCCCAAGTAATCATAAGACTAGAAGTGTATTCACAACCTCCTCAGGAAAGACATTAGTAGCATATTCAATGGTAAAATCGACCCAAAGTTAGCCCAAAAGTGTTCAAACATTTAGCAATCAGATAGGGAGATGGAGTTTTCAAAAGATCCTTAAAAGGCACCAATGCTAAAGTTTAAATCAATCACCCAAATCATCCCATACAATCACATCAGGATATGAAATAAATAGAGCTAGCAAAACTGGTAGAACCTTACTTTAGTTGTGCGATGCTCTTCTGTCATGTGTTTAAGATATAGTAAGGTTCCCTCAATTCTCATTTCACAGACTCAAGTCTACTATAATCTTACGAAGACTTTCTAATTCACCGTCGCTAGAATACGAAGCACATTAGACAATCATGAGGACTTTCGGTTACAACGGGACTAAGAGGGGAACAAATATTTTTGGAAATGTGGAGCTAAAAGACAAAGACTAATAGCTAAGCTCTCCCAACATGCTCATGAAAGACACTCCTCAAACCAACTCCACTCAAATGAATAAACAAATTCCCCTACACAAATGAAACGAGCAGAAAGAGTTACAGCTCAAAAACAATTATATACAATCCAACAATACGAAACTTGTTTATTCACTCTTTTTTTCACTGCTTTTTCCTTTTTTTCCAACAAGAGAATGGTTGTGGAAATAAACTTCAAACTCTTTTTTTTTCAACTCTTCAATCAATTCACAACAACCAACCCATTATCAAAACAATGGACCTCTTATATGAACAAAAGAACACAAATCCCTTCACCTAACTGGCCAAACCAAACTATCAAAAGATCTCGATACTACAAGCTAACGTCCAATCAAAATGTTATGAAGTGAAACACTATATTCTTAAGATATGTGTCTGGTCAAGGGCTATGCGTGAAGGTTCACGTCCATTAACATGGGTAAAAGCTAAAAGGGGCTAGTAAGGTATATATAATGCATAACAAGAGTGGCTATTTAGTCTTAGTGGCTCAACAATAGAAAGAATGCCTAAATCATTTTGCCAAAATGCATTTGCTAATGTGATCTTGAATGAGAGTCAAAGCAAGTTCTAGATAAATGATGTTTGGAGGAGTCACTCAAGAAAAGGCAAAGAGAATAAAATTCATAAATTAGTTGTTTAAAGCTCAAAGTCTCACAAGATATCTACCATAGTCTGAACTATTTTATTAGGACTCACATGCCATCATTCATGCAAAGAATAATTGGGTAATTAACTTGCATTCAACCTCGAGGTCAAAACATAGAGCACATTTCCTAAAAAAATCATTTCCAAACACTTCTATTCATAATTGGGCATATAAAAGAGTAAGTTAAACCAAAGAAGTCTACTAAGTCCACAAAAATTAGTGGAGGGGTTTTCTTTCCTTTTTTTTCATTTTATTTTGTGAGTGTTTTTAGAATGCAATCATACATGAAGTGAATCTTAAAATGCAAAACTATTCTAAATGTCATGCTTCTAACACCTAAAATGCATAAGAGATGTAAAACTATGGAAATGAAACTAAATGCTCTAAGTAAATGCTCTAGCTACAGAAGGTTAATCCTAAAATGCAATTCTAAATGCAATCATGTACACTATTTACACATCTACAAACACAAGAAGTTAGCATTCCACACTATCATTTAATTGAACTCTCTAATGGTTGGATGATGCATTGTCCTCAATGCAAGTACAGATTTATAAAGGGAAAAGGTTGATGATCAAGAAGCATTCAGAAAGGAGGAGGAGAAGGAGGGGGCGAGGGATAACCTTGAGAGATATGCCAATCTCTTCGAGTCTCAAGACAAGCCGTAAAGTCCTGAAAATATTGGTTCGAGGAAGCAATCATCCCATGGAGCTCATCATGTCACTCTTGAATAAAGTCACGAAGAGTGGAATTCTCAATTGGAACATATGCCCGTAGGGAGGGTTGCTCATCTTGAATAGACCTAAGGGTGGCTAGAACCTCTTCGTGGAAGGAGGCTTGAAAGGAAGAACTAGGGCCACAATGATATGTAGATGGGGGAGGCAGAGGTACGGTATTAACGGCTTTGTCATCACCGGTTAACATTGAGAGAACAACCTGATGAAATAGTGTGGTCCTCTAGACATTGGGAAGTGACAAAAGCCTGTTCTTAGGGTATATCCAACAAAAATTGTCCAGCCATTACCATACAAAATTTCATCAGCTCAAAAGCGGCTTTTTTAAGTCACTTGGACCCTTCAGCCCTATCCTCTGGGTTGTGCTCCACTACCAAAGACCGAGTAAGAGGGGTGGTGATGCCCCCATTTACTATCTTACCTGTTGTACTAGTAGTTGCACTATATAATTGGTTGGCTAAGAAAGATTCGATCACCATTCATCATACAATACAAAAAGTATAGCTCAGACAACCAAGGACATTCCGACTATCATCCGAAGAAAAAACACCACAAGACAACATTCATTAGGCCACTCATATACAAGGGTTCCTAATGAAAGTTCCCTTATAGATACTTTATATTATACATATAATCTATCGTAATTTCATACCAAAAGGCATTAAGGTAAAACTCTTGGGGGACATGATGCCATGCCAAGTTCAAGCTAGGTGGAAATCCAACACATCATTCAGTGCACTAATGTTTAATTCATAAAACTCTCCTTGTAAATAGAAGGAAATGTATCCTTCTTGACATCTTATATCTCAAGTGACCTCTATGTACAAGGTACTCAAGAACTCAAGAAGTGAGGTCCCAATAGTTATGGTCTCGCATTTCAATAAATTAGCCTATTCCACCCTTTTTAAATAACCACCGAATATCATTCAACAAATCTAATTGGTTCAGCAAACCCTCGTTATAATATTGAGTAGTTACAATAACTTTACTACTCAAATAATTATATCTAGCAATGTGAACGGGATGAGTTAAACTAAGGCGATGAGGAGCATTACCTTGGGTCCATGTTTTGGTGGATGTTCCAGAGGTCCTTGTGGCTCGTTTGTGGTTCTTTCTCGAAAGGACTCGCTGCTTGTGCGCATGTTATCTTCTTCTTGGGTGCCATGGGATGATTGTGGAGAAACCCTCAACAATCGAGCATATGAAAACATAGAAGACAGAGAAAATTGAGAAGTTGAGGAGTTTTTTGGCAATAGACTGGAAAGAGGAGGAAGACAAGTGGAGAAAATAAAGGATTTAGGCGAAGAAAGGTGAAAATAGAGGATGGGGGTTGGATGGAGTTCAAGTGTGGGCTGAGAGAGGAAAATGGTGAAAGTTGTTGTGGAAAAGTGTGAGATTTAGAAGAATGAACAAGAATGGGGAGAAAATAAAGAGATTTGGAATGATTTTGAGTGAAAAATTAAAAGGATTGAAGGTGTGGTTATGGAGGCTTTAGAGAGAGGATGAGATGGGTAAAGAGACAAAATGTCTAGTGAGGGAGAAGGAAATGAAGAAGAAGGGGGATGGTCTACAATCAAAACCCTTGACTCTGGTTCAGCAGGCCACCATGGACCCCCTATGGTGCCTGCTACTAGACAACTCATTTATTTTTTTTAGGCTTTTCTTCTTCTTTCTTTTACAGGGTAGATATACCACGGTCCAAAGTAAATACCACTTTGGACAGTGGCAGAGATTATTTCTATCGTTGTGTTTTTTTGACTATTTTTTTCTCATAATGAAAACAACCTAAACTCTATATATATCAAAAAGGAAAAGAAAGCTCAAGCTTTTTCTCTATGCTTGCATGAGATCAGTGAGTGCATGGAGAGCGTCCTTATCAAATGGCTCCCTACAAAATAGGGCTTAAGCTGTTGTCCATTAACCTTGAATGAACCGGTGGATGCACTTCACACTTTTACCATTCATGATGAAAGACCTTGGTGCCTTAAAATGGTCTTAACCACCAGTATCTGAGCTTGCTTGAAAATAATTTCAACTTAGAGTTGAACAATAGACCCATGTGCCCTTCCTCAAACCTCTTCTTTATGATGTGCTTGTCATACCATCTCTTAGTTCTCTCTTCGTAGATCATAGAGCTCTCATATGCTTCCAACATCAATTCATTTAGCTCACTCAATTGTAATATCTGTCTCTCTCTGGCTGCCTTAAGATCAAAATTAAGCATTTGAATAGCCTAATATGCCTTGTGCTCCAAGTCAATCAACAAATGGCAAGACTTTCTAAACACTAACCGGTATAGAGTAGTGCCTGGAGGATTCTTGTAAGCAGTTTGGTATACCCATAGAGCATTATCTAGCTTCAAGGACTAGTCTTCACGGGATCGATCAAGCATCTTCTCTAAGAAGCTTTTCCATTCTCAGTTGGATAACTCAACTTGGCCGTTCGTTTGGGGATGGTAAGGTGTAGCAACCTTGTAAAAACCCCATATTTCTTCAAGAGAGTCTTCTAGTGGCTTATTACAAAAATAAGTTCCATTATCAATCAAGAAATCCCTTGTGGTGTCAAATCATTTGAAAATATTCTTTTTGAGGAACTTAATCAGCATAATTGTTTGAGCTAAAAATGTGATATTTTTAAGGTACTTTTTCACCGATTTTATGCTCGTTTTAATAATATTTCTTTAGGTTTTTAATTGATTTTATTTTATTTTGCAGATTTTGAATAAATGCGAAAAAAGGGCTTAAATGCCGGAAAAAGTGAAAAAAATAGACAAAATGTCGGAGGTTGAAGAACTAGGCCAAATTCTAAGAAAACCGGTTCAGATATGAGGAAAAATAGAAAAAGAAACCAGACCGGTCCAGTTGAACCAGATCGGCCCGGTTCAGCAAACCGGTTCACTTGAACCGGCCACTTAAAACTCCCCCCTCCCCTCGGGTTTTCTCTCTCTTCTTCATCTTCTCTCTCCCCGACCTGTGGTCTTCTTCCCTGCTTCTTCGTTCCCAACCCCGAAACCCAAACCCTCGACCCATCCTCATCGCCATTCCCACCTCATCTCCTCTCTCTCTCCTCCAGCGCAACAACCCCACGTACACCCCCAGCCCACCGAATTCCCGAAACCCAGAACACCCTCTACCCACGGTTTTCTCCAAAACCGAAACCACCCCATCCCACCACCTCTGACAACTACCAAGTTAGTACACTCCCATGCGTTGGCTTCATCACCACCGTCCAAGCAAGCAGCAAATCGAAGGTTCAGAAATGAAGAGGGTTTCGGGTATAAGAAGGAACGAGATGCCATTGAAGAAGTCGAGCTAGGTTAGCGTAATTTAGGTTAGTAATTTAGGGTTAGATTAGGATTTTAATTCGGTTTTAATTTTAGTTTAGTTTAATTTCGCATTTCAATTTTGATTCGTGTTCTCGAATTTTAGAAATTAGGGTTAGGTTTATTTTCGATTTCGTGTTCGAACTTCAGAAATTTTGGTTAGGGTTAGTCATTTCGATCTGTTTTCGGCTTTCAATCTCATGTAATTAGGCTTAATTTTGCTAAATTGGAGTTGACATTCAAGAATTTCATCTTGTAATTGCAATATTTTGGGCACAAGTGTGATGCGTTTTGATCCTCTTCCTTCCCTGTTTCGATCTGTTGTCTGCGTCTTGCTGCTCGGCTTTCAGGTTTGTTTTGGCTTGAATTCGATACTGTTGCTTTCCCCTCCCCTGTTGCATAGTTCTTGTTATGCCATAAGCCTGTTAATCTTCGATTATAGGCAAGTTTGGGTGTTGACTGAAATTTTAGTTTCAAGTTTGTAGGTTTAATTTTAGTATATGTCTCGGTTTTTCATTCCAGTTTTCATAATTTAGAGTTTGGCCTCAGTTCTGAGTTAGAATTCTAGTCTGCTACTCACTTTCATGGCTCTGTTAATTTCAATTACTGTTGAATGAAGTATGGTTCCAATTGATCTGTTGTTACAGCATAATTCTGCTGGTTTATAATGCTGGTTAAAGATGTTTAATGGATCTGTGGCTGTTGGATTATTGAATGATATGGAATGGTTTCAGCTGAGTGTGGTCGAATGATGACCTTAGTTGTGCATTTTCTGTGCTCAGGTTTGTTGTTCCGTTTCCTTGGGCCTGAGGTTGCTTTGTTTAGATAATTATTGTTCCTTTGTTTAGACAATGCAATGAACTGTGGTTAAGTTTGCGTTATTTCAGTTCATTAGGACTTATGAGATTATATGAGAAGCAGTAATGAACTAGATTGTCTTTTCTTGCAATTGGTTTGTTTAGTCGATTGTTGTTTTAGTTAAGAAAGAATTAGATTATGACCATAATGTCACGTCTTCCCTATGGACCGACCCTTAAAGTACTACGATTGACAACCGTAAGTGCTTGAGGTATCCCTTTCCCCTTTTATTCACTCACTTTAGTTTAGTTTTAATTTTCCACCTCAAAAATCACTCAACAATAATGAAATCATTGGTACGGATGGCAACGACTTTCACCTATTTAGAGACATAGTCGTCCACAATAAGGATCTATCAATTATTGTGGGAAGGAGGGAATAGACCGATAATGTCAATTCCCCATACA
Source organism: Selenicereus undatus (assembly GCA_017589665.1). Lineage (NCBI taxonomy): Eukaryota > Viridiplantae > Streptophyta > Magnoliopsida > Caryophyllales > Cactaceae > Selenicereus > Selenicereus undatus. The sequence continues at coordinate 62,994,190 of JACYFF010019584.1, forward strand.
TCAAATAGCTCCCCAAACATCAAATAGCTCCACCTGAAGAATTCCACTTTGAGCTATTTCATGGTGCTTAGAAATAGTCCTCGTTCTTTGACACTGATTTTAAGTTATGATGAACTTCCTTACATGCTTGAATAGAGTGGGCCAATAGTGGTCTGCTTGAAGAACTTTGGCAATGGTCTTATCCGAACCAATGTGTTTCCCATAAGTTGAAGCATGGCAATAGTGAAGGACATTATGGACCTCATCATCCCACAAACATCTTCTATAGATACCATATGCACATAGCTTATAGAGTAGAGGTTCTTCCCACACACAATACATAGCATTGGCTATAAACTTCTTCTTTTGTGGACAAGACAACCCAGGAGGCAACATTGCACACACTTTATAGTTCACCAAATCAGCATACCATGGAGTGGCTTGGTGCAAAATGGTAAGGAGTTGGTCATCCAAAAATGAATAATCTACAGGGCGCTCTTCAGTAGGGGTGGCCTTGGGGGCCAATCTTGACAAATGGTATACCACTACGTTCTCTAGCTCAGCCTTGTCCTGAATCTCCAAATTAAACTCTTAGAGAATTAGGACCCATCGCATAAGTTAGGGGATTTCTTTAAAGGGTGCTTCCATGCGGCATGATCGGTGAAAACTATCACATTGGAATTGATCAAGTATGAACGAAAATTTTCCAACGCAAAGAGGACTGCTAGAAACTCCTTCTTTGTGGTGGCATAATTTACTTGGGCCTTATTAAGAGTTTGGCTCATACAGTAGATGACATATCACTTGTTGTCCTTCATTTGTCCCAAAACGGCACCCAATGCATAGTCACTTGCATCACACATCATTGCAAAGGGAAGCTCTCACCTTAGAGCTTGCACAAATCAATGCCTCTTTCAACCTGAGAAAAGCACTAAACATTCCTCATTGAAGTCAAAAGGTGCTTCCTTGATAAGCAATTGGGTGAGAGGTTTTACAATTTTTGAAAAATCTTTTATGAATCAGTGGTAGAAACCAACATCTCTAAGAAAACTCCTTACACTGATCACAGAATTTGGTTGTGGTAATTATTTAATCTCCTCCACCTTGGCTTTATCAACTTCAATGCCTTTCTTAGAAACAATATGCCATAGGCTAACCCCCTCTTGTACAATAAAATGACAGTTTTCATAATTCAAAATATAATTCACATCCTCACATCTTTGTAATACTTTGGACAAATTATGTAAGCAATGATCAAAAGATGTGTCATACACAGAAAAATCACAAATGAACACTTTCATTATTTCCTCAATAAAATCAAAGAAAATGACCATAATGCAACGTTGAAAGGTGGCAAGGGCATTACATAGTCCAAATTAAATCCTTCTTCATACAGATGTACCATATGGACAAGTGAATGTGGTCTTTTCTTAGCCATTAGGGTGAATAGGAATTTAGAAAAACCCCAAATACCTATCTAGGTAGCAAAAATAAAAATTCTTAGCAAACATTTCAAGCATTTGGTCAATAAAAGGAAGGGGAAAATGGTCCTTGTGGATGGCCTTGTTTAATTTCCTATTGTCAATGCACATTCATCATCCTGTAACTGTCCTAGTAGGAATCAACTCATGGTTCTCATTTTTCACCATCGTCATTCCCCCTTCTTAGGCACAACATAATCCAAGCTTACCCACTTACCGTTAGAGATAAGGTAGATCATGCTGAACTTAAGCAAGTTCAAAATTTCTTTCTTGACCACCTTTTTCATGTTAGGATTCAACGTTCTTTGGTGTTCAAAAGGGCTTGTGGTCATCTTCCACTAAGATGCGATGCATGCACACATAAGGTTAAATTCCTTTTAAATTGTCTATAGTATACCTATGGCGCAAGATGCAATCTAAGCACTATAAGTAAAGAATCAATTTAAGATGCACATATATTAGCATTGACAATCACAGGATATGTAGAGTTGGGCCACAAAATTTATACCTCAAGGAAGAAGGGAGAGGTTTTAATTCTATCTCGAGGGCACGCTTCTCATCAGACGAGGGTTTATCATCACTCACTAGCTCTTCCACCTTGGCTAGGGTAGGTGGAACTTGTGGTGAGGCTTCTAAGAATTAAGCACACATCACTACTTCAGGATGCTCATCCTTAGTAGTACCATCATTCAACACACAATGGTCAAGTGGGTCACTAAAAGTATGTTTAATGACTTCTTCCCTTGTAAAATTATCAATCACATCAATTCTATGGCACTCATCATAAATAGAAGGGAATGTATTAGCCTTAACCAAGTTAAACTCCACATGATTAGCCCCCACATCAAAGTACATTTTACCATTTTTTTATCGATATGGCACCTGGTGATGACTAAGAAAGGTCTCCCAAGAATGATTGAGTGTGTATGTATTGATGAATGTCATATTTGCATGGATTATATGAGTGTTTGGGAGTCATTTTAGTGGATTTAGATGCTTAATTATATGATTTATGCCCCTATTTCCACTATTACACTCGGTTTCGCTTGTTTTGAGAGTTTTTGTAGATTTTTGACTTTGTAACCAAGTTATGTTAATAGAATGGAGATTGTGAGGCCTTGTGGATCAAAGAAGATAGCAACATAAGCCCAAAGACACTCAACACAAATAAACTGAAGCCAATACCACGATCGACGACGTTCCAGGAAGAAGCAATAGACGGAGCAAGTGAGAACGATCGTGGTAGAGTCCACCATGGCCTATCCATGATGGCCCCTAATTCATCGAGTTTACTAGATTTCGTCGCGGCTATTTGAGTTCCAAGTGTTTGGATGGTTTTGTAGACTTCATTTCTGCCATAAAAGCCATTTTACTACTTCATTCATCCCACATTCCATTTCCTCTCATCAACATTCATAAATTAGATTAGAATTTAGATTAGATTAGAGAAAGAGAGTGAGTTGAAGGGAAGATTTGTAAGGATTCCATCTCGGGTTTGCAATGCTAGTTCAAGCGCAATCTTGGCTTAGCATTTCTTTTCTCTTCTCTTCTCTCATTTTAGATTTATGTTTTGTAATTTTGATCATGATTTTGTTGTTTTGATTTTGGATGTATGAAAATATTTGTCGATTTACTGTTCGTCTCTTTCAGTATTTTGGAATTTTAGGATTATTTTATCAAATCTTAGATTTTTATTGCCTTGTAAGAAATTTGATCACTTTCTTGCATGTATTGAGTATTTGAAGAAGAAGTGAAAGGTGAAATTCGATACTAGAACCCTATGATTTAACTTGATTGTGTGGAATCTTAAGAAAATCACACTAATTGAGGAAACACTAATTTGATGGTCGCATGCTTAATGAACCTAAACAAATCAAGAGCCCTTGAGAAATGGTAATTGGTTAGAGCTAGGTGTTTCACTTCACCGCGAATGATGGTTGTGATACTTCGATAATCGGTTTTAAAAAAATCAATTGAGGAAGAAGTGTTTGACTGATACATGGATTAAGAGATTGCTTATTTTGCTTAATTCCTTTATTATTTATTCGTTAAATTAGATAATTGAATAGTTTAATTTTAAATCTCAAATTTAGATTTGCTTAACCTATCTTAAGGGGATAAAGCCTAGTCGATCAACATAGTCCTTATAGGAGACGACCTTGATTTGCAACAACGCCACCGTGCGGTTTCGACCTCATGAAGTTTTTGGCATCATTGCCAAAGACTAGTGTCGAATATTGAGTTTTTCTCGATAGGTTTGACTAACCATTTTGATTTTCTTTGAAAAAAAACCAAAAAAATTAAAAAAGATAAAAAGATAAAAAAATTTGACAAAAAAAACAATGGCTATTTTATATTTTCCCCAATTCGAGAATGAATTATTTTGGAGGTATTTTAAATGATTAAATATTTTTTTGGCTCAATGTGGTTATTGTGTGGGTAAATGAGAAATTTTAGACATTGTTGATGAGGGTATGAATAGTGAAACCCGTGCTCTTTTAGGGTAATGGGGTTTTCTTGCTAAAAATGTTGATGAGCTATAATATTTGCCTGAGTGGATTGTTTGGGATTCATTTGAGTTTGAGAAGGCTAGTCTTGTTTCTAGATATTCATTTCCTAATCTTAGTGCATTATATGCTAGATCTTATTATGCTCTTTTTGGTGTGACTTGTGTAATTCTTCTAACCATGAAACTAATTCATATTCTTATTATGCAAGCTGTGCTCAACTTGACTTTGCTTCACTCATGGAGAACACTGATGTTGTCCTAACCTTACTTGATTAATCCATCCCTTTAGCTTAGCGCACAGGCTCAAGGCGAGCGAGCCTTTTGGGTAGTTGTTAGGTTTAGAGTTGTTGATCGTTTTGAGTCAGAAGAAATTTTAGGTGAGGTGTATGATCTAGATAAGAATCCTTTGGAGGGGTTACATGATGTGTTTATGCATGAGGAGTCTCCTAACCTTGGTTTTGACAATATTGTTCCCCCAATCCTCTTGATCATTCCCATGTTTTCCCTATGGATTCATTACCCTCTTCTTCCCCCGAGTATTACATTGATGTGCCCATTGATAATCCGATGATATGTGATGCTAATGTTGATTTAGGCTATGAGGATAACATGTTTAGTATGCTTGGTAAAAGTGTTGATGATCATGTGTCCCTGGGTTACTTCAGAGGGTATCATCCCTCTATTGTATGCTAGAGGACTTGCCTAGGAAAGTCATGTGGACTAAATTCTTTAATCCTTCCTATAATTTTTCTGAAGACTTTGCTAAGGTTAAGAGAATACTTATTATATTTGGTGTGATTTTGGTTATTGCATCTTACCTTGTGTTTTCTAAATTATGGTCCCAGGAGTTTGATAAGCTCTTGCATGTTTTGACAGCATCACATTTGGTGGGTCATGTCTTCAAGTTATGATAGAGTGACTAATGCTCCATTTGCCCTCTTTGCAATGAGGCCTTAGCTTAGGCGTACTCAACACCTAACCTGGTGAGATCATTATGTTTTGTTCACTGTCCCTTCTCTTGCTTTTGTTTCCTTTGAATAATAATGCTTTATCTAAGCATACGGGAAAGGTAGTTTCATGTTTTTCATTTTGGTTTATAGTTTGCATACTAGTTAGAGCATGTAGGTTTAGGTTTCCTTTCTTTTGCAATGGTGTGTTGCATTTGAGATTTGCATATAGATTGTATGGGGCGATGGTATGGATTGGTTTGAGATGCCCTCCAATGATGTTTTTGCTAGGCACGATAGCTTTCATGAGCTTGAGTAATTTTTGGTGTGTAATCCCTTTTGGTGCTAAAATTTTTGAAGGTTTTATAACTTTGTCTTGTTTTGGACCTTGTCTTAATTGAGAGCTAAGTTGCCCCTACAGTCGTTAGCAATAATGTTGGTACATGATAGTCATTTTATGAGCTAGATGAAATTTTGGTAGATATCCCATGAGATTTTGAGCTTTCTTTGGACTAATTAATTATATATTGTCTTGTGTTTCTTTCATGTGTGTGACTCTTCCATGTTGCATCTCTAGGACTTGCTTAGACTCTTATTCAAAACCACATTAACATGTGTATAGTTGATGATATGATAGAGGAATTTTTTCCTTTAGTCATTTTAGCCTTATAGCCAAATAGCCTACCCTTGTGTTGTATGCGTTTCCCATTTGCTAGCCCCTTTGAGCCTATATTTGCCTTTGTTATGAACACTTGATATTAGCCCTTGGTCAAACACATAGCCCTACCTTTACGCCAAGTCTATAGGGCATCGCTCCATGGATATAGTGCGTGGTTTGGGGCTAATTGAGTTTTAAGGTTGCTTGGTATGTTGGCTTGACGAGGGATGATGGTATTATAGATATGGAGTGTTCCCCTTATGTTGATATGGGTTGCGTATATATGTATTAAGCTGTGAGTTGACAATTGGTGGTCATATGCCTTTCATAGCTGAATTCTATTTCATCCTCCCAAAGAAGAAAAAAAGAAAAAATTATGCTCCAAAAAAAAGACAAAAAAAGAGGAAAATAAACAAAAAAAACTAAGTGATTGGCATTGGATATGTACATAGATTGAGTTCCTTTTTTTGTCAACTCATTTCCTATTTGATTCATTGGGGTATGTTAATTGTATTTTAAGGTTTGGAGTGTTGGTGATTTTCATAGTTTTCTGGTGCCTTATTGGTTGCTCCCTAGGTCATTCAGCTAAATAGCTCCATATTGCCCAAATTTATTAGTTTATTCCTTTCCCTTAACCCTTTTAGCCCACGTTATAAACCTATGTAAAGTCGTTTTCATTGTCATGTACACACTGCATTTTTAGTGAAGTAGAATTTGAGAACTTTGGCAAGTATATGGAAGATTGCATCTATAGAATGAGTCTTGAGTGAACCTATCCTATATTTCAAACACATGAACGGGAGTGATCCCTATTTCCCAAAAACGTGAGGTTTTATCAATCCATTTGGCTCTATTCAATTCTATACACTTGCATGATGTGCGTTGTGGTTCTTTGGGGTAATCAAGTTTGATATCGAGCTTGTGGTCTCGTACTTTTTCGAAAACCTTCTCCTCCTCCTAATTATGAAATGCCTTGCGTGCTATTTGGGGTTGCCATTGGTTGCTATTCTTGCTTGTGATATGCTATGACTTGCCTACTTTAAGGAGGTTATTATGTTTTGGATCCTAGATGTATCTTCTCTTATCAGTTCTCTTTAGTGTTTACTTGAGGACATGCAAAGAGTTAAGCATGGGGAAGTGATGAATGTCATATTTGCATAGATTTTATGAGTTTTTAGAAGTCATTTTAGGGGATTTAGATGCTTAATTATATGATTTATGCCCCTATTTCTACTACTATACTTGGTTTCACTTATTTTGAGAGTTTTTGTAGATTTTTGACTTTGAAAGCCAGGTTATGTTATTATAATGAAGATTTTGAGACCTTATGGATCAAAGAAGATAGAAAAGAGGCCCAAAGACACCCAACACGGATAAACCATGGCCAGTACCATGGTCTAGGACATTCTAGCAAGAAGCAGTGGAAGGAGCAAGTAAGAACGAGCAAGGCAGAGTCCACCACCTCCTGTCCATGGTGGGTCCTACGGTCCGTACTAGCCCCTGTTTCCTCAAGTTTTCCAGATTTTTTCTTAGCTGTTTGAGTTCCAAGTGTTTGAACGGTTTTATAGACTTCATTTCTGCAATAAAAAGCCATTTTACTACTTCATTCATCCAATGTTCCATTTCCTCTCTTCAACACTCATTAATTAGATTAGAATTTAGATTAGATTAGAGGAAGAGAGAGTGAATTAAAGTGAAGATTTATAAGGATTCCATCCCGGGTTTGCAACGATGGTTCAAGCGCAACCTTGGCTGAGCATTTCTTTTCTCTTCTGGTCTCTTCTCTTTTCTCATTTTAGATTTATATTTTGTAATTCTGATTATGATTTTGTTATATTGAATTTGATTTATGCAAACAACAGTTAATTTCTCGATTTGCTGTTCATCTCTTTAAGTATTTTGGAATTTTTGGATTGTTTTATCAAATCTTAGATATTTATTGCCTTGTGAGAAATTTGATTACTTTCTTGCATGTATTACGTATTAGAAGAAGTACTAAAGGAGAAATTGAATACTAGAATCCCAGGATTTGACTTGATTGTGTAGAGTTTAAGCAATTAATAAACCACAAATTTGATAATCGTATGCTTAATGAACCTAAACAAATCTAGAGCCATTGAGAAATGGTAATTGGCTAGATTTAGATATTTCATTTCACCTTGAAAGTGGGTTGTGATACTTTGATTGTTAGTTTTCAAACAACCAATTGAGGATTAAGTGCTTGATTGATGCATGGATTGAGAGAGTGCTTGTTTTGCTTAATCCCTGGATTATTTATTCGTTAGATTAGATAGCTGAATAGTTTAATTTCAAATCTAAAATTTAGGTTTGCTCAGCCTATATTATGGTGAAAAAGCCCAGTAGATCAACCTAGTCCTTGTTGGAGATAACCTTGATCTGCTACAACGCCACCGTATGCTTACGACCTTAACATGTATCTTCTTCCATCTCAAGTATCACAAAATCGACGGGTGCATACAAGCCTCCTACCTTAATGGGCACATCCTCTAAAACACCAGCGGGGTATTTTACAGAACGGTCCGCCAATTATAAGGAGATGGTGGTGGGTCTCATTTCTCCTAAGTCAAGCTTCTCACACATTGAAAAGGGCATAAAACTCACACTCGACCCCATATCACAAAAACCACAGATAATGCACATGATCCCTATCAAGTAAGGGATAGAGGAACTATCGGGATCCTTAAGCTTAGCGGGAAGCTTATTTTGGTTTGTGACACTACATTCTTTAGTCAAGGCTACTATCACATGCTCTTTTAGCATTCTTTTATTAGACAAAATCTGTTTCAAAAACTTAAACTTAGCATGAGAAGGCATTTGGGACAATGCGTCGGTAAATGGAATATTAATGCAGAGATTCTTAAGGACCTCTAAAAAATTCCCAAATCGCAAATCAAGCTTAGCCTTGGCCATTCTTTGCAGAAAGGAAAAGGCGGAGTATAGGGTTTTAGGGAAGTTTGTTTAGGAATATTAGGAACCTCATTGGCATCACTCACAACATCATCACCAAGCGTATCATTAGAGGACTAGATACCTCATTCTCAACAACAACATTCTCATCATTATGCAAATGCACATCGTTGCTAACACCTTTATGGCCCTCAAGCTGTTTGCCCTCCCCTCGAAATCACAACATTACATTACTCCCTAGTGTTAGTTTCAAACTTGCTAAGAAGGCTACAGGGAGATGTAGATGAAGAGCTAGCATGTTGGGCAATTTGAGCTTCCAACCTCTTGTTGTGAGCAATAAGCATATTAATCTTAAAGGCTAATTGCTTTATGTACTCATCTTGCTTTTGTGGCGCTGATAAGTGTACTCTCCATCATAGCCTCTAAGTTAGACTTTTAGGAAGGTTGTTAGGGAAAAGGAGCCCTTTGTAACCTGAGTGGTGGTGTAGCATTCATTTAGGGTATCTTAGAAGGGTTAGGCATATATGAGAAATTTGAGTGACTCCTCCAACCTGGATTGTGGGTATTGAAAAAAGGGTCAATGGTCGGTCTTGAGTTGTAGTTATTAACATAATTGAATTGGTCACTAGAATCCTGGACAAAAGAACTCCCAACTTGAGAATTTATAGTGAAATGGTCAACAGAACAACAAATTTCACATGGGGGAGGGCCACTTGAATTCACAACATTTATGCCCAAGCGATCGAATATTTAAGTCACAGCATCTACTTTAGTAGAAAGTAAAGTAAAAGCTTTAACTTCAAGCTTACCTCCAACCCGTTTGGTTGGCCTCTCTTATTGGACTAATAGTAGTTATTGAGTGCCATGTCCTGAATCACGTTATAGGCCCCATCGTCCATCTTGTTCATCTAGCCACCTCTCGTCTCCACATCTATGGTAGACCGTATAGGTTGATTGACACATTGTAGAATGTTTATACAATCATCCACTTTTGGAGCCTATGGTGATGGCACAAGCTCAATAAATCCATAAACCGCTCCCAAGCCTCATAAAGCATCTTATCTTCCATTTGAGCAAAGGTGGTTATTTGATTCCTCAAACTCGCTGTCTTGCTTACTGGGAAGAATATTGCAAGAAATTCCCTAGTGAGCTCATCCCAAGTTGTATTCAAACCCAGTGGAAATGAATGAAGCTATGCTTGTGCCTTATACTTTAGTGAAAAAGGAAATAGTTGAAGCCAAATGACATTAGTTGAAACTTGATTGAGTTTCAATGTATCACATACATCTAAGGAGACCGAGAGGTATACCTCAATTGCGGTGCGACCAAATTGTGGTTCTTGCACCATGAAGATGAGCAGCTTAAAGTTACGAGCTTATGGTTGGATAATACTAGATGTGATGTCTTGGATACTCGGGGTAATGAAACCTCGAAGTGTCCTTCTTTGCTCTCCTTCTCCACCAGCCATCTTAGGTGAGGTCTCTTGAGTCTTGTGCTATTGCTTCTCTAGCCTTTATTTCTTTCTCCTCAAATGAAAGCTCCTCTCTATCTTGGGATCGTGCTCGTACGAGATAGTACTTCGCGTGAAGGGGAAATATCCTACAAGAATCAACGCAACCATAACCGAAGCAAATCAAAAATAAAAAGAAAAATGCTTAGTCAATCATTGAAGGACTAAATTTTTGACAATTTGGTCTCCGGCAATCGTGCTAAAAACTTGACATGACTATAAGCACATGGATGTCATAGGATAGATAAAACATCATCCTTAAGGACTAATGCAATCTATTCAGTTTTGTCCATCTCAAATGCTAAGCAAAATAAATTTGGAAATGGTGTTCTCACTAATGTTAAATGATTACTTTGCTGCAAAATTGGTAATTCAATCTATGAAAAGCATCTAGGGATGCCTATAATAAGTTAGATCCAGTGAGCATGCGCTTTTCTCTAGTTTGGATTAATCGAAGGATGACAATCATACATAATTAAATCTTTCTTTTGAAACAAACCGAATTACTTTGACTAATCTAATTTACCTCCTTTTAAAGTCTAATATATTAGTTTAGGTTAAAGGTGAAGATTATCAATTTTTCCTCTCAACATGTAATTCTTTCTCAAGAACCACAAAGTTAAGTCTAATCTTGCTTATCTAGTGTGTTTCTCCTTTCAATTCTTCACCTTACTATCTAATTATATCCAAGCAATTTAGCCTAAATCACTCATAGTTCTTCAAAGCAGAAGATAAATTGAATCAACCAAACTAGGTCAAGCACAAGGTTTGATAGATTAGGAATCCAACAACATTGTTTGGCTTGCAAACTCTTAGATTAAAAGAACTAATCACTCATTGTTGGAACAAAGAAAACAAAATTGTTTAAACAAAACATGAATCTAATTAGAATAAATCTAAATGGAGTTCAAGAAGTAAAAGGAGAGAAAAATGCTCCACAACAATGGAGGTTCTTCCAAACTTCAAGCATCCACTTGTCAATGCCTTCCTTTTAATCCTCTTTTTGATCAAATATATAACAAAACTATAAACTCAAAGCGCTATGAATGATAGGATGGGTGGGGATGCCCTAGGTTGCAGCCGAGGATGCCTTTAAGTAGAAGAACTCGAGCATTCTCAGCCACAAATTAAGGGGAAAACGAAGAGGTTGTAGTTTTTATCCTACTATGGACTATGGTAATCACGATGGGCTATCCATGGCAAGCATTGGCTTCGAGTTTCTCTTTTCTTCTTTGCCCCACCTGTACATGGGATGGTGGTACCTCCATTGTGAGTCAAATTGCATCCATATGAGGGTCATTGCTAGGTTAAAAGTTCTTAAAACCTACAAAATACATCAAAGAAAAGCATGCCCAAATGTAAAATAAAAAGGGGTGCAAATCAACCGCTAAAACACACAATCAACTGCTAAATCAAATGGCCCTAAAATAATGCATATTTTCAACACTTATAATTTTTCAATATGAATCTTTATACATTTTTATAATTCATGTATACATAGGAAAAACTATCTGACTTGGATAAATATGTGAATTTTTGTTAAGATTAAATGAAGAGATGTGACATTTTGAGCAATTAGCGGACTATGAATTGGTTCAATGTCATAAAGATGTTGAAGTTGATGGAGATGCCACCCAGCTGGATACTGAGCATTAACCGGAGCCGCAACGACCCAATTCGCAACCCACCGAGCATACAACCGGATGTCATCCTACAAAACCCCCTCCTTATCCACATAGAGATGAGGCTGTTACTACCAAATGAAAACGAAAACAGATATCTTACATGTGGAACTTCTTTAGAAAAGTTCCCATTCCAAACATGCAAGGGGAATATAAAACTATGTGCGATGTTTATATGGAGTATGAAATGCACAGTGTTTAGGGAACTAGAAAAATGGCGTGACATTTGAGACTCATGGAATTTTAAAGGACAGTGGGGTAACACTTGATCAAGCGTAAATTTTCGAGTTCCTAGGGGCACCCAACGCATATGTGTTTTTCTATAGCAAAAAAAAATAAATCATTAGCGAATTTAATAGATATGTTGTCCTCGATGAAAAGCCTTTTGTGATGGGTGAAAGTCAAGCATTTGATCATTTTGTGCGTAGTCATTGCAATCAGCATACCTATTGGTTTCACGAGTTGCACTTAAGAAGAGGATTAACTTATGCTTCACAAAAAATTACATTGAATTATTAAATTGCTTGTTTGCTTTTAAAGGACGTGTTAGTGTGACATGTGATTTGTGGAGATCTCCATTTCAAGAAAACTTGGTGCAACCTACCATTGGATGGATGAGAAATGGGACATGCTAAAAAGAACTTCCTGGATACAGAAACACCACCAAGAAGGGCTAAAATGACCTAATGTATCACCACTTGACCTTCCAACTCAAGATACAACCACTAGGAGTTTAGAGAGAGAACTGAGTTTAACTCAAGTTTCTGGTTCGATATTGCATAATTCGATTACAAACACACCAAGAGAAGCTTATATATGACTCTTTCTCATGCAAGTACAACGGCTAGCAAAAGGAAACAAAAGGTACAAATGCTAATTACATCAGCCTAGACAAAAACTAGCTGAATTAAACAACAACCAGTGAGCTAGTGACACCTCCATGGGTCTTTCAAGCTAATCTGATGAGGTGTCAAGGATTTTAGCGTGAGTGGCCGATTTTAGGCTTCCAAAACTTGCTGAAAATGGGCTGATTGTGTAACGTGCAGCTTGATTAGCAACCTAATGATGGTGTTGGTAGCATAGTACAGCAGCCCGGGTAAAAGGGTGTTTTAATGCCTTCGCAAGCTGGTTAAAAGCAGGTCCTGGGGGAGCTAATCACCAACTTTTGTAGGCTGACTTGATAAATATTTTAACCCACTTTCAAAGTCAAAGATCATGTGCCAACTTCAAGCAAAAGAGGTATTCGAATTTCTCTCAAAATCTGGCCTATTTTGGATTATAGCCCAAATTGCACTGTCTGACCTTAGCTTCTAGTTGCTCGACCTTCTGAGCTCCAAAATAGCTGAAACTTGGCTTTTTGGATTGACAACAAGCTAAACTGAAGATGTGAGGGTCTAATGGACCCTCAATTACTCATGATCAGTGCTGATTATGGTCACAAACTGAGGCCAGACACTGGCTGTGTAATCAGCATTCAGGGATGCCTTCTGGAGGTGAACCCTTGGCAACACCATAGCCTTCTTGATTTCATTTGGGCTTGGACTTGCCTCCTGGACCTCAGCTAGCTCAAATGAGTCCTGGCTACCTTGATCTCCATCAGCCCCCTTTCTTTAAGAGAGTTTGTCCTCAAACTGGGCAACTCATCAGACTCTGCATAATAGGGGCGAAGATCACCCACATTGAATGTTTCAAATACGCCAAACTCTCCTGGTAGGTCCACCTCATAGGCATTGGGATTAATTTGCTCTAAGACTTCAAAGGGGCCATCAGACTTGGGCATGAGCTTGGATTTCCTCTTGTTAGGAAACCCCTCATTCCTTAGGTGGATCCAGACTAAGTCTCCTGGCTGGAAATGCACATCCTTCCTGTGCTTGTCGGCTTTATTCTTGGATGACTCATTGCACTTTTTAATCCTAGTTCTAACCTTGGTATAAAGGTCTTTGATGTCTTCTGCTCTCTTACTGGCTTTCCAATTGAACTTGGCATGTGTAGGTAAAAGAACCAAATCCAATGGAGTGAGGGGGTTCTGGCCATAAAAAATATGAAATGGGGACATTCTGGTAGCCTTGCCTGGAGTTCTATTATAGGCAAATTCAGCATGTGCCAGTAGCTCATCCTATCCTTTGACATTCTTCTTCATAAGCACCCTAAGCAAAGTACCTAAGGTTTTGTTAGTCACTTCTGTCTGACCATCAGTTTGTGGATGGCACGTGGTGCTAAATTTCATACAAGTTCCTAACTTCCTCCATAGAGTGAGCCAAAAATGACTCAGAAGCTTAATATCCCTATCAGATACCATACTATTAGGAATTTCATGCAACCTCACAACATCCTTGAAGTATAAGTCAGCCACCTTGCATGCATCATGGGTATCATGGCAGGGAATGAAGTGTGTCATCTTGGAGAACATGTCAACTACTACAATGATGGAGGCTTTGCTTCTCTAAGTTCTTGGTAAACCAATTATGAAGTCCAAACTCACATCCTCCCAAGGCCTGAGGCACTGGCAAGGCGGAACAAAGGCCTTGAGGGAGCACATGGCTCTTGGCCAATTGACATATTAAACACCTATTAATAAAGTGTTAGACATCCTTGCTCATCCTATGCCAATAGTAGTGCTCTTTAAGCATGGAACAAGTTTTATCAACCCCAAAATGGCCTACTAAAGCCCTACCATGGACTTCTTGAATCAACAACTCTTTTATCCTACTTCTCGGAATACACAACCTACTTTCTTTGAAAAGGAAGCCTTGATCAAGGTGAAATGCTCCTTGATGGTAGGAGGAACACTTCTCAAATAGCTCTTTGAACTCCTCATCATCCTTGTACTGCCTTGAATCAGTTCAAAGCCCAGAACTCTGGAATCCATCATGGACAGAAGGAGATACCATCAGGAAAAGGCATCAGGTCCTTGGTTCAGCTTGCCAGATTTATAATGGATTACAAAGTGAAATGATTGCAGGTACTCAACCCATTTAGCATGCCTAGGGTTAAGCTTATGCTGAACCTGTATGAATTTGATGGCCTCATGGTTTGAATGTAAGATGAATTCCTCACCAATCAGATAGTGTCTCCATTGCTCTAATGCCCTAATAATGGCATAGAACTCTTTGTCGTAGGTGGAGTATTTTCTCTTAGCATCATTAAGCTTTTCACTGAAGTAGGCTACTGGTCTGCCTTCCTGAGTCAAGACAGCTCCAATCCCCACCCAAAATGCATCACATTCTATCTCAAAGAGTTAGGCAAAGTTAGGTAAGGGTAGAATAGGTGCATTGGTGAGCTTGTCCTTAATGCTGTTAAAGGCCTTCTGTACTGCTTCAGGCCATTCAAATTTCTTCCCTTTGAGGATCTTAGTAACTAGAGCCATGAGTGAGCTAAAGTTCCTTACAAATCTTCTATAAAATGAGGCCAGGCCATGGAAGCTCTTGACTTGCTAAATAGAGGAAGGTACTGACTAGTCTCTAATGGCCTTGACCTTGTCTTCATCCACTTGGATCCCCTGAGATGATAACTTGTACCTAAGAAACATAACCTGAGGAGTAAAGAACTGGAACTTCTCCATGTTTCCATATAACTTCTCTTAGGCTAAAATCTAAAGGACTTGATGCAAATGATGAGCATGGTCCTCTTTAGTCTGGCTGTATACCGGGATGTCATCAAAATAGACAACTCCACATATTCCTATTAGGGGCTTAAGCACCTCATTCATCAGTCTTATAAAAGTGATGTGTGCTGGTTAAGCCAAAGGGCATCACCAACCATTCATAAAGCCCACTCTTGGTCTTGAAGGTCGTCTTCCATTCATCACCTTCATATATCCTAATCTGGTAGTACACACTCCTTAGATCAATCTTTGAGAATATGGCAGATCTATGCAGCTCATCAAGGAGGATTTCCAATCTAGGAATGGGGTACCTGTACTTGATGGTGATCTTGTTTATAGCCCTGCTATCTACACACATCCTCATACTACCATCCTTCTTTGGTACTAGCAAGGCTGGAACTACACAGGGACTAAGACTTTCCGTAATCATTCTCTTGTCCAGCATGTCATCCATCTGCCTTGGAATTTCATGGGTTTCTTGGGGATTCATTTTGTAAGCAGGCTTGTTTGGTAATACAGAACCAGGGATAAAGTCAATCTTGTGTTGGATTGATCTTTTCGGAGGCAGACCAGGGGGTATTTCAGTGGGGAAACATGCTTGCACTCAAGAAGCAATAGTTGTAGTAAGAGATGGGTGGTGAAAGGGGGATTCTCAGGTTCAGGATTCAATAAGCATAAGCTCTTGGACAGACTCATATTAATGTTGCTATGACCTTAATAGGGTAGTAAGGAAAACATCTAACTAAGGGGTGTCCTTAGGCGTTTGGATTTGAGAAGGTTTGAGAGGGGTGAGGGTGATCCTTTTGTGGTCTTTAGTAAAGGTATAGGTGTTCAACCTCCCATCATGTATCACACATCTATCAAATAGCCATGGTCTACCCAATAAGACATGGCATGCATCCATGGGTATCACATCACGCCAAACTTTATCCTTGCATCCCTTTCTTACACACAAAGATACTAAACATTTGGAGAAAATCTGGATACCTTTACTTTTTGGTTCAACCATTGGATGGTGTAGGGTGAAGGGTGAGGCACAGTTGGGAGCTTCAGTTTCTCCACCAGGGTCTTGGAGGCCACGTTGGTGCAGCTTTTCCCATCAATGATCAAAGAACAAACCTTCCCTCCAATGGTGCATCTGGTATGGAAGATGGCTTCTCTTTGTTCTTAGTTTTCTGATGTAGCAAGACCACTTAGAGCTTTTCTGACCACTAGCATTTCCCCTTCATCAGGTCCCTCTTCATACTCCACTAAGTCTTCAATAAGAAACAACTCCTTATCTGCCCCTTCTTCTGGTTCTTCCATGTTGTTAAGTGGCTCGGTATTCTGCCAAGCATTATTCTTTTGTTAGACACTCAGAGGCAATGTGAAAGCCTTGACATCTAAAACACCTCCTAGCATCAACTGGCTTAGAAGAGGGTTTATTACATGTTTTAGGAGCAGTAGGAGAGGTGATTCTATTCTGAGGGGTGAAACTATGCCTTTGTTGTGTTAGTGGAGGTTTCTAGAAGGGATAACTCTTCTGAGGAGGTTTGCTAGCTTCTCCCTTTCCCTTGACCTCTTCTGTAGCTCCACTTTATAAGCTAATGAGCTCATTTCATCTAGAGTGGTGTAGGGGAGAAGTTTAACTGCATGAGCTATTTTCTCATCTAAGCCAGGAAGATACCTAACCAGGGTCTATGTTTCATCTTTCGTCAGGTCACATTTGAGCAAAAGTTGCTTAAACTCTCTGGTATACTCCTCTACACTCTTGTTACCCTGTTTCAGATTATGGAGTTTTAGGAAATTGTCCTGCAGGTAATGATCAGGTGGGAACTTGGCCTTCAACTTCTCCTTTATCTTTCTCCATGACTTGATTTTGTCCTTCCTCTTTCTTGCCCTCTTAGCCACCATATTTGACCACCAGATTGAGGCATATTTCCTCAATTTAATAGCCACCAGCTTCACTTTCTTGTCATCTGGCACCTACTTATACTCAAAGACTCTCTCCATAGTTTGAAGCCAATACAAGAACAAGTCAGGGTCTAACTGGCCTTCAAATTCTGGGATATCCACTCTAAAATCATCTCTTTCTCCTCCATGTCTCCTATGGTGTCTCCTATGTCTGCCCCTAGAAGATGCATCACTAGAAGATGCAAAGGGGTTGTCTTCATTCTCCTGCTCAGAAGGTGATGAACTAGAGTCTTCATGCCTGTTGGTGTTGCTAGATCTCCTCAAGCTTCTACTTTATTCTCTCAAGAGTTTGCTTAGCTGATCTTGGAGGTACTTAACTCTGCCTTCTCTCTAAGAGCTTGTTCAGCAATATGTTCTGGAGTGAGGCTAGATGACATTCTGCAAGATTCTTTGTGGACTAGGATGGTGTTTGGGCTCATGGGGTTGTGTTTAGGTAACAAATTGGTCCGAGGAGAGTAGTCAAAGCTTTGATACCACTTGATGTACCTAGCCTCACTCGTCCAAATGACCAAAATCTCAAAGTAAAGCAATCAGACACAAACAAAGAGATAGAGTTGGATGATCAAGTGATGTGTCAAGTGATACAGAAACACCACACTTGATTCTCACTTGGGAAGTCACCTTAGAACTTCCTGGATACAGAAACACCACTAAGAAGGGCTAAAATGACCTAATGTATCACCACTTGAGTTGCCAACTCAAGATACAGCCACTATGAGTTTAGAGAAAGAACAGAGTTTAACTCAAGTTTCTGGTTCAAATATCACATAATCTGATGACAAACACAATGAGAAAAGCTTATATATGACTCTCTCTCATGCAAATACAATGACTAGCAAAGGAAACAAAAGGTACAGATGCTAATTACATCAGCATAGATAAAAACAGGCTGAATTAAATAATAACCAGTGAGCTAATGACACCTTCATGGGTCTTTTAAGCTAATTTAATGAGGTGTCAAGGATCTTAGCATAAGCGGTTGTGTTTAGGCTTCCAAAACTTGCTGAAAATGGGTTGATTGTGCAACTTACAGCTTGATTAGCGACCTAATGATGGTGTTGACTACATAGTACAATAGCCCGGGTAAAAGGGTGTTTTAATCTCTTCTCAAGCTGGTTAAAAGCAGGTCCTCGGGGAGCTAATCACCAACTTTTGTGGGCTGACTTGATAAATATTTTTACCCTTTTTCAATGTCAAAGATCACGTGCCGACTTCAAACAAAAGAGATCTTCAAATTTGCCTCCAAATCTGGGTTGTTCTGGATTACAGGCCGGACTGCATTGTCTGACCTTAACTTCCGGTTGCTCGACCTTCTGAGGTCCAAAATTGTTGAAACTTGGTTTATTGGCTTGACAACAAGCTAAATTAAAGGTGTAAGGGTCTAATGGACAAAATTGTTTAGGCTTCAGTGCTGATCATGGGGACAAACTAGGGCAAGACACTGGCTATGTGATCAACATTCAAGGATACCTTCTGTAGGTGATCCCTTGCCAACACCATAGCCTCCTTGATTTCATATGGACTTAGACTTTCCCCCTGGACCTCAGCTACGTCAAATGAGTCATGGCTACCTTGATGTCCATCATATTAGGTGGGGCTCCACATATAAGTTATTCAGCAACACATACATATACAGAGAAATAATTTCTGATTTGTACAACAATGCTATGGGTGAGGATATTCTAACACAAGACCTTTGGGACTTAGAACAAGCTTTTTATAACCTTCTTGGTATATTTGGTAAGGCCACAACACATTTTTCTTATGCGTATCAACTAACTGTAAGTGATATTGTTGTTAAAATATGGAGATTGTTGCTGAGTTGTCATCTTATGCACCATCCCATCCTTTACATGATTGTGTTCTTAGCATGAAATAAAAAATGCTTAAGTATTTTTTTGACATGCCTAAATTGTTTCTTATTTCTGCTATACTTGATCCTATATATAAGACTTGTGTATCAAACTATCTAGATTATAATCACCAAAATTATATGTCCCTTATGATCTCAGTAGAATTATAAATTATTACAATGACTTGCTGTAATTTTTAGATGATAAATATTCGGAAGATGTGCAACCAGCTATCCCACAGACCCCCACCCAACCTATATCTTCTGTCCCTGTAAGTCGATTCTTGCATGATATGCTTGTGAGGCGACCACGGATTTCTACTACATCAGTTTCGAAAGGTAAGTATGTTAACTTAAATGAATATTTGCATTGTTCTGGTTATGTAGAACCAGATGAAGCTTTTCATATATTAATGTGGTGGAAAGAAAATAGGAAAGCTTGTCCAATTTTACATAGAATTAAAAAAGATATTCTTGCTTCTCCTCTTTCCACAGTAGCGATTGAGTCGACATTTAGTGCTGGGAAATGGATACTTGATGAGAAACGAGCATTCTGAACCCCAAGCACAATCAAGGTTCTAATATGCTTAAAGGATTTCCAAATGGCTTACAACCTATCTCAAGATCAACCTCAACTAGAGCGCGATGAAGATCAGATTAACCAGCTTGTATGACTTTGCTTCTAATCCAGATTGGAAGCATCTAGTGGCAGCCTAGCAGATGAAGGTCTTGATGATGATGATTGATGTTCTCCTATATTGCCATATTTCACCTGCAGTCTTCCAGATAAGTCAGGTACATATAAGAACTACGTGGGCTTTGATTTCCCATATGTTACGTAGAATTGTAAATATTCTTTGAAATATATAGGGATACATAGACATCTTAATATGAAGTACTTTAATTAATTATTTCATAAGCTTGGGAATATGAAATATTTTATTTAAGCAATTATATAAAGATCAAACCCTTTTAATTCCCCCACCATTACATGTTGAAAAAGGAAAAACAAACTTATTTATACCTAACTATATTATGATTAAACATTTGATTCATATTCATATATTATTCATAAGTCTATCTCATTTACTCATTAGTTTATCCATTCAAAAACCATGGATTTAAGCTATTATTTACTAATTTAATAATTACAAACTCGACTTTGCTCATAATGTCCTTAGTCTCTCTTGTAGATTTATTGAATCATATTAGTGATGATGTCGAGTAACATAAGCATTATGTACATCACTACTGATATGATTCAATAAGAACGTGAGGCGATTCACAATATTGCACACAAAGTTGGGTAGGTGGGCCAAAGATACAATTTTTGACCTTACTAAGATGGCTCATATGAAAAGATATGATATTCTTAGTAAATGAAGATCTAACTTGTGAGCTTTGGTCCATATATGCCGAAAAACTAATATGATTATCATTTATAAATATAATTATTAAGAATATGATCGATAACACTTTAAATAATACCATGAGTTAGTACATATCTGTTAATTACTGCAAATGTTCCATCATTCATTCAAATTTCACTGATATTATATAAATTTCAATTATATAAATTTGAATTTTACAAATAACATGAAATCAATTGCTAAAAAATATAAAATTAATGAAATCACTAAAGACTTAATTACATAAAACATAATACAGTCTTAATAGCGCAACGCCCAAAATACATTTTAATGAAAATATAAAAAACTAAGAAAAATCATGAAGTGGGTCAACCCGGTCCACCCGGTATAAAACCTAGCAATCACCCCCTATAAAACCTAGCAATCACCCCCTTGCCCGCAATTGACCCGACCCATCAATTCCACGATGCAGTACAATTCATGCATTCGGGGCTCATTTACCCACAGGTCAATGTGGCGGGTTGACCTCGCCCGCCCTATATCCCACCTTTACTTGGTACTACTTTGCTGCAAAACATTTGCTATTCCATTGAAACTCTGATCAAATTTAGCTGAAGCTAGTTAATGAATTGAATTAGTCATTGTTCAACGATGAGTTTGAGAGTTTGATTGTGGTATGTCACTCGAGAATGGCTTCTTCCTAGATCTTCCACGCTTCCCCTTTGGCATGGCCAAGCTTCTCATAGAGACAGAAGCACCCATGAAGAGAGAGAAAACTTATATTTTACGTATGGACACACACACATGAACGCGCGCGCACACACACAAACACACACCCACATGTGTATATAAACACACACACACACACACACACACACACACACATATCGTAATGCCCCGACCCCTCTCGGGCCAGGATAGTTACTAGGAACAACTTTAAGGATCGTCGACTAGCCCCACAAATCTCCGCAAGCCTTTCCAGCATGCTTCATCCTCGCTCACACGCTACTTGGAAAACTTCCTAGGTGGTCACCATCCTAATATTGCTCCCATAGCAAGCACGCTTAACTATGGAGCTCTTAAGAGTGGGTTTCTCGAAAAGAAAGGTACACTTTTTATGATATAAGTAGCCACTTCGATCCTTTTAAGCCACACTCAGGGTATTACATTCACCCCCACTTGAAGCACACAACGTCCTTGTTGTGCCTCACTAACCGACCGACTTACGTGTCATCTTGACCAACGGTCCATCCTAGTATCTTTGCCCCGCTAGGTGATTGCCCAGGGCTCTCACATCCATTGGCGCAGCTCACGGTCGCGGGTCGGCTCTAATACCATCTGTAATGCCTCAACCCCTCCCGGGCCATGACAGTTACCAGGAACGATTTTAAGGATTGTCGGCTTTAAGGAGCTCTGATACCACTTTGTAATACCTCGAATTTCTGATTTCTTCTGTATTACTAATATTAACCTACATGGCATCGGAAAACCTAAGTGGGGTATTACTGCTGTATTTCCTTCTTGGAAATACCAGGTCGAGTATCAACCAAGACTATAATGCAATTATATTCTCAAATGATAACATTAGTTTGAGTCTTGACAACAGTATAACAAAGTCCAAACTGAACCATAATCCTTAAAACAAGTCTAAACAAAAACTGAATCAATTCGACTAAATCTTATTTCACGGCCTTGCAATAATTCGAGTTACCAACCCCATGCTTGTGCAGTTCACCTGAAAACAAAACATTATAAAAAATGAGATACACTCAATAACAACTACCCCTAACAGTCAAAACACGCACGCAAATCCATTTCAAACCACTTTAAGGGTGGGGGACAACATGAACAGTTCAAGTACTTATACATTCTCAACCGGAGCATACAATATTCCAAGTTCTATTTATTCCATTTCAGGTTCATAAGGGTAAGTGACCCCCCAAGGTCTCATGGCTTGCACTTGGGTTTAGCGCAGCCGCTTTACAATAACCTGGCCTATCGTCAACTTGGACGGTTACCACTTAATCATACCCTGGCCTATCGTCAATATGGGTGGTTACCGCTAACCTGGCCCACGTTTGTCCACCAGGAGACACGTGGTCGCTCACATGCATGTGCTTTACCCGAGGAAGGCCAATGGCCTCGAATAATACAAGAACATAACTTCTCAGTCTCACCCATTCAGCCAGTTATTTACACATTCATGGTTAACCTTGATCTTTAACCAACATACACATCCCAACCCAACCCATTCTGGCCCCAAAATATTTCCACTTTATTTTCGCAACACAATCATCCCAATAACCCATGCTATCATTGATTTAGCAAAACATTTCAATATAAATCATAGGAAATATCTCATTTCACATTCACGCGGGAAAATCCCCCGAACATTAACATAAAACATATTCAAAACAACCTTCAAGCATACTCACAAGTCATGTTTTTTAAGGGATATCTGGGGCCGGGTTAGGGCATGATTACTACCTGCTAAAATACGCAGCCTAAGCCTGAGCTCAAAACACTAGATCGCTCTAAACAATTACCCACAACAGTGGTCTGTTAGTACCAATACTTAGCCCGACTTTGTATAACCCAATTACACCTAAAATAATTTTTTAGGCCCCTACTTACACCCAACAACCAAGTCCAACCATCAGTTAGATTCTTAGCAAGTTATGAATATAAAAAACTCCTCACACACCATCACAACTCATTGCCCAAATTGTCACCAGATTTTTCCCCAAAATTTCTAGGGCCATAACATCCACTCCCGACATCGAAATTTTACAATTAAGTCCAATCTAGAAAGGCCAAGTCGTGAAAAACAACTTTCATCCTTGGGCAGAGTTCGAGCCAAACCAGTTCAAAGTTCCCAATATTCCTAAACTATCCCAGTCACGGACAATTTCAGACAGCATGGTAATTTAGTCATAACATTGTCATTTTAACACCGATTCAAGAAATTCAGAATATTCCTTTCACAGCACATGTAAGTATACTTTCAACAGATGTTCCATCATTTTTCGAGGAATTGGTCATCCCAAATAAATTCGTGAACTAAACACTACAACTGGATGAACAAATTCGTCTGTGTGTGTGTGAGTGTGTGTGTGTGCGCGTGTGTCTATACATATATATACATATAAATATATATACGTATATACATATATATGTAAATATGTATATATATATATATGTATACACACACACATACATACACACATACATACATACATACTTACATACATACATATACATATACAAATACATATACATATACACATCTATATATATATATATATATATA
>JACYFF010019584.1:63027972-63047465 GCA_017589665.1 Selenicereus undatus
ATATATATATATATATATGTGTGTGGGGGGGGTGTGCATGTATATATATACGTGCATTTGTACACTTCGTGCATGTGCAATTTGTATATTTAGGGGCCCTGCAATGGAAATGCGAGACGTGGCACAAAGTAGGTCAATAGAAGTTTATGGCTGACCACAAGGGAATGAGAATAATACAGGAGGTATATATGGTAGTTTCATCCATTGAATTTGAAATTACCGTTTTCTCCCTTGGATGCTAAGCCGAGGAGTATTGTTGCCCCTTAACGTTCGCTTTTAATCGAGCTTTTCACTATTTATGATTTGACATCGTCATCTCTCACTTACCAGTTATAGTACACTTTTTCTACTCTTTGATCTATTCTCATTACTTTTGCTTACTTTCAGACTGACTTAAGTATTGGAGGGGCTCTCTTTGTACAGGTCATCGAGGCGCAGATAATTCAGTGTGTATAGCTAAGCAACACGTCTACCAAGAGTAAGTATGAGCTTCGCTCCAACTCTTTCATGTTTTGTCCAAAACAACTTGGTGCCGTCTGTAGGGAAGCATCGGAAAAATGGTTGACACATGTTTAAGGCATCGCAGCTGGGAGAGAAGGATGGATGCAAGATGGCTAAGGACTTGCCAAGGAGCACAGTGACTCTCCAACGCAGAGATCTTTGGAGAACTCGAAAGATCACCTTTCCGCTCAAGAGTTCGTCACCTCAAAACGGTCAAGGGAGCCACTTATGTATGTGCAGGAAGTGTGATCCAAGGAGTATGTGAGAAGATGAAGGCTACAGAGTGTAAGCCTAAGCCCCTTTGGGAGCTCGAGTTGAAGCCTTAGTCAAGATGCCAATCATCGACCTTTCTAGTGAAGCACTAATCCTTATGATCATTTGGATGTCTATAAAGCAAAGATATCCATACATGATGTTGATAATGCAACTTGCTGTAGTTACTTTCCTACCACGTTGAAGGGGATTGGACAAAAGTTATTTAATAGCCTTCCTAATGAGAGCATTACATCCTTTCTTCAATTGGTCGAGCTATTTAGCTTGCACTTCATAATGGACAAAAGGGAAAGATTTCATCCAGGCCAAGGACATATGTGCTTAAAGTAAAGTAACAACATTGGCAGAAGCCTTAAAAAGGGATTAAGTTTAATACCGATTAAGGAGATATGCACTAGGGATGACTTTGTCCAACAATATACTCGGAAAAGAGGAGGAGAAGACAAGGGTTCTCAGTCGGAAAATCTTCCTAAGAAGGACGAGGAAACAATTACGCTCTTTCATACCAATTCTTAGAGCATTCTCATGGAGATTAAGGGCAACCCTATGTTAAGGTAATCAAAGCCTATAGAGACTTCAACAAAGTTCATAAACAAGATCAAGTACTGTGAGTCCCATGAAGATTTCGGGCACCCTACGTCTGAGTACCACGAACTCAGGAAAGCCATTCATAAGCTTGCTTACCATAGGCATTTTAATCGCTTCTTGAGGAGGTATGGGAGAGGATCGCAATCGTTATGGTCAAGAAGGAAAAAAGATAATGATGCTAACCACAACATGGAGATAACAGTGCCCATGATTAGAGGGATTGATGATAAGGAATTAAACGTGTGATGCCAGAAAGCCCAGATCTAGAAGTTTAGTCAGGTCGTGGTTGTTAGAGAATTGTAACCATTCTTTGGACCAACCATGATGTTTGCTCTGGCAGACATGCGTCCATTGCAAACCCCTTATAATGATGCCTTAGTGATGTCGCTTAAGATTAAAACTGCTATGGTGCATCGAATACTTGTGGATACGAGAAGTTCTGTTGATATCATCAGTCTCCAATGTCCCAAGAAATTGAGTATAATGAGGAAGGATGGGAAGCAATGGAGACTCTCATTATGGGATTTGGGGGACAAGCTACGTTTCCACTTGGAACTAAAGAGTAACTGTCTGAGTTGGGGACAAGGAAAACTCATGAACTATTGAGACAAACTTTCCTGTGGGGGATATCCCAATGGCATACAATGTCATCTTGAGATGTCCAACCCCTAATGCCATCAAAGCAATGTTGGCACCTTACCTCCTACTCATTCAGTTTAAACTAGGTGACAGTAAAGTGGGAAAACTGTATGGAGACCAAAAGATGGCAAGCGAATGCTATTATGTGTGTTTTAAGTAATTATGAAGGAAGGAGGAACCTCCCATGGGTAAGACATCCCAACTAAATAAGGATGAAAAGAATATGGTCACGCAAGCAATGGTAATAGTCTCCACCTCAGCGAAAGAGCACGAAAAACACTACATTAAACCCTCTTGTGAAGTGGTCCATCCCTTTTGGACCCTAGGTGCTTCAGAATAGACCGTTTAGATCTACAAGGAACTTAAGTTCATGATAAGGGATGGAATCACTCAACTCTTCGAGTGATACAGGGTTGCATTTGCATTCAACCCTCTCGAAAAGCAAGGGATAGCTCCTGATGTAATGTAACACTAGCTAAATGTGGATCTGAACCATAAACTGATCATTCAGAAAAACTTAGGGGAAGAGAGAAGTATGACCACTGTAGATGAGGTCCAAAAGCTCTTAGAAGCAAGATTCATAAGAAAGTGTCAATAGCTCGAGTAGGTGTCTTGGTCGCTAAACCTAATAGGACATGAAGAATCTGTGTCGAGTTTACCAATTTCAACAAGCTATACCCCAAAGATAGCTATCCAATGTCAAAGATAGACAAGTTAGTCGATTTCACAGTTGGCCATGAACACCTTAGTTTTATGGATGCCTTCTGAGGCTATCACCATATCCCTTTGGGCAAGGATCATCAAGAAAAACAAGCTTTCATTCTCGACACTGGCTTATACTACTACAATATGATACCGTTTGACAACCACATACCAAAGGCTTGCTAACAAAATATTTGCGACTCTCATAGGAAAGACAATGGAAGTATATGTGGAAGACATGGTCACTAAGAGTGTCAAGGAAATTGATCATATGAAAAACATAAAGCAAACCTCTAAGATATTGAGGCATTACGCAATTAAGCTTAACTCTAAGAAGTGCACTTTTGGAGTCTTGTTCGAAAAATTGTTGCGTTACATGATTGATTAGAAAGGAATTGAGGCAAATCTAGATAAGGCCAAGGCAATGCTGAATATGAAATCTATAACACCCGTGAAAGAGGTGCAAAAGTTGGCCAGCTACGTAGCTGTATTTGGGAGGTTTATGTCAATATTAGAAGATAACTGCCTTCCTTTCTTTAAAGTGGTAAAGGAAAGGTCGCATTTTTTTTATGGGAAGAGAGGTTAAACCAGTCTTCCAAACCCTTAAGGAGTAGTTAAGAACACTCCATTAGATGGTGAATCCTAGGACTGAGGAGCCATTATTAATGTATCTCCCCACCTCTGATCACATTGTTTTGATAGTCGAAAAGAATAGACAACAGCTCCCAATCTACTATGTGAGCTATGTCCTAGCAAAGGCTGAGCAATGCTACCCACTCATTGAGAAGCCTTCATACACCTTGCTTATTGCGATTCATAAGTTACATCCTTAGTTTGAATCTCATCGCATTAATGTCCCAACCAACCTGCCCTTATGAAACACTCTTGAATGATACAAAAAGCCCAGAAGAATATTAAAGTAAGCTGTCGAGCTAGTACCTAATGGAATCAGCTATGAACCTAGAAGAGTAATAAAGTCCCAGGCCCTTGTCGATTTCATCTCCAACTGCTCAGTTTCGGATGAGCCAAAGGCGGCAGATAGCAAGTCATAGATGCTACATGTTGATAGATCAACAACCAATGAGGGATGCGGAGGAGAACTAGTTGTGGTATCTCTCAAAGGGTGCATGCACAAACATGTACTAAAATTCATGTTATCTAACAATAAAGATGAGTACGAGACCTTATTGGCTGGCATGGATATTTACCTTGTATTGGGGCATGACCCCTAAAATCCTTCTCCGACTCCTAAATGGTGGTGAGCTAAGTGAAGGTGGATTACGAGGCTCATGATCCAGACATTGTCGCCTACTTAGCTAAAGTGAAGGAAATTTCCTCCATGTTTAAGAAATTCAAAATTGAGCATGTGCCCTGATCAAAAAACTGCGAGGCTGATGCCTTGGCGAAGCTCACTAGCTCTTCATCGAATCGACATCCAAAGAGCATTAATTGGGAAATCTTACAAGAACAAACGATTGATGCCAAAGAATTGGTACGGATCGGCAGAAGTAAGACACGGATGGAGCCCTTATGGGATATCTGCGTGATGAAACCCTAACACAAGATCCCCAAGAGATCGATCATATCAAGAAGAGATCTAAATGGTTCTTATTGTTTTAAGGGCTCCTCTACAAGAAAGATTACTCGCAAAGCCTCCTAAGATGCAATACACCTAAATAAGGAAAAAGGATCTTAGCTGTGATACACGAGGGAGAATATAGGTCACATATTAGCGAGCGAAGCCTTGTCGCAAAGGCACTGAGGATAGGGTACTATTGGCCAATACTTCAATTGGATGTGATCGAGATGGTAAGGAAATGTGACATACGCCAATGATTTTCCCCCTACACCACTAGTTATCCACCCTTCTGACAATGATGCATTCCTTATTACCTTTTATAAAGTGCAACATGGACATACTAGGTCCTTTTCCAAGGGTAACAGACCAGTGCAAGTTTATTTTTGTGGCTGTAGACTATTTTACCAAGTGGATAGAAGTAGAGGCGGTGGCATCCATTACCGAAAGGGAAATTCAGAAGTTCATATAAGATAACATTATCATAAGGTTTGGGGTCCCAAGGGAAATGTTTCTCGATAATGGTCATTGGTTTGATACTGACAAGGTACGAGACTACTATGAGTATGACATCCAAATAAGGTTCATAACTATTGCTTGACCCCAAATGAATGCACAAGTTGAATCCACTTATAAGTAAATCTTGACTTGGCTCAAAACAAGACTGGATTATGCAAAGGGATTGTAGGCTGATGAACTCTCGACCATCCTTTGGTCCATTCGGACAAACGAAAAAAGTGTTGTAGGGGAAACTCTCTTTGTGCTTGTTTATGGCTCCGAAGTTGTGCTCCTGGTAGAAGTCATCATCCATATTGAGTTCTATAACCATGAGGTCAAGGAGAGGCCCATAAAGGAAGGTGATTTGGCCTTAAGGAAGCTGAAAGCCTCCGGGAAGGCAGCAATCCAAGGAAAGCTTAAGGCTTACTCAAATTAGAAAGGCCTATACATGATCATTGAGGAAGTGTGCTCACGACATTTTGACTCATAACCCTTCAATGAGAAAGGATGCCAAGAATATGGTACTCTGATAACCTTAGATGGTACTACATATGATGTAGGTTAGAACAACTCATGTCATTTGCATTGAAGAAAGGCCTGTTTTATCTTAGCATACCGGTTGTATTTCGATTGGCCTCCGATTTTGGCACTTAGAATTTAAATGAATGATCATTTCCTCAAATTTGTTGTTGATTATTTGTCATTGACTTTTTGGGGGGGGGCGTAGGGTTTCAGGATGAGATGATAGGTCTCATCAAGCGACAAAAACTTAGCAATAAATCAAAATGACAAATGATCCACTGAAGCAAGGACAAACTTGTTTAGATAAGTGATTGGCATTGGAACCGAAAGTACGTCATCCTTGCAATCAAACTTGTCCAATTCCCTTACGAAATGGGCCTAATCAAGCACAATAGTTCAGTTAAAAGATATGTTAATACAAGGATCAGCTTGTTCGGTTGGTATCTGAACTTAGTCCATGAATGTTATAATAGGCCATGGGAACGATAGGATGTCAGACTGGCGATCGAATTCATCCTAGCCCTTTAAGGAAGGGGTCTAGTTAAGCATGACAATTTAATTAAATGATACGTTAATATAAGGATCAGCTCGTTCAACTGGTGGCCAAGCTTATCCCATTAATCCCGTGGTTGGAAATTGGTACGATACGACGTCAGCCTTGCAACTAAACTCCTCCTACCACTTTAAGGAAAAGTTATAACCAAGCATGATAGTTTGGTTAAGCGGTAAACTAATACAAGGATTAACTCGTTGAGCTAGTGTTCGAACTCATTATACAAGCATAACTTAATACCTTACCCTACTACACCCTTATCCCATGGATGGTTGGTGCATGGGTAAGCCATGCTTGGGTTAATGGGACCCCCTCCACATTGATAAGCATAAAAACCCTTTAGTCCCTAGAAGGTTGGTTATCTTTTCTATTGATAAATCTCAAATATGTTGATGCATGACAATGACATGTAACGATAGCAACAAATGCAAAGACATATTGTAAAATAAAGCACCTTAACATGAAAGATGCCATACACAAAAAATAAGATAAAGTGTCATCGTGTG
Source organism: Selenicereus undatus (assembly GCA_017589665.1). Lineage (NCBI taxonomy): Eukaryota > Viridiplantae > Streptophyta > Magnoliopsida > Caryophyllales > Cactaceae > Selenicereus > Selenicereus undatus. Next base: position 63,034,331 of record JACYFF010019584.1, read on the forward strand.
CATATAGAAGTTCCAACCAAATAAAGCAAGGAATTAATGTGTTCATACACAGAATAAGAATTGCTTGTTCATCGTAATAAGGTTTAACAGCTTATAGAAGGGCAAAATAGGCAAGGGGGAAGTTATGCCAACGCATCATCATTGAGATCCTTTGTAGCCACATCGCTAACATGGGTCTTGTCGGCATACTCCTTAGGTGGATCCTACCAGGCGTACTTAGGAGAGGATGGGTGGCCAGTGGATGTTGCACCTGAACTCATTCCGCGTTAGCATGCTTCATCTTAATTGCCTCAACCCACTTTATGAGAACCTCCCAGTTGTGCATGAAGATCGTTTTGCCCCCATCATACTCTAGGGGGACCCTGGTCATTAGGTCGATTATCACCTCCCATCCCTCATCATAGGAAAAGTTAGCTGCATCACTGGGCCTGGGATGCTTGCCTTTCCAGCAAAGCCTTATCAGCCTCAAGCCATTCTTTTAACTTGTGCTCTAGCTCCCAATTCTTACACCCTTCGTCTTGGATTCTTTTCTTGAGGAACACTATCTCTTTCATATCGCACCTCATTTGCTCCTTGAGAGATTTAAGCTCAACCTCTAGATGCAATGAGAAGGAATTAAATGAAGGGTAGAGAAAGCACGAACTACCCCTTAAAATCAAGAATGGAAAAGATTATGATGAAGTACAAAGGCTAGAACAAGGTATGACCAATAGAGATCCATACTTCTATAAAGTAGACATGGGCAACTTCTAGGGTGTTGGATATCTCTTTAGTGCCCTCACATGCCGCAACCACACAGGTGTTGTAGTTTAGATTCAAAGATCACCTCAGGGACCAAAGTAAAGATCGTCCTCAGGTACCAAAGTAATCTACCGAGCTAATGTCCTATTGAAAATATTAAGCAATCAATCCTTTCAATGTGTTGATTTAAATATACTGATTATCTAATTGGAAATTCAATCAAAGTAAAGCATCTAGGGATTTGATTCGCCAAGTAGAGAGTTAGATTATAGAATTAAGCATGCATTTTTCATAGATTGGATGAATCAAGGAATTACAATCGAGTTAAATTTGATCCTTTATTTCAAAATAAATTAAATTTCCCAAACGAATTCAACTAACACTCTTTCAAGTGTCTTTGATTTAGTCTAGGTTGAAGATTTATGAATGCTAAGTCTCCTCTTTACATGCAATTCTCTCTCGAGTTTTGCTAGGTCAAGTTCTATCAAGCTTATTTAATAGTGAGTTTCACTTTTTAGTACTTCACTCGACTGCCTAATATAAGTAAGAAAATTAGTCAAACTTTACTCACAACATTTCAATTCCAAGATAGAAGTAAATCATTCCAATCACAAAGCAAGCATAAGATTGTAGAAATTAAGGATCCAACTACAATACTGTGGCTAACAAATCCCTAGATTAAATGAAACTACTCACTGATATTTCAAATTCAATTAACACAAGAGCTCTAAGATATATTCAAAGGGAAAGAAAGCTTTACAACAATAGCAGCCCTTCAATGGTGCCACAACCTTCAAGCCTCCAAGAGCAAAAGTTCTCCCTTCAATCCTCCTTTAGCTCTCGAAAATAAACTAAAAATTCTAACTTAAGAGGGATGGATGAGAGAGTAATGGTAGGATAATGACGATGATGATCCTTCCTTCACCAAAACACGCCTTTTAAGCACTAAAACCAAGCATCATCAACCACACAACGAAGGAAGATGAAGACGTTAGCAATTACAGGCTCACCACGGTCCATGGGAGCTGCCACGGGCAGACCGTGGTACTTGCTAGATCTGAAATCTTCTACTCTTCTCTTGCTCCACGAGCATAGGAATTGGGGTACCTTCATAGTGGGCCAACATGCACTCAAATGAGGGTTAATTGCTGGGTTAAATGGTCTAAAATCTTGCAAAAGTCACCAAAAAAACCATACCCGAGCATAAAACGAGAATAGCAGTATAAATTATAACATAAATCCATGAATTCCCAAAAAAGTGCTACAAAATGCCCAAAAAATGAAGTATATAGAAGAACTTATTATGCTTGGAGCTGGGGCAAGCTCTGACTTTTGGGCAAGCTATTGGAGTAGTGCTACCATTCCCTCGTAGTTAGCCAAAAAGAAGAAGCTTCTCGTCTCAGATGAGACATTATTAGCAGAGCTGATAGGGGTGGAGGCTCACATAGGGGGCCTCCTTTTGTACGTAGGAGGAAGGCTCAAGGGGTTACTGCTTGTCCCACATAGGTAGGAACATCGGCGGGCTGAGAAGATGCTCATTTGAACTGTTCAGGCTACATTGAAGTTTTCATTCATTCTAGCACTTGACTTTTGGTCTGTGATTCCACGTGATAACCATATTACATGGGGGAGAAATACGCTTTGGGAAGGGACAAGTTTGATGAGGTTGGGCTTGCGTGGACGCAAAGAGGAACATACTGAGGAATGTCCTGAACATATTGGATGACATACTCCCGACTTACTTTTCTCGCGTTGTATAATCAAGGTGCTTTATTTCCTCCTTTGTCAACTTGCCCTTCATCTTAAGTAGCATGTTAACTAGAAAATGCAAAGTTCAAAAGAGTAAGGTTCATAACGAAAAAACATACCAAATGGGCAAAGAGATGATCAAGTTACCCTGACGGATATATGATCCTAAACAATATTCTAGATCTTGGTACTTTAGATTCCATGAAGCTATAACTTTGTTTGGCTTGCTCATATTTTTAGAGCACCATTGTGTATATGTTAAAAGAACAACCAGTAGGGTCATGTTGTTTACCATGTACGTTTATGATATGTTGTTGGTTAGGAACAACTTGAAGGTGATCAAAGCTATTAAGAAGTGGTTGTCCTTAGTATTTGAGATAAAGCACATGGGTGAACTTAGGTGTGTCCTAGGTGTTTAAATAGTTTGAGATAAAGATCTTAGGAAATTTTTAATTCATAATTCCAGATACTCCAGTTAAGAAGGGTCTCACCTTGAGTGGAAACCAATGCCTAAAACAGATGACAAAAAAGAGAAAATGAGCAATGTCCCTTATAATAGTGTCGTAGGAAGATTAATATACGTCATGTTATATACACCATCTAGAATTTGCTTTGTGGTTGGTTTGGTAAGTTGTTACTAAAGTAGCCCAGGACCTGCTCATTGGCAAGCCGTCAAGAGAAGTCATACACTATCTTCGTAGTGCTACTGACCTGGTCCTTTGCTATCAAGGTAAGGACCTAAGGTTGAGGGGTTATTTGGATGCCGATTAGGGCACTGACCAAAACAAGTATAGGTCAACATCAAGATATGTCTTTATCTTGAGTATGAAGCCATATCATTGGGTAGTAAGAAGCAAAATAGCACAACACTGTCGACTATAGAGGCATAGTATATTGCTTATTACCATAGAAAAAAAGGGTATTGCCATTAGGTATATATGCACTAACAAGATGATTGTGCTCCCTTGACTAGACCTATTCTTAGTGATGCATTCAAAGCTCATATGTTCAGTCTAAGATTTCTTAAGGTTCAGTGGTTAGATGAATTTTGTTATGTGATGGTGATATTTTGAGCATTTATGTAATAAAGATTGATGTTTGTTTTTCTAACATGATTTATTATTGTATGTCGGACATATTGGAACATCAAAGGCTTCTGATTGGCCCAATCACACAGGAAATCGCCTTGATGCTTGAGTATGGGATAGGATGAGACTGTATTATATTGACACTAGGTGTGAAATAGTGATTACTCATACTAGAAGTGCTTAAATAAAGGAATATAGTCGCATTAGTAAGTCTAAGATGAGACTTAAGGGAGTCGAATATCAAATATCAGATTTTATGTTAGAAGCCTAGTAGCCGAATCTTGAGTGTGAAGATTAACATTTAGTATGTTGAATTAGTGATTTAGGTTAGATTTTTGGGTGAAAATCCAAACTGGCGATTTATATGGCATATAGAGTGATGTGCCCAGCTGAGTGGGAGTTATGGCATGACACACATTTCATAGTGTGTGCTTATAAGATTGCTCATACATAAAGTGGCAATTCATTTCCCTATCTCTTATCACTGTATGGCTCTATGAACAATAACCCTTCGGCTTAAAGCTATGATATGAAAATGAAGCTTAATGATGCTACCTTACTGTGTTTCTTAAGAAACACTATGTATACGGTTGAGCAAGAACACATTAGAAAAGCAGTTAAGCTAAGATAAAATATATGAAAAAATCTATCCATCTTTACCATATCAGCCTGGTCGATTATACTAAGCATTGGTCATATGATATATTGTATTCCGTAAAGAGACTACATATGCCACTAGTGATGTTTGGATGATTAGGGTATCATATTTCGTGAAAGTGTTATGTTAGTTAGATGGTGACTTAATATAACCTTATTGGTTACTTTCTAGTCACACATCCCACTCCTGGTATGAAGTGCAAAGAGCTGTGATTTGTGGAGAGACATATGACTTATGGCTTATGTGGCTGAGTGGGAGCTGTTGGCCAACCCTAGTAGGACTAGGGTTAGACGGCCACAGTTTTCATTCAAGTGGTGGTGATTAGTACAATCTAAACCTATATAGAGAGGGGTTTAGGGGGAATTAATGGTGAAGGGACACATCATCCCTAAACTAAACATTCTCGTCCCTCCCTCTCTCTCATGGTTGTCTCCCCATCAACCGAGGTTCGGGTCTGGGACGTGGAATTCAATGGGGACACTGGTAGCCACCGATTATTCTTGTCTATTAATCTAATGTGCAATAGTCAAGCAAGTAAATTCTCCCTTTTTGCACCTAAGGTAGGTCCTTAACTTCCTATAGAGTGTATGGTGGTAACCTTCTGTTTGGAAAGAGTTCAAGGTCCTAACATTTTCATTTATAGCTTGGCTACTAATGCATAGATTACTCTAAACTCAAGATAAATTTCACAAGTTGAGAGTTATCTTGGTTAAGAAATGCTTCTTCTATGAAGATGATGATTGCAGATCATTTATTGTAGAGACTACTAGGCTTCTGTTTTGACTAGGTACTAGAGTAGTGCAAAAATTATAGTGTAGCACTCGTTCACTTATAATTGGGTGAAGTATACCACCTTCTTGACTATCAAAGCAGTCATCCATCATCCACAGATGAAGAGGATGTTAAATTTCATCAAGGGAAGATGATAAATACTATTGGGATTGCACGAATAACTTTTTTTTCATGGAAATAAAACAATAAATTGAGCATAAACAAATTTACCTTAGTCCCAAGGTAGATGATGATTGAACTTAGCTTCGAATGATCATTGGTTAGGGAGGATCTTACAAGGTAGAGGAACCTCCACAATCTCTTCACTTTGGGGCTCTAGGGTTTTGTGTATAAATGTTTTCTATAGAGAACCCTTACTAATTTCTTATGTATTTTACCTCTCAGACTAGTCCTATTTATATTAAATTAACTAGTTGAGAAACTACAATTTTTAGGTGACTAAAATACTAACACACCATTAGTATGCTATAGGCTTGGGCTTGCACCCTTTACAGGTGTATGATTTCTCTAAGTCTAACACTTTGGATATCAAGGGATATATATGGAATTGCCTTATAAGCATTTATGTAGGGACATGGGGTAAATAGTTATTTTATATTCTTGGGCATTAAAGTTTCGTAACCTCTCTATGTATGCCTACAATATTGTGTATATATGGGCTCTTAGTAATGGAAAACTCTATTTCAATTTGCCAAAAAAAATTGAGGTTTTTTTTAGGGGGTGCCTAAGTCAAAGTTCAAGATGTTCAATGAATCAAGTTGCACATTAGTTCGTCATTCAAATTTGAGCTCAAAGTTAAAAGGTGAAATTGCAGGTTCATCGAGTGTAGGTTTGAATTTAGAACACAAATCCTCCAAATGTAACCATATGATTACTTTCAGGAATTAAAATAGCACTAATAGTTATCCCCCCCTCCCAAAAAAAAAAAATGGGTATGAAGGACCTTAAGGAAATCCAGATACCCTTTTGCCTTGTTCTACATTTGATGTTTCTTTAACTACTTTGATGCTATCCCATGCTATAATAACTTACCTATTTTTGACCATTATGTATTAATATAATTCACGAGCTTGCATCATATAACTTAGACACCTAGGTTATTCAGGAATGATAAAGTAAACAAGATGTCAAATTTTGTTGAATATTAGTAAACTTGGATGTAACTTGTTAAATCACTCCCAACAAGGTGAATAAAGAGTGATGCCGATTTCTTACAAAATACCTAAAAAATAAAAACAAATGGAAAGAAATAAATATGAGATAGAACACAATGATTTCATAATGAAATTAAACCCTAACTGACCTAGTCCTCTCTCTAAAGATCTTACCTTAGCATTTGACCGTCAGTCTTTTATTGTAGTCAATGAATTATCGCAAAAATGATTTTGTAATCATTTAGCAACCATGTTGGCTTTACCACTTTAGGTGCCCTAAAATTCAAGTCATCAGAACATGATTCAGGTTGTAGGCTCTCCAGCTTCATAAATTCGACTAGATACAAGAGAATTGACACCTAAAATTGAACACAACTATATATTTATAGATAACAATAATCAAACACTTGAGTAGTTGAGTGTAGAGTAATGTATAGGCCACTTCAAGCATGCTTTATCTCGAAGATGTATCATGCTTTATCTCGAAGATGTATCATGCAAATGTTTAATTCTTAATAGAACGTATGGTTAGACCTAAGTAATGCTTAATATTTGCTCTTGTCATGAGTTATGATCTTCTTCTTAAACTTCTCCCTTTATAGTATTGAATCACATGTCTATATTGATGAATGTCATCTTTGCATAGGATTATTTTAGTGTTTGGGAGTCATTTTAAGGGATTAATGTATTTAATTGTATAAGTTATGCCCTTATTTCTACTATTACGCTTGGTTTCTCTTGTTTTCATAGTTTTTGTAGATTTTCACTTTATGAGCCAAGTTATGTGAGTAGAATGAGGATTTTTTGAGGCCTTGTGGATCTGAGAAGATAGCATAAGAGGCCCAAAGACACCCAATACGGTCAAACCATGGCCAAAACCACGGTCCATGAAGATCCAAGTGAAGTTATAGAACAAATGAGGAAGAGCTAGCCCGGACAAAGGGCCCCATGGTCTATCTGTGGTAGGGCCACAATCTGTGGTGGTCCCCACGGAGTTACCGTGGTCAGCCCTGTTCCCCCGAGCTCGCTAGTTTTCTTCGTGGCTATTCGTGTTCCATACGTGTGGCAGTTTTGCAGACTTGATTTTAGCCATAAAAAGTCATTTTTACTACTTCATTCATCCCTATTCCATTTCCTCTCTTGAACATCCATCATCTAGATTATGATTTTAGATTAGATTAGAGGAAGAGAGAATGAATTCAAGTGAAGATTTGCAAGGATTCTATCACAGGTTTGCAACGAGGTTTCGAGCGCAATCTTAGCTGAGCATTTCTTTTCCCTTCTCTTCTCTTCTCTTTTCTCATTTTAGATTGTAATTTTGATTATGATTTTGTTGTTTTCATTTTGGATTTGTGTAAATGCTAGTTAAGTTCTTGATTTGTTGTTCATCTTTTTGAGTATTTTTGAATTATTGGATTGTTTTATCGAATTTGAGATGTTTGTTCTCTTGTAAGAAATTTGATCACTTTCTTGCATGTTTTGCGTATTGAGTGAAGAATTAAAATGTGAAATTCAATACTAGAACCCTGGGATTTGACTTGATTGTATTGAGTCTTCAGAAAGTCACCTTAATTAAGAAACCACGAATTTGATAATCGCATGCTCAATAAATTTAACCAAATCGAGAGCCCTTGAGAAATGATAATTGGTTAGATTTGGGTATTTCTTGGAATCAGCCTCTCTATGGGCAGAATTGCTGGTAGAGGTAAGGTTGCCTACATCTGGATCTCCCCATACCCCACAAAAATGGGACCCGCACTGGGAGTTGTTGTTAGATTTGGGTATTTCACTTCACCTTGAAAGCAGATTGTTATACTTCGATTATCGGTTTTAAAACAACCGATTGAGGAAGCAGTGCTTGATTAATACATGAATTGAGAGATTGCTTGTTTTGTATAATTCCTTTATTATTTATCCATTAGATTAGACCAATAGCAGATTAGTTTAATTTAAATATCAAATTTTGATTTGCTTAGCCTATTTTAACAAGATAAAGCCCAATAGATCAACCTAGTCCTTGTGGGAGACGACTTTGATTTGCTATAATGTCATCATGAACTTTCGACCATCTCAAGTTTTTGTCACCATCGATGGGGACTGGTGCCAAGTACTGGGTATTTCTTGATAGGTTTAACTAAGCGTATTGTTTTCGTTTAAAAAAAAATGGAAAAAATACAGTGCAAAAAAATTGAAAAAATAAATAAAAAGTTTTTAACAAACAAAACAGCAATGGCAATTTTCCATTTCCCCTAATTCGAGCATAAATTATTTTTGAGGTAGTTTAAGTGTTTGCACGTCTTTATTGCTCAATGTGGTTATTGTGTAGATATATGGAAAATTTTGGACATTGTTGATAACAGTGTGAACAGTGAAACCCAAGCTCTTTCAGAGTATTGGGGTTTTCTTGGTAAAAGTGTTGATGAGACATGGTATTTGCTTGCTTGGGTTGCTTGCGATTCATTTGAGTTTGAGAAGGCTAGTCTTATTTCTGGATATGTATTCCCTAATCCTAGTGCATTGTATTCTAGATCCTATTATGCCGCCTTTTGGTGTGACTTGTGTAATTCTTCTAACCATGAAACTAATTCATGTCCATATTATGCATGTTATGCTCAACCTAACTTTGCATTACCTATGGATAATACTGATCTTGTTCTCACCTTACCTGATTCATCCTTCCCTTTAGCTTAGTGCACGCATCTTGAGGTGGGTGAGCCTTTTGGGGGTAGTGCTAGGTTTGTTGATACATGCTTTGAGTTCAAAGATACTTTAAATAAGGTACATGATCTGCCTAAGACTCCTTTAGAGGGGTCATGTGATGTGTTTATACATGAGGAGTCTTCTAGCCTTGGGTTGATGATAGTGTTCTCCCCAATCCCCTTGATCATTCAAATGCTTCCCCTCTTTGTTCACTACCCTCTCCTTCCACTTAGTATTACATTAATATGCCCATTGTTGTCCTATGATTTATGATGCTAATATTAATTTGGGCTATAAGGATAACATGTTTAGTATGCTTGGTGGAAATGTTGATAATTTTATGTCTCTAGGTTACTTAAGAGGGTATGATCCCTCTATTGACCCTTATTGTTTGTGCCTAAAGGACCAACCTAGAAAAATCATGTGGAATACTTTCTTTGATTTCTCTTTTGATTTTTCTATGACGTTTGGTTTATTAAAGAGAGCACTAACTTTCTTTGTTATGTTCATCTTTACGTTCTCTTATAGCCAGACTTGTGAGTCCTATGCTGTGGTGTTTGACAAGCTTTTGCAGGCCTTGACTACGTTTGATTTGGTGGGTCGTGTCATGAATTTTTCATAGAGTGGCTGATGCTTCATTTGGCCTAGTTCCAAGGAGGCCTTAGCTTTGATGTACCTAGCACCTAACTTGGTGAGATCATTATATTTTATTTTCCCTTTCCCTTCTCTTACTTTTCTTTCCTCTAAATAATAATACTCTATCTAAGCATGGGGGAAGGGCAGCTTCATGTTTTTCATTTTGGTTATTAGCTTTAATTCTTGTTAGAGCATATAGTTTTAGGTTTCTTTTTGCATTAGCATTTTGGATTTAGTTGCATTTAAGTTTGCATATAGTATTGCATGTAGAGATGGTGTGGATTGGTTTGAGATGCCTCCAATGATGTTTTTGCTATGTAAAATAGTCTTCATGAGCTTGAGTAACTTTTGATGTGTAAATCCCTTTTGGTGCTAAAATTTTTGAAGGTTTTGCGAATATTTCTTGGTTTGGCCCTTGTTTTTATTGAGGACTTTCTTATCCCTTAAGGTCTTTAGCATTAATGTTGATACATGGGATTCATTTTATAAGCTAATTGAGACTTTAGTAGATATCCTATGAGACTTTGAGCAATCGTTATATCTAGTCTCATGTTTTCTTTTGTGGCTCTTTCATGTTGTTTCTCTAAAACTTGTTTAGATTCCTGTTCAAGACCACATTAGCATGTGCATATTTAATTATATAATAAAGGTGTTCTTTCTTTGAACATTTTAGCCATAAGGCCATATAGCCAACCCTTTTATTCCCTTTGCTAGCCCCTTTGAGCTTATATCCGTCTTTGTTATGATCTCTTCATCTTAACCCTTGGCCAAACACATAGTCCCACCTTTAAGCCAAGTTTTTGGAGCATTACTTCATCTATATAATGGTTGGTTTTGGGGGTAATTGAGTTTAGAGTGACTTTAGTACATTGGTTTATTGAGGGATTGATGATATTGAACATTTAGTTGTGTTCCCCTTATATTTATTTGCATTGTGTACATGTATTAGATTGCGAGTTAGCGATTGATGGCCCTATGCCATTCAATAATTCAAATTCTTATTCATTTTCCAAAACAAGAAAGAAAAGGGGTGGAAGAGAAAAAAATTCATGTAAAATAAGAAAGAAAAAAAGGAGGGGAAAAAGAACACAAAAAAACAAAGGAAAAAGTGAATAAGTTATTGACATCGGACATGTAAGTAGCTTGTGTTCTTTCTTTGTTAACTCATTTCCCATTTCGCTCATGGGGTATGTACATTGAATTGTTGGGGTTTACAAAGTTGATAAACTTCTATAATTACTTGGTGGTTTGTTGGTTGCTCCCTAGTCGTTTGGCTACCTAGCTCAAGATTACCCAAGTGCATTTGTCCACTTCCTTTCCCTTAACCCTTTTTAGCCCTCATTACAACTCAAGTAAAGTCCTCTTGATTGTCTTTGTACATTGCATTTTTAGTGGAGAATAGTTTGAGAGCCTTGACAAGCCTATGGTAGATTGCACCTTTGGAATAAGTATTAAGTGAACCCATGCTACATTTCAAACACATGAGTGGGAGTGTTTCATATTTCCCAAAAGTGAGGTTCTACAAGCCCATTTAGCCCTAATCATTCCATGTACTTGCATGATGTGCTTTGTCATTCTTTGGCGGTGATCAAATTTGATATTGAGCTTGTGGTTTCCTACTTTTTCGAGAACCTCCTCCCCCTAATTTTGAAATGTCTAGGGCGCTATTTGGGGTTTCCATTAATTGCTATTCTTGCTTAGGATGTACTATGACTTTCCTACTTTAAGGAGGGTTTTGTGTTTTTAAGTCCTAGATGTATCTCCCCTAGTTGGTTTTCTCTGGTGTTTGCTTGAGGACAAGCAAAGGTTTAAGCATGGGGGAGTGATGGATGTTATCTTTACATAGGATTATTTGAGTGTTTAGGAGTCATTTAAGGGATTAATATACTTAATTGTATGATATATGCCCCTATGTCTACTAATACGCCTGGTTTCACTTGTTTTCTTAATTTTTTTTGCAGATTTTCACTTTGTTTGCAAAGTTATAAGAGTAGAATTAGGACTTTTTGAGGTCTTGTGGATCAAAGAAGATAGCATAAGAGGCCCAAAGACACCCAATACCGTCAAACCATGGCTAGAACCACGGTCCAGGGAGATCCAAGTGAAGCAGCATAACAAATAAGGAAGAGCTAGCCAGGATGGAGGGCTCCACGGTCCATTTGCAGTGGCGCCATGGTCTATCGTAGTCCCCATAGATTAACTGTGTCAGGTTGTTCCCCTTGGCTTGCTAGCTTTCTTTGTGGCTGTACATGTTCCATGCATGTGGCGGCTTTGCGGACTTGATTTCTGCCATAAAAAGGCATTTTGACTACTTCATTCATCCCTATTCCATTCCTCTCTTTAACATCCATCATCTAGATTAGGATTTTAGATTAGCTTAGAGGAACAGAGAGTGAATTGAACTGAAGATTTACAAGGATTCCATCCCAGGTTTGCAATGATGGTTCAAGCTCGATCTTGGCTGAGCATTTATTTTCTCTTCTGTTCTCTTCTCTTTTCTCATTTTAGATTTATTTTTTGTAATTTTAATTATGATTTTATTGTTTTCATTTTAGATTTGTGCAAATACTAGTTATACTCTTGATTTGCTATTCATCTTTTCGAGTATTTTAGAATTGTTGGATTGTTTTAGCAAATCTCATATGTTTTATTGTCTTGTAAGAAATTTGATCACTTTCTTGCATGTTTTGGGAATTGAGTGAAGAAATGAAAGGTGAAATTCGATACTAGAACCCTGGGATTGGACTTGACTATATGGGGACATGAGAAAGTCACACCAATTGGGAAACCATAAATCTGATAATCGCAAGCTTAATGAATCTATACAAATCGAGAGCCCTCAAGAAATGGTAATTGGTTAGATTTCGATATTTCACTTCACCTTCAAAGAGGATTATGATACTTCGATTGTCAGTTTTAAAATAACCAATTAAGGAAGAAGTGCTTGATTGATACATGAATTGAGAGATTGCTTGTTTTATATAATTTCTTGATTATTTGTCAATTAGATTAGATAGTATATTAGTTTAATTTTTATATCAAATTTTGATTTGCTTAGCCTATCTTAAGGTGATAAAGCCTAGTAGATCAACGTAGTCCTTGTGGGAGACGACCTTGATTTGCTACAATGTCACCGTGCACTTATGGCCCTGTCATATATGCTTTATCTGTTTATAGGATTGAATCATATGCTGTAGTAACTGTTGGGGTAATGATGGCAACATTATTTATTTCAATATTCTATATCGATTGAACGCCTTGGAATCACTTGTCTTGCCCTAAAAATCCCAGCATGCTAGGTTGGTTAGTCATCTCCGATGGCCTTCGTGGCGAGTTTGTCGATACCAAAAGAATTATCGATGGCAGGTGGCGGCATTGGGTGGTTGGGATGGCATGGGTGGGAGAGAGAAGAAGAGGGTGAGTTATGTGTTTTATTTTGTTTAAACATATTAATTATTATTATCATTATCATTATTATTATTGTTGTTCGTATCATTATTGTTATTATTGTTGTTGTTGTTATTATTATTATTATTGTTATTATCATTATTATTATTATTATTATTATTATTATTATTATTATTATTATTATTATTATTATTATTATTATTATTATT
>JACYFF010019584.1:63047475-63076799 GCA_017589665.1 Selenicereus undatus
TTATTATTATTATTATTATTATTATTATTATTATTATTATTATTATTCTTGTTGTTGTTGTTGTTGTTGTTGTTGCTGTTGTTGTTATAACTCTTATAATTGCTACTACTACTACTCCTCAAAATTCACCTTACCTGGCAGCAACCGATACAAAGGGACCCATAGTGATAATCTTAGAAAAATACATAATTAATGCTATCTCTACATTAAAAAAAAATAGTTCAATGACAAAATGAAAATTTTTTCAAACTTGGGTAGCACTTCCATCTGAGAACTCCAATTTTGATATCTTATTTTTTGCAATATAATAATATGAACTCTGGGGGCAGTTGTAATTAATAATCTAACCTTAAGAATATTGTTCAATACTCTAAACTTTCTAGATATTTATTTTTGTAACAGCTCGACCCTAAAGCATATTTATTTATTTAACTAAGCCATGTTATTCATTTTTCACATTTATTTATCTCATTCTCATTGAATCTCAGCCCAGTGTTTTGCTTACTCAAGTTAATGATCTTTTTATTTCACACAAGCAAAACTAGTCATCCTCTTCTTTCATCCACTTACCTCTCCTTCTCCCTCTTACACGGCTGCCCTCTTTTCTTGGCTGATCCACCACCTTCCAGCCACCAGCCGACGACCCTCCAACTACCATCCACCACCCAAACACCTCCCACATCAAGCATCATTTTCATCTCTCTCTTGTAATCACCAAGTGAGGTAAACCCTAACCTTATCTTGTTGGTTTGTTGTATTTTGGTTTTGATTCTGATTTTGTTTCTTGATCATGCTATTTTGATAAAAGTAAGAGATATTTTTGATGTGTTAATTTGTTGGTTAAGCATGAAAGCATGCTAAGGGTGAGCTTGTTCTTGATCAAGCAAGTTTGAGTTTGAAGTGATGGATTTGGGTCATATTGTATTTGATTTGGTAATATTTATCGTCATAAATGATTATGGTAATGTTGGTATGGTTTTGGATGAGTTAAAGCATCATTTTAGTAGGTGGTTATGTGAAGAAAAGATTGCAAAGAAGTGATTATTAAGCTGTCAACAGACCTGAAACAGGGGCTAGTTCGGGATTAAACTGGTACTGTTTGTCACATCCAAAATTCATGATTTTGGTGCTGTGATGTCTTGATGAGTTAGCTTTCAACAGGCTTTGGAATTACTCAATTTCGAGTTGTGCGGACAAAGTTATGACCAATTTACTCAAGACTATAAAGAATGCATTGAAACTGGGAACTGAACTGGAACAGTAACTTTATGGAAAAACTGGTATTGATTGGGTCACTAAAAAATTGTGATTTTTGGTGTGTGGATAGATCGATAATTTTTATTTCAAATTCCTTTTGAATCGCCTTAATCCGAGTTCTATGGAAAAAGTTATGGTCGTTTTTCTACGACTGCGCAGATTGGACTAAAATTATGCACGTTTGTGTTCTACCCTAATTTTAGGGACCTTACTGTGGGAATCATACTTGGTGTCCTGAATGAATGTTTTAATGGACATTATGAGATTTTCATATTGGGGTTTGACATCTTATTTGGAGGTCGGGAGTGAAAGATAGGGATTTTCTATTGCAGACCATCAAACGGTACCATGAGTGAATGCAGAAATCGTGGCATTTGGAAATATTTTTAGAAGCTTCTATATAATTATGGGTATTACAAGGAAATTACAAAGTGTAGTGAGTTCAACAAGTTTGTTTATGTATAGAAGCTTACTTGGGTTTGAAAACCGAGTTAAGTGCGCATGAAAATGAAATTTGATAAGTTGGCACAGTAATGACTCAAGTTAGTGTCTATCAGATCTACTGAGGTTATTTGAGCTTTATGAACCTCACAACACCCCTCATGGCATTGAACCTCACATTATCCATTTCAGAAGCATCACACTTTTCATTATCCATTTCAGAAATATCAGAAACCCATATTTCATTTATATCAATTAAAATCTTTTCATTATCACCTCCTATCCATTTCAGAAATATCAGAAACCCATATTTCATTTATATCAATTAAAATATTTTCATTATCACCTCCATCATTTCCATTTGGTCTATTTTACTTCAATTTATTGCATTTCAAGTTCAATAACCCTAACTGATTTTAAATCAGTTCATTTTGGTTTAACTTGTCTTATATTGAATTAAAATCAGTTTATTATATTGAAATGAACAAGTTATGCATCCCATTTCATTACTCAACTTCTGTTACACCTACTTTTACTTACTCAATTATACGAGTAATGATAATTTACTGACTACACATACTTACAGTGACATTTATGAAACAAAGTTGAGGCCTAGTCTGTCATTTCCATTGTGCATAAGTATTATCAAGTGAAATATCATTTTTAAAGACTTCAGGTACGTCTATTGTCTGTATCTTTAGAAATGACAGTGTATTTATCAACGTTATCATATTTTGGTAAGTACATCAATGAATCAGTTTACACAATGATTTATCAGCTAATTAGTGACCCTATTAGTTATCATCTATAGGGCATTCGACCTTTAGTTACCCGCACGGCTTCAGGCCAGGTCCCCCGGTCGGCTTGGCAAGTGTACACCTATCCATAGATCGTAACAGTATCAAGGGGTTCACTATCCAGGTACATCCATTACCTGTATCTTTAGAAATCACAGTGTATTTATCAACGTTATCATGTTTTGGTAAGTACATCAATGAATCAGTTTATACAGTGATTTATCAGTTAATTAGTGACCCCGTCAGTTATCATCTATAGGGCATTCACCCTTCAGTTACCTGCACGGCTTCAGGCCAGGTCCCCCGGTCGGCTTGGCAGGTGTACACCTATCCATGGATCGTAATAGTATCAAGGAGTTCACTATCAGATAATAACTAGCAATGCAGCTTTACATCATCGTATTCACTGTTTTAACTAAATTAATTGCAAAGCAGACCCAACCAGTGTTCAATGATCATTTAACAATTCAGGAACGCATGTACTGAGCTTCGGCTCATAGTTCAAAATATTTTTCATGTTTTGTTTTAGGCAAATGCTCAGAGTATTGCCCCCATGCCAGCAAATCAGCTGAAGAGAATAAGTGAAGTAGGGAAATCCGGATGGATCAGAAGTAATGTCGTATATGCATACTTTAAAGTTGTATTTGGAATTCTTCTGTGGGTGAAGATGTAGATTACATGGTGAATTATCTTACTATGGTTTATAAACCTTACATTGGTTATCACTTGATTGTGAATAGATGATCATATGTGAATGTGTACAGTGGAGGTTATGCTTAACTGTGTTATTTATAACACTCATGTTTCAAGCGTTGTCCTTTTGGACGGCGGTAACGCCCTTATCATTGGATTTATCATATTACAATTGAGTGATTTATTAAGGAGAATATAAACAATGAAATATGTTTAATTTAGGGGCATTACAATTTTTAGTGCATGTTCTTTCTAACTTATCATAAGTAACTTATTATTGATTAGAACCGTTAAGCGTCAATCATAACTAAAATTGTGAGTATGAAATGCTACTAAGTGCTTATCAATGCTCTAATAAATGATGATTGGAGCTTATCGTTGATTTATGCTAATGGTAAGTACTTATGATAAGTTGAAAGAACAGACCCTTAATGGTACAAGGCCAATTTAGATAGTAGTTTTTAGATAGTTCCAAATAATATTAACTCAAGAACAATAAAAACATATGAAACTCAAAGTGCATAAATTCATTTTGAAGTTTAATTTGTCTTGAAAATATGATGTGAACTGTCCTTGTCCTATTAAGAGTAAATACTTTAACGTTCAAACCATTTAAAGTTATTTGTTAAGGTTGGATTATTGGTTTCCACTAACCCAAAAGTTCAAATTACTATATTCCAAAAATTATATTACTTAGCATCTTATCTTTATGATATTCTCTAACATGAATAATTTGAGTTGATTAATTTTCAGTTTTAATTGTATTTAATATTCTATATTCTGAGTGCCTTCCAACAGATGTTTGGGTTTTGGAGTATTACTATAATGGCCCAGCGTCAGTAGGTAAGCCTTGTGACATTCATGGACTGTGCGGGTATGAGATAGGAACCTAACCAATATTACGAATCACCATTCACCAATCATATGCGTAATGATCATCCCCAATCAGATCATAAATTAAATAACTTTCAAAAGTGCTCCCCAAAGAAAAGAAAAAAGAAAAGCAAATGAGCTTTACCAGTAATAATGATCCGTGCTTATTACTTAACAATTCAAATTTTGGCTTTTTTTTCTTTTCATGGAGTCAAAGATACAATTTCATTCATTAACCACGAGACAAAAAACAGTCTTTGTAACAGACTAAGACATCATAAGAGAATTATCTACTAAGCAATCAAAAAACTATGGAGGGGGTTCACTCCACATGCACAAAGTCAAACTATGTAGACTCCATTGTGCCATCCTATAGGTTGCCTAATTTACACCTCTAATCTCCCAGTTCAGCTTCCTCATCTTACTCGCCGCCATTGTTGTTTTCACATCCATGTAGAGCATAGCAAAGGCACCTCTACTCACATTTCCATTGTTCAGCTCGTGGACTAGGCCTTGTGCATTGCTTTCCACCATGTATCCTCTAACCCACTAGTCCTTGCATGCTCCACCACTAAAACCACCAATTTTGCCTCCACTGGCTTAGGACCACTAGTTGTGAAAAGACTTGCACATTGCCTATACAAAACTCCTATCATCCTAACGTGCCACACATCCCAAACCAATCCTTCACACCTCTTGGTCCATAACAGTGTCGCAATTAATCTTCGTAGCTCCGTCAAGCCTACAGCACCTCACAACCAAATGTATTCCTGATCTCTTAACTTCTATTGAGGACAAAAACTAAGCATAGCCACATCCTACCTTGTTCGCCACAAAGCTAGGATCCAACCCTATGTGGTTAAAAACAAAGTCATTTCATGGCCACCAAATACTACAAAGTCCATATGTGCTTAGCGCTACATCCTCTCTACTTCTAGAAATGAATAAAGCTAGCAACCAATCCACTGAATAGCATCCTAACCCTTCGCCTACTTTCATACTTGCACCACCTGCATACACTAAAAAACACACATGTCTGGTCGATCCCACCAAATTCTTACATATATCGCGTCTCACTTCTATCATAATCCTCCTGCGTTCTAGATTTGCTTTCATAGGAAGAACATTGCATCAAAAGTGCCACAAGAAGTGTTTAACTCTCGGATGAATTTGCAAATGCCAAAGAACTTTCCAAATGTTTAGGCCAATCATGGGGGATGGAGAATATCTAGAACATAACTAATAATTGTCAGACTTCGTATAAATCCAACAAACTCTATCCTCACAATCTGTTGGAATAATATATACTATAGAATTTAGCCCACTGACTATGCATCAAACAGATTCTTAATTAGGTCCTCATTCCATCACCTCGCAGCTTCAACTGTTAGACCAGCGACTCTCCAATCCTCCTTCCCCTTTAAAGCATTACCCAAAAAAAATATTTCATTTTGATATGACCACCTATCCCTCCACACTTTAATCTACATCCCATCCCCTACAATCTAACCTAACTCCTTGAGCAATAGGTTACGCCCTTCAATAAGACTTCGCCTGGTGTAACTTGGCATATGCCCTACCTTCACCTCAATAACGATACCTCATGGGAAATACCTAGCTTTTAAGATGGTTGTTGCTATAGTGTTTAGGCTAGTCAAAATCCTCCATACTTGTCAACCCAGTGCCACTAGTAAATTCCTTCATAGCATAAAAGGCCATTTCACCAAATCTCTTAAGTTGCACAATCTCTCCTAGCTAACCCAGTGTACACTCCTTTCGCACTATCACCTATCCACCAAAACCTACTTATCATGCTTCTAACATCACAACAAAAAGAGGATAGAAGCTTAAACACACCCATTGCATAAATAGGAATTGCTTGCTGAACTGACTTAATGAGTACCTCTCAACTCGCCTAGGGTAGTATCTTCTTCTTCCACCCATTAATCTTCTTCCAAACTTTCTGCTTCAATAATTCAAATAGTACCTTCTTGAAAGGACTAAGGCACATAGGAGGACTAAGATCTTTCCTTTGATCACCCATCTTCTTCATACCCAAAACATGCAATAATGCTTGACATTGATCCCCATTAACACTTGCACTAAAAATGGCTTCTGATTTCTCTAAGGTAACCTCTTGGCCCGACATCATCTCATACTGGTGTCGTACCTCTTTCAAAGCCTCTACTTTGCAAGCCCTCGCCCTTAGAAAGATCAAGCTATCGTCTATGAAGAACAAGCTAGAAACCTCATGAGCCTTCCTATATATCCTAATACTATACAGTTTATTAGTGTCATTTGTTGTCCTGATGAATGTTGAAAAACCCCCAACCACTAGTAAGAAAAGGTTCGGAGACAAAGGGTCTGCTTGCCTCAGTGCCCAAAGAAAGAGAAACTGAACTCACAACGCGTCCATTAGTGAAGAAGGAGAAAGATACCTTATGGATATATGTGAGTACCAAGTCAATCCATTCACGAGGGAAGCCCATCTAAGTCTTGATCGACTCTAAGAAAACCCACTTGACCTTGCTGTAAGCTTTGCTCATATCGAGTTTTTCCACAATCCCCTCTTTTTCCCCCTTTTTCTGCTTCTACATAAAGTGACAAATTTCATATCCCACCAAAATATTGTCACAGATGAGCCTACCCATGACAAAAGTGGATTGTCGACTATCAATAATCGTTCGAAGCAAGGTCTTGAGAAGGTTGGCTATAACTTTAGATGAGCCTATATGCAACATTACACGGGCTAATCGGTCTTATCTCCTTCTTCGTCTCAAGATTTTTCATTTTCGAGTTTAAGTGATGTATTCAAGCTTCATTAAGGTAAGGATTTGTAAAAGTGAATCAAGAATGCATTTGGGTAGAAGGAAGAATGTAGAACCAAAGTAACCAAGAACCAAGACAGAATTCAAGTGGACTAGCAAGGGTGATTGAAGACCACCTTGGTTTGCACACTTGGGCAATCTTCTTCCTTCAACTAAGTTACATAAATGAATCACCTTCTTAATTGAGTTAAGAAGACCGAGAGACCCACATGAGGTTGCCAAACACTTAAGATATAACACTAAGAATTTTGAGAGAGAATGGAGAGAGTTTTCACAACTCAAAGTTCAAATTCACTCAAAACTGTTCTGTTAAAACCTAAGGCCTCCCTTATATAATGGGAGCCCCTAACAAGCTGAAACAAAGGGGAACAAAGGGGCCTTACACGTCCAAAAGCAAGAGGAGACCAAAAAGCAATGACAAAATCTGAAAAGTGCTTTATGCTTTTGTCAGCAACTTTTCAGTTTACAAAGGTCAACTTCAAACAGCTATATCTCCTACGTTTCTCACTCAAATTCGGTGAAATAAACCTTGCTGGAAAGCTTAGGAAGTCAGATTTCACCGGCCTTAAGTTTCCAGCAATTTAGAGCTACCGTTTGGAAGATATAGGGCAGAAGGTGTAGCATATGCAGACTGGAACAGTTTCTGTAGCATATAGAAAAAGGCTCCAATTGACTTATTGCCTAGAGACCTAACCTAGAATTATTTATATTTCCTTGAATATGACATATTAAGGGTTCCAAAAAGTAGATTTTCAGCCTCTTAAGTCCGCCATAAGCTTGGGTAATCAGGCTTGCAAAACCGAGCTAAATTCTGGCCAAACTGGGCAGCAGGTCATTGGTGTTGTTCATGATGTTCTTGACCATTGCTTGCACTTCTTTGACTTCCTTGATGGTGTCGAGCTCTTGTGGGATGGAGGGGGGGAGGTTGGAAGGGTTATGAATATGGTCCCCATCATTAAGGAAATCAATGCTTTATTTAAATTAAGAGCCATAGTTTTGCTATTTAGCACACCAAAGACATCCCTACTCATAACATCACCGACAATCCCCGAATCGAGCTGAGCAATGAGAAGACAAATCCTATCTAATATTGGAGCTTTTGTAAGGGCCATTTGCTTAAGGGCACATTCCACATTCTACTTTGTGAAAGGTTGATACAACATAGGGCCATCTTCATAAGATAATTAGCCCCGGAGGCCTGAGAACTTAATGCCATCCAAGGCTAGCTTTGAAGAGGTATAAATTTTAATACAATAGTAAATAACTATCTTCTTAATCGCAGCCCTCCCTTTCACCATCTGTCCAATGCTATTCTAAAGCATTCTGAGAGTATTCTTTCACTGTCGTTGTTTAACTCTTGCGTGGATATATCCAGCATTTCTATCCCCTTCTCTAAGAGCTGAGTGATGTGCTCTTTCAGCCCAATAAATCTTATTTAGCCTCTTCATTCGAGAAGTTCAATTTTAACTGGGTGAATTTACGTTAAATCTTAGTAGGATGGTGCTTGTTTGCTCAACTCTTAACACTGTTTCCTTAAAGACTTTGCTTTCTATGCTGGGCCCCTATACTTACCTTTACTCTAGCTATTAAAAATATTTTTGCATTCAACCAGTCGATCCACAAGCCCCTTAAAAAGGCCTTCTCTCTCCCCCCAAGCAATCCTCACAACATCCTGAAACTAATCACAAGTAACCCAAAAGGCTTCGAACTTAGTGCTCCTTTTGTTCACCCCCTGATCCACCACTTGTTGCTTCGTATTGAGCAAAATCAAAAAATGATCCAAACCCTCCCAAATGATATTGCAAACCCAAGTACACGGCCACACCTCAAGCCATTTCTCGTTGGGTAAGAAACGATCCAGTTGCTCCTTTATCAATGCATCACTTTCCTGTCTATTGCTCTACGTAAAAGATATCACACTAACCTTAGATCTCTTAAACAATGCTTGTCCACAACTTCTATAAAATCACTGGCCTCCTTAAAATGAAAATTATCCCCTCCCTACTTCTTATTTGGAAATAACATGTCATTAAAATCTCCAAATATCGCCCATGCATGTCAAGTTTTTCCCCCATGAAGTCAATCAATGCCTAAGAGTTCATCTTTATGCATTTATCATCCTAAGCATAAAATCTAGTAACCTTAACAAGCATCTTCTCCCACTCCAAAGTAGCATCAATGTTATGGTGAGTGAACAATTTAATCCACACATCGACTCCATTTCGCCTCAGCAAAGCAAGACCACCGGCTCTCCCTCTCTTTGGCACCACAAAATAACCAAGATTACATCGCACCTGAATCCACTTCATCTCTCCAGCATAGCATTTGGTTTCCATTTCAAAAAAAAAAGAAGAAAAAACAAGTCCAAGTAATTTCTTCGTACCAAGGTACGTACTAATGCAATGCCCTTAGGGTTCCCCAACCTTCAACAGTTATAACTTATGATTTTCATTATTTTCGACAAGGGTGGACATCCCCCTACCCTAACGCTTTCTTAGAATTTAGCATATCCACATCAGAAATATGTGCCTTTTTCTCCTTTATTTCCACCTCCATCAGCTGCACGCTTTCTAGCATAGCCTCATCCTCCCCCATTTTCCTCTTGGAGTGCCTACACCCTTTAAAGACTTAAACATCCCTAATATCGCCTGCTTGTTTGTCTTTTAGCGCTTCTAGGTTCCTACTTAAGATTGTTGCGTATAGCTATTTGCCAGCACCTTGTCTACCAAAGTCTTACCCGTTGTCGCACTCTTCTCCACAACATTCCTTCCCTTACTATCACCAATCCCCTCCTTCCCTCTTTCCAAAAGACTGGGGAGCCTCTCATTTAGCTCCTGCATAGGGTGCAATAGTCTTAAGGTTTTGACTTTTACTTCTTAAAGAAGAAACCTACTTTCCATCATCTCCCACTCCTACACCCACACCCTATTCTATAGAATCCCCTCGCACCACTGAGTTGGTTGCTGTCAAAATGTCCTGGAGGGACCTACGAACGTTGGGTTTGGCCCCACTTCCTTCCGTTTCCTTCAAGCTACCGTCTCTTCTAGCTCGATCATCCCCCTTGGTTAACTATTTGTTCTCTTTTCCATCGTTTCTATTCTTATTATTTCTACACACCTTAGGTGGAGAAGCCCGAAGCCAATCACCATACTATTCGTTGATATCACCGCCCTCAAATTCATCATAGTCCTTTTAGATATGCCCTAATTGACCACACCAATAGAGAAATTTGGTAGCTTCTCATACTTGAAAGGCACCCATTTAGCTCCTATCTTTCTGAAGGTTGTGACTTCACCTCAAGGTAATGGGTCTCTAATATTCATTTTAACTCAGAACACCACATATCTACTCCACCCCACGTCATCATCCTCCTTATAGTCCACCAGTCCTCCAAAACTTGCCGCAAAGTTCCTACTGTCTCCTTCGAAATCTTCCCAAATGGTATGTCACAGTCTCTCACCCAAAACATACCAAGGAGAAGGTTATCTCTGAGGGGGCCATATTTTCCTTGACCCTTGTTAACAAAACTAATTACTTGTCAAAGATCCACGACCCCCCTTGAAGTACTTTTGCTTTGTCTTCCGCCAATCCAAATTGGGATACGTACAAGTTCTCTTCAATTTCTCGAATACCAAACTGTCTCCGAACCTTCCATGCTTGTCAACGAAACACAAATAGCCCAGAAACCCTAAAAGGTTTTACAAACAAAACTTAGCTAGCCAGGGCTAATGATGCCTTGGTAGCAAAATTCTCGTCTCCAGTTGTAGTGCAGTCGACGAGTTTCTCCTCCTCCTCTATTTAGCCTTAGATCTTTCCAGCAATTCACAAGAGGAGAATCCATCCATTCTGATGCAGTGAAGCACCTGAATACACCATGCCATATACAAGGTGTTAATTAAAGAAGACATGGCCACAAGGCCAATTGAGGAGAAACCTAGAGAAAGCAATCTCTAGAGGAGGGCAACTCATAAAGAGATTGATCTTATGCCATGGACAAACTCATGCTGATCTTATTTTCTCAAGATTTTCGACTAATTCTTAATATTTTAAGAGTTCCACTAAAATATGTTAAAGCACTAGATGTGGGTAAATGATCTTTAGGTATCCAAAGTATGTAGGGTTTATTAATTTTTAAGACCTTATTTTTTTCCCTTGAAGTTTGAGGACCCTGGGCAGAGTAAGTTCTAATATTTAGCTACCATTTGCAAGCATAATTCTGGTATGGCTGGTAGTTGGAACACACAAAAACAAATCCCAACTAAATTACCCAAAACAATTTCAGTACGATTGACCCTATTTAGCTTAAAATATATCATTAGTTGAAAAGCAAAAATTGAATTATAAATTGTTAAGAAGAATTAGAAGGCTTAAGAAATGACAGCACATTCTCTTATGCAACTGTAGAATGAATTAAGGGCTCAAAATTACAATTATGAGGGTTGATGATACTTTAAAGCTTTTTATTTTGTTAAATGTGATTGTATACATCTCAATAAGAATAATGGTTACAAAAAAAAGAAATATGATATTGTTAATACTCAGGAGGTATGCAGTGTAGTTCAAATGATTTATGTGAAATAATCAGTATAAAGATTGATGCTAATGGTAATATAGATTACCTTAATTGTGGAAATTGAACTTAAATCTTATGCCTTCTTATCACTACCCACGATTATGGTGGCTACTAAAGTCACCAAGGATTCATGCTACAAAACTCGAACCTCGAAGATGGTTAGGTAATGTTAGGGAAGGGCACAAAGATGAATAGATATAGGAAAGTGTTTTCTACTAGGTTGTGTGTCTCACCCCTTTGATCCAAGCCTCTATTTATAGTAGCAAATATATAGCCTTAAGCAGAATCAGAGAATTAATAGTTGATTATGACTGATTAATACAGAATTAATCACTATTGTAGTAGTCAAATCAATGGTGATTATGGGCATTTAGTGTGACCGTTATGCATTGGTCAACAGCTCCCTCTCGGTCACAAAAACCATATATCTTATATCTCTATGCCAACAAATTTCCTTACTCTTCATACTGGGAATGGAGCGTACACCCAAAAACAAAAATAATAGTGCTATATCAAGTCACCATCTAACTGACATAACACTTTCATAAAATGCCAATACCCCGAGTCATTCAAAAACATCACCATTAATAGCATACATTGTCCCTTTCTACCTAATATATCAATTGATTATATATTGAATATAATCACCCAGGCATGATATGGTGATGGAGAAGTGATTCCTTCTTAGACAATTAAAATAATCCATCTTAGCATAACTACTTTTCTAATGTGTCCGACTAGACCGTACACATTTTAACCATTGGAAAACAAACTAAGGTAGCAATATCATGCTTAGACTTCATATTATAACTCTAAGTCAATGAGTATTACTAATGAGAGTCACTCAATAACAAGGAAAGGGAACACACTTATAACTCATAAAATAGGTCAACATTTAGCACACACATTCTGAAGGTGTGTCACAGCATAGCTCCCACTAAGATGGGGATGCCACTCTTCTAGGCCATGCATATCGTAAGTCTAGCTTTTATCTAAAAAGCCAACCTGAGTTACTAGATCAGCATACCTACTGTTAACCTCAGTACTCAAGATTCTGTTATAAGGCTTCGATATGAAAACTTATTGCATATTCGACTCCCTTGGTTTTCATCTTAGACTTACTAAGACGACCATATTCTTTTATTCATGCACTCCTAGTATGAGTAATCAATATTGTACACCTAGTGCCAATATGATTTAGTCTCATCCTGCCTACTACTCAAGTGTCAGGGCAATTGCCTGTGTGACTAGGCCAATCGGAAGCCTGGTAACATTTCAACATGCCTTATAATGTACTTGCATATTTATGAACATCTGAAAAGAAATATCATTCTTTATTTCATAAATATTTAATACAAGGAAAAACATGTCCATCATACACTTAGATACATCCAAAAAAGATGTCCTATACAGACCTAAGCTCATCATATGAGCTTTAAAAGCATCTCTAGGAGCAGGCTTAGTTAATGGATCAGCTATCATCCTACTTGTAGATATATACTTAATGACAACTTCTTTCCCTTTTATGGTGTTTCGAACAAAATGACAATGCCTCTTCATATGCTTAGTCTTCCTATGGAACTTCGGATCTTTAGCAAACTGGATAGCAAAAGTATTATCGTACATCAATTGTATAGGATCATCAACTCTAGAAGAGAGATTGAGATCTTGGAGAAAACTCCTCAGCTATATTGCCTCTTGAGTGGCAGGGAAACAAGCAACATACTCTTCTTCCATAGTTGATAGTGATATATAGTCTTGTTTCTTACTGCACCAAGATATGGCTCCACTGCCTAAGGTGAACAGATATCCTGAGGTAGACCTAAATTCATCTAGATCGCCACCCCAATCAGAATCCGAATATCCTCTTAAGTTGAGGTCTCCACCTTGTTAGCAAAGGACCAGAACACATGTACCACATAGGTACTGAAAGATTCTCTTAACGGCTTGCCAATGGATAAGTCGTGGGTTGCTTTGGTAATGAGCTACCAAACCAACCTCAAAGCAAATGTCTGGTTGTGTACATAACATGACATACATTAAGCCCCCCACAGCACTTGCATAAGGAACACTACTCATTGTCTCCTTTTTTTTGTCTGTTCTAGGGCAGCGATCGAGACTTAAGGTTAGACCCTTTTCAACTAGAGTGTCCACGGGTTTAGAATAATGCATTCAAAAATATTCCAAGATTTTATTTGGGACAGGAGATTGCTTCAGAGTAGGTAGAAGGTTCAATACCACTGGGTATCTCTTGTGCAACAGCAAAGGCATATGTTATTAGTTCATCTTCATTATCAATGAAATAGCGTGCAGGCTTTTTGATGGTTCTTTGCGACTTGTTACCAGGAACGGAGTAGTTGCTGCTCTTAGGAACTTGGGATGTCATAGCTATTGGAGTTGATTTATTCAGTATTGTCCTCACTACTAGAATGAGGTACAATATCTCCACCTTGAGGAGCATTTGAAGGAACCTCCATTTCCACCTTTTAGCTGTCATCTTGTTGATCACATGTAGGAATAGCAGACTCTTTCCAAGGGAAGAGCGTAACAGTTTCATTAAAGGTAATATCTTGACTTTGAATAACCTTTTTGGAGATAGGAGACCAAAGTCGATATCCCTTAGCTTAAGATGCATAGCCTAGAAATATGCATTTAACAGCCTTAGGAGCTAGTTTCCTATTGTTAACATGTGCAAAAACAGAACATCCAAAAACTCTCAAAATGGAGTAGTCAATAGGATTACCTCACCGAACTTCTTCTACAATTTTAAATTTAATAGAGGAGTGTGGAGACCAATTCACCATATAGCATGTTGTAGAAACAGCCTCTACCAAAAATCACTCTGATGCCACGGGTTAGCATTGGACAGCATACAGCGTGCTCTCTCAAGTAGAATTCTATTGATGCGTTCTACAACCCCATTTTGCTGAGATTTCCTAACCAACGGCTTATGTGTAGCGATACCTTGAGTAGCACAGAACTCATTGAACCCTGACTCATAGAACTCAAGACCATTATCGGTCCTGAGCTTCTTTATCTTCCTCCCAGTCTGGTTTTCATCAAGCACTTTGAACTTTTTAGACATATGGAAAGCATTGTTCTTCTGCCTTAAGAAATATACCCAAACCTTTCTAACGAAGTTATCTACAAAGGTCAGCATATAACATTTTCCTCCAAAAGAAAGAACTCTAGAAGGACGTCACAAATAAGAATGAATATAATCAAGGGTACCTTTAGTACGGTATATGGCTATAGAAGAACTAACCTTCTTTTGTTTTCTAAACACACAATGATCATAGAAATCAAGCTTGCCTGTACCTTTGCTGCCTAGTAGACCTCACTTGCTTAGAATTGTCATTCCCTTCTCGCTCATGTGGCCCAAGCGAGCATGCCACAATCAATTATGGTCTTCGATAGATGAAGTGGTAGTGACTGCAGCATAACCTGTCATTGTAGACCCTTGGAGAATGTAAAGACTTCCCCATCTTTTTCCTTTCATGAGAACTAGGGCACCCTTAGAGATCTTCAAAACTCAACCTTCAGCGAAATACTTACACCCATTGGATTCAAAGGTGCCAAGTCAAATGATATTACGCTTTAGGTTAGGAATGTGACGAACTTAAAAAGAGTCCCCACTATGCCATCTTGAGTCTTGATTCGAATAGTGCCAACGCCAACAACATTGCATTGAGCACCATTGCCCATGAATACGACACCAGCATCCCTCATACGTATAAAACTAGTCCCTGTGGGGACACATATGGTAGGTACAATCTGAATCAAGAACCCACTAAGTAGCACCTCAATTATCCATAGTAGTGACAAGTAGAACATCACCATCTAACCCTAAGTCTACAACTGAAGCTTTTACAGGCGGATTATTCTTATCTTCTTTTGTCTTCTTGTTCTTCAGTTTGTAGTGTTCAGCTACTAAATGTCCTGGCTTTCTGCAGTATTTGTAGAGCTTGTTGGATTTACATTCCCTAGACTTTGATCTGGTATTTCTCCTATCTGTGCCATCCTTTTTAGAGTTTCTCCCTCTCAGTGACAAGCCTTTAGCTTTGTCATCAGAACGCACTTTAAGATCAATTTTTTTTTTTACAACAGGTTAGCGTTAACGCCATCAAAAGACAAAGTTTTGTTATTGCTATATAGGATAATTTCCTTGAAGTGCTTATAGGAAGGGGACAATGGGGGTGTTTGGTTGCAAGAGCTTTTTAGAAAAAAAGAGCCTTTGGGGAGGTTTAGCTATTTTGACTAGTCAAAATAACTAAATTAGTATTTGGTTGAAGAGCTATTTAGAAGAGTTGTTTGGATTTTCATTAGCCTTTTGGGAATAGCTGTTTGTGAAAATGACATAACTACCTAAGAGTTTGAAAAAAATTACACCATATGCCATTAGTCTTTTGTAGTGATATTTGATGTTGTGTATTATTTAGATTTAATCTATCTAAGATTAAATCATTCAAATATATAAATTTCAATTCATAATAATAAAACATGTAGAAAATAAAAAATAATATTTTAAGACATAATTATGGACATAGATATACACAAGTTGAAAAGACAAAAAAGATTAATAAGAATACAAATTATGTACAACTATTGACAAATTAAGGTTTTATTAATAAAGTTAATTTATACATATGACATCAATTTAATTCTTGTTGGAAAGAAAATAAGATAACTAGTAAATGAAAAAATTATTTTTAATTAAAAAGTAATTTAGAGATAAGGGTGTAAATGAAATTTTACTGAATATCTCTTTTTAAAAATAGCTAATTTTACCAAACACTGCTTTTATAAACAGCTAATTTAAACAGTTAATGCAAGCTGCTAATTCAAACAGCTAACAGCTAATATAAACAGCTAACAGCTATTTGCCAAACAGGGCTAATGAGACAACTAATAGTATTGCTTTGTCCTCATCCTCAAGTTTCACATCTAGACTTTCAAGATCAATAATAATATAATTGAGCTCGTCAAGATGATTCTGAATAGGAGTACCTTCAGCCATGGAGAATGCATACCGATGTTCCTTTAGACAAATCTTGTTTGCTAGGCTTTTGGCCATGTATAGGGACTCTAACATGAGCCAGAGAGCTGTCGTGGTAGAGATGGCCTTTTCAACGAGCTCCTCCCATTGTTCGCCTATCATGGTTGAATGTTTCTTTGTTTTTCCAGCGATAGCCTTCTTTAAACTGTTCTATGTAAGAATTACCACTGTCTGGATCTTCTACATGTTGAAACTCATCTTTCCATTGAATTTAGGCATATTGAATTTTGCGACTAATGCCATCTTATAACCAACGCTTTGATACCACTTGTTAAGATCGTATAGGAATTGGATGAAAATAACAAAGAATAAAAAAATACAATAATAAAGAACAAACACAAATCAATACCAAGATTTACGTGGAAAATCCAATATGGGAAAAACCATAGATGATGATGAGCAAAATCCAATACAGAGGTGGGAAAGTACCGAATTAATCTCAGAGCGATGGTCTCCAAGGAGAGATAATTAGTTATTACAATTCACTCTAAAACACTCGCCCACAAGGCTAGAATAGCGGAACAAGAAAGCTCAACAATTATGTTTGTGTATTGTTGTGTGTTTATGATGATTCTGGAGGCTCGAGGTGTGCTCTTAATGAAGCAATCAAGCAGACAAGTGCGAGGAAACCCTAGCTGCCATGATATTTGGGCCATAAACCCAACAAACAAGGAAACCCTAACTGTCATGATATTTTGGCCATAAACCCAACAACATAAAATACTTGAAAAATCAGTAGAGAACATTTCTATTAATTTTGGATACAACATAGTACAAAATAAGATCAACATTTACATACTTACCCTAAGTAGAAGCACATAAAACACATTTACTTACATAATATAAAAGATATCAAAATTAAAAATTAATATAAACAACTAGTTGATAGAATGTAAATAGAGAGAATAATGAGAGTTTAGAAGTAGCCTAGGTCGAAGCGTACCGAAGCACTGTCCTTAGAGAGAAAACAACCCTACTACACTGGTAGGATAATAATCTCTTCAAGTGCGGCCCTCTCTCAAGATTCGACTACCCGTTAGTTCCCTTCGGATATAGCAAGGCCAATAGACACCTAATGTTCAAAATAATATAATTTTATAAATATGATAAATCTATGAATTATTTTATATAATGCCATTACTCTTGTTTCCAATACCATCATAAACTGTAATGGCTTTTTCGGTGATTAATCATCTCACACCACCAGCTTAAGCCTACATTTATAGGAAAGTAATTCATCTTTATGCTGTTGGAGCTAGCCAAAAACAAGGATCTTAATCCCCCCATTTCTCTCCCATGAACAGCACAAAAGATTTTGATAAACCAACTAAATATTGAGGAGCCTATAAACAAGGGTATAATCCCAACAGAAATGGAGCATTATCTAAGTAAAACCCACCAAGTCGCTTTCCATCCAAAGGAACAACAGTAGTATAATACCTTGAACTAAGTCCTTTTAGTTTGATTTCTAACCACCACACACGTAGTGTGGGTAATCTTCATGGTCCCATTGGTGGGCTGCTTTTCGATGATGTGCACAAATCTCGTATCATGAGTGTTATTAGAGAGTTGCCTATTATCCCATAGCAGCGACCTCACTACCACGCTCACTTAGGTGAATCTTTTAAGGGTGATCTGTAACTGAACCACCCCGCAGAATACATGCTTTTGGATGCATTAAGAGGTATATAACCTCAACCTTAATCGTCGGATGAAGAGCACTTCAAAACCATAGGAATGAGACTAGGGAAATCCCACTTTGTATGTATAATTGAAATAATAATTGTGCTCTTCAAAGTCACCCTTTTTAAACAGTTTTGTTTCTACTCGTTGAACTCATTCATGGGATCACCATACCTCCGAAGACGGGTTTCCGCTATGGTGACTTGTTTTTAGGCTCCAATCTCATCCCCCTCAATGTTATGATTGACTTGATGTCAATCTCTTTTCATTACATACTTTGCATAAACTTTATGCCATCATCTTGATGCATCAAGATTCAATAATTCAAAATACTCTCTTTAACTTACGGTGGTGGTTGCCTCATGAAAGCATACATGCTTTGGATGGTGTGTATCCAGCAACTTTTTGAGTACACTCCTCAAATAATTTAAATGTCTAGCTAGCCTCCATATTCAAAATAAATTAATATAACTAGCAAAATAAATGTTCCAATAGAAGTCTACCTTCTAAAGCCGTAGGAATAGAAAATGTGATGGCCTTCTGACCACAAATAATAGATTGATAGCTAATGCACGCATACCATTGATATGGAAAAGTTTTTTCTTTGCAATAGAAGGTCATATTCCAAATATATAACAAGGCAACAATTCTTTAGTTCAACTCATTGAATGCTAATAATATACAGAGACCAACTTCAGCATCATCAATTGATGTTAATATTGTTGGTTTTCGACATTAGCCTCTTTACATCTTGTATAGTATGCCATAGGCCTCTCTCCCAATATATCCTGGGAGGAAGAAATGATGTCATAGGCATATGAAATAGTCATTTATGTATCTCTTCCACAATATATTCCAAAATCTTCTTGATTATTGACATGAAAGACCTCATAAAGATTATCAACAGAGCTCAACATAAAAGCTAATAAACATGTCACTATATTTTTTTCTCTTTTCTCTAGTAGAGCATGGGCTTATGCCATCATGCAACAAAATTTATCACAAAGGAGGTACTCAATATGTGAGTATGAAATTACTTAATTAGATAAGGCTTACTTTATCAAAATGTATGATTACTTCATGCACGTATACGTAGTTATCTTATAAATATTTATCCCACATGAGCAAAATATAGTCTCAAGAGAGTTATAGATCATGCCCATAACAATTTATGATAATTCATGCAACATAAAATACTTCCAAAATTAGTGGAGAACTTTTCTATTAATTTGGAATACAACATAGTACAAAATAAGATCAACATTTACATACTTAAGTTACATCGAAGTACATAAAATACATTTACTTATACAATGCAATATCAAAATTAAAAATTAATATAAACAACTGGTTGATGGAATGTAAATAGAGAGAATAATGAGAGTTTAGAAGTAGCCTAGGTCGAAGCATACCGAAGCACTCTCTTTAGAGAGGAAACGTCCCCACTGCACTTGCAAAATAATAATCCCTTCAAGTGCGGCCCTCTTCTAGGATTCGACAACCCGTTAGTTCTCTTCGGATGCAGCAAGGAGAAATCTAAACCAATAGATACCCATCACTGAAAATAATATAATTTCATAAATATGATAAACCTATGGAATGATTTTGTATAAACCCATTACTCTTGTTTCCAATACTATCATAAACTCTAATGGCTTTTTTTGTTTTTGGTGATTAATCGTTTCACACCATCAACTTAAGCCTACATTTAAAGGAAAGTAATTCATCTTTATGCTATTGGAGCTAGCTAAAAATAAGGGATCGTAGTCCGCATTTTTCTCTCTGGCTAAAGGCGTAAAAGATTTTGGTAAACCACCTAAATATTGAGGAGCCGATAAACAAGGGCATAATCCCAGTAATAATGGATTGGGTTGATTTAGGTTAGGCTCAAATAGGTTGGAATTGTTAGCTCAAAAGGGTTGGACTTGTTAGCATTCGTGGCTACCCTTCCATTATCATCATTTGAAAAATTCAAGAATGACATTGTAATGCCCTAACTAGGGATGGCATTTACATCCGAATTTGACGCAAATCCAATATGATCCGATTCGATTCGAGGCAAAAATTATATGATTCGAATCCGAGATAGAAAAGTTCAAGTCCGAATCTGATAAAAGTAATCTGAATCCAAGCTGGATTCAAATCAGATTTAGAGAGAATAAATCCGATCCGACTTTCAATCCGATCCAGCTAGCTTTTTAAATATTTCAAATTTAATACATTTAAATTTTAAAAATTTTAGAAATAAAACCTAGCCAATATACCCACTCTGCCCACCACCCTTAAGCTATCAATCCATCGTAGTGTTTTTTTTTTGTCAACAGGTTCTTTTAATATGTAAAAATTAAAACGTTGAAACCCTAATACTCCCCCCCCCCATTTACTCTTTTTCTCCTCGCCACTTTGCTAGTTGCTCTCGGGTCTCAGCCTCTTGCTACTCACTAGTCGAACTGTCGGAGTAGTCTCTCCTTAGTCCTCAGCTCCTCGCTCCAACTCCCTGCTCTTTCTCTCTCTGTCTCTCTCTCTAAGCCTCTATCTTCTTGCCAGTTTCTACAATGCCAATGGCAAGCATTTTGTCATCCCTCTCTAGTCTCTCATGAGTGCACGTCTTCTCTTTCTCCTTAATTTAACAGTTCATACAATAAAATATAAATATATATTTTTATGACTTGGAGTGTTGTTTAGATTTTTGGATTTAAGAACAAGAGAAGTTAGACTTTGGGTTTTCCCATTTTGGGGTTTGGGAAGATTGTTGATTTTGATCATCTTTTGGGATTGATCTGAATTGATGATTATGTTGATGTATTATGTTTTAATGAGTGTTCAGTTATTACAAACCTCTACAATAAAGCCTTCAGTCTTCACTTTTAGCAACCTGAATGTGTCTTTGAAAGAGGTTAATACGGTCTCAATTGCGTAATATGTGCTGATATTACTATGGTTGGAATGAAGATGCAAATGGAATAGGCATGATGAGATAAAGCGACAACAATATATGGATAAGTTATATGATCAAAATTATATTTCAACACTTAGTTCTAATGAAAATCTCTAATCTATACAAATAATACTTATCGATATCATTATATATATATATACCCCTAGTCAGAGACCACTAGAGAAGAAGGGTTAAATGAAGCAAGTGGTGGATTTGTACTCTTAATTTTTTTTCTTTTTATGAGTTTGACATGTTATTTGTGATATTTTATATATATCTTGTAGTTCTTAAGACTTGTACTTGTTGGGACATCATGTTGTTTTGTTGAGCTTGAAGTATATTTTCGTTCTTTTATTCTTCGTTTAACTTGAATTTTCAGGACTCGGCTAATACGATATATGAATGCACATCATCGCATTGACATATGGGTAGAATATAGCAAAATTGTATAAAATTATTGCGTGGGGAAGTAAATTATTTAGGATGAGATTAAATCCAACTCTGATTCTATCCAACTCGGATCAGATCCGGAGGTTCTCCTTCAATCCGTCTGAGCAGATTTTTGGATCCAAATATAATCGGATGTTCCAATATCCGATCCGAATCTGATCCGTTAACATCCCTAGCCGTGACGATTTCGAGAATAACTGTTTTAGTTACTTTGACCTTTATCTTATTTCTAGTGGAAACCTATGAGTCTGGGTATTAAGCCATGTCACTGGGGTGATATAGAGCACTCTAAGGCATAATTAGTAGGAAAAAATCAAGGAACCATACATATTATGAAATAAAAATACTATTTCTTTCAAAAATACAGAGTTTAATAAAACTAGTTCTAAGAGTCAACAAATCTAAGAGTCAACAAAAAGAAAGTACATACTGCAATAAGTGAGCCTAAGTCTAACTAGCTTTGATCTTACTTCAAGCCCAATTCTCTTCCCAAAGTACTAAAAAGGAGCAGCTAAGAAGACTAAGCCAAACAGACCTAGTACAATATGATTGGATACTATAAATAAACCTAGTAAATGTTTTTTAACTCATTTTATTTCGTAAATATGGAGACAATTACTCATTTATTTATCTTGCACTGGCACCCAAACAATAATGGACTTACATCTCATGTTAATCAATAGCATAACAATAAGATTATGATAAAGTAATTTGTATATGCATATTTGAGTTGATCAAGAAGCTCAATCGTTCAAAAATGTCAATCGCAACTGTAGTGGGTCCTGTTAGAGTAATGGTAATGGCAACAAGGTTTTCAAGCCTTTCTTCCTTTTTCTCTCTCTTACATTTGTCCCACATGGAACTTTTGGGAATGTTTTGAGGAGTTTATATATCCCATTTTCCTTACTCTTGTTGAATAACTCAAGACTATGGTTTATGGGGTTAAGGGTGTCTTGGGCGACCACCTGCCTGCCCGGTCCGGTTCGGACATGGCGCAGGCCGCGGGTTGTGGGTTGTGGGCCTATCTTATCTTTTTGGAAGAAATTTGTTTAATACTTTTTCGTAACAGATTACGTTGGTCTTCCGTAAATCACTCTTTTCTTAATGTTGTCTTCCTGATTGTCCTCCTTTGTCCTAAATGCTGCCTGATTCTTGCCTGGTCTTCTGCCTTTTTCTATGCCATATTAATGGCTCTTCAACAACTATATTTTCCCCTATAAATAGAGGGCTTGGCAGCACAACTTTATCATCAGTTCATACATTTCTCTCCTTCCCTCTCCTTCTCTGAGTTTTCTGGGCATTCTTACTACATACTCCAAGCTCTTGGCCGCAAACTGCACACGTCCAAGGGTACTAAGTTAACCTTGGGGAGCGACCGGCTGTAGCGATTTACACCGTAGTCGAGCCGTGATCGCTTTCAAGGCAGTGGTTCATCCACGACTCAGTTTGTTCTGTTGTTTTCCAGCCATTGTTCATATTACTTTTCTAACAATTTGAAAGTGCTTAGTTTAACAATGGCTGCACCCTTCCAGAAACATCTCCTATAACTCTACAAAATCGAAGCCCTTTGATGGAACCAACTACAAACGTTGGTCCCAGAAATTACCTCTATGCTTTGAACAACTCGATATTGATTATGTTCTGACTTCTGAACATCTTGACGAAGGCAACACTTCTGACAACACTGATGGTGAGAAGTCTCCTTCTACTCCTACTGCCCTAAAGACGCCTGTTATGGCACTTGATGAGGCTGCTAAGAAGAAACTAGAAAAGGATTATAAGCTGGCTCGTAGCTACTTACTTAACAATATGTCGAATCCACTGTTTGACCTATTTGTGAACTTTAAAGCTGCGAAGATCATATGGACCAAACTGGAGACGAAATATGGTTCAAATGATGCCGGAAAGAAGAAGTACGTCGTTGGCAAGTGGCTGCAGTTCCATATTGTTGATGACAAACAGATTATGGAGAAAGTTCATACCTACGAGAACTTATGTGCTGAGTTGCTGAACGAAGGTATAAAGATGTGCGAGATTTTACAAGCAAATGTCCTGGCCGAGAAATTTTCGCCACCCTGGAGTGACTACAGAAATCACCTAAAGCATAAAAAGAAGGATCTAACTTTGCAAGAACTGATCAGTCATATGAGGACTGAATAGGCAAATCGACTGAAAGATAAGATGTTTTTTCTTTCTTTAAATTTATCTAAAGCTAACCTTATTGAATCTCCTGTGCCTTCAAACAAAGACAAGTTCAAAGGAAAGAATAAGAAGGATCAGAAGCAATCCAAACATCAGAACCAGTTGAAAAGAACAAACAGTAAGATCCATAAGTAGAAGGTTGTCTGTTACATTTGTGGCAAACCAGGCCACAAGGCATATCAGTGCAACCTTCGCAAAGGAGCTAGTCAAACGAACCAGAAACCTACCGGACAAGCTGCTGCACAAACCAATATGACTAAAGATACTGAGATTTTTTATGCAGTGACGCTGGAGGTCAACTTGGTGCCTAACCCCACAGAATGGATTCTGAATACCAGAGCAACAAGGCATTTCTGCGCCAACAAGGATCTGATGCATGACTTTGAAGATGCTCCTGATGGTGAACATGTCTTTATGGGCAATGCTGCCACTATTGGAGTTATGGGTAAAGGGAAAATACTTCTTTAATTTACTTCTGAAAAATCTTTATGCTTAAACAATGTGTTATATGTACCTTCCCTTCGTAGAAACTTAGTTTCTAGTAGCCTCCTTGATGTTGCTGGTTTTGAAGTGAACCAGAAAGCTAGGAAAATTGTTATTCTTCGTAATTGGGTTTTTGTTGGAAAGGGGTATCATAGTGGGGGGGCTTTTTGTTCTGAATGCTGCCTCTGATGCTGTTAATGGAATGCTTCCACTTTTGTTTATATTGCTGAGTCTGTGGATCTGTGGCATGGTAGACTTGGTCATGTTAATTATGCTTTAATAAACAAACTAAGGAGCATGCGGTTAATTCCTAACATTAACACACAAAATTGTTCGAAATGTGATGTTTGTGTTGAAGCAAAATTTTCTAAAAAACCATTCAAGTCTACAACAACTAGAAAGACTCAATTGCTTGAACTTGTGCATTCGGACTTAGCAGACTTTAAAAACACAATGAGTAAGGGAGGAAAGAAATGGTATATTACCTTTGTAGATGACTACTCTAAATATACCAAAGTTTACCTCCCTAAGTCTAAAGATGAGGCTGGGGAAATGTTCTTGAAATACAAAGCAGAAGTTGAGAATCAATTAGACCGAAAAATCAAGAGACTTAGGTCTGACAGAGGTGGGGAATATGAAACCAACTCCTTGACTGCTTTCTGTGAGAAAAATGGCATTATACATGAGACTAATGCCCCTTATACCCCTCAACAAAATGGCATAGCTGAATGGAAAAACCCTACCCTTAAGGAAATGATGAATGTTATGCTCGTTAGTTCAGGGTTGCCTGATAATTTGTGGGGGGAGGCTGTTGTAACTGCTTGTTTTATCCTCAATAGAGTTCCTCATAAAAAGTTAGACCATACCCCATATGAACTATGGAAAAGGTATGTCCCTAACTTGAGTTATTTGGAAGTGTGGGGGTGTTTGGCTAAGGTTGTCTTACCTAGTCATAAACGTACCAACATAGGCCCTAAGACCTTTGATGCTATCATTATTGGCTATGCTCAAAACAGTGTTGCTTATAGATTCATGTCATTAAGTGATTATTCTATCTCTGAATATAGAGATGCAGAATTCTTTGAGCATGTTTTTCCCTTGAAAAAGAAAGTGCCTAATGTGGTAGTTGATGTTGTGAACTTCCTGCTTCTAGTTTTGATGTTAGAGACATAGTAACTAAACCCAGAAGAAGCAAGAGACGTAAAATCTAAACTAGTTTTGGACCTGACTTTGTTACTGCTTTCCTAGTAGAAACTTTTAAAAATTTAGATATTGATGTCATAACCAAGGAATTTGTGTCCATCTTCTTGATTGAGGAAGATCCCAAAACCTATCAAGAGGCTGTAAGGTCTATAGATGCTAACTTTTGGAAAGAAGCTATTAAGAGTGAAATAGATTCTCTCGAGTCAAACAAAACATGGGAATTGACTTACCTGCCTAAGGGTTGTAAACCTATTAGCAGTAAGTAGATCTTTAAAAAGAAGTTGAGGTCTGATGGTTCAATTGATAAATATAAGGTCAGATTGGTTATTAGGGGCTTTGACCAGAAATAGGGGATAGATTATTTTGACACATAATCTCCTGTGACCAAAATAGCTATCATTAGAACTTTAATTGCTTTGGCTGCAATCTTTGATCTTGTTGTACATCAAATGGATGTCAAAACAGCGTTTCTTAATGGTGACTTAGAGGAAGAAATTTACATGACCCAACCTAAGGGTTGTGAGGTACCTGGTCAAGAGAACAAGGTGTGTAGGCTAAGAAAGTCCCTTTACGGTATAAAGCAGACTCCTAAACAGTGGTATGAAAAGTTTGACAGCTCTTTAGTGTAAAATGGCTTTGCTGTAAATTTGTCTGACTCATGTGTATATTCGAAAATGATTGGATCAGATTGTGTACTTATATGTCTTTATGTTGATGATATGCTGATCTGTGGCACAAATCTGCTTGTTGTTAATGAGACTAAAAAGTTGTTGTCTTCTCTTTTTGAAATGAAAGACATGGGAGAAGCAGATGTGATCTTAGGAATTAAGATTCGGAAAACCAACACTGGTTTTTCATTGTGTCAATCACATTACACTGAAAAAGTGTTAAAGAAATTTAACTGTTTTAATGTGACACCTGTGAGAACCCCTTATGATCCTAGCATACATCTAAAAACGAACAAATGACCTAGTGTGTCTCAAACTAAATATGCTAAAATTATAGGAACTGTAATGTTTCTCATGAACTTTACTCGTCCTTACATTGCCTATGCCGTTAGTAGGTTAAGTCGCTACACTCATAACCCTAGCCAAGAACATTGGGATGCACTTCTTCATTTGCTCAAGTATCTTAGAGGTACTATTGATTGGTGTTTGCATTTTAACAAGTTTCCTGCTGTGTTAGAGGGATTCTGTGATGCAAACTGGGTGTCTAATAACGATGATGTTAGTTCAACTAGCGGTTATGTATTTACTTTAGGTGGAGGAGTTGTTTCGTGGAAGTCTGCGAAACAAACTTGTATAGCCCGCTTCACCATGGAATCTGAATTTATTGCTCTTAAGTTGGTAGGTCAGGACACAGAATAGCTTAAGGGTCTGTTAGCAAACGTGCCACTATGGGGAAAACAGGCGACTCCTATTTTCGTACATTGTGACTCACAGGCAGCAATAGGAGTGGCACACAATAATATCTATAATGGAAAGAGGAGACACATCTGTATTAAACACCGTGCGATGAAACAATGGCTAAAACATGGTGTCATATCCCTACAATATGTGAGATCCGAGAAGAATTTGGCGGATCCACTCACTATAGGACTGACAAGGTGAGTGGTGCTTGAAACGTCAAGGGGGATGGGACTTAAGCCTATGGCTTGAAGTGGTAAGCTGGATACCCACTAGTGGTCAAACGAAACCATACTAATCTTCAAGATGCACTACATTCCTATCCTATGGCATATGGTAGTACTTAGAGGATGAGCTTACGCTCTTAATGGACTCATACCCATTGTGGGGGTGCTAGTGAGAAGCACTTGATGAATTCACCGCTTGATAATTATGAGGTTGAGCTATATTATGCTCTTAATAATTTCATAGCCATAGTTATGGTGGTCTACATTGAGATAGACTTGATGAAATTACCTACGTAAGTATGAAGGTTTGGCCGCCTTCTATGAGAGACTTATGCTATCTCTCTAGAGCACTTATGAGACCCAAGGTGCGCGCATGGCCATAAAAGCGCTAGTATGTCTACCGCGGGAGTATCAGTTTCTTAAGGGTTGATATGTGTTGTGGAGGTCTCAATCGAGGTCTTTCAAGTTCAAGACTTAGTTCACTAGTTAGACTATTGGTTGTTGCCCCACATCACTAATGTTCCAATTCAAATCGAAAGATATTGATGCTTAAGTATCTAACCCTCTTTTGCCCAGAATTCCTTTCCTAAATTGTTTTGCCTTGTATGCCATTAGTGGGGGACTGTTAGAGTAATGGTAATGGCAACAAGGTTTTCAAGCCTTTTTTCCTTTGTCTCTCTCTTACATTTGTCCCACATGAAACTTTTGGGGGATGTTTTGAGGGGTTTATATATCCCATTTTCCTTACTCTTATTGAATAACTCAAGACTATGGTTTATGGGGTTGAGGGTGTCTTGGGCGACCACATGCGCCCACCTGCCCAGTCCAGTCCGACGGGGGCTGCGGGTTGTGGGTTGTTGGCCTAAATCACTCTCTCTTTAATGTGGTCTTACTGATTTTCCTCCTTTGCCTTGAATGCTGCCTGATTCTTGCCCAGTCTTCTGCCTTTTTCTACTCCATATTAATGGCTCTTCAACAGCTATATTTTCCCCAATAGAGGGCTTGGCAGCACAGCTTCATCATCAGTTCATACACTTCTCTCCTTCCCTCTCCTTCTCTGAGTTTTCTGGGCATTCTTACTGCATACTCCAAGCTCTTGGCCGCAAAGTGCACGCACCCAAGGGTACTGAGTTAACCTTGAGGAGCGACCAGCTGTAGCGATTTGCACAGTAGTCAAGTCGTAATCGCTTTCAAGGTAGTGGTTCATCCACGACTCAGTTTGTTTTGTTGTTTTCCAGCCATTGTTCATATTACTTTTCTAACAGGTCCAACTTAACTATTGAAAAACACATTAAAAATATTTATCTAAGATTTCACTTTATGAACATTTATCAGCAATTCAAAGAGAACTTATAGAAGTTGTATACATCACACTGTACCTTAACATCACACAATCGATGAGGGAATTAATCGAATTGGTAGTTTGTACCAAACCGAATCCCTAGTATTCAATCATGTATACATCTTTGGCTATTGTCATCGTAGCATTACCATTATTTTATTTATCAAAATTTACTATGACTCACGTACTTGAGTGGGGAATGTA
The DNA here is from genome assembly GCA_017589665.1 of Selenicereus undatus. Classification (NCBI taxonomy): domain Eukaryota; kingdom Viridiplantae; phylum Streptophyta; class Magnoliopsida; order Caryophyllales; family Cactaceae; genus Selenicereus; species Selenicereus undatus. The sequence goes on from JACYFF010019584.1 coordinate 63,076,132, forward strand.
TTATCAATTATTGTTTAATCCCTTGAAAGTGAAGTGATGTTAAGCATAAACCTTAACAAGTGCATTAAGCATAAACGCCTATATGTCCGCTTCTTAAGCTAAATAAAAGGTCCCTATATTCACGTTTTTCTCCTTAGGTACCTGAACAATAGCAAATATCTTTTCCATTTCACTAATCCATTGCTCAAGCTCCGTAAGGTCAAACCTCCCATTATAGACCATGGGATTGCGACGAGCTACTCTATCCAATTGCTTGTCTATTTTAGACGTAGTTTCAGGAGCCATAAGAGGGATTCTTTTCGTAAGCTCCTTCACCAAGCTTTCTAATAGTTTGGACCATCAACACTACCAGATACACCAAGAGCCATTGATAGGGCCTCACTAAGGTTTTGTTGTGGGTTTATAAGAACTTTGTTACCTGAACCGTGAACGTTCCCTATGCTATCATCGTCATTGCCATTTAAATTGTTGTTTAAAGATTCTAACATGCTGAGTCACATAAACAAAGGTTGTTACTTAGATTTTTACTATGTTCATAACAAAAAAAATATCTACAAAAGGCTAAATAGAATGTTAATTTAATCACGAACTATTGTATATGTGTGTGTGTGTGTGTGTGTGTGTGTGTGTGTGTCTATATATGTGTGTGTGTGTGTGTGTGTGTGTGT
>JACYFF010019584.1:63081799-63095834 GCA_017589665.1 Selenicereus undatus
AAGTGGGTCTCTAGGTCTCTTTATCTCAACTAGAAGGTGATTAAATTCTGTAACTAGTTGATCTAAAGAGATTACCCAAGTGTTCTCCAAGGGTGGCTCCTAGGATTATCCCTTGAAAGATCACTTGATTATCCAAGCTCTTGATTTTCATCTTTGCATTTCGATTTCATCACAATCAGTCCGTGACTACCATTGAGTGTTCTTGTGAGTTTGAGCTTTGTTGAGGTTAGTACACATCAGGTTACCTCGGCATTCATTAATTGTTTTCACAAGTTAAGTGGCATTTAATAGCTCAAAATAGTTCGACTGCCATTTTTGACTTTTTTCCAAAGAGTTGAGTGCCATTTTTATGCAAGCATTCTTGACTTGTGGGCTTTCAATAAATGTCAAATATTTAAATATGGTATATGATGAAAGGTAAGTGATTTTGATAGGAAAGCTATACGAGATCTCCATATGTCGTTCCCATTTGTTGCATTGTGAAACAATAAGTGAGTGGAAGAAAAGTTATCAGTGTGGTAGTAGCGAGTTTCTTAGATAGGAGTTATGTTTTCTTATTTTAGCTATGTGTTCTCATTCGACTCGGTAATCTCGCATAACTAAATCTTAGTCAACATAGGTTAGATATAATCAAAATAATTCTTCTTTTATGATTAAAGCATTTGTGGCTAGTGGAACACATTCCACTAGCCCCACCATCGTTTTGCACGTGTCCTGCAGCCTACATTCTATCTTGATTGGAACACAATCTAGATTGTGGCAGAAATTTAGATTGTGATCCAACTTTTTTTGGCTCAAAAATGGTTTCTCTTTTTTTTTATTAAAAAGGTTGTGTTTGTGAGGTAGGTTCATTACAAATATTTTGTTTGATGATTCAAGTTGGAATTTCATGAGATGTGGAGGTGAGGGAAAGGAAATAGAAAAAGTTGGATATATCCTAAGATTGATGTGAAGTGGCAAGTCCTCACTTAAAGTTACAAAACACTGGAACTATGGTTATGGATGCTCGGATTTAATCATTATAAATTATAAAATCCACAAAAGGCAAAATATGGTCCGGCCTTTTTTGTTACCTAAAGGGCACATAAATCAATTAGTCATACCTAATCTTATTCAGTTAAAACTAAAGGAAACATGGGAAGTTCAAATGCAGCTCGAGTGCTTGCTCTGTTGACATCGTAGTTGGGTCTCGCACTCATAATAAATATCATTAATTAAAGAAAGGAATACAAAAGAAAACAAAAAAGGGAAAGGGTGGGTGGAGTTTATCCAGGGGCAGATATCTTTGTATGGGAGGGGTGTCCATGGACAACCCTCTCCCAAAAAAAATTGTAATAAGGTATTTTTAATGGGGTTAAATTGATATATGCGGACACCCCTAAATTAAGTTCAAAAAGTTACAAACACTCTTTAAATATATCCAACCTACATATTGATATTTTTAATTTATTTAAATATTAAAAGTACAGCTCTAAAGTTGAAACTTGATAGAAAATTGAAGTAAAATTAAATATACCGAAGCCCAAAATTTCCTCTGTCCCTCCTATCTTATCTAGTGCTTAGACTTTTAGTTTAATCTAATTCTAATTTCTTTAATTTTTTATTTTTATTATTTTTTTCGATGGTTTAGTTGCAATATGTTCTGGGCGCAGACCTTTCTTTAACTTGGCACAAATGATTGATTTGAACTTGATGCTATTTTTTCCCCTTTTGGTGCTATTAATTGGTGCAGATTACTTTTTGCAGTTGTATTTTATGGTTGACATGTTTACTTCATGTTTCTTTTCTTTTTTTTGGTTTTATTGCTTTTTGCTAATAATTTTTCTTTTGTAACAAATAATTTTACTAAATGGTAGGTAATCGCAACATCCTACGATTTTAGCATAATGTATGTATCAAATTCAAAATATGAAAAACCGCAAAGAACAAACGCATTAGTAGAGGTATCATAGTTTTTCTTCCTTGGAATAAAAAAGTCGGGTACATTATTATTACTTGTCACTTCCACTAGAGTAGAAATTAAATACGGGATGGAATGTTTGTTTTTAAAAAAAAAGAGATGGAATGTTTGTACAAAATAGACTGTCATAGTATGTATCACATAATTTTTTTTTTCCAATGATATTGTACACTAGTGATGACATTAATAGATGGACATCTCTGTTCTAAATGTCTAAATCCGCCACTGAGTTGATCACTAAATGCATGAGAGTAGTGGTTGCATCACACATTTAAAATAGCTTACTCAATTTTAATGTGATTTAGCTAATAACTCTCAATCCTCATAGAACTAATTAAGTTAGCATAACTACAACATGTTAGGTCTCACACCTTGTAACCCTAGTAAAGGTTTTGAGATGTACTTTCTTTTCAATTGCCTCCAAAGTTTTTAGATAGATTTTGTCCATTGAGGAAGTGTTTATGATTCTTGAAAAGTTGATTTTGTCTCTCCTTTATTATGTTGTAATGAAGATATGAGAGTGTTGGTAATAACATTTTATTACCTAAATTACTTAAAATTGTGTAACTGACGAATGTTGCATATTCAAACCACCTTATGCCCTAATATTATTAATTTTTTTGAAAGCGTAAAGAGAGGCATAAATATCGATATAGGTGCTCAAGCTTAGATCTAACTAATGACTCAAAATCAATTGAACTAACTTATGTCCAATACTCTCTAATATTAGTTGGTTTGATAAATATTCAAATTGCTTGTGAGATGTGACTATTGGCAAAGGTTTGAAAACAATCATCACAAACCAAAATAAACTAAAAAGATTTATGTTAAAGGATACAAACAAATTTTGGTTGATGAGAAGAACAATTTGTTAAACATAAATAAACAATCACAACAATGTAATATATGTTTCACCATGTCATTGTCAAGATAGTTGTCTTGAAAGTCATTCTTTAGAATAAAAGTGCAAACTTTGCATCAGTGGTCACTCCCTAAGATTACATGTGCCAACAAATATTGTTTCCTTGTCATCAGTCAAGCGTTGCTCAAGGATCGTTTGCCCAAACTATAAAACAATAAGGGAGGGAAAGTAGTCATAAACAAAAATGTAAGGTGAAAAAGTGAAACAGTTTGAGTTTTCATGCAATTTATGCATTGCAAAGGGTTAATGATCCTCGGAAAAATAATAGAAAGTATATCAAAACTTGGAAGGGAAAAATCAATCTATACGGTGAATAGGCTTTCAAATACTTTTGCCAATTAACATTGTTGAATAAGTTATGTAAGAAATAACTAGTGTTAAGGAGTTTTCATGCAATTTATGCATTGTAAAGGGCTAATCATCCTCGGAAAAATAATAGAAAGTATATCAAAACTTGGAAGGGAAAAATCAATCTATACAGTGAATAAGCTTTCAAATACTTTTGCCAATTAACGTTGTTGAATAAGTTATGTAAGAAATAACTAGTGTTAAGGACCGATGCAATATATGGAAAATCTCATAAGTTTTTTAATTGTAATAATTATTTGTATCTTGATAATAAGAATATCACAACAACAATGTCCAAGTTAAAGGAAAGACACTTGAAGACTCAGATCACCCTAGAGGGGGTTGAATAGGGTGAATGCAAAAACTTCAAATCAAATCAAATGCAAATGCGAAAATTAAATAGAGATGATACGCAACGATATTTTAACGAGGTTGGGCCTCAATCAGGCTTAGGTCCCCCGCCTAGAGTTATCCAATTTTAGGATTCAACTCTTTACTTCTTTCAATTAAGATGAACTCTCACAGTCTCTCAGAGCTACCTGTCTCTAGAGATCACAAGCACTTCAAATCAACCTCTTGATTTAAGTATGGGGGAGTTGTGACCTCACACCAACTCCTAAGTTCACTCCTTAATAAAGAATCCTCAATTCACTCACAACTCTTGATCACAAAATAATACTCATTACAATAGTTTGTAGTAAGTGCTTAATGATGTATTTCATTCACAGCCTCTCTGTCTTTTTCTTCCTTGTTTTGGGCTACTGTTTATAAGCTTCAGCACTCATCCACCAAATACAGAAGCTCTGCCCAAGGTATGCTGAAATGGCATTTCAGACCCTTGATTTCTGCCCATCAGCTTCTAATTTGATTCTCTTGGCTTTCTTGCCACGATTTAGGTGGATGTGATACTGCACAATATTTTCTGAAGATATTGTAGGGATGCATTCTAAAATCAAGGGATAATATTGCTTGATTGTATCATATCTTTCCTTGATTGGCTTGCAGTTAATCAATCAATTAAATTCATGCCACATCTCCTAAATTGATTCCTTAAAATTTGAAATTCAAATTTTGATTCAGCTAAACAATTTCCATGATGGGTTTCAATTAAACTAGCAAATAACAGTCACACCCATATTCTTTCATTGTGTATCCGCACATTCAATTCTTTTATTTTTCATCCAAGGTTTTAATTAATTTTGTGTTCCATCAAAACCATTTGGCCACTAAGGGAGTCAACATTAACAAAAGAATGTTGGACTGACCATAGATATTACATATGAGGTAGAATAATTATAAAATCAACTCACTTCATAATTTCATATATAACACTAATTATATTGTTTGTTATCATCAAAATCAATATGTGACTCTTAGAGTTAATAATCTCCCCCTTTTTGATGATGACAAACAAGTTATTGCTAAGGTGAAATAGTATTGGAAAACATACCTTTGTTTATGCGAATACTTACCATCATCGTCTTTTTCTCCCCCTTCGTCATTGTTAAAAAGGGACACAAGATGTGATATATTATATTAATAGCATGGCTCCCCCTTAATATGACACTCACAAAAGCTATCATAGGCTTATACATCAATAAGTGCAATTATAAAGGTTTACATTACAAAATGAATCATATTTATGACTTGTTGATTCAACTTCCTCATGAATAGTATTGATGATCATAGGGGATATAGTATTAATTTTTCGAAACTCTTTATATCTCCCATTTTACAATTAATTCAGAACATGTATGTAGAATATTAGAGCAAGTTAAGCCAGCATTTCACCCCCTTAAATTATCAATTGAAGCATATATTTTTCGTATTTGGGGTGGAGTCATATCATGTGTAAGAGTATGAAAAGATTATATACCATAAACATTAGTCAAGAGCATAATTATTCTTCAACCCTTGAATATTCCCCAAGAGGATAAACATGGGATGTTAGATGCCAACAAATTTGAAAAATAAATATATCATCAAAATCAATCATATGATACCCAAACTTGTGTGTCTCATGTATGTGTGAGTTCATTGGAGAGATTAATTAGCGTAAAAAAGTGTTGCATCTCCCCTTAATTTTGTCAAAAATAACTATCTATTATATAATATAAAAGAAATGTTTGGTTGACCAACGTGGGAGTGATTTGCGAAGGTGTAGGCAATTATCACCGTTGATGTTATTTACTTGCCAATCACAACCTATAAATTTAACGTATAATAAAATAAAATGAAATGAAAACCCCTTGACCGTGTATGAGGGGGAAAAATAACTGCTCTTTATTGCGGAGTCTGGATCCTTTGAAAGCCTTCTGCCCTTTATTCAAGGTCTTTCCCATTTGTCGAACACCACGCATAGTGGTTTCTCATCCCACAGAATTCATGCTCTTTCTCTCACCCCTTCATCTCCATTCTACCACATGATTGCACTTCTCCCTCTCTCACTTTCTCTCTCTTTAAACTCCAGCACTTCTCTCATTCTGCAAAGGATTGCACTTCTCCCACTTTGTTTTCTTTGTTATAGGCTTCCATGTTTTGAGTTGTAAGTCTCATTGGCTGGGTTTTCATTCTCAGAATTTATTTTAATTTTAGTTTTTGGATCTCAAAAGCAATTCTTTGTTCCCCAGTTTTGATCAATGTAGAAATTTTGTCTTTCTTTCTTTTTTGGGGGACTTGAATCATGGTATGTGCTTCCATGTCTTGCTCCGTAATATTTGCTAGGTTTTAATTCTATAAACGTTGTTTTAATTTTAGTTTTTAGATCTCATTTTGTAATCAAGTTCTTTTCCTCTAAATTGAATTTCTAGATGATTTCAGGTTTTGTCTCATTTCTTGCACCATTGTAAGCCTCATGATCAACTTAATTTTGGAAGCCTCACTATGGCTGTCCTGGGATTGCAGGTTTGATGGATGAGGTTAATTTTGGTAAAGTTAGTTTTTCCTTGGTTTATGGGTTTGATTTCAGTTCTTCATGCTACATACATTTGATGTTTATTATACATTTCTAATTTTTAATGATATAAATGGCAATTTGGGGGAAGGATGAGGTACTGATTTTCGATGGTTTAATGATAAAAATTTTGGAGCCATGATTGTTTACCATCATTGATTTCATCTTCTGGATGATTTTAGCTGTTAAAAGAAAATAAATGGCAACATCCTGTTGGTTGTCTCTCTCTCTCTCTCTTTTGAAAAGCAGTTTTGTGTTCGTAACCTACTAACCACGTCTCTCTTTCCATGCAATTTTAGTAACTGATTCTCATTTGTCTTCCCCCTACCCCTACCCACCCACAAGTGAGCACTTCTACTACCAGATACAACATATCTTTCCTATAAATCATTAATGCCATGCCTTAGGTTAATTAGTATTATGCGTTTCATTTTTGTTGTAGGATAAATGCTGTTTAATTTTATTATCATAGATTTAATTTTAGATTTTCTGGCTCCACACTAGGAGTTGTTGTTGTTGTTGTATTTTTCGGCTCCACATTCTTCATTAATGTTGACGAATTCAATGGACTTTGAAGATCGGACGACACAATTTGGGGTGCTTTCCAATTAGAGTTTGTTGAAGAATTAACGTAAGATTTTGAAGTTTCTAAGTTTTAGTTTTTCTTCCGCTGTTACATTGGTTATCATTCTGATCTGGATCCGTGTTCTTTCTGATGTGGACCTGGAAATGGGTTGTATTTGAGATGAATCTCATTCCTATGTTCAAGGAAGGATGCTCCTGGACTAGGCTTGACTCAGAATTGGCTTGCATTAGACCATGAATTAATAGGATTTTTTAAGGGGCTTCAAATAATTCTAATGATGTTAATTTTTGTCTTTCAATTTGTGATTGATCGCTTCGTTGATCCATTTGATATAAAGATCAATGCCCCCTATTGCAAACACCATTCTTTCAATCCAGTTGATCTATTTTCATAAATGGAGCCTCTAGCTATCCCTTCCATTAATGCGTTGTTCCTGACTACAATTTGCAGTTATGAATCACTCCATAATTGGATTTTCGTTTTATATTGCAAAACTTACAGTCTTTTTCCTTTTTTTAGCCATCTGGATATTACTATCTAAATTATAATGTCCTTTCTGCAAATCATAGGTGATTAGAAGAACTACGTTAATTTCATTCTTTGAGTTTGGTCTGACAGAGAAATGGAGTAAATTAAATAGCAAGGGAAGAAGCATATCAATTTATGAGTCTAAGGAGGTCAGTTTATCTTTCTAATTCTAAGTGGGATTGCTAAAGCCGGTAGAAGAACTTTGAAAAGCTCCATAAAAGTTATTAATCACTTTATTTTCAACTCATTACAACTGCCTCCATAAAAAAATATGCTAATTTTCTCCAATTTGTGTTGTTCTGGAATTTAACTAGGAGGGGGATTGATTAAAAATCGGAGCTTTTCGTTCATACTTTGGGGAGTACAGGGTTTGCAAAAAACGGCATAGATGCACCAATGAAGGGGTTGGGCCCTGAAATTTTAGGATTATGAAGATTGATAGACTAAGAAGCTTTTTTTTGTTAAATGTTTTCACATTTGAAAGTGACAAATAGTTGACAAGGTAACTCAGACTACTCAGTTGCTATGTTCATTACTCTATAAACATTCTTTAAGGTGTGTTCCATTCTCCTAGATAGAATATATTCTTTTTACTTCCTAATCGGGTCTTCCATGCTCCTACATTCTTTGTCAATGTAGTGACATTGGCTCAAAGAGTGGTGCACTTTTGAGGTTAGGGCTAATTGAGTAGCGGGACAACAATGGTTAAGAAGTTAGGTTTGTAATTGACAATTTGCTTTGTCAAGTTGTCATAATTATTGTACCATACTATTCTGTATATCTTTGATGTAGTTGCTAATTGTCGTATTTTTCATGAATCTAATATGTAGAGATATGAATTGTACTATTTTTCTTTTCAGCATAGAAGTGATTTACTACAGATATTCAAATAAGTTAAAGGTGGATTAGGGTTGCGCACAAACGGGAAAGGGGATAATTAAAATGGGCAAGCATTTATGCTTATGATGCTATCTCCAAAAGATATGTGGGTTTGGGGGGGGTGTTAGACTATTAGGGTGCTACTTGAACACTTGGATCAAGGGTAACTCTTAAGAAATTAGGCATATGTGGGATGGAGGTTTGTTTGGGTTATAAGCCAAGTTCGTCTACTCGAGTTTTAATGTAACTGCAACCCAATAAAAACGTCAAAATCTTAGCCAATATACATAGAACTATAGAAGTCAAGGTCATTGGTTAAAAAAGAACCGTATATTGGGCATTGTATTATTAAGTTCAATATCGTATTTGTTACCTCTCAGATGATGTACAATGGTTAGAAATTCTTGAAATTGTGTCATGTGTAATGTTTTAGCTTACATTGTTCAAGTCATTGATATGGGTGTTACATAGGACAAAGTCAACGTCAAAAGTTGATCACTGAATCAAGTTTGAGAAATCAAGTTGGATAGTTCGTTGAAGAGATCCTCTAACACAAGCACTTATGCATCTAAAGCATGCACCAACATCATATGTTTTTGGCTCTTTGGATCACTTGATGTATTTTTGTTAACACAGTCAGAAGAAGAATTAGTGTAGCATGCCACCTGCTCAATTATCATGACTTCTACCTTAAATTATTCTTATCTTCACTTTCGTGTACACTTGAACATGTGTTTTATGCCTTAAATTATTCTTATCTTCACTTTCATGTACACTTGAACATGTGTTTTTTTTTTTCAATTAAACATATTGTATATGTGGATTTCTCTTTTGTTATCACTGGATAATTATTTTTTTATAAATCTTATACTTTCAGCATGTTTCCACTACTTATCCCAATTCTTTTGAGTTAGACTAGAATCTTCATTATTTGTTTATATCTATGTATTGACATCGATCTACAATTCAATCATATTTTTGAAATACAATTTGCTTATTTAAAAACTTAATCCCGAGGCAATGCACAGGTCTTAGCTAGTTTTATATAAATAACATGAAAATATCAAAATCCTAGTGAGTAAAGCTGACCAAATTTATGATCAAGATATCATAGTCATACCAATAACTAACACAAAAAAAAAACGCACTTCTTTATGGTTAAATAGCAAGCAAACATTATAAGCGTGTCAAATGAATCTCACTCCCTTACTTAAAGATGTGTGATTTTATACGGAATATGATGACTAAAATCAATCTCAAATATCAACCCCTAAATTTGTATTTTTTTTTTCATGGAGACATATATATATATATAAGATTATAAGAGATATTAGCATATTTGTATGTTAACCAAGTAAAACTCAAATATCTCCTACTATAAAATAGTTAATTCAAAGATAATTCATGATGTGAAGCGAAACTCGATTGATGCCAATTTAATAGAAAACAAATTACACTAATGGCTAAAATCATGAAGTTACAAAACTACACAACTATGGAGATAGTAACATATAAAGATCATACCTTATAGATCAATCATTGTCTCCCCTTTGATAAAGATAATTAATGCAAATCTATGTATGAGAAATTTCACATATATATTATGCATGACAATTTGATGATTAAAAAGAACTTACCAATCTTTATGCTAGACAAGCTAGTTGATCTCAATTGATAATCATCACCGAGGAGAATAGCAGATAGAATAGATAGACATCCAAGGCATAATCCACAGTAACCTCTTTTTTTAAAAAAATAAAATAAAATCATTACCACACATGAGTACTTTGGTGACTCTTGAGCATCCGCCTTCTATATTAAATTTTAAGGTTGCCTTATTTGGATGTTAAGTTTCCTTGTTGGTTCTTGCTACTTTTTCTCCCACCAAAGTTCTTTTTTGACTATCTTATAGTGGCTCCTTTTGTTTTGGCTCATTTGATTAATCTCCTTCAAGGTATTCTTCCCCAAACAGTTCATTACTATAAATTCTAACTGAAGTGCATACCTTATTCTTTGCAAATACTTAATTACCATTAGCACATATACTCTTCTTGCCCTTTGAAATTAATTAATTATGCAATATCACACACAATGAAATAATATGTATTGCATATATATGTATGATCAAACATGTATCAAGACTTGAGTGATATGATCAAGAAAGTAATAAATAAAGATACACCATGTATATATACCATGTGAGAGACATGCGTAGAAGTGATTTTTAAACATATGACGATCTCACATAACAGTCAATAGGTTATCTTCCCCTTAATACATGTCTTAAATTGTAATCAATATAAAGTGACTAGTGTCAATAACATATTATTTAATGACAGTCTTAAAATTCATGACCATAACTTGAGAAATAATATACCTCGGACTAAAAATGAATCATGAAAATAAGATTTTATGATTAAAGTTGTAAATATTATACTATACCATATAAAACACCATACATAATTTTTGATTTATAAAAACAATAATATGTATAGTAAGTTAATCCAACAATATCTTCCCTTACCGGAATTAAACTTAGCATATCACAGCATTACAAAATATGACATGTGATGGAGCTAGGATCATATCGAAGCATATTGATTGATGCAGTCAAGATCTTACATAGCATAAAATCAATGTCAATGGCAAATATCTATCATGCATTGCTAGAAGCATATGACAAAACGAATGGTCAACTATGTCAACAATGAATGTCATGTTGTATATATTTAATTAAAAACGTATAATAAGTCCATGCAAATGACATGCAACTATCAAAAAATTTTTGGGCACATAAGTCCATTGAATATGTTACTACACAATTCCCCTATATGAAAATAAAACAGGTTGACATATCAAGACTAGTTAGCACAAAAGCTTTTAGAAAAATGTATTACCATGAGCTCAAAGATTCTAGCTTGAGTGTCCATTTTGTTTTTTTTTTTTTTATGTACATATTTTATTTATTGTTTGGATGTCAATTATTCCTATTAAACAAACTTAGGCCTCCTCAAAGCACTTTGAAAACTTTGGATCCATATGAGTCATTGCCTACCATGTATATTAGGTGGTCTTGTACCTTTTGCTACCCAAATTTGCATGACCTTGTGACCATTTATTTTAATTGGACAACAAGTAGAAATATGACCTAATTTACAACAATAATTGCAAGTAATAGAATTACTACTTTCGAGATTAGTCGATTTAACAAAGAAGTTTTTATGACACTTCTTTTTATTGAAAGGATTGAAACTGATCCCTTCTTTGTTAAATGATGTTTTTTGTGAGCTAACAATTTTATTTAAATTTTTTTCTCCTTCACAAAATTGTAAAACAATTCTTTTAAGGTTGGCACACTTGGATTGTAAGTCATTTTTCTCTTTTTGAAGAAGGACATATTTTTCTTGAGCTATATTTAAATCATTTGACAACAAGTCATTTGATTTTTGCAATGAAATATTTTCTTGAGACAAATCAAAGATCATTTTCTTTAAACCTTTAATTTTAGAACTACATCCTTGTAGCTGTTTGAGCAAATAGAGTAATAATTTTGTTACCTTGTGTTTTGAGCACTTGTTTAAACCATCATATACCTCATCTGGAACTCCGTACTCTTCTTCTTCCGCTTCTTTACTTATGTTGCCATCATCATCATCATCACTTGAATTTGGATCCCTAACTTGTTCACTTTCCAATAAGCAAGGATGATTGATCTCTTTTTTGTCATTGCAATTGTCTAGCATGTTCTCCATTTTTGACAAAATGAAATTTTCTTCATTATTATCTTTGTACAGAAGCATAAGTTTTTCTCGTAATTCATTGGCTTTCTCACAACAACAAACATGGTTGAAAATATCATTATGTAAAGAACATTGTAAAATATATAAAGCCATCGCATTTTCCTTCGCCCTTTCTTTCTCATCTTGATTCAACTTTTCTTTTGTCTTGATAACGGTGGAACCATCATTTTTTATCCATGTGGGGATAAAAGGACCATCTGTAATAATGTCCCAAAGATCAAAGTCAATTGATTCGACATAAGCCTTTATCCTACACTTCCAAAGAGAAAAGTCAGTACCATTAAAAATCGAAGGGAAATTAATAAAAGCACTTGATAGACTAGCCAGAGGATCCAACTATAGATGGTTAAGTCTCAAAATTATAGCACATGCTCTGATACCAATTGAAGACTCAGATCACCCTAGAGAGAGGTGAATAGGGCGATTGCAAAAACTTAAAACCAAAATCAAATGTAAATGCGGAAATTAAATAGAGATTATACGCAAAGATATTTTAACGAGGTTGGGCCTCAATCAGGCTTAGATCCTTGTCTAAAGCTATCCAACTATAGGATTCAACTCTCTACTTCTTTTATTAAGATGAGCTCTCATAATCTCTTAGAGCTACCTCTCTCTAGAGATCCCAAGTACTTTAATTCAACCTCTTAATTTAAGTATGGGGGAGTTGTGACCTCACACCAACTCCTAAGTTTAATCCTTAATAAATGATCCTCAATTCACTCACAACTCTTGATCACAAAATAATTCTCAGTACAATAGTTTGTAGTAAGTGCTCAATGATGCTTTTCATTCATTGCCTCTGTGCCTTTTTCTTCCTTGGTTTGGGCTACTGTTTATAAGCTTCAACACTCCTCCACCAAATATAGAAGTTTTGCCCAAGGTGTGCTGAAATGGCATTCCAGACCCTTGATTTCTGCTAATTAGCTTATGATTTGATTCTCTTGCCTTTCTTGCCACAATTTAGGTGGATGTGATACTACACAATATTTTCTAAAGATATTGTAGGCATGCATTCTAAAATCAAGGGATAATATTGCTTGATTCCATCATATCTTTCCTTGATTGGCTTGCAATTAATCAATCAATTAAAACCATGCCAAATCTCCTAAATTGATTCCTCAAATTCAAATTTTGATTCAGCTAAACAATTTTCATGATGAGTTTCAATTAAACTAGCAAATAGCAGCCACACCCATATTCTTTCCTTGTGTATCCACGTGTTCAATTCTTTTATTTTTCATCCAAGGTTTTAATTAATTTTTTGTTCCATCAAAACTATTTAGCCATTATGGGAGTCAACATCAACAAAAGCATGTTGAACCAACCATAGATATTATATATGAAGTAGAATAATTATAAAATCAACTCACTTCATAATTTTATATATAACACTAATTATATTGTTTGTTATCATCAAAATCAATATGTGACTCTTAGAGTCAACAACACTCTTATGACAAAATAATTATTAATACTCACTTTGACTCTAGTACATTGAAAATTTAAAAAATGGTAACTTTTCACATAATACAATATAATATGTGTTAAGATATTTTTTAGTGATACCTTCTTTGCCTTTTTTACTACTTGTCCAAGTATATTATGGAAAGCAAAAATACTTATAGGTTATTAAACTACTAACTTAGCATAAAAGCGGGCATAGTATTTACATGTAAAACTAAAGCAGACATCAACGTGGACATGAATATTAAAATTCTAATAAAAGTATATTAACTATCATCAAATGCTTTCATAATGTTCGAAGTAGTATTAGTTATATAATATATTTTTGAATCAAAGTAATATAATGTAATGTTTTATTATTATTAATCATTGTCTCTTGTTTATTTGGAAAGAAAATCTTTAGAACTGTAATTAGTCTTATAAAATCTTTTTCTAAGGAAAGAAAACTTTCCATTTGTAATTGACTAACTCTTTCAAAAAAAAAAAAAAACAATTCTCTTAAGAGTTGTTGGGAATAACACTTGTCAAAAATTTAGGAGGTTTGTTTTTGTGTGTGTGTGTGTGTGTGTGTGTGTGTGTGTGTGTGTGTGTGTGT
>JACYFF010019584.1:63103679-63115818 GCA_017589665.1 Selenicereus undatus
ATAATAATAATAATAATAATAATAATTATTATTATTATTATTATTAGAATAACTATTATTATTATTATAATATAATAGTAATAATAATAATTATTATTAATTATTATTATTATATAATCATTATTATTATTGTTATTATTATTGTTATAATAATAATAATAATAATAATAATAATAATTATTATTATTATTGTAATTTATTATTATTATAGTAATTATTATTGTTATTATAGTAAATATTATTATTATTATTATAAATATTCATACTTGCATATAATATTTCTAAAATAAAAACAGAGTTAATTTCATTCCAAAACTACTCATCAAACAGCAAGGAGTGGGACCTGATTCCATTCTAATTTTTACCAAACAACTGGATTCAGAATTCAAGTTCCATACCCAACCCCCAAGATTCAAGTTTTGATTCCATTTCATTCCAGTTTTCCTCACCAAACAGGACCTAAATGCCAATTGACATGTTTTTGTAAAAATAAATCCCAGGGTCCCCACCCCCCCCCCCCCCCCACTTGTAGGAGGCTTATTAGAATATTCCTCAAATTGACGCGCATTTGGAGTTTTCGACCGATCTTGAATTTTGGTGGCAACTCTCGTAAATAACCACAACGCTAGGCCTGATTGCGAACTCGCCCAACCTGCCCTATAAAGAACTCGACAACGACTTCATTTTCAGCCCTCGCACGCCTCCAGTGAGCGCTTTTGGACAGGAAAACTTGGGAACGAATTCCCTCGCTCTCTCTCTCCAATCGCCATAGCTTAAGTTCGCTCTCCTTCTTCGGAGATCTGCTTTTCTGCTCCAATGGCGTTCTCTGAAAACTCAAGGAAGTCTTTGATTCCCAGCTTTCTATACGCTTCGAAGGGCATGGCTCTTGACCAAATGGCGCACAGGAGCTCGAACCCTAGTTTGACTCTTACGCCGCCGGAGAAGGCCGCCAGCTTTGTGATTCCGTCGCCGAACGAGCCGTCTTCGAAGAAGATCGAGATGTACTCCCCGCAGTTCTACGCTGCTTGCACTGCCGGTGGAATCCTCAGTTGCGGTCTCACTCACATGGCCGTCACTCCTCTTGACCTCGTGAAATGTAATATGCAGGTCAGGATTCATTTCGATATCATTCCATGCTTTTCACTAGATTTATTGTTAGATTGTTAGATTAGATCTCAACTTTATTGTTCCATTCTGGATCTATCAGATCTGCGGTTTTTTGCTTTCTACCAAGCGATTGGTATTCCGAAAACGTTATTTCCGTGCTCACCATGTTCTTACGTGCTCGTCGATGTTCTAACATATGCTCGTGGCATATGGTTGATTCTGCGTTCCTGATCTTAGCGTTTTTGCCTAATATTTCCTGATTCTGGTTTTGAGTTGCTACGTGCGTATATGTGAGTTTTGTATATGATTGATCACGCCCAAGTTGTGTATCTGGCCTTGTTCTTGTTCGATCTAGCACATTTAAGCCAAAGTTTATGGAAAGGAGCATGATATCACTATTTGCTTGAAATTTTATACAAATCCACGAATTTTGTACTACTTGAAATGGATGAATTTTGATCTTATGATTTACACCAGCAAACTAGTTTTCATGAAATCTGAAGTGGTGCTATGATCCGTAAAATACCTAGTAGCTGGCTGTGGGCCGGATTTGATGAGATGAAGATGGATGAAACTGTATTCTGTTGCTTTGGGAAAGGGAAAGGTGGAACCGATATTTTGACTATTATGTGATTTATTTGAAGGCTTGTTCCCTGTCTTAGGGAGATTGTTGCGCTTCACGGTGTAGTGCCACTGCACCCTTAGATTAGTAACTTCCTAATTATGGACCGCTTGTTGCAAGGTGTGCATTGTTATGGTCCTTCCAGGATTGTTTGGAGTTCTAAGATTTACTAGCACTTGGTTTATGCTTTTGTCTCCTGCAGAGACTGGGGCAGGAGTTTATTTTGAACAATTTATTTTCTCACTATTCATACCGTATGCATTGTATTTTCAGATTGATCCTGCCAAGTACAAGAGCATCTCCTCTGGTTTTGGAGTTCTGCTCAAGGAGCAAGGAGTAAGAGGCTTCTTCAGGGGCTGGGTACCTACACTTCTTGGTTATAGTGCTCAGGGTGCCTGCAAATTCGGGTTCTATGAATTCTTCAAGAAGTACTATTCTGATATTGCTGGACCAGAGTATGCAGCCAAGTATAAGACATTGATCTACCTTGCTGGTTCGGCGTCAGCCGAAGTGATTGCTGATGTCGCTCTTTGCCCCTTTGAGGCTGTTAAAGTTAGGGTGCAGACTCAACCTGGCTTTGCAAGAGGCATGTCGGATGGATTTCCCAAATTTGTCAAGTCCGAAGGAGTCTTAGGGTGGGCATTCCATCTTTACGTTATCATCATGTTTACTTCCTTTGGGTATCTCTTGTTAGACCTCCTTTGGTGGGATTAAACGGACTAAGTGGGCTTGATATTGTTGCAGGTTGTACAAGGGGTTAGTTCCTCTATGGGGTCGTCAGATTCCATGTAAGAACATTATTTGAACCTTGGTCTTTTGTCATCTTTTGAAGTGTGCTTACTCCACTGTTCTTACTGTCATTGCTTCTTTTCAAGCATTGTGGTGGCCAATATCATCATTTGTACATTTCTAGCTAAGCTTGGAAAAATTAATGCGGACCTGAGTACCAAATCTTAATGGCTTGAGACCATACCTAAACCCAACCAGAAATAAGTCAACTGATTATTTATTGCATTTTTTATTAATAGTCATTTCTTGTCTTGAAAAGCTGATTGGGCAAACTGAGAGTGATCAGTATATGATGTGAATTTATCCTGCCTAGATCAAAATTAACTTGACCTAAATGGAACTAAAAATTGTGTTTGCCAGTTCTATTTTTAGGCCTGTTAGTAACTTAGTTGCTGAACTATTTTTGTCGATTTTGGAAACTTATCCTGCGATTCTAAATCTTATCTTTGTGCTGCTTCATTTTTGTTTTTAATAGGACGGACTTGATGTTCTGTGGTCTATATTATTCTCTCCGTATACATAATTAGCAACTTTATGTTGATGTGCTTTGAGTTGTCTTTGTGGAGAAATATTCTTGTTGAGCAAGTTTTCTGTTGGTGCAGTCAACTTTCTTTTGGTGATCCTCTCTAGATACTTTCCTGCTTGTAAAATAGTTATGATGCTCTGTGCTGTGTATTTGTGGGATAAGCTTGGGTATCTGGTATGCTGCTCGGAGGATAAGAAGTTATACATCTGTTTGAAGACAAGAAAAATGGAGGAAGAAGACTGTCTGAAGGCACAAGGAAAAAGGTCCAAAATAACTGGTCTAAAGTGCAACAAAATGGGCCACTTGAAACCAACCTCTGATAACAAATTCATGCTTCCATAAACCTATAGTGTAAAGCCACATTGAACTACGTATTTTGGCTTGCAGGGCAGTCTTCTACACTCTTAGATTTATGGGATATGTAGTTAGAAGAGTATAAGAGTGATCAGTGACTTCTGGGGTAGATATCAGAGATGCTTGAATCTTGGCCAACTAAAAGCCCTAAAAGTGTTGTTTTCCCTTTCAGTTTGTTGTCAAGTCCAAAGTTCTTGCTATCCCCTTTTATGAATGCGGAATTTTGTCAATCTTATTTATACTGTCAATCTGAAGTAATGTTCAGTTAGTACTCTACAGAATGAAGTTGAATTGAGAATGTGGAATTTTGTTTTTGTCATAACATAACGACAACCATTTTTCTGGACTTGAGGCCTCGTAAAATAGATCTGTAGCTCCAGCCCGTTAAGCAATTTGTTTCTGGATGTATCTCTCTCCTGCTTCCACTTAGTGGATGTTGTCGTAGGAGTTTAGAATTTGGACCTATTAATTAGGTGTGTCTACAAGAAAAACATCCATTACCATGGGTTAAACTTTTCAGCTCTCAAGCATTGTGAATTCTATTTTTGCCCTCCGAATGTCAGTTCACATAGATGTCAAAGCTCCTTAACAACTGTGATTGCTATTTCTATATTGCATGGTCTTATCTATAAGAGATTCTCTAAGGTCCTCTATGTTCTTTCCATCGTCTGAATTCCCATTTGCATGGATGAGATTCTGCAATAACTACTCATGGGATTGCAATAGATCTGCTTTGCGGTGCTTGTTGATTTTGCTAGGATTTGTTTATCATGTTTTTGATTTGTCATCGGCCTTTGGAACGCTGCTTGATATGTCATATGTTTCTGTGTGTACTAATATCTTTGTTCCTTTCTATTTTTTCCCTGCAGACACAATGATGAAGTTTGCATCTTTTGAGACAATTGTTGAGCTGATCTATAAGCATGCTATCCCAACACCGAAGGATCAGTGCAGCAAGCCATTGCAGCTTGGTGTGAGCTTTGCTGGTGGATATGTTGCTGGTGTATTCTGTGCTATTGTCTCACATCCTGCTGACAACCTTGTTTCCTTCCTCAACAATGCCAAGGGGGCTACTGTTGGTGATGTGAGTACATTCATGACTTCGGGTATTTGTATCACTAATGATTTTGCCATGAATAGTTTTTGTATCCTCGTTTTTCCTGTTGTTTGTTTGTGTTGTTAATTCCTTCTGCAATGTTTTGTGATGTTGGAAGCAGGCAGTTAAGAAGCTAGGCTTGTGGGGTCTTTTCACTCGTGGGCTTCCTCTCCGTATTGTCATGATTGGTACCCTCACTGGAGCACAATGGGGGATCTATGATGCATTCAAGGTTTTTGTGGGACTGTAAGTATCTTTGCTGGCATATTATATTTACTGTGGTTTATCTTGATCTGTTTTATCTATTCTTTGCTGATGCGCAAACTTATGGTCATTTGATCTGATTTTGTCAGGCCAACAACTGGTGGTGTAACCCCAGCTCCTGCTGCTCTCCCTGCCCCAGCTAAGGTATGAAGATGTTGGCGAACAGCATTGAGTTCAGCTATTTCTGAGGAGCTTTAATAAATGCCATACTCACCGGGTGGTGTGAACAAGGAAAATGATGACTTTTGTTTTGTTAAAAAGATTTCTTGATTTATAACTATATGATTTCTAGTTAAACCTGATAATACTTCTGGGAAGGGTGGTTTTGTCTTCATCCGTCATTACTGCAACTGCAAAAAGGCACAGTTAAGACAAATGTTTAGGTCGTGGTTTTTCCCACCTAGGTATTTCTCAGCAAGAGCTGAAAGATATTAGCGGGTTATATACTTTGAATTCTTTTCTCAATTACCATATTGTTCCATTCTATGAAAGTTTGTCTTGCTTCGCGAGAAAGCATTGTACTCTGCCTTCGATGTGTTTTCTTGTTTTTTGGGTTTGGGGGGGGGGTGTTCATTTTATATGTTGTACTCAGTTTTATTTTGATGGGCATCAACGAAAGCACTTCCTGTGTGGGTCTTGTGTGAGCAGGAATTCCCAGAAAAGAAGTTTTCCCTATGGGCACCTATTAGCTTTTGCATGAACTTGTTGGTTGTCGTGTGCTATGGGCTTTATGGTCATTCGTACTTTTCTGTAATGCAGGAAATGGAAGAAGACTTCATTCAAACGTATATCAAAAATCAATCTATCCCTTCGTCCCAAAAAATAGCGCTTTTTGTTTCAGTTTGGTTTGGTCTAAAATCCAAAACTTGAGGGCATGTAACAGGCTTACAGTTTATGCTTGAGTAGTCATTGTGAAGCCAATATATACAAATTCTGAGGCAATGGCAGCACGTTTTCATTAGATGAACTCTCTCTTTGTCGTGTGTTTGATAATATACAAAAGGGTGAAAAGAAGCCCAGAGAAAGTGCTATCTAGGGCATTCGATTTTCCAGAGAAAGTGCTATCTAGGGCATTCGATGGTTATCGGGAGATCTGAAAGAGCAGTTTTTCAATATGTCCTTGACCAAGTTTGGAAGAATCTCTTAAGGGTGGAGAGAGAAAGTGCTCTCTAGGGTGGGAAGGGAAGTGTTAATTAAAGCTATTATCCAAGCGGCACCCATGTGTGCACTGCTGTGTTTCCGGTTCCAAATTCCGTTTGTGCGGACATTGAGAGGATTTGTAGGAACTTATGGTGGGGTCAGGACGGGGATCAAAGGGGTTTGGCTTTGGTGAAGTGCGAATAGATGCGTAAGCCGAAAAAGGAAGGCGGTATTGGTTTTTGGTGGTTGAAGTTTTTCAATCAAGCACTTCTAGGAAAACAGTTCTGGAGATTTCTTCACCATTCTCATTCGCTGGTTTTCAAGGTCCTGACGACGAGGTACTTCCCAGGAGGTTGAGTTATGTGCAGCGTTGCATTCTAAGGGGTGGGAAAAGATGGGTGCATTAGTAAGGATTGGGGGTGATAAATGGTTGCCAAGAACCTCTGATCACAAGGTCTTCAAATCACCAACTTTTCTCGATTCGGATGCTGAAGCGGACTCTTATTGATCGTAATGGGCAAGCCTGGAAAGTTGATTTGGTACAGAAGATCTTCTCCAAGCACAGGCCCAGGAAATTCTCAATATTCCTCTTGGGCCTGCTGGGCTTCAAGATGCTATGTTCTGGCCTCTTACTTCAGATGGTGAGTTCACTGTAAAATCAGGTACGCTCTTTGCTTGTTTCAGTGCGATGAAGAAAGACAAGCGGGGTTTGGCTGGGTGTTCTGGGGATTTTGATGGAAGCTGTGGTAGAATTTGGGAACCCCAAGTAGTTCGGAAGGTTAAGACTTATGAATCTTTTATTGGCGGGCGTGTTAGGAGGCTCTACCGGTCTGTGTTAATTTGGTTAAGGGTCTTGAGGTGGATGCTTATTGTCCCATGTGTGGAGAGGCGTATGAGAATGAGACTATGATCCATCTGTTCTTAGATTGTGCTATGGCCTGGGATGTATGGTTAAAATACCTTTTGCTGTTGGATGTATCATCGAGAGTAGTGTATGATTTTGCCGGGTGGTGCCACACCCTTCTTGTGGAGTTGGACGAGGAGGTCAGGGGCTTATTCATGAATTTGCTTTGGGTCTATGGAGTGCTAGGAATAGATGGGTCTTTCAAAACAAAGGGCCAGATGTGCTCTTCATAATTTGGAAGGCGGAGGATGATTGGAACGCCTTACTCAGTGCGTCAGAGCAGAAGTGTTTGGCGAGTGATAGTAGGATACCAGCGGCTGTTTCCTGGAAGCCGCTGAGGAGGGGCTTGTTTAAAGCTAATGTGGATTCTGTGCTGGGAAGGATGGTGAAAGAGGTGTCCGGTTGGTGGTGAGCGATGATGTGGGTGATATTATGATGACAGTGCTCTTAGGTTTCGTGGCAGATTGGAATTTCCTTGCAATGGAGGCTTTTGCCGTGTCATATGGTTTGCGGTAACTCGAGTTGGAAATGGATTCACTAACCATTGCCAGAGCCCTTCAGAAGCATGTGCCAGTTTTAAATTATGCTAGTGTTTTGGTGCATGCTGCTATAGTCTTGGTGTTCATTTTAG
This sequence comes from Selenicereus undatus, assembly GCA_017589665.1. NCBI lineage: Eukaryota > Viridiplantae > Streptophyta > Magnoliopsida > Caryophyllales > Cactaceae > Selenicereus > Selenicereus undatus. The sequence goes on from JACYFF010019584.1 coordinate 63,111,113, forward strand.
TTCAATTTCTTTTCATTAAGTGAAGAGGAAGGCAAACAATGTTGCTCATGAGCTTGCTAGAATGGCTGAGGCATGGGGAGGACAAAACTCTGGATGGAATATGGCCCTGCAACTGTCATGGAAATGGCAGGGGGGTGAAAAGCCTTGTAATATCTTTGATCAATGATATGGATCCGGCTTCCGGGAGAAAAAGATAATGTACAAAGGCACGCTCAAAAACTTGCGTTGAATGTCTATGGATGAATATGGACAATTTTGATAATTAAAATTTGGAAAATGTGAATATGAAAGTTTGGAAAATTTTAATCTAAAATGAGAGTTTAGATGCATTTGTATCGACACCAGGCCTGGAAAACGGGTTTGGTTCATGTTTGGGTCGGATTAATTTCGGTCGGGTTATGTTTCGGGTTAAGCAACATTTCGGTTCGGTTTGGATCGGTTGAATTTCAATTTGGGTTGACTTTGGATCAATTGATTTTTGGTCTAATAAGCTTATCATGCAAAAACAAGCAACTTGGTCGGAAATTTTGAGTAAAGTATGGATCAGTTCGAGTCCATTCGGGTTACGGGTCCACTTTCTGGTGAGTCTATTTTGGATGTCGGGTTGAGTATAGATCTAGGTCATTTGGTTCATGTCTTGACTTTCAAATTAATTTTGTTAGGTCTAATCAACACAAATTCTTAGGCGGAATTGTTTCACATAAAAATCTAGATGTGATTTTTTAAGTCACTAATAATATGTTTTAAAATAGCTTTTTAACTTAAAGTGATTATTAGTTCATCTAGAAGTGATTTTTACCATAGTCAATTTTAAATGGACAATTAGTCACCCTAATTATTATTGAAAGTCAAAATCAATGCATATGTCTAATGTAAAAAGGTCTCACATAAGACTTATGTAAAAAAGTCTCACATACGAATCCATTTGTTGACAAAATCAAGTTGATTTCTTTTTAAAAAACCAAAATCAAGTTGAAGAGAACACTCCAAGCATCTTAGTATAGAGTTAGTGGCCCCCTCCCCCCCAAAAACCGAAACTCTAAGGCAAAAACCAATGCATAAGGGAGGGGTTTTTCTTTTTCCCTCTTTTGGAAAGAACATGAAGATAAGAATCAAACGAGATTGAGTGTACTCTTATCTGTATTATAATTGTAATGTCGTTTCGAAAATCTATGTTACAGTTATAATGTTATCCTGAAGTGCTCATAGCAACACAATGTCTTCTGCCAAAACAGCTAGCCTACAATTACTTCCCTTCAATTTCCATGAATTTTGAATTTCAAATTTTTTTTTGATGGAAAAGTTTGCATTTCAAATTAATAGACCATTCAATCATCAATATTCTTTGGAAATAAGTTGAAATGATAGCAACTAAAACCCTCGCCCTCTTTCTCGTTCCTCCTCCTCTCTCTAGGATACCCTAATCTCTTTTTCTTAGGGGCAACCATTTATAAACCCCAATCTCTTCCTTATTTATGTTTTTCATAGTAATTTTTTTTGCTAAATAAACTATTTCTGTCTAGTTTAAAGAGTCTTTTCTTGCTCTCTTTTGATAGGTAGTGATATCTCTTGCTACTGGAGTGATTTGATCAGTTTATACTATTCTAGTTACTTCAGATCAGATCATTGATTGATTGTATTGTAATACATGCCTACAAGGGATATCATTTCTAAAGGATCTCCTTGTTGGACACTATGACATAAAACAATGAATAAGCGGAAAAGAAGTGGTTACAACTTAGAAGTGTATCAATTGATTTTTCTTGGGTGAATAATTTATTTTGTTATTTTAATGATGTACTTATTTGGATAAAAAACTTATTTTAGATCTTGTATTGACTTTTAATTAATAAACTAGTTTTTAGCCACTCGTGCAATGCATGAATAATCTTTTAGCGTTCATCTAATTTTGATTTTAGATGTTAATTATAATTATTATTAATACATATCATAATTAGGCATAGTAAAATAGATAGTGATGACCTAATGGACAACTTGTAACAATCGAAGTATCATAGTTTATATTTTTCTAATATGAACCAATTGAATAATATGACAGAAAAGCAAACTAAAAGTTATAGAACTCGTTGACAATATCATTATTGTATAACTGTTAGTAGTAAATTTGACGGACAAAATCTTAAAAGTTGACTTAATATCTATCAAAATTTACAAACCTTTAAGAGCTTGTCGAATAAAATTAATAACGTTCAAATTTTTTAGTCATAGTTACCTTTGATCACTATATAATGTATAAACTAGTCATGTAAAAATTAAATGTTAAAAATTATTTATATATTTTTATGTATCAATGATAATGACAATTATATTTCCTTTTATGCTTCCTTTTGTAACCATTCTCTAGTCATCTTAAGAAATATAATATATAATGAAGGTTTTTCATTGAAAATTTAATTAGTGATTGTAGTATCTTTCCAGTTCCTACTAATTTTATTTTTTAATATTATTGATATGTTATGATAATTTTGGTGGAGGAAAAATAGAGTATATTTAATTACATACTAATTGTGATAAGCCAAGTACGACTTCAATTACTTTAAAACATAGCATTTATTATTGTAATAAATTATTTACAGTATAAGGTAGCTTAGGAGGTTCAGAACCTCTAAAACTTTGAGGTGTGAGGTATGGAATTACCAATTAGTCTATGGTACATACCCATGTACCATAGTAATATACACACCTATATAAAGAGGTGTTTAATTGGACCTAACAAAAATACAAGAAATCAAAATCTCCACGAATCTGAAATTGAAAACCAAATATAGAAAACCTTAAAACTCAACCCCAAAACTGAAATTGGAACTACCTAAAACCCCAAAATTAAAACCGAGATTCCCATCGTTGAATGGCAACGCAGCTTCGCTTAATACTCTCCCTTCTGCTTTTCTTGACCGTCGATTTTAGAATGGTGTGGATAGTGGATAGGGATGCTGGAAAATTTAAACAACAATCAGCAATACAAGCACCAAGAATATCTTTCAATTATAAATCAATGGATTTTGAGGACCAAATTATAGCTGAAGTAGAAAATTTGCTAATTAAAGAGTTGCAACCATTAGGAGTTCATGTTTGAGGTATGTATGGTTGATAATTCATTAAAGAAACCTTTAAATTTGTCAAAGAAACAATTATTTATAATCTCTTCAACACAAAGTATATCTACCTAGAGCGATTTTTAAATTCAGAAATCGTTGCACGTAAGGTGTTCGACGAAATTCCCCAAAGGGACGATTGTAATAACGAAATCGTTAATTTTGATCGAATGAATCTTTTATGCAATGAAGTAAATCTTTTCCCAACTGCAGGGAACCTTTCCTCAATTGCAGTGAACCTTTCCTCAATTGCAGTGAACCTTTTGTGCCAAGAAGCAAAATCGAGATGTTTTATGCAATTCAGTGAATATTTTCCGAACTGTAGGGAACATTTCCTCAATTGCAGTGAACCTTTTGGACTAAGAAGCAAATTTAAGTCCTTTTTTAGGGCAGATTGACCGTTAATCTCCTCTCTTTTGAGGCTTTGTATGAGAATGTTGTGATTGCTATGATAGGGAAAGCTCTGAGGATTGCTAGAAGATAAGACAATGTAGAGCTATAAGGAGTTCTCCAAGGAGGACCCTAAGGATTTCAAGCCTCAACCCATATTTCTTTTTGTTCGATACATAGCTGATCTATGTAACTAGACATATGGACCTTTACTACATGTAATTATACTCTCCATCCATCTGGACGTGGCCCTTGGTAAGTAGACAGGATGGATGAGATTCTTCAACAAAAAGTAGTATACATTTATAATAGGTAACTTCAAATATTAAAAGATTAGAATATCAAAAAGACGAAAAGATAATATAGAAAATTACCAAGAGGCTTACACAAACAAGAATAGAACAATTGTCCACATTGTTATGACTAACAGAATGGACAATCTCCACATTCTTTCCCAATAAATTGAATCACACAACAAAGTAATATCAATTCTGAAACACTGGAAAGAATATCTGCATATCAACACAACTATAGAAGCATATGTACACCATTAAGCTATATAAGCATATGTAAGCCACATTGCGATTGTGGTGCGACAATGGCAATGGTGAAATATGGACAACGTAATACCAACATTTACTCCACAGTTTTACATCTTAATTTTGATCCAATGATTTTTTTATGCAATGTCGTGAATCTTTTCCCAACTGCAGGGAATCTTTTCCCAATTGCAGTGAATCTTTTGTGCCAACAAGTAAAATTAAATTGTTTTTAATTGCTATAGGTCTGAGGCTGTGCACTGCACGCGCAGCATATGTACCTAGCAAAGTACATACGTTTGTAAGGTAGTATTTTCCTGGAACTACCTTTCTCTCTCTCTCTCTCTCTCTCTCACACACACACACACACACACACACACACATATATATATATGTATGTATCAAAAGTACATTATAATCACAACGGTGTTTATTTTTGAATTTCAAATTAGTATGGCCTCGTCTAAAATTGCTTGCCTCCAATTCCCATGAATTTTGAATTTCAAATTAATATAATATTTCAATGGTCAATAATGTCTGGAAATAAATTGAAATAACAGCATGCCATACACTAATTTACCTCCTCTCGGTCTATTATATATATATATATATATATATATATATATATATATGTATGTATATATGAATATATATATATATA
>JACYFF010019584.1:63131659-63187844 GCA_017589665.1 Selenicereus undatus
TATATATATATATATATATATATATATGTATGTATATGTATATGTATATGTATATGTGTATGTATATATGTATATATGTGTATGTGTGTGTGTGTGTGTGTGTGTACACACGCATATGGTTGTATGTTTATATTTGTTAGGGTTACTAGAATTTTAAATAATTTTTTTAAATTACAACCTTAATAAATAATTCACAATTTTCCTAGACAATTTTCTTAATTACCCAGACACTCACAATTACCTTTGCTTAACCATACAAATTGATTTTGGTTTCCCATCCGTATTATGTTTTCTTTTTATTATCACTGTTGTCATTGTTATTAATGGTATTGATGTTATTATTGCTAATATAGGCCTTAATATTGTCATCTTTGCTGTTATAATATTAATGTTATGATCACTATAATTATTACGGTCATTGTTGCTATTGTTAATGTTTGTTATTTTCCATTGTCATTATGATTTTTATAGAAGTAATGATATTATTATTAGTTTTGTGATTCATGCATAAAATAGTTTGAGTGATTTGGGTTCGATTTGCGGACCTAAGCTCGCTTTCAATGTTACATATTTTCGGGTCCAACTGAAAGGTATTCACTTTTTTAATCTTCAAATAGACCTTGGTTGCTTCTTAATTGGTTTGTATTATAGGAGTTGTGTCATGGCAAAAGCTAGCAGGCTTGAGATTTGGCTGATAGTTCAAGGGCCTCGATGTCCATTCACTTTTAAGAGATCTGCTCAGTCAATTCTTGGCATCTCATATCTTAGGGAGGTAGTTTTTCAACATCATTTAATGTCTTGGCCGTTATATGCGTCCTTTGCTAATTTAGAAACCCTTCTTTCAAGTTTTGATGTCGACATTCTCCAATTCCTGATATGGCTGACTGTAGTTGTCTCTTTCAAGAAAAGTGCTTTTAGTCTTTGCTTGATTTCAGACATATTTGAATCTAGTTTCTAAACATCCCTAATTTAACCACCCGTTATATCATCAAAAGCCACAAAGTTGATCTTACTTCTTGAAGATTGTTCAACTGAATAATTACTAAGAATACTTAATTAATTAAATTATATTAATTTTATTAATCTAGATTAGCATAATGTGGAAAATTACAGCCCTAAAAAGCTACGATAAATAGCTAAATTTGAAGGATATGACAAACAAATTTGGTATTGTGTCTCCTTCACATGGAATTGCATATTTGCAAACATCTTAAATTCTACTGAACATCTGCGAATTCTTTTTAAGCTCGTTTCAAATTGTATCAATTTTATAAATTTGGCAAGGATCGATTTCTAATGAGCCAGTCAAGGTCTTTGACAATAAGATTTGAAGGTAGTTGAACTCTTTCTTTGAAGTCCTAGGTAGTCAGATACCCAATGATCTTGCTCAGTATATTACTTGCGTTCAATTAAGCACATAGAAAGGATTCAAGCACTAGTGCGAACAAAATCTAGTGACACTTCTACTTTATGGCTAATGTACCTTAAGATCAAAATATATATAAGGTGGCACATCACATTGATGTGATTTTCAATATTCCCTTTTTTATGAAAGGAAACATTTTTTAAACAGATAGCACAGTGGGGTAATTTGTAGAATTCAAGAACCATTCTCCCCATATCTTTAGCAATTAATTCGTAAGCTAAATCATTTATAGATCACGAAATAACCTCCCCCTTAGTTTGCCAACAAAAGCAACATGTAAGCATAGTGAGCAAAATGAGCATATTTAGTGCTATGCGAGGATAAGTATAGGCAATCACAATCGTATATGTATGGTAAAAAAAAAAATACCACAAGAAGATTACTTTGAATAACATAGGTAATCTATACATTAAACGTATAAAATTTTCAACAGCGTAGGCATTGAAATTCCAAAATGAGTTCACCTCAAGGCAATCATCTTAAGGGATGCCAAACTAATTGCATCTTCAAGGGTCGCCCAAGGCCCAACCACACCTGTTTAAGGAATTGCCAAATTTCTCACCCTTTAGCTTTTGTTCGAATTTAGGATCAAACTAGGGAACTATGTAGGACATTGTTTTATGTTTACAAATAGAAATCAAATTGTTCAAAACACACAAAAATCATAGAAATTATTTTGGAAAAACTAAGAGAGACTGTTTGTAAAGAGGAGTAGGGATTCATCATTCTTATAGAGGGATTGAATAGAGAGATTTGGGTGGAATGGGCTCTTCAACCAATAGATACTGGGAGGATTTCAGGTGCCTTAAAGCTCTCAGCCACCATAGTTGCCTCTTTGGCAATAAATACCTCATCCTCCTATTCTCCCTTCTTTTTTTATGTAGCCTTTTGCTGTTTTCCTCCACAATCCTTTGCTTGTTCTTCTATGATTTCCTTCCTCTTCTTAAGAAAGGTTGACATAAAGGGTTCCTTGAGGAGATTGAGTGCCTCACTAGCTGTGTTAAAATCATATTCCATGCCCAAAGATGATTTCAATGTCCTTTTCGGGAGTTTCTCTGCGACGTCCTTAATCAGCTCACAAGCTACCACCTAAAGACCTTTGTTTAGGAATCAAGGCATTAACCTGACGGATCCTCTTAGACTGACGGGCCTTGCGCTCAATCAAGTGTGTTTCAGATTTGCCACCAATGGAGGCCACGTAGAAATTTGAAGGCTTAGGGTATCAAGTAAAGAGTGAGGTGTAGTTTGGTCAGGTGTACATTTGACAAGTTTGAAGGAAGTGCTCTTCTCAGTGTACTCATCTTTATGTACCTCTTGCCCAGAAAAAGTGCACTTGTTTTTCAAGGCTTCCAATTTTCCTAGTTCATCATAGAGTCAACCACCTCAATACAATCTTCTTCCTTTGGTGGAGCCTTAAAGTACTCAAACATCTCTGTAAGTAGATCCATATAAGGAAGAGGAGCTTTGCAAGGTGATCTTAACTTTGTTCACATGCCCCAGAGTTATCTTAGAGAAAGTCTCATCATGATTTGTCGTGATGTGCAAAACCATTCTAAGGGCCTTAATAGACAATAACTCTTTTGTATCCCCCTTGGATAGGTAGTTCTTACCAACATGTAATGAAGGAGTCTAAGTTTAGATAATACCAAGGCATAGGAAGCATGCTTGTTGGAATTAGATGGAATTTCAATCCTCGAGAAGTTCTCAAGATAGGCATTTGACATAGTCATTTAAGGGGTCACAAAGCACATTGGTAAGGCCTACCTTGAGATTGAAGATTTGATCCAAAGTTGCAGCAGAGAGACTATAATCAACTTACTTGATAGAAGTAGTGTAATAAATCATATCTTAGGTTTTCTTTATAAAAAAAATCATATCCTTATATGTCCATGGTTCTTCGTATTCACATAAAAGAGCTCGATTGAGTTAGGATGAATTTTTAGTCCAGCACCAATGAATTGTTTACAATTTATTCGATCCAAAACATGCAAAAAAAAAACTTACCTTTCATGAAGAAATCCCAATCTAGACGAACACACATAATCAAATTCCTTTGCACCAATTTTTCAAAATATTCTTTACTACCTTCTTTGAATCATTCATTATGAATATTAAGAACATTGGTAGAAATAGAGGTTGGAACTTTGCCTCTTGAGCTTCATCTATTTCAAACTCAGTTATTCACTTGTGAGCAGTTCAGATGGAGCACTCCATTGCTTTTGGAGAGCCATCACAGCTATGTCAATGGCAATTTGGTGAGATAGAGGATGAAGTTTCCAGGTTAGGGTTTGGAAAGTTGAAGGAGGAGAGAGAAATAGAGTTAAAGTGGGTTCAAAGTAGAATTAAGGGAAGTTAATGTCTGTGGGTGATTGAAAAGATGTGATAAGCTTAGACAGTTTCCAATGCAAAAGAAGCTAACATATCCAAAGCTTTGACAGGCTTTTTGATACGGCCATAAGCACATGGTGGCATTGTAGCAAATTAAGGTAATCTCCCACAAGGACTAGGTTGATCTACTGGGTTATATTCTGTCAAGATAGGCTGAGCGAATCCAAATTGGAGAATGACATTTAACTATGCTACCTATTTGATCTAAGAGGTAAACAATCAAGGAATTTAATCAAATCAAGTAATTTTCCACCCCAAGAATTAATCAAGTGCCTCTTATTTAGACGAGGTAATTCCAAAACCGATATTGATTTATCAAGCCCCCTCTTTCAAGGTGGAATGAAATTCTTAAATCTAATCAACTACCATTTCCCAAGGATTTTTGATTAATCTAAGATCATTAAGAACGCGATTATCAAATTTAGGGGTTTCTTAAATGGTGAGTCTTTCTCAAGATCCCACGCACTTAAGTCGAGTCTTAGTTTTCCAACATCTAGTTTCACCTTTTAATTCATCACAAAATGTCTAAAACAAGCAAGAAATTGATCAAGTTTCCTACTCGTAAATAACGTCTAAGTTTCAATAGAATAAAGCCAACAAATCTGAAGCACTTTTAGATCAAAACAAGAATTGGTTCAATCACAACAACTCAACTCAATTTCAATATTAGCAATCCAAAACTTAACATAAAAATCAATATTAATATAAAGAGCATAAAAATCTAAAGAGAAAAGGGGAGAGGAATTACTCAACCGATGCGCGCTTGAACCATCGTTGCAAACCCAATTCGGAATCCTTACAATCTTCACCTTCAACTTGGTATCAATTCTCTCTAATCTAATCTAAATTCTAACTTGATGAGGAAAATGGAATGGACGGCTGAGAATAGCCCATTTTATAGAGAAACTCTTGGAAGTCGAACAACCACGAGAATTAGTGGAATTAAAACTGCTTGGAAGTTCAAAAGTCGCGAGAAAACAAACAGCCTTGGGGGAAATGAAGTCACCACAGATTGTGTGCATCACCAACAGTGCATCCGTGGTCAGCTTTGGCTCGACATTCTTATGTTCTTTCTTCATTGCATGGGCATGGCAACTCAGGGGCATCCATGGGGAGTCAAAATACACTCATTTAGGGTCAAAACAAGGGCAAAAAGGTCCAAAACTTGTAAAATACAAAAAAGAACCATACCCAAGTGTAAAACGAAAAAAAGAGCATAAATTACAACATAAAACACATAATTCTGTTAAAAACGTAACAAAATAACCCTAAAATGATAGACATTTTAAGCACTTATCAAACTCCCCCATGTTGAATCGTTGCTTGTCCTCAAGCAAACACTAGAGAAAGCCGACAAGGGGAGACGCATCTAGGACTCAAAACTATTAATAACCTCCTTAAAGTAGGGAAACCATATCATATCATAAGCAAGAATATCAATCAATTATAACCCTAAGTAGTGTGCAGAACATTTCAAAATCAGTTATGGGAGAAGGTTTTCGAAAAACTACGAGACCATAAGCTCAATATCAAACTTAGTCAGCCCCAAAGAACCACACAGCACATCATGCAAGCACATGAAATTGATTAGAGCCACATGGATTGGTAGAGCCTCACTTTTGGGAAATGCGAATCACTCCCACTCATGGGTATAAAACATAGCATAAGTTCACTCTAAGACTCATTCCAAAGATGTAATCTACCATATGCTTGCAAAGACTCTCAAATTCTCCACCACTAAAATGTAATGTTCACAAAACAATCACGAGGACTTTATATGGGTTGTAATGTGGGTTAGAAAGGTTAAGGGAAACGAGTGGATAAATAAATTTGGGAAATGTGGAGCTGTTTAGCCAATTGACTAGGGAGTAACTAACAAACCACTAAGCAACCATGAAGTTAACTAACACTCCAAACTCCAACAATTTAATGAACATACCCCCCAAAATGAAATAGGAAATGAGTTAACAAAGAAGAAACGCAAGCTATTTACATGTCCATTGCCAATCACTTAGTCATTTTTATTTTTCTTTTCTCATTTCTTTTTTTTTTCTTTTTTTTTTTTCGCAACATGACTTTATCTTCCTATTTCTCTTTTTCTTCAGCGTAACTTTTTTCTTTTCTTTTTTATTTTTGTTTTTTTTTGGGGAATGGCACAAAAATTGCAATTATTGAAAGGCATAAGATCAACAACTATCAACTCAGAACTGAATATATATACATAGCCCAAAAAAGAGGGAACCAAAGCAAATGCTCAATGTTATCAATCCCTCAACAAACCAACATACCAAAGCCACCTTAAACTCAATTATCCCCAAAACTACCCACTACATACTTGAAGTGATGCTCCATAGAGTTGGCTTAGAGGTTAGAAATGTGTTTGGCCAAGGGCTAAGATGAAGGGATCGCAACAAAGACAGATATAAGCTCAAATGGGCTAGCGAAGGGAAAGAACGTATAACACAGGGGTAGGCTATTTGGTTATGTGGCTAAAATGTTCAATAACAAAGAATGCCTCTATCATATCATCATGCTATTGTGGTTTTGAACAAGAGTGAAGGCAAGTTCTAGAGATGTAAGATGAAAGAGTCACACACGTGAAAGAAACAAAAGAATAAATATAATGAATTCCTCCAAATAAGGCTCAAACTCTCGGGAGACATCCACCAAAATCTCATTAAGCTTGTTAAAGGACTCCTATGTACCAACATTAGTGCTAAGAGCTCCAAGGGATAACAAAGTTCTCAAACAAGACAAGGCTCAAAACAAGAAATATTCACAAAATCTTCACAAATTTTAGTACCGAAAAAGATTACACATAAAAAGTTACTCAAACTTATAAAAGCTATTTTGCCTAAACAAAAGCATCATTGGAGGTTATCTCAAACCAATCCACACCATCCCTATATGCAATCCTATATGCAAATCTAAAAATCAACTAAATGCAACACACTAATGCAAACAAAAAGAAGCCTAAAACTATATGCTCTAACATGTATGCAGGCTAGTAACCAAAATGAAAAACATGGAACTATCCTTCCCCCATGCTTAGATATAGCATTATTATTCAAAGGAAAGAAAGTAAGAGAAAGGAAAGGGAAAACAAAGTATAACAATCTCACCAGGTTATGTGCTAAGTGCACCTAAGCTAATGCCTCCTCACAAACAGGCCAAATGGAGCATTAGTCACTCCATCACAACTTCAAGACTCAGCCCATTAAATTAGATATTGTTAAAGCACGTAGGAGCTTATCAAACTCCTATGACCACAATTTAGAAAATAAAAGGCAAGAGGCAATAACCAAAATTACACCAAAGAGTACAAGTATCCTCTTAAACTTATCAATAGCTTTAGAAAAATCATAGGAAGGATTAAAGAATGTGGTCCACATGACCTTCCTAGGTAGGTCGTCTACGCTTACACAATAAGGACCAATGGAAGGATCATACCATGTAAAGTAACCTAGAGATAGATAATCAACAACATTCCCACCAAGCACAATAAACTCGTTATCCTTATAGCCCAAATCATTATTAGCTACACCAATAATAGGATTATCAATGGGCACATCAATATAATACTCGAGGGAAGCAGGGGGTAATGAACAAGGAGGGGACACATAGGAATGATCAAGAGGATTAGGGAGAACAATATTATCAAAACCAAGGCGAAGAGACTCCTCATGCATAAACACATCACATGAACCCTCCAAAGGAGTCTTAAGTAGATCATGTATCTCATCAAAAGTACCTTCTGACTCAAAACATACATTAGTAACACTAAATCTAGCAACTATCCCAAAAAGCTCACCAACCTCGAGCCCCGTGCACTGGGCTAAAGGAAAGGATGAATCATTTAAGGTCAGGACAACATCAGTATTACTCCAAGGTGATGCAAACTCAGGTTGAGCATAGCATGCGTAATAAGGACACGAATTAGTTTCAAGGTGAGAAGAATTACACAAGTAACAACAAAAAGGGGGCATAATAAGATCTAGCGTAAAATGCAGAAGGATCAAAGCATGAATATCTAGAAACACAACTAGCCTTATCAAATTCAAATCAATCCCAAGCAATACACTCAAGGAAATAACATGCATCATCAACATTTTTACCATGAAAATCCCAACAATCTAAAAGAGCTCGGGTTTCACTATAAACACCCTTATCAACAATATCCAAAATTTCTCATTTACCCACACAATAACCACATTGTGTAAGAAAAGCATGTAAATGGTTAAAATACCTCCAAAATAATTCATGCTCGAATTGGAGAAAATGAAAAATTGCCATTTTCCTTTTTTTTTTCTCATCAAAATTTTTATAATGTTTTTAATTTTCAATTTTGTTTTTTTTGCATTTTTTTTTTGTCAAAGAAAAAAAAAATTGCTTTGTCAAACCTATTGAGAAAAACTCAATATTCGACACAAGTCATCGACAACGACGCCAAAAGCATGATATGACCACAAGTGCACAGTGGCGTTGTAGCAAATCAAGGTCATATTCCACAAGGACTAGGTTGATCTACTGGGTTATATTATGTCAAGATAGGCTAAGCGAATCCAAATTTGAGAATGAAATTTAACTATGCTACTTATCTAATCTAATAGATAAACAATCAAGGAATTTAATCAAATCAAGTAATTTTCCACCCCAAGAATTAATCAGTGCCTCTTATTTAGACGAGGTAATTCCAAAACCGATATTGATTTATCAAGCCCCCTCTTTCAAGGTGGAATGAAATTCTTAAATCTAATCAACTACCATTTCCCAAGGATTTTTGATTAATCTAAGATCATTAAGAACGCGATTATCAAATTTAGGGGTTTCTTAAATGGTGAGTCTTTCTCAAGATCCCACGCACTTAAGTCGAGTCTTAGTTTTCCAACATCTAGTTTCACCTTTTAATTCATCACAAAATGTCTAAAACAAGCAAGAAATTGATCAATTTTCCTACTCGCAAATAACGTCTAAGTTTCAATAGAATAAAGCCAACAAATCTGAAGCACTTTTAGATCAAAACAAGAATTGGTTCAATCACAACAACTCAACTCAATTCGAAGATTAGCAATCCAAAACTTAACATAAAAATCAACACTAATATAAAGAGCATAAAAATCTAAAGAGAAAACAAAAGAAAAGGGAGAGGAATTGCTTCGTCGGTGCGCACTTGAACCGTTGTTGCAAACCCGATCCGGAATCCTTGCAATCTTCACCTTCAACGTGCTCTTAACTCTCTCTAATCTAATCTAAATTCTAACTAGATGATGGGATGGATATGGAGGACAATGGAATTGATGGGTGCGTGGAAATGAAGCTGAGAATAACCCGTTTTATAGAGAAACTCTTAGAAGTCGAACAACCACGAGAATTAGTGGAATTAAAGCTTTCTAGAAGTTGAAAAGTCGTTAGAAAACAAACAGCCCTGGGGGAAATGAAGTCACTACGAACCATGGGCATCACCGCGGACCATCCGTAGTCAGCTCTGGCTCGACATTCTTTTGTTCTTTCTTCATTCCATGAGCATGGCAACTCAAGGGCATCCGTGGGAAGTCAAAATACCCTCATTTACGGTCAAAACAAGGGGAAAAAGGTCCAAAACATGCAAAATACATAACAGAACCATACCAAAGCATGAAACGGGAAAAGGAGTATAAATTATAACATAAAACACATAATCTTCCCTAAAAATGCTGCAAAATGACCCTAAAATGATGGACTCTTTAGGCACTTATTACTTTTAATAGGAGCTAGTTTTTTTCGAGGAAAAAAGGATGGAATTACTAAAAAAAAAATTCCATATAGATTTTATACCCCAATTTTGAAAAGATTTGAAATCCGTTTTCAAAAAAAATCAATTATTTCTGAGAAATGTAATATCAATCAACAAAAGACTATTAATTAGTCTTCAGTAACATGAGAATATGCCCAACTTAGCATATGAAACGACTTAACTTCAATTGCGTTGTTGTTGTCAAGGTTGTCAAAGTCAAGTGCCTTCAATATCATTTTCCTTGCCACATATAATTTTAAGAGGAATTACTCCCTCTTAATTCATGTAGAGTGGTAAGTCATTCTCATTTCCTTTCGTAGAAAATAGAATTGATCTTCACCAAGGGGCTTGGTCAAGATAGCAACAGCTACATATTAATGGCACAAAATGATGACTTACTTCAATATACTTGATCTTGGAGTGCTTAACTGGATTCTTAGTGATGTTGATGGCATTTTGGTTATCACACTTGATAGGAATATTCTTGTAGTCCATTCCAAAGTCCATGAGCTGTTGACTGGTCCATAGGATTTGAGTGCAGCATGCTCCAACAACAATATATTCATCCTTTGCAGTGGATAAGGCCATTGAATTCTGTTTCTTAGAATGCAATGACACAAGGGACTATCCAAGAAATTGGCAAGATCTTATGTAATCTTTCTATCAACTTTGTAACTTGTATAGTCAGCATCACAATATCCAATAAGTTAAAGGTCAGTACCTCTTGGATACCACAGACCAAGGTCCTTAGTTCTAGAAAGATACTTGAACATGCTTTTGACATCTTTGAGGTGTGATTTTTAGGGAGCTAATTGGAATCTTGCATATGAGCAAACAGTAAACATGATGTCAGGCTTGCTTATGGCTAAATATAGTGATGACCAATCATACCTTTGTATACATTTTTTAGGGGCTAACTTACTCCTTGAGTCTAATTTAAGCTTGTAGTTTGAGGCCATTGGAGTCCTGGCATGCTTTAAGCTTTCAAGTCCATATTTCCTTATAAGTTCCTTGACATACTTTCCTTGGTTGATGAAGACGCTACCTTGGCATATCTTAACTTATAGTCCAAGGAAGAATTTTAATTCTTCTATCATACTTGTCTCAAATTACTTGCTTATAAGCTTTGAGAATTCTTTACAAAAGGATTCATCATTAGCAATAAAAAATATATCATTAACATATATTTGCTCAAGTAAGATTTTTGGCATCTTTGTTTTTAATGAACAAGGTGTTGTCATTTTGTCCTCTTTTAAAATCAATTTTGAATAAGAACTTCCTAATCCTTTCATACCCTATTGTAGGAGCTTGTTCTAATCCACAGAGGCCTTTGTGTAACTTGAAAATATGATTAAGATACTCTGAATGTTCAAGACCAGGGGGTTGTTTAGCATATACTTTTTCTTGCAAATATCCATTTAAAAATACACATTTCACATCCATTTAATATAACTTGATCCCCATGAAAGATGCAAATGTTACTATTGTAATGATCTCTAATCTAGCTATAAAGGCAAAGGTCTAATCATAGTCAACTCCCTCTTATTGGTTATAACCCTTAGTCACTACTCTAGCCTCATTTTTTTACCACATTACCATAAGCATCTAGCTTATTCTAAAGACCTATTGGGTTACAATAACTAGATGGTTCTTAGGTTAGGCGGTCAAGGACCAAACATGGGTTTTTTTTTTTTATAAATTAGTTGAGTTGTTCCTGCATAGCTAAGGAGCAATTGGGATTTTCAATTCTTGAGTGCTATTGGGTTCTTGTAGAGAAATAAATATAGGGAAAGCACATAAATTTCTAAGCAAAGAACAAGTCCTACACCTGAGTTGATATCTGATATGATGTTGTTCACATGATGTGCAAGAATATGTAGCCCGTCTCTGGTTCCTAGAGATTTTAATCGGCTCTTGTTTCTTGTCTTGCCTCTTGTACAACTTCTTGCCTTAGTTTAGGGTTCTTAATGTTTTCAACTTCAACGATCCCAATAGTGTCATCTAATTGGTTGAAAGGATCATAAGGTAGAGTATGAGTTGTTGTTCTGTTGGACTCATTTCTTTCTTCTCCATCATCATCATGTCCACTGAGTTTGAGATCTTGGAAATAAGTTGACCTAATCATCGCATCATTATTTTCACCCTACACCACATAGATGCTTTCTTCATCCATCTTGGTTCTCTTATTGTGTACTTTATATGTTTTGCTTTGTTGAGAGTATCTGACAAAGATACGTTCATCGCTTCTTCTATAAATTTTTCAAGATTTTTTTCCCATTGTTATGAATGAAGCACTTGTAGCCAAATGCCTTAAAGTATGAAATCTTTGGCTTCTTTACTTTGAGGGAATCACAAGGAATATTCGTCAGGACAAATTTGATCAATCATATGTTGAGAACTTAATTGGCATTATTCATAGCTTTACCCCATAAGCACTTTGGAAGATTGTTTTGATATAACATTATTCTGCCCATATCTTCCAAGGTTCTGGTTTTCCTTGCCACTACCCCCCATTCTATTATAAAGTTCTTGGTACTGAGAAGTTGAGTGATATTTCCATTTGATCATCAAATTTGATAAATTATCATTTAAAATTAATTCTATGATCACTTCTCAAAGCTTTAACTAGCAGTTCTTATGTGTTCAGTACCTATCTATAATACTTGGTAATGATGGCAAAAGTATTTGTTTTATCTTTAAGAAGAACACCAAAGTAAAACCAGAATAATCATCAACAATGACATCAATAATAACAAATAAATATTTATTACCATCAAGACTGCTCAATCTTAGAGGACCACATAAATCATATGCAACAAGTTAAGCGTCCATGTGTTGGAAACATTTTTCAAGGGCTAATATAAATCTCTAAATTTTTTTCCTTCTTTTCATGCACTGCAGACTTGATCTTTATCGTACTTATAATTAGGAAGACCTTTTATTAGATCAGCTTGGATAATTTGCCAATAATAGGCATGCTAACATGACCAACTCTTCTATGCCACAACCATGCATTATTGTTGACCATTCTAAAACATGTAAGATCCTTGGAATTAACATTATAAAGCTTAATAGCATAAAAACATTTTCACTCCAGATCCAGACAGAGTAAAATTTCCAGTTTCAAGGGTAAAGACATCACATTCAGTAGAATTGAAGGTAACCTTGTTCCTTTATCACATAATTGAGAAGTGCTCAATAAATGGAATTTAAGACCATTTGTTAAGTAAACATCCTCAATTGAATTAGAGCGATTTTTATCAACTTTTTCAATTCCAATGATCTCTCCATACTTTCTATCTCCAAATGTGACTTTGCCTTGATTTGATTCTAAAAATTCTAAAAACACTATAACATCACAAGTCATGTGCTTTGAGCATATACTATTACGGTACCATATATTAGTGCTTAACTTGAAGCATACATGCAAAACCAACATCAAACCTTTCTACTAAAAATAGACATCAAACTACAGAAGATCTATTATCATGTTGAAAGGCCTTGCATCATGGAGCAACCATACTTGAACAATTCTGGTACTATATCCAGTGTGACCCTTAGGTTGCAAAAGATTTCTCTACCACCACTTCTAATTAGAGTTATTTTAGTACTTTCCTCATCCTTGAACTATCAATTGTTTTTGATAATTTTTTTAGTGTGTGTTAAACTGTTCTGACCTTTATGAGGATGTGTCACTTTAGCAAAGAAGTTCTGATATGATTTCCTATTGTTGCTATGATCATATCTAAGAAACTTTCTTTAATGAAGGGCACACTTTGGAATCCAAGTAATCTATCTAAGTTTTTCTTGTCCCTTATTGGGTTTTGAAAGAGATTTTTAAAAATCCTCACACTAAGCCTTAAGCCTTCCAATCTCATCTTCAGCCTTATGAAAATTGGTGGTCTGCTAAGAGTTGAGTTTAAGAACATAGTCGATCATTTTATGTTTTTAATTTTTAAAATCATCCTTGAGAGCTATAACCTCTTGTTTAGAGTCATTCCACTTCTCATATAATTCATCATAGAGTTCCAAAAAACTGTTCATTTTTGCCCTTTAAAGACTTGCATTTTTGTAATAATGAGCACAATCTTCTTGCAAACTTTCCTTTTTATATTTTAAAAGACTAATTTTGTCATTAGGGGACTTGATCTTTCTAAGATACTATACCTCAACGGTCGCCCCATGCATGATAATCCTAATTAAAGAATCTCTAGACATTTTAGAAAAGAAAGATTTTACCTACTATGTAGATGTTCCTTCAGCTTCCTTAAGTACTAATTTGTAGGACCTTGAGAATTCATATTTTCATTATGATTCCTCTCAATTTTACTGTGAAGCACAGGTTTGCAACATCATCCTCTTTATCTTCACTGTCACTGGATATGCAGCTACAATGGCCTTTTATCCTCTCTTTTGAACTTCTTTTCAGCATTCTTTTTTAAGGATTGAAAATCATTCATCATTTATGATGATTATCCACAGCCAAAGCAGATAATTTTCTTAGTTTTAAGGTTTTGAGAGGAAGATTTTGCACATTTTGTTAGCTTTTGAAGGTGATTCTATTTGAGCATCCTTTAGTTAAAGCTCTTCTTCTTGAGCAATTTGTGGAAGCGTCGTGCCAAAATTATTATTTCATCCTCCAATGCTTCAAATGTTTTTGAGTCACCTTGACTTTTAGGATCCTTAACGATACTTTTCAAGGCTATCTCTCTATCAGAGATTTCTTGCTCCTCCTGGTGGTGGTGGATCTCATAAGTTAGGAGTTTTCTAGCTAGATCCTCCAGTTTCAAGGTCTTCAGGTTCTAAGCCTCTTCAATTATTCAGTGACCCTGATCCTGACTCCATATTTGTTCCTTGGAAGACCTGTCATCAACTTCCTGACCATCTCTTCATTTGAGTATACATTTCCAAGGGACTTAGTGTTGGTGGTGATGCCAATGAATTTAATGTATAACTTTTGTTACCTTATTTAGAAGCATCTTGAAAAGCTTATATTGATGTAAATATATGATTATCTTTGATTATGTAAATTGATTTGTGCCTTCATATGTGACAGCTAAAGTGTGGATATGTTCTGCACTTTAGCAGCTATTTCATAATTTTGTTAACTCACTAGCACTAAAACATAACACAAAGCATTAAGTACCTTGTAATTTTTTTACACTTTCTAATGCTTTTCAGAGGTGCATTGGTTAATGGGGTTCCCTAGATCTGTAGTGCCAACTATGATTGGAGCCCTTTAAACTATGCTTCTAACTTAGAGTCTCAATCCATCAGTCAGATCTATATGAGTTTCTTCCAATGACCAAAGTTAGATCTCGAAAATAATAGAGGTCTAGACATAGGTCTATCTTTACTGATCTTAGCCATCCTAAGGACGACCATTAATCTTTACTCACTTAATGGTTAAGTTACAAAAAAGTGAGACAGGCTGTGGTAGTAGTTGTGGCTCCAATAAGCTTAGTCACCTTAAAGGGGCGCAAGTAAGGCAATCACAAATATTCACAAGTAAAAAATTTAATTACAAAATGTAAGAAATAATGGCAAACTCTAGGGCATAGAATACTGAAGTGGAGGACATTGTGCAAGTAGATCAAGGGCGTTGAGAAGTAAGTGAGTAATACAGAAAGTAATGCACACAGAGTCTATTCATGAGGTTCACTCCTGCAACTAAGGTATGTCCTCACCTAATGATTCTTCCTTAGGACTCAACCACTTGTATTAACCTACTTTGAGATTTTCATAATTTACAAGTATTTACCCAAGGACCTTGACTATAACATACCTTTTAAGACTACTCTTAAAGTGATTTCTTCTAAGTCCCTACTTAGGAAGAATGGCACCACCGATCAATGCTCTTGTTTACAAGCAGGATTCTCACAATGTGCTTGCCTCACAAGGAATCTCAAATGATTACAAAGATTTGAAGCTGATCACTCAAGAGTACAATAACACTTACGGTAGGAGTTAAGTTCTATGCTCTTTTGTGCTATGTATTCTCTACAAGGTCCTACTTATAGGTGTTGAGAATGAGACCGTTGGAGGATTCTGAAGAAATAGCCATTGGATAGTTCAAAATATTTCGTTGGATGCTTCTCTTTAACAACTTCTAGCTGGTTAATGGGCCTTGATGCCCATTCAATTTTCTAACATTTGCTATGTCAGTTCTTAGCGTTTTAGGCCTTGGAGAGGTGGCTTTTCTATATTCATTTAATATCTTAGCAATTGCATTCCTATTTTTCTAAGGCATGAACCACTCTTTCAAGATTCAATGTTGATATTCTCCAATTTTGGTATAGTTGACTACAATTGCCCCTTTCAAGAAAAGAGCTTTTGATCTTTGTTTCATTTGGGATATATCTAAATATTGTTTCTAATCATCGCAAATGTTACTAGTTGTTCCATCATTAAAAACCACCAAATTAATCTTGCTGCTTCAAGATTGTTCAATTGAATAATTAGCAAGATTCCCTAATTAATTAAATTATAAATAATTTAATAAATATAAATTAGCATAATGTAGTGAATTACAACCTCTTAAAGGATAAAACACATAGCCAAATTTCAACCACATAGAAAACAAATTTTGTACCAAAATTTATGTTATGTCTTCTTATCATAAACTTGTATATTTAGTAATATTTTAAATTTTACCTAACAAATGCACAAATTTTAGAATGAGGAAAATAATCAAAGTGCCATAGAATTCATTTCAAGCTCATTTCAAATTGTATCAATTTTATTACTCTGATAAGGGTCCATTCCTAACAAGCCATTCAAGGTCCTTGACAGTGAGTTCAAGGTAGTTGAGCTCTTGATTTGAAGCTCTAGGATGTCAGATACCTAATGATCTTATTATACACCTTACTTGCAAGTAATTAAGCACATGGAAAGAATTCAATTAATTTTGTAAACAAGATCTAATGACCCTTCTTCTTTATGGAAAATATGCCTTAAGACAAAAACATATGTGAAGCATCGTAAGACATTGAGGTGATTCTTTGAATATCCATGAGGAGAAGTCAAAATGAAAAGGGATGAGTCAAGTTCACTCTAAATAGAGATGTCAAACTTACCTAGAGTTGGAAGACTTCCAAGTAAAAATATTATCAGAGATGAAGATAATGAGAGCAGCATCAGAGTCGAATCAAAGCTGATAATTATCAGACTTAGAAAATGTCAGAGACCATGAAGTCATCAAAAGGGAAAATTGACAAAGACTGTAGAAGAAATATTCAACAATAACTTGGAAGAAAAATCATTTAAATATTATCTTGCTGTGTAATGGATGACATTAATTAGGAAAAAGGAAGATTACTACGCTAATGATTTTTGGAAAAAGAAATATAAATACAAAAAAGGAGACATTATAAAAGTAGCTTTGACACATCATAAGCTGTCACTACGAGCTGTCACTATCATTACCAGGCAACCATGTAACTTGCTTTAGCTAGTGAATATCAACACTTAGCTAGAAGAAAGTGATTGATTAGGCATTTCTACATCTGGAAAGAAATTTAAATGTGATTTGAAAAGTGCCCAGCTTAAGGAGGACAAGGAAAATGTGAAAAGTGATAGTCAAATATCCTAACCAAGGGCCTATAGTATAAGATCAAAAGCATGAGGGAGCTTTCTCTATATTCCAACCAATAGTATCATTCACCAATGATCACATGGGGTTGAATTACCTATAAATGCAGGATCGAGGCAAAATATGAAAGTTAGAATGCCCAATGCTATTTGCTCTTAATCTTTATGTTATAGGTCCCATTATTCAAGAGTTGTATTTCACTCATATCATTGAAATGATCTTGTAATAGTTGAGAGATAAGAAATTAGAGAGGGTTCTCTTGTAATTATTTGTAAACATCAAATGAGTTGTGAACATTGAAGTATATGCACTTAAGGTTTGGGATGTTCAAGAATGGGTGAGCAATTTGGACAAAGGTGTATAGAGCTAGTGAGAGCTCATACCAAATTTGTTAGGGAGCATAGAAAAATCCTAATGTGGAGCTATAGAACTAGGGAGCATTCTTGTCATTGCTCTCTTTATGAGATTTAAAAAACTCTAGGGGAGGAGCTTCTTAAGGTGCTCTGAGCAGACCCTTACTGTAGGCAAGGACAAGTGTGCTTTTGTAGATTGGGCTATCTTGAGATGATAATGGATTGTTTAAATTCTAACGGAGGGTCTTAGGCGTAAATATAGCTCAATGGGTTAGGTGAACTTCTTGAACGAATCTTGTGTTTTGTCTCTTCTTATTTTCGGCATAGATTATAATCCCTGAGCATATTCCTTTATTACCTATTAGAGTCTCTATTATATTTGCTTATGCCTGTTCACTTATTACTTTTAGAGTCTATGACAAACATGCAATTGCATACAATCCTACGTAGAGTCTAAAAGTTTTTATGTTCAAAGTTTCTACAAGTCACGTTGTTCACCCCCTTCTGGGTGATGTACCTTAATAATGGGAAAAACAAAGTTGACTTGGTCTATACTAGAACTAACCCTAAGTAGCACCCCTAAATTAGCTCTGCGTGAACTTCCCTCAAACTACGCCCGAACCTACTTCAAAGTAAGCTTACCTAAAATTCACCCAACGCGACCCACATCCAACTCATACCCCACCTGGATGACCCTATTGCCAGGTCCACGAAGAACAATACACCCCTACTAAGCATATATTAAAGGTAAAAAATATAGTTCTTTAAACATACTTTTTTAATGCTTAAGATGCTAGAAAATTTAGTTGTCTTCGCATGTGAAAGAAAAAGAAGTTTGGAACAGCTTGGAGACCATATATAGCAAGACAAGTCAGAGAATAAAAACCTCAGTGTCTATGTGCACCAATATGGAATTTCAAAATTCCACTAAATGAGGATGCAGAAGACATGTATGTTAGCCTCTGCCACATCACCAACAATATCAAGTCCTTGGGTAAAGTCTACTCAAATGAAGAAATGGTGAAAAGTTTCTAAGAGGATAGTGGGAACCTAAGGTCATGACCATTGAACAAGCTGAAGAATTGAAGCAACTTAGACTTGATGATTTTATCGAAAATCTTCTCCCCCATAGGATTCACCTTTTTTGAGGAAAATGAATATGATGCTTAAAAAGGTGTAGCCCAAGAGTCTTAAGCTAGGAATTTGAAGATTAAACTGACACCTCTGAGAACAAACATGTTGAAGACTCATTAACCATGCTGGCAAGAAGCTTCCAAATAATGCTTAAAAAAAGAATTCTATCCAAGTTAAAGGTGCATCATTGAAAACTTTCAAGGATTAGAGGTAACAAATTCTTACCTCAGTATCCAGACTTCAACAATGTTACTTGTTTTGGATGCATCTAGTCAGATCATATGATTAAGGATACATAGTTAGAAAGAGAAAAGGAAATGAACTATACGGGTGAAGGCAAGAAGGCCATGGTGGCAACTTGGATTGACTCTGTCTTTTCAGTGAACGCAAGTGTGAAAAATAAGTGGCCATAGTATGCATTATGACAAATAGTGAAGAAGAAGAAACGAACGTACTTCATTGCTAAAGGCAAAAAAGCTCACAGAATATTATGAAGTTCTATTTGGGGAAGTTGAAGAAATTTCAACCGATCAGGTACGTAGAAGACTCTTTGCTCTCTCTGTGGATGCTTTGTATGTGATGAAAGTAGAAAACAAGTATCTATGCAAAGTCAAGTCCTTTACTTATCAAATGAACTCTTTCAAAATAAAATAACTAAGATTTCAAGGTTAAGAATCATCATTATTTTGAACTTTATGATGAATATTATAGCAAACTTCTTAATGGTTTTGCAATAGGAATCACAATGGTTGACAAAGAAGATTTATTAACTATACGATGACTTTTTAAACCAACTTTATGGCTATAAGGAAAAGATTGATGAGCTGAGTAGTCAATGTAAAGATCAACAACAATCTCTTTTGAGAACTCACCAAGAAATAAGGAAATTTTGGATAAATTGTCATTCTTAATGTGTTTTTTGAAATATAGAAAGACCATGGTGTGACCCTAACAATAGTTAGAAATAGTATGCGAATTTCCTTATTAAAGAGACATCTAGTGATGGAAGTAAAAAGTAACACTAAGCCACTGAGAAATGGGACTTAGAGACTCTTTAATTTATTACAACTGAAAAATGGGTATTACAGTTATTATAGCTAGAAATAGTAAGAACGAAACCTACCTAATCTTCAAAATTACATAGGCGATTGTCCTATAGGCACTAAACTTTAATGACAAATATGCTTTGAGAAACGTTCGTGCTTAATTTTGCAAGAACATTTGGCATTTAACCAAAGGGAAAGACTTTTATCGAAGCTAAATCTTAAGGTCAACTTGATACCTAATATGATCCAACTTTAAACTCTAAGATTCTAATTAATGGTGAGAATCATATCAATATGAGACTAAAATATGTGAGCGAAATAAAGCTACAGTTCCTTCCAAAAGGTAACAAAAGTCCAAATATCCTTATTGGGATGAATGTGAATTACCATCGTTTGGACAACATGCTTATTGTTGACTCAATTAATGTATAAGGTTTTGATGATGACAATCCAAATGCCCTAGTCAATATGCTGTGAGTTATGTGTTGTACTTGAGTTGTATGTTAAGACAAGATTCGGAAGATACATGGAGCAGTTCGAATTGAGCCTAGAGTATCAAGTTGGCAACATATGCAAGAAACTGAGAACATTCCTCAGAATAGTTCCAGGAGTAGTTGCATGGAACTATGGAAGAAGACTTCGAGAACACTCCCTCCAACCAGGTCTGGGAGTGGAAGCATGGACCTACATAAGAAGTCCAGTTGACAGCAAGAGTCTTAGGATTGAATGTGTATATACTAGCTTAGATTCTTGTTAATATGTCAATCAGAAGATACTCAATTTTCCATACACCTTGAAAGGATTTTTGGTGACTCAGAAACACGTCTCAGAACAGGCAATGATTACAGTGTTCTGAGGCTGGAATTTAAATCCGATTTTCAACGATTTTTTAAAAGGATTTTTGCACTGTCGTTTTTTCAAGAAATAAATTAGGAATAACTTTCCTAATGGTATTAGAGTCAAAAAGGATTTCTTCCGTTGCAAATATTTGTCAAAAGATTTGATTCTAATTTTTGGAAACAATATCCACCAAAATCTTATTTTTGGAAGGATAAGAAAATAGGAAAGATTGAGGGATTTCCTACTTCAATTTGGAAAGGAGAGTTCTCACCTCCTTGGTCTCCTTGTAGCACAAGAATACTGAAGGGATAAGGATTTTTCCTTCACACACACACACATCCCTCTATTCATGAAGGAATTATTTAAGCTGACTCAGAACACTGCTCACAACAATTGAGCAAACAGGTCTGTAGTGTTCTAAGAGCAGCGAGTGCAAAAATCGGTTTTCAAAGATTTAAGAGTTTTCCTACTGCCAAAATTCCTAATATATTTAGGATCGATTTTCTGATAATATTGTGTTTTAGAAAGAGTACTTTCCTAAATAATATTGGTCTCCTAAAGGATTTTTTAAAAGACATTATCTTATCCTTAAAAGATATGATTTCCTAAAAAGATAAATTCTTGAAGGATTTAATTCCTTTTAAGACACTGAGTATTTTCAGAGCTATTATGGAAATCAAATCCTTGCTTTTTCGTGGGTATGTAAGCACTCGCTTCTCATCTCTTCATGCAAGGTTTTTCAAGGGCTTTTCATGATTATTCAAGTGCTAAAATTGCTTTTCTGAGTCTGAATTTTTCTGTGAGAAAAACCTTTAAAGTGTGCGCTTAATTGAGTCTTCATTTTTGGCATAATAGGAGCTGTATTGTACCTTGCACTTAGCTTATTTAGAAGCATTCAAGTAAGGTGTTCTTTATCTCTTTTCCGTCGTAGTGATTAGAGGTTGTCCAAACTGTTGGACGTGGTCTCTTAGGAGACGTGTGGACATTGTGTTCGTGAGTGTTTTGTCCAAGTCTAGGGAGACTTTGGATGTGTGTTTGTAACGAGAGTCTTGGGTAGACTAAGTTATGTGTGTTACGGTTGTAACGTGTTCGGCCCATTTAGTGAAAGTGTTGCTGAAATCCTATAGTGGGAGGTCGTGGTTTTTATACCTCAATTGGGCCAGATGTGGTTTTCCACGTAAAAATATTGTGTCTTCTTTACTATTTCCGTAATTACTTTCGTTTCTATTTCACTGAGAACACGCATCACAAACAGATCTCACGAGTGTTCTGAAATAAGTTTGGTTTCTGTCTCACTAGAAACACTTACTCTAAACAGTTCTCACGAGTGTTTTTGAAACAGTTTGAAAAATTGGTAGACACAATTCACCACCCCTCTTGTGTCCTTGTGGATTAAAATCTAACACTTATCATATGGCTAGTTTGTTTGAAAGATATATCTCATCATTACCATTGATAGTAAGTTACTGACCCTTTAAATTAGTATGAATTAATGTCTTCTAAAGGGAATGAACTTCTGATATGGCACACAATCACTTATGACACATAATGCATATATATTATGTGTTGATTACTTTAAGACACTCGTTGATTTGTGTGATTTCAAGCATATGCCTGCTTGATTTTATTCCTTATCATTCTTTAAGCCATTATTATAAGTGATATGTCTCTCGATTCATATAATGGAAATGATTCTAATATATTTGTAAGTCAGCAACATAAATTATCTAGCATGAAACGTTGGTTCAAGAATTGGGGGGATGGTTATCTCATAGTACTGACAAGTATATTAGTGGTCATAGAAAATCAAAGAAATTTAACATGATTTAATTTAAAAGGTCAAGGTCTTGAAGTTACAGTTGAAATGATTGCCATCACCTTAACAAGTCAAGATTTCAAGGAAATGAGCTTCAAGATACACTAAAGTAACCTAACGCTGCTTAAAGGAACTTAGAGTCAATGTGACAGTCATCAAAGAGACTCTAAACTGCTGCAGCACCCTAAATTTCCAAGATTTTTAGAGAATGTTTAACAAAAAAGTTGAACAAAAAGAGATTGTAAGGGTGTTACTGCCATGTCTAACTAAGAAGGACACAAGGCTTAGGTAGGTACAAGAGGTCAAACAATTCTGCAATGAGCACTATTAAAGGCTAATAATGCCAAACATCATCCAACCACAACTCAACTCCTCAAAATAAGCAATTCTCAAATCAAATACTAAATGACATATTCTTAGTCATTTTCATCATTAGTTAAGAGAGCTCGCTAAGAGATTGGCCTCGTGACTATTACTTTGATTTGGGTTCGTCACGAGAACTTGAAACAAAATAGTCCATAAATGAGTTGCATAAATTCAGCATTGTGACCATAGAATTGTAAAAGCCATTTAGTAATACTTGTGAACACTCATTTTGGATAGAAGTATATACGATATTGAAATAAACCTTTACTAAAAACCTCAGTTACAAATATATTTTAGAAAAATACAATTTGAATGATATAGGGTATTCAACAAAGAGTGAAAACAGAACTATAAACTAAATAGTTATTCTAGACTAGTAATAGAATAAATTCAAAGAAAAAGGGAGAAAAATACTTTTTTGGAAAATAGCTGGAAAAAAGTTCAATAAACTTACATTTATAATAACTTAGGATTTTGACATTTTTCAAGGAATGAGAAAAAAAAATGTTTCACAAGCTAATGCATTCAATATGAAACATCTCTTTAGATTTACACTTATCCTGATTTCAAACAGAATATTGAACTAAATGTTCGTCTTCAACATAGTTTAGAGCCTCCACGATTCTTTTAGGAAACTTGAGGAACTTATGCTACCATCCAAGGATTACCAACAAAACAACTCTTAAAGGGAGGAGTTGATCCTCTTTAAGAGTTTCTAACACTCAAGTGAGGGAGAATTGTTTAGCGGGTAGTAAGCACAAAGTCGCATATGAAAATCTTGTTCACCTACCTATGATGTTGGTCATGGATAGTTTTTCTAGAGGAACTTCACTAGGGTTCTATATCTTTTTAGATTTAGATTATTTCCTACTTGTATTCAGACTTAGGATCTATTTCAATTCTTAGTTGATTTAGGATATGTTGGCTAGATCTTTCCTTGCTTACCAAGCCATATGCATATGAATTATTTTCAAGGCTCTGGCGGACTTAGGTTTTAGAGAACTTATGGTTAGGTGTGTATTAATCAATCCTAGCTGCTTGTTCCATTCAATTCTCTTTCGTAACCTTTTATTGGGTTATGGCCCAATGCCCACTAGAGTTCATATTTACCTGTATTATTTTCCCCTTGAGGGATGTTGGACTTTAATCCAATCATGCCTCAATGTGTAACAAGGCCTAGCCTCTTTACCTCTTTAGGAATTCCTCACCTATGAGTTATCTAGACCTTATGGGCTTTCGAAGGGTTAATTTTGCGTAAATGCCTTTAATATGGTACATTTTCCTAAAGTGACTTATATAAGACTTTTCCAATGGATTTTCTTCCCATTTTGTGGGAAATTTTTTTCTCTAACTAGATTTCAAGTCTCTTACTTTGGAATTCTCAATCTTTAGCTAATTTTATTTTTTAATTCCCTGAGAATTACTGCGGTGTCTCTTAGGGTGCTTCCTTCCAATCTTATGATGCTTCTTGCCTTAATTTTGTCTATAAACTTTGCCTTTCCAGGTTCAATTTCCTTAAGAAATCTCTTAATCTTTTTGAGCTTCTGAAACAAGTGTGTGTCAATTTGACTTTTCAAATTTTGCTAAGCTTTTCAGGCCTTTTCCAACCTCAATGGTGGTAGCTAAAACTAGTCATTTCTCATTCTTGGGCTTTTGTTGGCTATACCCTAATGCCTGTTAGAGTTCATATGATCATATCTACCCAGATTAATGTCCTAATAATACTAGAGATAATTATTTCAAAAATTAGGTTTTTAGTTTTAATAGTGTGATGGTATATACAGGAGAAAGGGAAATAGGCACTCTCATAGTAACGTGAATTAAAGTCATCTTTGCTACGTTCCCCATAATGAGAAATTGTATACATGAGAGATCTCATGACTCGAACATGACAATAGAGAGTACAAAACTCGTAACAAGTGGCAAACCCCAATAGGACCAATACAAAATTTCTTAGCCACGAAGATCCAAATTAGGAGTCAAATATTTTTAGTTCAAGAAAAATAAAACTAGTTTGTCAGCTTTGCAATTTAAGAAACTGGAAAATTGGTTGAAGTAAATAGTTATTTTAAGAACACATTCAATAGAGGACTTCACTCCCTCTAAACTTGAATTGTCAATGCTAAGAGTTCAACCATAGAGAAAAATCATAGGAATCACCAATAGGAAGCATCTATATTTTTAGAAGCATTCTTCTAGGACTCATTTACAAAAATTTTAAATAACTATAGAAATAGGTGGATAAGCTCTTTCATTTAGGATTTAATGAATTAATTCGCTGAACTCTAAATCTAACAAGAAACGAAATCATTGAAAACCAAAAACAGTATTGAGGTAATAGTAATAATTTACCGAACCAAATTATAGGTCGAACAAGGAAATCACGTTCACAGCTACATGCATAGGTCTAAACATATTAGCATCTTACGTGTGATTTCCATTTATTCAAGTTCAACCTAAATAGGGATCATCTATAATTAGCATATTATACCAAGTAGCTATGTGATCCTTCATAGGTCCCTAAAGGGTACCCTAGGGTTCCCTTACACTTCTTAAACACTTGAGCTTTAGGTTCATGCATGGGCATACACCAATTTAGTTTCTATTTGTTTTTTAATGCCTATGTCTAGATTACAAGATTTAGGGTTAGATTCTAAGCATGAACTCAGACTTCTCTAATACATCAAGCACAAATCCAATTGGAACAATAATATCCAAGTATTGAATCAGACTTCTCTAATACATCAAGCACAAATCCAATTGGAACAATAATATCCAAGTATTGAATCCTCATTATATACTCCAAAAATTTAATTATAGGTCTAGGTTCAGATTCAAACTCAAAGTAGGGTAACACCCTGAAAACTTACAGAGCTTCAGATTCATATTAGATTTCCGTAGTTCTCATAAATTACTATAAGTCGTTCAACATAATTCGTAATTAAACGATTCAAAATTTGGAAAATATATATCTACGGATATAACAGATCAAAAATACACTTTTGAATTTCCTCCCAATTAATCACAATAACTCCAAGTAATTGGCTTTAAGTTTAGGTGGAATTCCAGCATATAGGTGTTTCAGATTTTGATTGATTTAGAGGGGTTGGCTAGATAGAATTTTTTTTTCATGAATGGTGTAACATAGAAGAAGATTTTAAGGGTTTAAAGATACAAAATTTCACATGGGGCATATCTAAAATATTTTATAAGTTGATTATCTTACAATACAAATGTTTTTTGTTCCTTCTAAACAAGAAAGTTTCTAACTCTATCACTTCTCTTCTATATTTTACCTAAAAATTTAAGATGCTAGAGCCTGATATGAGGATTGAAGATTTTTCCTGGAATTCTACTAATAAGATTCCTATTATGCAAAAGAGAAACTGAGTTCTTGAACAACTTACCGTCGATATATCAGAAGGAAAAGTTCTCAATCCTTTAAGAGATGAAGAGGGGACAAATTTTATGAGTGAAGAAGTGGGAAGACGACTATGTGTTTAGATAAAGATAGGAAGATGGTTCTATATCTTCTTAGGATTTTCCTTTAATTATAAAAGGCGAGAAAAGTTTTTAAATCCAAGAGAGGACGCTAAAAGGAAATCTAAGATTTGTTCTCCCTTTCCATGGAGGGTGAACCACTTGGGATTTCCCTTTTTTCGTCTTACCGCATGCTATAATTTTGAAGAATTACCTCAATGTGATGTGACTATAGGACTTATTTGACATTATGAGTTTTGATTTCAAGGCCCGTTTGCTACAATAAAAAGGGTCATGGAATCCTATTTGAACAATCACATGACCTCCCTTTATATCCATAATTGTTCACAAGGAATTTTCTTAACAAGAGCATTGGGTAATTAACTGCTTAAAGCTTCGAAGCTAGAGTTCAACTACCCTGAACTCTCATTGCCAAGGACCTTGACAAACTTGTCAGAAACTAACCTTTGTCAAACTAAAAAAATTGATAGAAATTAAATTGAGCTTAATGAATTTTATGATATTCTGATTGATTACAAAATTTGAAAGTTTGCATATATGTTTATCAAATGAAAATTATCCATACATGCAACTCCATGATAAGGAAACATAGCACAAACTATAATGATAAAAAAAGGTTCATAATTCACATAAAATTTCGTTGTGTCATAGTCTTTAAGAGGTAGTGATTTATGAAGATAGGCAACACTAAATTAATTAAATTGATTGTAAGATAATTAATCAGTCATCTTGCAAATTATTTATTGAACAATCTAAAAGAAAGTGAGACTAACTTTGTTGTTTTCATGATTACCCAAATCAGGGAAAGCCAAAAACACTTTTATTAAAAGAGATGATTGCAGGCCGGCCCTGCCAAAAATTGAACATGACAACACTAGAGTTTGAAACAGTTATATTTAGCTTGTCAAAAAGATGAATACAATGACTCGGACATTGAATGAAGGTTGAACAATCACCACTTTAAGACAAAGTGCCAAAACTTGACTAAGTAATTGTTAGAAAAATGAATAGACATCAAGGCCCTTAAGCCAATTAGTACTGTTAAAGAGAAGCATATGATGGATTATTTTGATGCATCTACCTATTACTCCGTTAATCCTACTATACTATCCATAACTTAACTCTTATAAATAGTGGCCTTAGCTAAAGAAATAGTGTACACAACACACAAAAAGCTAAATTCATATTCTAAGTGTCATTGTACTCTTGAGTGATTAACTTTCAAATCATTAAAAACTTCACACACACATTTGAG
This sequence comes from Selenicereus undatus, assembly GCA_017589665.1. Lineage (NCBI taxonomy): Eukaryota > Viridiplantae > Streptophyta > Magnoliopsida > Caryophyllales > Cactaceae > Selenicereus > Selenicereus undatus. The sequence continues at coordinate 63,159,149 of JACYFF010019584.1, forward strand.
AATCCATGCGAAGTAACAGCGGCAAAAGAATCTTGCTTATAAGCTAGAGGGCTAACTAGGAGAGTCATACTCCCTCACAAGGGACTTAGGATAAAGCACTTCAAGAGAGGTCTTATAAGATGTGTAGTCGTTAAGGTCTTCGGGTGGATGTTGCATATTATGTGATCTTGGAGCCACTTAATACAAGTTGGTTGGATCCTAAGGAAGGGTGCTTAACTAGGGGAAGACATACCCCACTTGAGGGGTGAACCTAAGTCCCTGTGCTTTACTTCTTAGTTTACTCTCTATTTCTCAACTTCCTTGATCTACTGTTTCAATGTCCTTCATTTTATTATTTAGCATCCTTGAGTTTGTTATGTCTTACTATATTCTGAGACTAAATTTTAAACTACATGTATTTTCTATTACCCTATTCAACTACTCTAAGGTGATTTAGCTTACATAGGACCAACAATCAATATTAGATCTAGTCTCACCTCTTATTATTTAACCGTAAAGTGAATATAGAATTGTCTTCCTCAATAATGGATGAACTCAATCATGGTAGATATATTCTTAGAGTACTTTTATTTTGTGGATCTAACTTTTCTCATTAGAAGAGACTTATGCATATCTTACCGATGGATCAAGATTATGAGCTGTGGAATATAGTAACAAAGGCTCCAATATGAATTGTCCATATAGTTGGCATTGAACAATTAGAGAAGCCTATTGACCAACGCACCCCTTAAAAGCATCCGAGAGTGTAGAAAAATTACAAGGCACTTAATGATTTATACCATGCTTTAAATGCTTGTAAGTTTAGTAGAATTTCATCTTGTGAAATAGTTAAAGAAGAGTGGGATACCTTGGTTACCATATACGAAAGCATAAGTTAAGTTAGAAATCATAGATAGGTATCTATGCATACCAATATGAGCTCTTCAAGATGCTTCCTAATGAAGGTATTAAGGAGATGCACATCAGATTTACTAACATTGTCAACAACCACAAGTCCCTTATAAAGTTTGCTTAAATGAAAAGATGGTTAGAAAGTTACTGAGAAGCCTCCTAAGGAACCAATGGGGAGCCAACATCATGCTATTAAAAAGGTTTATAACTTGAAGACCTTGAAGCCGGAAGATCTGGTAGGAAATCTCCTGACAGATGAGATCCACCACTAGGAAGAGAATAACGAAACTTTAGACTGAGGGGTAGCCTTGAAAGCAATGGTCAAGGAACTTGAAGTTCAAGATGACTTAGAAACTAAAGCATCAGAAGATGAGATCGTCATGTTAGCCAAAGACCTCCAAAAAATGCTAAAAAGAAAAACTTTTGCCTCAATGAGCTTTGTAAAAGGTGATCCACAAAAGGCAACAAATGTATAAAATCCTCCTATTAAAGCCTTAAAACTAATGTTGTTATCCATTTTTGTTATGGCCACCAAGACACATAATGAAAGACTTCTAGTCCTTGAAAATAGGAGTTGAAAAGAAGAAATCCAAGGGCAAGGGCAAAAAGGCCATGATAGCTATATACAGCGATGGTAACTCCAGTACCAGTGAGAGTGAGGAAGATGATTTTCTTAACATGTGTTTTATGGGTAGAAGAAAGGAATTAGAGATAAAATATGAGTCTTAGGGTACTGCAACTTAGTACTTAAGGAAGCTGGAGGCAACTCCACTAAGCATGTAAAATCACTATTATCTGAAATGTCTAGAGATGATTTAATTGAAATTATTATGCATGTTATGAATGCTAGAGAAGCGTACCTTTCGAAGATTAAGTTCCTAAATGAAGAAATTGCTATTTTGAAACATGGAAAAGAAATTTCGTAGGATGAGTGTGCTTATTATCTCAAAAAATGCAAGTCATTGAAAGATGATCACAACCAATTTTTGGAACTTTGTGACAAATTCTACGAGAAGTGGACAGACTATAGAAAAAAGATTGAAAGTTTTAGATATGAATTATAGAGGAAAAAAATGAAAATGAGAATGTTTCCAAACTCACCTCTGAGCTAGCTAGCAAGCTTCATTGTAATACCCCCTAATTATTACCTTTCTTAACTACACCTCTTAGGAATTAAGCAGAGCTTAGCAATGGTTAGTGAGTATTTCTACCACTTGCTCAAATGAACAAGTAAGGCCCTAAGACCTTTTTTTTCCTTTCTTTTTAAAATGGTAAGCAAGATAAAGAGTTTACAACCAATTTATTCCCTAACTTACGTATCCAATGGTTCAGTTACAACATGAATTTATACATTATGCTTATAAACTGCAAATGAAAAAAATCTATTCATATCTCTATGCCTAACCCATTCATGCTCAAAAGCCAACTTGAACATCACTAGGACCTTGCATGCATAATAATCAAATGGGAACTACATTATTGAACTTCCTTTTCTTTCCCTTTTTCTTGATGCAATGTAAATCATTAGGGAAACACCAAGGAAATAAAATAAGAAGTGTTCATATCTCCATCGTCTATCCATCCCCCATTATCATCTTGTAGAGCTTCAACTTTGTTTCTCCTTCTTTAGATAATAGTGGAGATGTAAAAATAAGAAATTTTCCTATCTCTATTATGAATAACTTTTTTATAGAGTGTCTTACCTACAATTTTTGATGCCATAAACTTTATTGTTGGAGAGGAAGGTCATCAAGTTTATTTCTATGTCTAACCTCTGAATTATTCCTGTTACCTCCTAAGGTAAATTATCTTTTAACATCCTTAATGTGATCCCAAAGCAACCCGTTTACAACAAAAATATTACCAAATATTTCTATATTTCAATATTACAACCCATCGCAAAACTTCTTAAAGACAGGATAACTATATTATGGGATGAAGCATTCCAATAAAAATTTGAAGTGCCTTATGAGTCATCCATGCTACCTTAAATTTGAAGGGTTTACAGCCACAGATGATAGGGATAGACCTATGTGTATTGATTAAAGTAAGGCAGTGATCGTAATAAGATGTTAATAAATGCTTCACTGAAGCTTCCAATTACACTTTCCATATAATGAGGTAAAATGCTCAATCAAGATGAGCCCCTTTTCAAGTTTTCACAATAATCACCCTCATCTAGGTAAATTTTGGTCCAAAAGAACCAAGGTGAAGAAGACCATTGTTAGTAAACCAATACCTCAATTTATCACATGATTGTTACATATCGGGGCCACCTTCATGTCTTTCTTCCGAAGACTTTGTTTCCTTATGATCATTAGGTAAAAGGCATATGCCAAGTTTGAAGCAAGAGCCAAAGAGACCTATCAACAGTTCATGTCTTTAAGTAGAATGTAGATTAGCAAAAATTGCATAAAAGAGCAATGGAGCATCTCCCTTTCTGGAGACCTCAATAATAATAGGTCGATGTTGAGATTTGATTAATGTCACATCAATATCTTTGACTTTCCAATACATCCCAACGCCCCTATCAAATCTTGATACATCTTCACAAACATGTCTTCTATAGCCACTAAAATCCACACACTAAGTAGCAGCTCACCATCTTGATGAGTTTCTATTAGAGCCACAATGGCAGGTCTATTCATTCTAGTGATCTCCTTTTAAAGAATTGAATTCCTTACGACCACCATTTTGAGCATTCCAAATGAGATAATTGATTAGAACAGTAGTAAATTTGGATAGCTATGTTCTATTAATTACGAAATGACATCAAGATGCAAGGGAAAAGCCTTAATAATAGTATAGGTGATTTCCTCATTCCTCTTTGAGAAGGATGGTGACAGAACTCAAGTAGAGGCCCAGTGATTTCTTATATGGCTATATCATCACAAAAAATTTGCAATCTAGCATTGGAGTTACTCCGACACTTGCGAGTCCCTTCATCCTGCTTGATACAAGCGTTATATCGGGTGGGATCAGGAGCACTCGTATCATGATTAGAACCATGAGGTTTCTTAGGCCTAGATTCATGAGAAGGGCCTGAGTCAGAGATTAAACAATAATAGGTTGATACTTAAGAGAAACAGTGACTCACTACTTTTGTAGGAACTTGGTAATACCACCTTCTAATCAAATCTCTTCATATAGTGAGGACTTGTTATGAGCCTTAGGTTCGCTTTCAATTGGCTTTCTAAGATTATCCTGATTTACTAGGAAGTTAAAAAAATCGAGCTATTTTCCTTATTATTGGATTTTTTGGGGAAAGATAGAAGACTTAACCTCTTTAGTTAAAAAATTATCTCGAGTAGAGTTTGGTATTTGATCACAAATCTCTGCCTCTTTTGGAGTTTCGGGAACCACTTTAGAACACCCTATCTGTAGAAGGGTTAGATTTGTCTTTCAATGGAACATTTATTAGATTGTAGATATGTAGTCCTTATAGCTCAAGAAAGTTTCATTCTCTAATTGTTCTTCAACTATTTTAGAAGGCATTTATGCCATCATTTCAAGCTCCATTGGCAATACCTTTATCCAGGTCCTCTAAAACTCTAAAATTGGAGCCCTTTTTTATTATTTAATAATGTTGTTATTTAGAATTATTCACAATATCATTATCCTCCATCAACGTTTTGCTTCGGTTGAGTACTTGTTAGTTGAGAGTGATTTCTTCTTAGATTTTGTTTGGTTCCTCACTGATACAATTTTGATACCCTTAACACCTAATTTAACTCCTAAAACAAACCTGAAACTAAGAATTTGTGTATACTTTGTATTTTTGTAGGTGATAATGTAGAAAGTACATTAATGGTGCTATTAAGTTGTGTTTGAAGCCTAAGGAGGACAAAACAAGGAAGCAGTTAGGACCACAGTACCAGAAGCTAGACCGTGCAGCGATTGCAACGAGGAAAATTGAGGTAGATATGTGACACAGAAACCCCTTGTTGCATGGCACACCCATGCCATGGTGGAAATTTGCAAATAAAAAAGAAAAAGAAATAGCGCAGCTGGGCAAAAATATGGTACAGTCATCCCTTACCACGTAGTATGATCATGCCACCTACGAAACTGCTTATATTTAAGTGAAGATTACGCTAATTAAATGTAACCTTTCCATATCTTTCTAGGGTTTAGTCTCTTTTACAAGTTTTTTTTTTCTCTTAAATACACTATTATAGCCTTAACATTTCATCAATGCAAAGGTTCATTTTTTGATTTGATTTGGCTTCCATCTAATTACTCTTCTTTGATTTGTGTTTAATCTTACCTTCTCTCTCCTAAATCTCTCTTAAACGTCTCTTCTAAATTCGTCAAAAACAACCTCCAAATAATATGTTTAGTGAGCAAAAGGGTGAGAGGGGATTAAAGGCTCACATTCAAGGTTTTGTGCCTAAAATCCACTTCTTAAAATCTTAGTCGTCCCCTTTTTAATTTCTTCTTCTCATACTCTTCCTTAGAATTTTTCAATCTCAACGCTACAATCCACATCAAAATAAGGTTAAGTTTGAAGGTGATGGATGTAAATGAAAGTAGATTAGAAGGACTAATTTTCATACAAAATCAACACTAAACATTCATAGATTTTATGGGTAACTTTCTTTGAATTATCCTTTTTATTGAATTCATAGGCCGAAGGGGAGCCTTGGAGCAACTGTAAGGTTGTCTCCGTGTGACCAAAAGGTCACGGGTTCGAGCCGTGGAATCAACCACTAACAAAGTCAGGTTAGGCTGCCTACAATTCACCCCCTGGGGTGCGGCCCTTCCTCGAATCCTGCGTGAATGCGGGATGCTTGTGCACCGGGCTGCCTTTTATTGAATTCATTAGGCTGGTCAGTTGTTGATTTTAGGACTTTTCTTTCTTTAGGCTATCTATTGAGGTGAAGTTTGGGAACTTATTATTAGGTTGCCAGACCATTTGATCACCCTTTGTGTGCTTTTGTGGATTTTGCTTTCATTCTTCTTTTATGCTTAGATTAGTGGTATCTACCTACTTAAGTTCTTAGGTTTTCATTATTAGATTGTTTAATTTAGGAAAACACTAGATTAATATTTGATTAATTATTTGAATCAATTTTCATCCATAATTTAGTCACACAAGTGAATTTACCAACATCCCTATGGATGATAACCTTCTCACATGAAAGTTATCCAACAAAAATTTTGGCACCATTGCTAGGGAGGGAGGCTTTAAGTTTTCCAATTAACTTTATTAATTATAAATAGTTTAATCTTATTTGCTTAAAAGTTCCCTAAAAAATTAAAAGAATAAAAAATTTAAAAGAAATGGTGAGCAAGTTTGTGGACTAGGTCACCTAGTTGTGGGAGACTAGTTTGAGTGCAAATTTCCAACCCCCACAACAAGGTAGATCGAGCCCTCATATTCAACTTAGAAACAACGCCAGGAAGATAAGAGACACAACCTCCACCTTTCCTTTTTGTAGCAGTCTAAATCATATATTCTATCCCCCGAGGTCCACAAATCCTTCTTGTTCCCGACCATTGCAACTTAGAGAGGATGCTTAGCTTAAATTTATGCCCTAAACACCACCATGTTTCCCAAATTTGTCGATGATGAAGATGCTTTCTTTTTTCAAGGAATTTGAGGGGTTATGTACCATGATGCATTTTTCAAATGTTTCACAACATATTATGAGTTTGTGTTTCATTCCATTTCCCACAAATTCCATCACTGCACGGGATTGCTTTGTGTGAATACTTTTAAGAAAATAGTTCCTGAATCGTAAAATGTTTAAATTGAGAAATGAAATCAACCATTTTGTGCAATTTAATAAGGAATCATTTTGGAAATGTTTCGAGAGGCTTAAACACTTGTTGGTTCAATTCCCCCATCACAGTTTAAAGCAATAGCATTTATACCAAGTTATATATGAGAGGCCAAACCAATCAACTCAAACCATGTTGAGTTTGTGTGCCAAGGGAGAAAAACTTATGATATTATAGATAAAGGTCTAAATGCTAAGATAAATAACCAAGGGGGGAATGTACGCAAGTACGGACACCACTTTTATTGATACACGATTAGCCTCCCATGAGAACATGCTTAAGGAGATATTCTTATCTTAACCCCCAAGTAATACTCCCCCTTCCCAAGTGGCCTGGCGCCCAAAATATCAAGATCAGAACCATACCCCACATGCTTGTTGACTATTTCCATAGCAATTGGCTATGAGCCAAGAGCAAGTGCAAGTTAATGTCGCCTTCCAAAGGCCAAAATTTGACCCATATTATCCTATATACAACCCCAGGAGGTCTAAGCACCCTAACTTATCATGCATAGCCTAAACTCGTTAATGTTTATTACTCAAGAACATATTTCCAAACAACATGTCTTCTTCTTATCAAAGGCCATTGTTTTAATGAGCATATAATGCACCTAGAGCGCCTCTCCAATCGGTTGTTGCAAAATCATACCCCCTCCCGGTTACAATTAAATTGGTAGAGTGACGGAGAGAGTAAATAATATAGAAAGAATGATAAGAGAGATAAAAGAGTGTAATGAAAGGATGATGAAGACTAAGAGTGAACAATTTGCTCAACTTGCTATATCAAGTAGGGACAAAGGGATGTTTCCTAGTTAGACTAAAGTAAACACAAGAAGGGGATATTCTTCTATTGGATTTGACCCTAATGATGTGAGGAAGTTAGCACTATGATTGCTCTTAGACTGGGAAAGAAGGTTGACACACATGAGGTTGAAGATGATGTGCATGTGTCCCCTCCTCAACTACTACTCCTCTCGCGTCCCAAGAATGTATTTCTTATGATATTTCTTTTTCTTCACCTAATCCACCTTTTTCTAAGGTTACGGAAGGAGCAAAGGAGGATAAGCCTCCGGCTACTGGTGATGATAGAGTCATACCTAGCCAATGTAATGAAGATGCTCAAACAAGTCTAGTAAGTCTAAATTCAGCTTCCAAAGTCCAAAGAATCACTCACATTTTCCAAGAAGATCAAACGGGCAGAAATGGGGTACAAAATAGTTTTTAAGCCCGGTTTTGTGTTTCTGATTACTTAGGCCTCCATGAGGTTTAAGTCTAAATTTTTTACATCTTTTGGTTCCCCAAGATGCTATCTACCTGGTTCAAATGACAAATTCAAGTTAAGTCAAGTGGAAGTTGAAGAATTAGGTCATTTTTGTAAACAGTGCAGGCTAGATCCCGATTCTAACTGGTTTGAGTTTTCTAAGGTTTTGGACCACCAAATGAAGTAACAATTTTGCATTTCCACTTGGAGGAGTTAGGAGACATCCTAAGGTTTCCATCCATATAAGAAAATCCAGATCATGCCTACTTTTTGCATGAGATATATGGCGTCCAAACAATGCCTCCATTCTACCAAGTTGCACCCGATTGCACTTAATTTGTGCATTTGGTGGTTGTTGTCATTCCAACCATCCAATCCCTCCCTAGCAGCATGATTGAGTCATTAAAGTAAGGTGGGACATCATCATGGGTGTATGAACTTAGCCAAATGAAGAGCAAATGAGAAATAAGTAGAGAAAGGTAGAATTGATCTCATTGGCCAGCCGTAAAGCAAGGAGGAGACCGGCCACTTTTCCCTTTTCTCTCCCATCTTAATAGCTGCCTTTTTGCTTAATTTCTTGATTAGTAATGAGTTTAGCTTTAATTCTTAAAGATTAACCAGACTCAAATGTTGTAATTAGTAAGGATTAGCCTAGGATTTACTTTAGTGTTTCACGGGTTAAGCTTAAATTGTCAGATAAGCTAGATTAGGAGGTTTCCTAATCTTAAAGAAACCTCATGTCCACCCTTGACTAGCTTTCTTGCTTGATTATAAGGGCTTGGACATTCACTTTTGTGAGGGGATTACACACTTTGAATGAGAGAAACCAGAGCATTGCTCCTTTGAAAACCGAAATACTTAGCTTGCTTATCCTTTCTTAGGTCAAGTAAGGTGGTGTACAAGTCGAGTCTTAAGCTTGATTAAGTGGTATTTCTATATCTTAATCATAGTTTAGGGCCCCTAACCTTGAGTTTTGTAGTGTTTCTGTATCCAAGTATCAAGTTTAGTTCCATTCTTTACTGCATTTCAGTTTTGGGTTTCATTGAGTTCAAGTTGAGTGCCTCGTGTAGTTAGCTATTCACTTGCATTCCTTAGAGACTAAGTCAAGTTTAGTGAGCTTTCCATCATATTTGGTATCAGAGCTAAGTTTCTCCTTGGCCTGGTGTTCCCCTCCACACTTCCAGATTCGTTCCCTAAACACAATCCAAACACAAACCCCATTTCAGTTCTAAGTCAGCCGGTTATACAATGAGTGCTAGCATAAGTTTAGATAAGAAGTTGATGTTGTTTTGAAAAACAATCATGATATTACTGTTTCTAATTAAGAACTCAAGAATTCCAACCAAGAACTTAAGGCTCAAAATGAGTACTTAAGGAAACAGCTTGGTACTTTCATGAAATAGAAGCAAAAGGTGTATAAAGGGCTAGCCGGGTTTGTTCACGGAGAAAAAGAAGAAGCTAGCAACCCTTTGACTTCATCAAGTGAGGATGAACCAGCAAGAAAGTAAGAATGGAGCCAAGATTTCAAGCCAACTCTAATGATTTTAGAGTTGAGATTCCAGAATTTGAAGGGAGGTTGGATCCAGACGAGTTTCTTAAGTGGATGCACATGGTAGAAAGAGTCTTTGAATATAAAGACGTTCCTGATGACAAGAAGGTCAAGTTGGTGGCCCTTAGGCTAAGGAAGTATGCCTCTCTATGGTAGACCAACCTTTGTGGCAAAAGGGTGAGGAATAGGAAAAGCAAGATTCGGACTTGGGAGAAGATGAAAGCAAAACTCAAGTCACGGATCCTTCCTCCCACCTACGTTCAAGATAGCCACTCCCAGCTACATAACCTTACTCAAGGCAATCTGAATGTGGAAGAATATACACGTGAGTTTGAGAAACTCATGATCAAGTGTGACAACCAAGAGCCGAAAGAATAGACCATAGTTAGATACTTGGGAGGACTTGATTCTAAGTATGCCAACGTGGTAGAATTACAACAGTTTACCTCCTTTGATGAGGTATGTGTCCTTGCTTACAAGGTTGAGCAACAAAAAAAGACCAAAAGTCCTTTAAACATGAGTTCAACAAGCCTCCACCCTAGAACACACCCTTTAATAAGGGGAGTTTTGCCTCCTAAGCCCATAAACCCTTCCCTACCATTCCCACAAAGAACCTAAACTCTATAAAAGAGCCAACCACCTCCAACCAGACCCAATCCTAGCCCCATGAGCAAAGAAGGGCTTTAAATACCAAGGATTAGGACACATTTCCATGGACTGTCCAAGCCAAAAGGTGATCACACTAGCCGAGTGGAAAGTCGTGGAAGAGCAAGAGCTTTAGGAGGAAAATGAGGAAGATATTAAGGGTAACCATGAGGAAACACTACAAGCGGTAGAGGAGGAAGCAGATGAGGGTCAGATGTTGGTCTTGAGAAGAGTTTTGAGTGGTTAGAAGGTTGCCAAAGACGAGTAAAGGGAGAACATTTTCATACACGCCGCACGGTTCAAGAAAGGGTTTGCTCCTTGATCATTGATGGAGGGAGTTGTGCCAATGTAGTTTCTCTTTGCATGATTGAGAAACTAGGCTTGCAAGCTACGGCCCACCCCCATCCATACGACATCCAATGGTTAAACCAAAGTAAGGGGTTACAAGTTAACTCCGAGTGTCTCATTTCTCTTTCAATTGGTAAAGACTACCAAGATGACTTATGGTGTGATGTTATCCCCATGGATGCATGCCATGTCTTATTAGGTAGGCCTTGGTTGTATGATAGGAAGGTGATGCATAATGGGTTCCTGAATACCTACTCCTTTTCCAAAGAAGGGAAGAAGATCACCTTGGTTCCTTTATCCCCATCTAAGGTCCATAAAAGCAAACCTCAAAAAAAGCCTGAACATTCTGGTTGTTTACTTACCTTTAGTGAACCACTTTTAAAGGCCTCATACCATGAGTTTAAAGCTTTTAAGGATTGGATTTTAAATGTCCAAGAGGAACCAAAAACTCCCTTACCAAGCCACCCCATTGCCATTTCCTTAATACTCTAATTCGATCACTTGTTTCCAGAGGAGATACCTATGGGTTTACCTCATAAGAGATATATCCAACACCACATTGATTTGATTCCATGTTCTATCCTTCCAAACAAGCCAGCATATATGATGAATCCTAAGGAAACCATGGAGATTCAAAGGCAAGTGGAGGAACTAATGTCCAAAGGGCCTATACGTGAGTTTTTAAGCCCTTGTGTTGTACCTGCTTTATTAGTTCCTAAGAAGCATGGCGGCTAATGTATGTGTGTGGATAGTGGAGCCACAAACAAAATCACTATCAAGTATAGGAATCCCATGCCTAGACCTGAGGACATGGTACATGAGTTACATGGCTCAAATGTGTTTTCAAAGATTGACCATCGAAGTGGATACTACCAAATCAGAATCCGAGAGGGAGATGAATGGAAGATGACATGCAAGACTAAGGGAGGTTTATATGAGTGAAATAGTTATAAAACATTGAGGATTCCTTAAGTAATTACTCTATACGATATAGCCATGGATTAATTTTCGGAACATCTTTTTCACCTTCTTCCTCTTCCTACTTGCCACCTGCTTCTCGTTTCCCATCATCTTCCCCTTCCTCATTGTGATTCTTTCGCAATCTTCCTTTGGGGCGTCCAGGATAATGATTTGGAAGGCAGTGGACATCAATTCTATCTTCTTTTCATTTTCATCCATTTTAGCTTGTATCCTCTGTAGCTTTTTCATAACTTAAGTGATTTCATTGCTACCCATCATTGGGATGGGTGAGGGATTGGATTTTGACTTTGACTTTGGCTTTATAAGTAAAGTTTCCCCAACTTCTTCTTGAGACAGTAACCTCCGGGCTATGGACTCCAATCATAGACCTTCTTAGTCTTCCTTATCTGAATCGATGACAAAAGTGCTAAGGACTAGCTCATCAACACTTTTTAAGTGAAGACGTGAATCTTGTGACTCATGAACTAACACCTAATGCTAAAGCCCAGTATGCTAACTTCATGAATGAAGACCCGACACCGACTCCAAACAACCAAACTGCTCAAACTGGACCCCTACGAGGTCCCTGCTGGGCTCTAGTTCGACCCTCACCTACCAATTATCTAATTGGCTTAATAATATATAAACTCTTGGGATCCCAGCTGCGTTCCTATGAACCTAAGGTGAACCTGATCTCTACCTGTTAACCTTGATGCAGACTGCCATGCAAGCTTTTTATGTATAAACCCAGTCTGACTCTTTTGGGCTGAAGCGTGACTACTAACATGATTGCATGTGCTAACATGGGGCTATAACCTGTTCAGGTTCAAACCTAAGAGCTCTTAGAGCTCAATTGGCCCAAAAGTCGTGTTGTTCCTAACCCATGTTACTAGAATCAACTTTCCTAATCTGAGCTCCCTTAAGGCAGCACACAAGAACGCGTTACAAGTCAAAACATACAAATGGGTTCCATCCTTGAGCTAAAGAAAGTTAGGCTACATAGCATATTACAAGTCAAAACATACAAGTGAGTTCTATCCTAAGCTACAGTTCTAAGTTATAATAGTTAAGTAAAATTTGGAACAGTCCTCTCATGATCCAATATTTCGTCATCTATGGGGTGCATGGCAAGACCAGAACATTCAGTTGCTTTCCTATATATCATGTAAATCAAGAAAAGGGTGTCATGAGTAGGTGAAACAATTGTTTGCTCAGTTGGAAGTCTAACAAACCCACCAAGTGACCAACTATTTTCCCAAGTAAGTAATACTAGGGTTTAGCCTAAAGGCATTGTTAATCCCAGTAAGGCAGCATCTATAATGCAAGAATGTCAAATATAAGTGTAGTTAAAACAACTTCCCGAATTGATTTTCAACTCTTACCCTCTTTAAAAAAAAATTTCCCTGGTGGAATCGCTACTATAAGACCACTACTCGAGACCCGGGTGTGGTCTGCCACGAGTGGTTGGACCCATTTGTTGATGGGTCTTATTTTTCTTATTCTTTTTTTTTAGTTTTCAATAAAATAAGTTAGATTGCAGCAAAACTGAGCTCAGCCTAGAGAGCTCGACCGTGGCCCTGATCTAGGAACTTGGTCGAGTTCCTAGGCTAGAACCAAGTCCAACTTTGTAGTGTAGTTCCAAGCAGTAATGCCTATTTGGTCCAACAAACTGGGTGGCAGCCAATTGGACCCAGTTCCTGGTCCAGACATTGTCATTGTCAGGTCCCAAACCTATTATGCCCAAATTCAGTAAGATCTAATTAAAATAAAAAATAGTGAATTTAATTATACATTTGCCATTGAATTTTTTAGGAAAACTTACTAATCGAATCTACTTTTTAAAATGAACTACAAATCAAAAGGGAGAAAGAGGTTGACTTTAAAAGGTTTTCGAAAGGCCTCCCAAACAATCCCGCGAGTAAGAACCGCTTGACTTCATAGGTTTGAACTGAAGATCTAAGTTCGGCGGCGATGGTACGACGAATGTGATGGAGTGCATTACGTCGCTACCCTTCATCACTGTTGACCTCTACTGATCAAGGTGGGAACTCGAAATCTAATTACACTTAAAACATCAAGGACACAGCATATTATGTTCAACCAAATTAGATAGTAAAATTAAAAAGAACAATGCCATTTCAAAGGAATTCAAAGCAGCAATTAAATAATTATAGCGGGCGGGCTCTAAGCTAATTAAAGGTTGTATCTTCAATGACACGAGACAAAGTAACAATCAAATGAAATACAAGAGAGAGACAGAAGGAAGGATGATTGAAATCATGCCCTCCGGATGACGAACCTAATTTATTTAGGAACCCAGCAGATTGATGCCTTATTCGTAATTGAACAATTCATCCCCTTCAATGCCTCTCAATAGTCTCATCATATGACATGTTTCTCTCAATATTCTTCAATCTTTTCTCACCAATTTTCAAGGTATTTTTTGTATCAATTTTCTTTTTGTCTAACCCCTGAGGATAGCCCCCTTTTTATAATGCTCAAAGGGTGACACGAGTTGATTGCAAAAAGGGGACCTAATCCCACTCCTAGCAGGCTTAATCTAAACAGACAAACAAATTGGCGTCCTACACACGGAGCATAGGATTGAAAACTCACTCTACCAAGTTCCCGACCAGATCACCTGACCGGGTTCCCGGTTGGTTTAACCCCATTGGTCCGGCCTATCCTCTCTCCCCCATTTTTGCTTCTTTTTCTTCTTTTCTTTTTATTCTTTTTCATAATCGAATTAAGGATTGATCTACTGGACCCCCGCTACAGATATTGCGGTATAAAATTTGTTATCAAGCATTTTATAAAATTAAAATGGCATCTACAAAATGACATTCATCATGATAGCCTACTTTACCACGATTGCAGCAAATCAACAGCAAATCCTTATATTGAATCCTCCAAATATGCTGATTTTAAATTTGGAGAGAAGTGGCTAAGTGAGATAATTTATATACTAAGCCTACACTATGCTCGCTCTACATTTGTGATAGTCTTGTTCACTAGAACAATCGTTCCAATTTTGCTTCTAATTTTTGAAGAAACTCAACATTAAAATAGTCCATTGATAGATTAACATACCAACCCAAGTAGTATCGTCAAATACAATCTCTAATTTTTAAACAGTGGTCATTGATAACCCGCCACTTAGCAAGCACAATAAATATTTGCAATCCTCTAATAGGAAAAAGTGCCCAATAAATTATCCATGTGTAATGTCAAGAAAAGAAAATCCCCCTTTCAAAGTCCATCATTGCTTGAGTCTCTTTAACATCTACATGTAAACGCTACTTTTCCCAAACTTCTTGATGATTAGAGATGGCCTCATGGGTTAGAGCAAGTAAGCTTTCTCTTCCCTAGAAAGTAAAATCATAGGGCACAAAGGACCATTTTACTCACCATGAAAACAAAAATCATTATCAAAAATCCATTCATCCTTATTAAGGGGACCCAAAATTAACAAATTTGTATAGAAGGAAAAGTCCATGTGAAAATTAGTCCCTTGCAACATATTCTTGTTAGTGAACCGGTTACCTTGTGGGGTAGTCTCAATAGTGTTTTTAGGGTTCCGCAAACTAAATAGTATTCAAATAATAGATACTTCCACACTAATAATCGGCTCTATACTGGTTGAGGAAGCATGATCAGGCGAGATGTTTTGCTTTAGTTTATTTGTTTAATAGAAAAGCTAATCATTCTCTTTAAGGGGAGTTCAACCACGATTAAAAGCAAGTCACTCTAGGGTTACAACAACCTATTGGTTTTAGCTATGATGTGAATGTGATCATCTTTTCTTTTTTTAAACAAGTTTGATTTATAAAATATGTAAAACAATAATTTTGAAATCAAATAAAAATATCTTTTGGGGGGTTTTGGGGTTGGGGTTGGGCAAACCAAGCAAAATCTACCCCGATTTGAACACTTGACTAGAATCCACCCAAAAATTTTGGGTTTTGAACACAACGTTTTAACCTGAAACCCGAAATTACCAGAACCTGAAAAAAATTGAGTTCATTCGGCAGGTCAACAACTCCAAAAATTAAGTAAGCATGTTTCAAGGATGGGCAGGTGAATTAGGGGGGATTTTAGACCTTTTCTGGTGAAAAATAAAAAAATTTCCAGTGGACACCTTTACATGAGTCACGCACAACAAGACATGAAAGGAAAAAAAAACCCCCAGATCTAAATATAGAAATCAAAAATCAATTACTTGTTCCTTTGCGCCCCTCTCTAGCTCTTCACCCAAGCTCATTATCGATGTAGCCTGATCAACGTCTATGGACACTATTATGCTTCTCTCTTTCTCTTCCACCTCTTATCTACGTATCCCTATCTCCTTCATTTTCTACTTCAAGTCGGCCATTTTTTAGTTCTCCATCCTTACACGTCTAATAACGCCTTCAGTACCTTTATTGCCATCACCATCCATGGCGTCTCAAAGTCATGTCACCATTAATGGGTCCCATGGTACTGGAAGAAAAGGTTTCGTTACTTCAACTTTCCCATCTTCATCTCCTTTGGGTCAAAATAGTAATGCATGTGCTCTCATTGACCCATCATGTTTATATCGACTATTGGCTTTTAATTTGGTTTAGCATCCTTTATTTTGTCTTGAGTCTTTATTTGTATAAGTTGGAAATTGATTGAGTTAGATTTCTCTTGATGTAAGTTTTTTCATGTCCCCTTTGGATAAAAAGCTCAATTTACTCAATATCTTGGTTTGATTGTGTGCTCTGTTTAATGTGCCTTGTATTGAGTTTTGTCATTTTTCATCAATGAATACGTTCCCTTTACTTTGCCAATTGAGGATGCCCAGCAGAAAAGTCCTAAACTATGGGGCTTAGCAACTTCTATTAATTTGTTATTCACTTCGGTTTATTTGAAAGACCAAATAGAGAAGTAAATTTGTATGTTCTAGTTTAATTTTGGTAACTGCTTTGAGCTCTCTTCGTGTGTAATAAATTTCAATGGGCTTCAGCGATATTATTTTTTTAATTATGTTTTAGCATATTAGAGTTCTTGAATTTATAGCTTTGTTTGACGATTAAGCTTCTCAAAGATCCAATACAATTCTTGATTTTGTGTTGTTTATTTTGTGTTAGAATAGTAGATAAATTAATTTGTTTACACGGTAGTAAACTGCCAATTTCCTAACTATTAAATTATGTCTGATTATTAATAAGACCCATTTACATGTGACTTCATAAACTCCCAAGGACTTGTTTCTATTAAGTCATTGAAACCCTTATTTTAAAAAAATATATTCCCACGTAACATGTAAAGTTTTTTCTATGAGAATTTAGTTTAATGCTAATTTTAAATTCCTAATTGATGATTTTACTGACTAATGGGATGTACTAACTATGTATTTATATTTTTCATTAAAAAATTTTGTAGGGGGTTGTATCCCTTGTACGCTACTTACAGTTGAATTAGATGAAGATTCACTTTCAACAAAGGAAAGACAATGGGCCTCTAGTGTGTGGAAGCATTACAACATAAAAGAAGGCAAACACTTCCCTAAAGGCACAGATCGTGCTTATTATAAGTATTGTAACGAAGGACTGGTTGATGCATATTCTAGCAATGCTACGTCCAACTTTAGACATCATACTGAAAGTTGTAGCACTCGTGTGAGTAGTGATATGGATTAATTGATGATGGTGAAAGATGGGGAACTAGCTAAAAAGTTTAATCAAACTAAGTATAATGAATTCATTGCATAAGTCATAATTAGACATGGGTGCACATTTGCATTTACAGAGCATGAGGGAAACTAAACAGTTCATGTTTACTTGAATGAAGATTGTGTTCAAATATCCAAAAATACAGCTAAAAGCCATTATTTCAAGATTCGCAAACATGAAAAGCAATGACTCAAGAAATCATTTAGCCTACATACAAGTAGAATTTGTGTCCCTTCTGACTTGTGGACTTCTTCTATGGGCCATGATTTTCTCTCCTTAACTACTCATTACATTGATGCCAACTAGAATTGGCCTTTTGATATTCTAAACTTTATGCATTTGCCCTTAATGCAAATGCCTTGCATGACAAAATCTATGATCTTTTAAAGGAGTGGAAAATTCATAAGAAAGTCTTCACCATCACATTAATGATAGAGCAAATGACACTATGCAAGACATGTTGTATGATACTTTGAATATGGATACTTGGTTGCCTTGTGGTGGTGAATTTTTCTTGTTCGATGTGTTGCACCATGTGGTAAATTTAATTGTTAAGGACTTGAAATTGATTCATGTTGGGTTAAAGAAGGTGAAGGATTTAGTGAAATATGTGACCGATTTTGAAGGTGGGAAATTGAAACTTGAGGAAATAACTTTAGGTCTTGGCACTGTTTAGTAAAGGGTTTATGGTTGGATTATTCAACTAGATAGAACTCCATCTATAAGATGTTAGAGAAAACATTGCCTTATCGAGCTTTTTTCGCAAGTATGAGGTGGATGAAGACGTCTACTTCTAGCATTTCTTATCCTTCCATGGATGAAGAGTGGTATAGGATTGAGAAAATTTGTGATCTTCTTCAACCATATGATGAGATAACTACTATCATAGTTGATAGAAAGTATCCTAGGTAAACTCATGTCTCAAAGATTTATGAAAGATTGAAAATCTCTTATCTTCATGTAGTTATTGTGACGGTGTTGTTCTTAAGAGTATGGAAACAAAAATGAAGGGAACAATTAAGAACCATTGGGATAATTATAGCATGACTATCTCCTTTACTATCATGTTAAACCATTGATACAACTTTCAAGTTATGATGTATTGTTTCCAAACAACAAACACTCGAACTTGAAACCTCCGAGTTAAAGTTTAACATTATAAAAGATAAGTTGCACAAGCTCTTTGGTGCATATGTGAAAGAGAAACCTCAAGCAAATATGAGTGATGTAAGGAGAGGAAAGGATGACCTAGTGGTTGTACTCATAATTTGATTCTTTATGAGAAAAAATTATCTTATTAATTTGTACATACGAATATATATTTTCAATTTGAGTAGGGATTTCCAAATTTTTATAACATTGTGGTACCCAATAACAGAACTTCAGAATTGGACAAGTATTTGAATGAGTATAGATTGGATCACACTATCAACCTAAGAATTTAAAGTTGGTGGAAGATGAACCAAATTCGATTTCATTCCTTAAGTAACGTGGCAAGAGACATGTTGAGCATTCCTATTATTATTGCAGCTTCTGAGTCATGTTTTAGTGTGAGAGGTAGAATCCTCGTTAAATGGTGAGCTTATCTTAAACTTGAAAATACGGAGGCATTAGTTGGCGCTCATAGTTGAATGTTTGGATTTAGTTGGATGTGCATAAGTCTTACAGACCTTTTTTTTCTAAATTTTATATGCCTGTTGTATCTTATAATAATTAATAAGTAAATTAATTTTTCTTGCAAATCTTTGGTGATGTAGATGAGGATGATCAAGAACTCAATGGTGTTTGTGCTCAGTTTTCTAAAGTCACATTGAATTTTGATTAAGCAAAAGTAGATGATGATGATGATGAAGAAGAAGGAGAAGAAGAAGAAGAAGAAGCAGAAGAAGAAGAAGAAGAAGAAGAAGAAGAAGAGGTGGAATTGGAATGGGGAGGTCTAATAGATTTTGGCAATTCTAAAAATTAATTAGTTCATTAATGCTAGGGCTTGATATGGAACTATACTTTGGATGTTTGAACTATGATTTGATTGTTTAAGACTCTAAAATTTGTACTTTGTGGCATGTTGTAATGATGATTTGAATCACTTGACCATGGTATTGGTAGGACAATTTAGTGTGTGGTTAATTATGTACTTGCTTCTTCATGGCCTTACTCATATTCTAAGAGTGAATTAGTAAGTAACTTCTATATACTTTGTTTAATGTTTACAATAGGCATTTCGAATTCCCATATTCATAGGTAAGCACATTTCAATAACATACTATCTTGTGGGCTTACGGAAGTATAAATAGCTAATTTTTGTGTATTTTTTATTTTTGAATTAATTTTATGTCTAGAAACATACATTGGATTATCGTCGCGAAATAACAAAGATGAATTGAACATGCATTGGTATTACTTGAGCATCTACAGTTAATTTTATTTGCTCAAAAGAATAGCAAGAAAGAGGACATTCTCGACCCATTGGGTTTACCCGAAATCTGCAAGACTGAAATATACCTGACTCGTATTCTACACGAACCTAAAATATACTTGGTCTGTATTTATCTAAAATTGAAATATACTCGATCTGTATTTTATCAATTCACCAATATTAACGGGTCTAAGATTAGGTATCAAGATTGATGAATATGTTAATGAACTAAACTTACACTCAATGAGGAATGCAAGCTAAGCTAGAACAAACTGAGTTCTAAGCTTAAGTTCAATGGAATCCGTAAGGAATGTGGTGAAAGATATAAACTAATCTTGAAACTTAGATACAGATAACACCGCCAAGGTCAAGATTAGGGCCCTTAAACTTAATTAAGATACAGAAGCACCACTTAAACAAGCTTAAGACTTCACTTGACGCCACCTTACTCTGCCTGAGTAAGGATGAGCAAGCTAAGCATTCGGTTTGATCAAAGCAGCAAAGCTCTTTTTCTCATTCAAAGTAAAACCATTCTGATTACAAAAGTGACTGCCTAAGCCTTATACACACGTACACAAGCTGGTCTAGCAAGGGGGATGAGGTTTCTTCAAGATTAGGAAACCTCCTAATCTAGCTTAAATCCAGCTTAGCTTAATCCTACCAATCTTGCTTAATCACACTAATTACAACCCTTGAGTCTCGTTAGCCTTTATGTTTAAGCCTAAACTCAATACTGATGGAGATCTCTCCATGCACCTTCATTTAGAGACTCAAATCAGTCAAGGTAATCTTATTTTAAAGGCCTTAAGTTGAATAAATCATCCTCATTTTGTTTAAGAAACAAAACAGCAGGTCACGGGTTGATTCCAACAGCAACCCCGATTTTTGAGAGCTTAATTACTTAGGCCTCTTTGAGGTTTAAGTCTAATGTTTTGCATTGGATTTGAACTTCAAGAAGTCATCTTTCCAGAAAAACAAGTTTTATCTCATTTGGACTTCATTTGCCCATTTAAATAAGCATAAATCCAAGCTATACAAACTGCCCAGTTCAACCAGAATGTACCCGGTTTTGGGTATATGATTTCGTAAGCTTAATTATGGTTTAAGTATTGGATTTTTATATTTTTGGGTTCCCCTAGATGTTAAATTTCAGTTCTAAGCAAGCAAAACCAATCATGCTGAGTCGAAGTGAAGAAATCGAGCCATTTTATCAACCCTATCAGTTTTGGTCCAAATCTGCACGGTAAAATATTTTAGTGGAAATCTTCTACTTAAACATGATTTAACCTTGATTTCTTTGTAGGGGGGTTGTACACACCCTAAGGTTTCCCTCCATGGCCTGAAATCAGAATCATGACCACTTTTGGTTGGGTTTAAAGAAGTCAGAAAACCAGGTAATTTTTGCTCCTTGAACCCGGTTTGCAGCAGTGGCTTGTTTTCCTCATTCCATAGGTTTGCTCCTTTCTAGCTAGAGTGGCACATGTCCCAAGGCCTCAAGAAACTCAATCATCAAGATGCAAAAGGGAGTTGTCTAGAGAAGAGAAAAGAATAGGAAGCAAAGGCAGCAAAAGATGTCTCTTGAAGCTCATTGGCTAGCTGAAAAGGGGAATGTTATTTTACGACTGCTCACCTTTCTTTTTGCTAGATAGCTGCTTGTATTAGGCTTAATTACTAGTGATTCAAGTTGTAAGCATAATTTATCTTGCTTTCTTTTTCATTTGAATGTAGTTAGCTTAAGTTAATTCAGCTAAGTACACGGTTTAGTGCTAACCGTGGAGATTAGCTTAAGATAAATGTTTCCTTCCTAGGAAGGGAACCGTAGGTGCTTGTTTACTTGCTTAGGTGCTTGCTAGGCTTGTATTTAAAGGCTATGCACAACCATGAGTAGAAAAACTCAGACTTTGAATAAAAAAAACCATTTGAGAGCATTCTTGCTTTCGTGCTTTTGCACATTTAAACACTAAACTTACTTATCCTTAACTAGGTTAGGGTGGTGTTCAAGCTTAGTCCTAATCTTGTTTAAGTGGTGTTTTTGTATTTTAATCAAGTTTAGGGGCCCTAAACTTTCATTTGGTGGTGTTTCTGTATCCAAACAAAGGTTTAGAATATCCATCTACCATTGATGATCTCACGGCTTAAAGTGAGCTTAGCTAGATTTCAGTTTACATAAACCGTTTGTGCTTGAATTCTGGTTTGAGTTTTCATTCAATCCCTTGAAGATAGATCAACTTTCTTTTCCTTTTCCCATTTAGAATCCCTTGATTCTAAATCTCATCCCTTTCCTTACGTTTTTACTGCCTCACAACCAGCTTATAACGTACCATTCCTTTGAGCTTTGCTTGATTGTACTCTCTCTTGGTTTTAAGCTTTCACTCTTGAATTGAGTGTTAGCTTCGACCCTTGATAGATACATTAAATACTAAGCAAGTAATTAAGCAAGGAAGTACCTGGCGGCATGTGTAAGAAAAGGGAAAAAGCTATTGGTTCCTTTATGCTTTATGGCTAGACAATGAGATTAACCTTGCCTTTTCTTCTTCATTTCTCATTGGATCTTCATTTGGCTGCATTGATATGCTTATGATTGTGTCGCAGCTTCCTTTAACTACCAAATGATGCTGCTGGACTAGGAGTGGATGCCAAAAAGAAGGACAACCACCAAAGGCACCAATAAGCTCTACCCGGGCAGTTTGCAAGCAGTTTTTTTATGCCAAATATCTCATGCAAAAAGTGAGCATGATTGGATTTCCTTCCATGGAGGGAAACCCTAGGATGTCTTCTAACTCCTCCAAGTGAAAATTTAAGTTTATCACCTTATTTGCTAGCCAAAATCCTCAGTTACAGCAGACCGGACAGAACCGGCCTCCAACCAACACAGTTTGCAAAATGGACCTAGTTCTTCAATTTACACTTAACTTAACTTGATTTTATTTGTTGGACCAAGTAGTTAACATCTTGGGGAACCAAGACATGCAAAAATTAAGAACCAAAACCTCAAGGAGCCCTAAGTAATCAAGAACGCAAAATTGGGCTTAAAATCTGTATTGAACTTGGAAGTGGTTGTTTGATCTCCTTGCAAAATGTGTGTGATCCTTTGGACTTTGGATGATGGATTGAGACTTTCTAGACTTGTTTGAGCATCTTCACTGGACTGACTAAGATGCAATAGTCTCAGGTAAGAGTAGGCAATGGACTGTGTACCCATTGGTTCAAGCGGATCGACTTATTTAAAATAGGATCAATAAAGGGCTGGATCAATAATTGACCGTGTCAATTGTGGGCCAACCTATTCAAGTATATTAACGGGTCGGACCAGGCATGGCCACCAATTACCTGTTTAGTAACCCATTACTTTTTTAACCTACTTGCCACATTAATTTACATGAAATAACTAGGGTGCCTGTTCTTTTCGTGGGTAAATTGGGGTGGGTAAAAAGGCGAAGTGGGTTGAAGTAGATTGAAGTAGGTTAAAGTGGGTTGAATTTTTTTATGTGATAAATTGAACTTGGTTAAAATAGTGGAAGTGGGTTGAGGTTCATATTTTGAAATTGACCAACGAAAAGAATAGGCCCTTAACTAAGCTTATTACCAACGAATAATTATTATACACAATTTTTTTGTGTAAGTTTGTTCTATTTTAAAATTGGCCAAAAGCGAGTCACCCCAATCGACCAATTTATTCACGTGAAAGGTCCAACCCATCCTAAATAGTCAATTAGCCAGCCATGACCCGACTCAACTCATGTCATAAACGTATTGATCTTACCCCGGTCTGATCTGACTATACCTGATCCATTGCACATCCCTAATCTCACGAGTCAACATTGGTTATTTTCTTTCGTTCTTGAAACACCCCTCGCTCAAATTGTGGCGCACTTCGACCATGCCTTAAGCTTCGGTGGCAAGATTACTAATTAACTCGTACTCCATGATCCATTCAAATTCCCTGATCTCGGCGCATAAATGAAGGAATGACTGCTTCATTTTCAACTCTCGCAAACTCCACCAGTAAGCTGTGACCGTGACTCCGGGCTTGTTCTATTTCACGTTTTAAATAGATAGATAGATAGATATAAGGAGATGTAAGAAGTTGTAAGGAACAGTAAGGAGTTGTAAGGAGATGTAAGGAGATGTAAGAAGATGTAAGAAGTTGTAAGGAACTGTAAGAAGCTGTAACTGTAAGGAGTTGTAAGGATAGATATAAGGAGCTGTTGAATTATAGAAGAGTTGTATAGTATAATTTGTTTTATAATGAACGTTTTGGATGAAAAATAATAATATTAAAATAATATACTTATTGAAAATAAATAATTAATTAGGTTAATTACACAATAATAAAATATATTAATCCCCATAAATTTGGTGAATAAAATTTCATCCACTTGAGGTGATTTTTTATATGAACATTAGTTTGATCGAATAAACAAAATATAACAAAAAAAATAATTTTTTTTTGACAAAATTGAATACAACTCTTCAAATAAATTCCTATTTTAAGTAAATAATGCTTAATATAAATAAATGTATGGTCATCTATAATAATATATATTTTATGTCAAAACTCAAATATAATTTACGTCGTTATATTATATTTTTATGTTTATGTAAATGTTGTATTCATAAGATATTTATAAATTTTGTATATTGGTAGTATCATTAAAAAATATACATATTTCTGTAACTAAAATAAATGAATGTTATAGAAAATCTATGAGATGTAAGAAGATGTATGAAGATGTAAGTAAATATAAAAAAATGTAAGGAGATGTAAAAAAATGTAAAAAGCTGTAAGGGCATCCCCAACTCAAGTTTCATTTTTTGGAACTCTGGTCTGCCACATCAGCAAAAATTTCATATTTTTAGAACTTGCATTCCATCACTTCTCCAGCCCATGGAACTCTAATTTGAATAACCCAATAAAAAAATTTACCATGGATTCATTTCATAACACACAATCTATTTTTTTAATTATATAAAAATTATTTATAACCTCAAAAAAAAAAAAACAAAAAAAAGGAAAGAGAGGCACGCGGGGCTACTCGACTGACCGTGGAGGCCTACGTGCAGAGGCACGTGTGGTAGTGGCTGGGAGGGGGCGGGTGTCCCGTGTGGGGGGGGTGTTTGCCTCGCGGGTAATGGATTGAGGATGCCTAAGAAAATGAAAACTATTAGCTAAATTCTAAAAAACGTGAAATAGAACGGGGCCTCCGTGTGCGCTTTCGGACAGAGGAAATTTTGGGATTACCTCGCTTTCGCTCTCTCTCTCTCTCCTCTCTCAGAGTCTGAGCTCTGGTTCTCTGCGACAATGGCGGTCTCTGAAATCCCTAGGAAGTCTCTGATTCCCAACTTCCTTTACTCTTCGAAGGGCATGGCCTTTGACCAAATGGCGAGCAGGAGCTCGAACCCTAGCTTGACTCTTACGCCGCCGGAGAAGGCCGCCAGCTTTGTGATTCGTTCGCCGAACGAGCCGTCGTCGAAGAAGATCGAGATGTACTCCCCGAAGTTCTACGCTGCTTGTACTGCTGGTGGGATCCTCAGCTGTGGTCTCACTCACATGGCCGTCACTCCTCTTGACCTCGTCAAATGCAATATGCAGGTGATGCTTCGATTCCATTTCATTGCTGCTTTTTCTTAGTTAGATTTACCAGTAGATTAGATCATGACTTTTCTTACTCGATTCTGGATCAATCAGATCTGCTGTTTGTTTTTTTGTTTTTCTGATAATTTCATTTCCTTTCTAATCGATATTTTGTTGTAGGGTTACTGGTTGATATTCTAACACATAGAGAAGTTGCACGGTGGTATCTCTGTTCCTGATCGGTGCACTATGCCTAGTATTTCATGATTCTGCTTTTGAGTTGCTACTAGCGTGCATATGACTTTTATACATGATATATTATACAAATGCTTTCCATCTGGCCTTGTTTTTGCTCGATCTAAGACGTCAGGTGTAAATTCATCGGAAAAGTGCATGATGATTATGATTCAGTTTAGTAGTCCTTGACATGATTGATCTTTGATCGTATGATGATTACCTTGGCATCCTAATCATCATATATACACAGAAGCTTTGCTGAGACTTGAGGCTTGTTTTAGTGTTTAACTGGGGGCATGATTCCCTCCCTGTAAAGTAGAATGTCATGTTATTGCGACCTTATTAATACATTTTCGATTGGGGACTCTTTCTTTGACCTGGGAATCGGTGTGATTAGGTAGAGATAGACATTTTGTTATGGTGGTTCCAGGAAGGGTAGCAATTTCTCCCGTTTGGAATTCTTGATTGACTAGCACCTGGTTGATGATTTGTCTTTTGATGAGGTTGGGATGGTAGGTTATTTTCTATACTTTCTTTTGTTATTATCTATTATCTAACTGTAGGCACTATGGAAACGTGATCAGGCAGGTGTTACACTGTTGTGGTGATTGATTGTAGGATTGATAGTAATTCCCTCTTGTTGGAGTTCCGTGATGTACTGGCACTTGGTTCATGCTTTGCGCCTTGCGGAAGCTGGGATGGGAGTTTATTTTCTGTGATTTCTTTCGTGTTATTTATTGTCTAACCACAGCAAATTATAGCAAAACAGGCTCTGGATGAAGTTCAAATGTAATTAATGGAAGCATCTCTCAATCTGGATTTGAAACAGAAAGAGGCTCAAATGAGGGAATATTATATCACAATCATATCTTCTGCCCTTGATCTTATCAAACAGCAAAGCAAGGCTGAATGAATTAGCCATAGGGATGAATGCACAAAATACTTTTTTGCAAAAACGAAGCATAGGAAGGCTGAAAAATATGTGTATGCAATTAATGATGATCAAGGCCACCATCACACTGGCTTCAATGAGGTAGCAACAATCCTACAGAATTATTACTACAACTTGCTTGGCCCTAGCAATGTGAACAGATCTCCCCTTAATCCTCAGGCAATCCAAATGGGCACAACACTCACTGTTGAGTCATAATTGCAGCTTTGTAAGCCCTTATCTAAAAACAATATCAGGGATGCTTTGTTCTCCATTCCAAATCTGAAATCCCCAGGTCCTGATGGATAGAATAGTGGCTTCCTTAAAACCACTTGGCCACTCCTTGGGGGATTGGTTTGTGAAACTGTGCAAAGGTTTTTTCAAACTAGTCATCTGCCCTCACAATTTGGGTACACCAAAATGATCCTAATTCCCAAAGTCCCCAACCTAACTCATGCAAAGGACTTCATACCTATATCATGCTATACAGTCATTTATAAATGCATTGCTAAATTATTAGGCAGCAGGCTAAAAGAGGTCCTCCCACATCTCATCCAGCAACAACAAAGAGCATTTGTGAAGGGGAGAGAGCTCATATTTAATGTGCTGACTTGTCAGGATATAGTGAGAGGGT
This sequence comes from Selenicereus undatus, assembly GCA_017589665.1. Lineage (NCBI taxonomy): Eukaryota > Viridiplantae > Streptophyta > Magnoliopsida > Caryophyllales > Cactaceae > Selenicereus > Selenicereus undatus. Next base: position 63,186,075 of record JACYFF010019584.1, read on the forward strand.
ATGCTAGAAAAGGTATCTCCCCTAGATGTATCATGAAGATTAATCTCCACAAGGCCTTTGACTCTGTTCATTGGGGCTTCATTCAAGAACTGCTTAACTCCTTAAAATTTCCTCAGCAATTTATGAAATGGATAATGGCTTGCATTACATCGGTATCATTCACTATGAGTGTCAATGGGCTCCCAGGGGGGACTTTTGTAGGGGGAAGGGGTTTGAAGCAAGGTGACCCTCTTTCACCCCTCTTGTTTGTCCTTTCCATGGAGTACTTTACAAGGCTGATGCAGCTAGCTAGCAAGCAACTAGGCTTATCCTTTCACCCTCATTATAAGAATCTCCAGCTTACCTATTTAATGTTTGCAGATGATGTCATGATCTTTACGAAAGCTCATCCACCCACGTCACACATTATCATGCAAACCTTGAAAGATTTCCATCAATGTGCTGTTCTTCAAGCAAATCACACTAAATCCCACATTGTCTTTGGGGGCTGTGGCCCTCAACTGCAACTCTCATGTCTTTAGATTACAAGCTTCCAAGAAGGGCATCTTCCACTTACTTACTTAGGTGTCCCCATCACAGCAAGCAAGTTAAGTACAATGGAATGTAGGGCCTTGGTGGAGAAAATTATGAGCAAAATCAAGTTATGGTCAACCAAGGGTATTTCTTTCATAGGTAGAGCTCAACTTCTTAACTCTGTGATATTTGGGATGTACAACTAGTGGGCTACAATCTTCATTCTCCCCCAAGATGTGATTGACAAGATTAACCAATTAAGTAAAAATTTTCTCTGGAGTGGGACTGCTGATTTCAAAAGAGTTCCTTATATCTCTTGGTCAATCACCTGCATCCCTAAGAAGTTTGGGGGCTTTGGGCTTAAAAACCTTGCTGCATGGAATAAGACCTGCATTGCTAAGCTCGTGTGGATAATTGCTCAGAAGGACATCTTGTGGGTGAAATGGGTGCATGGGAAATACTTAAAAACAACTGATTGGTGGGATTACAAAGCCCCGGCTAATTGTTGTTGGCATTGGAAGAAAGTGGTGTAGGTTAAGGAAATTTTTAAACATGGGCTTGCTGCACATATGCATTCTTCAAGGTTTGAAGCACGGAACTACACTGTTAAGGGTGGATACTTATGGTTACTGGGGGATCAAACACAGAATCCATGGAGCCCCCTCACCTGGTCAAGGACCATAGTTCCAAGGCACTCTTTCACTACTTGGCTATTTTTTCAGCAAAGGATAACAGTCAAATGCAGAATAGCAAAATACACCAACCAGACAGGTGATCTCTCATGTGTGTTATGCAATGCAGCAGAGGAATCTCAATATCATTTATTCCTGTCATGTCAATGGACCAAATAACTATGGCAATTGCTCTCTAAATGGTGGCCCCTTCCCAATCTCAGTCCCAACTTAGAAGCTTTTATCAAGGCTTTAAAGAAGTTAAAGGTCCCAGGTAGAAGAAGAGGATCACCAACGTAGTGGTGGCTATGGCCATTTATCACATATGGAGAGCTAGGAACACCCAACTTTTTGACCACAAGCTTGTGCTAGCCTGCACAGTCTTTGCGAATACAAGAGAGCTGATTATACAGAGGGTGCTCCTCCTAAACAGACTGTTTAGGAACTTTGATAGTTACATAGATTAGTTGCTCAACTGAGCGTCTCCCCCTCACCCTTTGTACATCACATTCATTTGACAGTTTAATAGGAGCATATTTTTTTGCAAAAAAACTACATATATATATATATATATATATATATATAT